>ML677334.1:29230364-29520417 GCA_007922305.1 Dermatemys mawii
CCCTAACCAGTCCTCCCATACCATTTCACAATCCCATGTGGCCCTCATGCCAAAAAGTTTGCCCACTCCTGGCCTATAGTAACAACATGCAAATAAAGCTGAGGGAGGGGATGCAACAGGAAGCAGTGTGATTGTGCAATGAAGATGACCTCTTATCTTGTTATCTTTATGAGCCTTGTCTGGATTTTCCTAGTGTTGGTGGGAAAACTACGCTTGCACATACCAAATTACCTCCCTTACTGTAATCACAGAAACAATAACTGGTAAAGCATCAGGAGAAGATACTATACTGTTGATTCCACTAAAAACAGCACTGGCATATCTGCTGGAGCCCAGTCCATCCCACTCCTCAGTGAAAACTGGCTGGACTTTCTCTCCAAAAGATCTTCTTCAGCTACCACGTCCTCTGAATGTTTGTGGTGCTTTTTACTAGAAAGTCTCTAGCCTCATGTTTTGTGAGCCTTTTTGGACCCAACTCAACAGAAATAGGAAAAAGCCTACTGTGCTCTTAAAAGAGAGGGGTGGTGGTTTTGCTGTTTTGTCTTTTCCTTTAATAGGCCCACACTAAATTCCTTGTAGGTCGGGCCAACAGTACAAGGCTACTGCAAAACCCATGAGGGCTGGTGGTTGATAGTGTTTCAGCTAAGCATTACCTTTCTCATTAAAAAAGAATTAAAATAGAAAACAACCCGATTTTGTTCATTAGGAATGTTAATTTTTGCAACGATTCTAATCCTAAATATTTCAATAAAGGAAAAGTAACCCCAACCCCAGTACACACATGATTAGCTATTTCCTATTCTTGTTTATTGCTTGCAAATAGAAGAACCTCACTCGCAAATGTGGACCTTCTTTCTAAAACGATCTGCATTTTGCCTGTTTGTTTATTCTTTATCTCACTGACATGGGTCACCTGATGGGTGGAATCTTTAGCCTTCTGCTGCCTGACTTCTAGAAAAAGAAGGAAACTTGGATTCTCTCCTCAGTTGCTAACAGTGTGATGTCTGAACTCTAGTATTTTCTGCCTGCACTCCAAAGAAAAGAATGATTGCATGCTTATCAAAACCAAAACAACCCAACATGCCATTCATTTGGCCCATCCATTACTAGACATTAATCATGGGTGAAGGACTGAGAATCATAGAAATGTAAGGCTGGAAGGGACCTTTAGAAGTCATTGAGTTCAGCCCCTACGCTGAGGCAAGACCAAGTAAATCTAAACCATCCCAGACAGATATTTGCCCAATATATTCTTAAAAACCACCTATGATGGAATTCCACAACCTCCTTTGGAGGCCTATTCCCAGAGCTTAACTACCCTTATAGTTAGAAAGTTTTTCTAATATCTAAATTACATTTCCTTTGTTGCAGATTAGGGTTAGTTCTCAATTTTCTCAAGATTAAATACATCCATGTTTTTTTAGCCTTTCCTCATGAGTCAAGTTTTTAAAATTTTCTGTGATTTTTTCCCCCTCTCCTCTGGACTCTCTCCGATTTGTCCACATCTTTCCTAAAGGGTGACGCACAGAACTGGGCACAGTGCTCCAGCTGAGGCCTCACCAGTGCTGAGTAGAGTGGGGCAATTACCTCCTGTGTCTTACATGCATCACTCCTGTTAGCACACCTCAGAAGATGAGCCTTTTTTACATCTGCATCACATTGTTGACCAGTGTTCCCTCTAATTTTTGACAGGCTGTGTGCACAAAACATTTCTTCTGTGCAAACTTTTGTGCTTCTGTGCAAATTTTTGTGCACACGGTATTTTGCCGTGTGCGCAGGGTTTAGGATCTGTGTGCATGCACACACATGTATAGCTTAGAGGGAACAGTGTTGTCGACCCATATTCAATTTATGGTCCACTATAACATTTCTGATCCTTTTCAACAGTACTACCACATAGCCAGTTATCCCCCATTATGTAGTACATTTGACTTTTCCTTCCTGAAAGAAGTACTTTGCACTTGTCATCACCAAATTTCTTCTTGATGAATTCAGCCGTTTATCCAATATTGCAAGGTTGTTTTGAATTCTAGTCCTGTCTTCCAAAATGCTTGCATCCCCTCCCAGCTTGGTGTCATCCACAAATTTTATATACATACCCTCCACTCCATTATCCAAATCATTAATGAAAATATTGACTAATACAAGACCCAGGACTGACCTCTGAGGGACTCCACTAGATACTCCCTCACAGTTAGACATTTACTTTCCATTGATAACTACTTTTTGAGTACGGTCTTTCAACCAGTTGTGCACGTACCTTATAATAATTTCATCTACACTGCATTTTTTTAGTTTGCTTATTTGAATTTCATGGGGCATTGTGTCAATAGCATTACTAAAATCAAGATATATCATGTCAACTGCTTCCCCTCACCCACTAAGCCAGGAACCCTGTCACAGGAGAAAATGAGATTGGTCTGACATAATTTGTTCCTGAAAAATCCATGCTGGTTATTCCTTATAACTCTCTTATTCTCTAGATGCTTACTAATTGATTGTTTAATAATTTATTCCAGTATCTTTCCAGGTATTGAAGTTGGGCTGACTGGTCTATAATTCCCAGAGTCTTTGATATTCCCCTTTTTAAAGATAGATACTAATTTACCTCTGAGACCTCACTTGTCCTCTATGGGTTCTTGTAAATAATTGTTAATGGTTCCAAGATTGCTTTAGCTAGTTCCTCAAGTACCATAGGAAGAATTTCATCAGACCCCCCTGATTTAAATACATCTAACTTATCTAAATATTCATTAGCCTAGTCTTTCCTTATTTTGACTTGTGTTCCTTCATCCCTTGTTAATATTCAGTGTGTTGAGTGTCTGGTCACCATTAACCTTTTTAGTAAAGAATGATGTGTAGGTCTGGGATCTGACCAACCCTCCCTCCCATATTAAACCAGCCTTGGGTGAAACTCAGGGAGTTCACCACTAAAATTGAGGGGTGGAAGGTGGGGGAAGAGAGACTGTTCTGCTGCTGATAAAGCATCCCCACTTCTGGAATGTCCCTAACCAGTTATAACCATCAAGGTTGTAAAGTAGAGGCACCCAGGTGCTGGGAAATTTTAGGGAGGATACAGAGAGATGCAACAAATGATAAGATAAGCTCTGACCAGTGAATTTATGCTGACCATCTACACAAACAGAGAAGGTCACAAATAGTTAGAATTTGGACATTAAAGATGAGATGTAAAAAACTTGGACAGGAAGGAGGACACATAGGTGCCAGTGTGTAAATGGTTAAAAAGTTTGTTACTTCAGAGTGTGGGATAATGTGATAGGGTTTAGTAAATTTGAAGGAGGTAGCTAGTTTTACCTGTATAATGTAAATCAAAAACAAAGCTCTTTGGGAACCATCTCTAGATTGCAGTTCAACATCAGACTGCTAGAACTCTTACCCCTCTGCATGACTGTGATGTGCAGAGCCATTACCCTAGATTGTGTGGGTAACAGATGCAAAATAGGCATTGAACACCTCAGTTTTCCTAATGTCATCAGTTACTGACTTTCCTTCCCTGCTAAGTGGAGGAGCTAAGCTTGTCTTTCTCTTGCACCAAAAGTATTTAAAAGGCAATAAGTAGAGGTTCTTCTTGTTCCTTGTGAAGTGTAACTCATTCTGTGCCTTTCTGATTATGTCCCTACATATTTGCTCTATTCTTTTGTACTCCTCCTTAGGAATTTGTCCATGTTTCTACTTCTTGGAGGCTTTGTTTTTGATTTTCAGGTCATTAAAGAGCTCCTAATGGAGCCATATTGGCCCCTTACTATTCTTTCTATCGTTCCTTTACATCAGGATAGTTTGCACTTGTGCCTTTAGTATTGTCTCCTTGAGAATCTGCCAGCTCACCTGCACTCCTTTATCCTTAAGATTTTACTTCCCATGCGTTCTTACCTACCGGTTCTAAGAGTTTGTTAAAGTCTGCTTTTTTGAAGTCTGTTGTCTTTATTCTGCTGTTCTCTCACCTTTCTTCCTTTAGAATAATGAAAATCTATCATTTTGGGATCACATTAATCCAAATTGCCTTCCACCTTCAGATTTGCTACCAATTCCTCTCTGTTGGTCAGAATCCAATCTAAAATGGCTGCCTCCCTGTTACTTCCTCCACTTTCTGAAACAAGATGTTATCCCCAGTACATTCCAGGAACTTACTGGAAATTTTATGTTTTGCCATATTACTTTTCCAAGAAGTGTATGGGTAGTTAAAGTCCCTATTACTACCATATCTTATGTTTTAGATATTTCTGTTATTAGTTCTAGAAATGCCTTATCCACATTCTCTTCTGGATTTGGTGATCTATAGTAAACTCCTGCCATGCCATCACTCCTACTTTTACTGCTTTTTTCTTTACCCAGAGACTTTTAACTGGTCTGCCTTTCACTTTCTTTTGGGCATGAGAACAAGAATGTATATTCTTGATGTGTAATACAACACCTCCCTTTTTATCTTGCCCGCCTTTCCTAAACAAATAATACCTCTCTATACCAAATGTCTGTGATGCAAATGAAGTTATAATTTAAGAGCACAAACTTATTCTTTTGTTGTAGATTCTTCTGCTCTTTTCTGCAAAAATTTCCGTTTTTAAAAAAGGCAAGTTTTCATCAAATAAAAGTTTCAAACAAGAGGGTAGGCCATTCTGCTCAAGACACCTAGGCCTGATTTTTCAGAAGCCATGAAGCCACAACTGCTCCAACTACGGTCAAGAGTAGCTGTGGGCATAAGTGCTGAAACTAGAGGTGCTGAGGGGTGCTGGTGCACCCTCTGGCTTGAAGTGCTGGTTTCCATCATGTACAGGGTTTACAGTTTGGATCAATGGCTCTCAGCACCCCCACTATATAAATTGTTCCAGCACCACTGGTTGTATAGGGTTGTCGAGTTGGTAATATTAAAAACTGGACACTTCAGCAGGGTTGCTGGAACGTCCCTGCCCTGCCTCTTTCCCTGAGGTCCCTCCCCATCCACTTCTCTTCCCCTCTCCCTCCCATCGCTTACTGCCTTTTCCCTCCTCCCTCCCCCGCCACCTGGGTCGGGAGGGACTTACCTGTGGAGCCGGGACTGGGAGCTGCAAGCATCCAAGACAGGTAGGAGGCAGCCCCGCCTGAGTAGGAGCTAGAGCAGGTGATGACCTGGTGCCTCCCCCACTGCAGTAACTGGACATTGGGTGTTCAGTCAGCAGATATGACTGGACACTGGCAGGTACCCTTTTTGACTGGACTTTCCAGTCAAAAACAAGGCACTGGGCCACCCTAGTTGTGAGTGTTCAGAACCTCTGAAAATCAGGCCCAAAGAGTCTCAAGTTGGCCACCCAAAACTAATGGCCACTTGATGATTTTGACCTTAATGTTTTACTTTCACCTGGCCTTTTGGGAAAGCCCAAGATATGACAAGATAATGGGCTACATTATATCCCTAAGAAGATGAAGGTAAAGCTTAAATTCAGCCAAGTCAACATGTAGCCCTTACTCATCTTGGGCAGAGCTGCACTTGTAAACAATTACTGTCTTCCATTTAAAGAGTAATCCCTGGCATGGATCAGTGGATAGAGAACTGCCCTTGCAGTCAGTGACGCTGACACTGATTTGCTGCATGACCTGGGGAAAGTCAACTCTCTGTGCCACTTTTTCCTATACCACTCTTTCTCCGTCTTGTCTATTTGTAATGTAAGTTCCTCCTATCTCTGTGGGTTTGTAGAATGCTCAGCACAGTGGGGACCTGTAAAACTACTACTAACAACAATAATAATGTAATGTGATCTGAAGGAGCAAGGGGAAAAGAGCATTGAAACTCTAACCAGTACCTAGTGCCATTTCCCTTTTCCTGTCACTAATAAAATCATAAGGACTAACAATGTTACAAAACATATTTTTTGTCAAGAAACTTGGTTTTTATTCATTTGCAACATGATCCTGTTCCATATGAGGCAGTGCAATCTATCAGAAACCCAATGAAACATAGAGAAGGGAAAAGAACTGAAGATATTTTTTTTAAAACAGAGCTTTTAACTGCTGTGCCTCCTCCCCCGCCCGCCAAAAAAAAAAATCCAGAGAGCCACTGATATTTTTTTTAAAGGGAGGGTCAGGAAAATAAATTCTGGTTTCCCTAGAGAAATGGTTAATTTTATTTTAGTAGCTGCAGGCAGTCTGTGAATAACAGTATTACAATCTTGGTACATCTCTAATTAATAAGATCAACTGCCACTGTAATTTTTTTTCAAACAAATTTAGATATGTCAAGGATGCAATTATTTTGAGAATGATCTGGCTTTATGCTATTCATCTTTCATCCTGCTCACTGAGAAAATAAAACTGTCATCTTAAATGCCCTTTGAAGTCTATTTTAGGTACTTGATTGAAAATTTAAAACAAAAATATTGTGTTCTGCTGCTGTTAAAGTGGCCACAAGTCCTGCTTTTTCATTTTGTTTGATTTTGTTTTTCTTCTCTCTCCTTTTGATTTGTGAAGGATAATGAACCCAGAGTTTTGGTTTATTTCCAGATACAATCTAACATCACCATGCTTTGCTGTGCTCTGCCGTGCTCTCCCTCTGACCGTGATGGACATTAAAGGTGAAATCCTAACACTATTGAAGTTAATAGCAAAGCCCAAACTGACTACAGCAGGGTCAGGATTTTACCAGAGGAGTCCAATGCAGCTAGATGCTGAATACCCTCAACTCCCATGGACTTCCAGACTTTACACAATCAGGCCTTATTTTAGTGCCAAGAGAAAGGCTTTAGGTTTATGGGAAATAGTTATGAAGCTGATAAATACCAAACTGTTTATTGGATTTACTATTTTGCTTTTATTCTGCAGTATCTGTGTGGCCTGGTTCCCAAGGAGGTGTCAATGCTTAATCCAGGCTAGCATTATAAATATTATTGCATAGCATGAGCCTCACAAAATTGTATTACAATAATGGCTGTATTTTGGAAGTCTCCAAAAAGAAAGGGGAAGGGAAGAAGAAGCCCATAGTTTGGACTCCCACTTGTTACATCAAGCTGGTCAAAATTTTGTCTTCCAGCTCAGATTTTCCAGCTAGAATAGCCCCCTGGGGATGATAAAACATAATTCCTGTCCTGGAGTACATGCACATGCTTCTTATGGATGAAGTGACTGAGCTGGCCAGCACTTTGCTAATGAATGCAAGGAACACAATCCTATAGGGGGAAAGGACATTTACAAATACCCTGTTTTCTGAAGAAGAGCTGGTTCTTTAGCCTGGGAATCAGGCTGGCTGATGCAGCTAGGACAGGCCGGCCAGTGGCCCAGCCATCTCCGGGATTGTCCTGGAGTCTCCAGGAATTAAAGATGAATCTTTAATCAGAGATAATGTCATGTGATGAAACCTCCAGGAATTCATCTAACCAAAGTTGGCAACCCTACCGACCAGCGTTCAGGGCAGTTTGGCTGGGGCTCCTCGGCCACAGAGGAAGTGGGTCCTTTGGGCAGAAGGGGCAGGACAGGGGCTAGCTGCCTGAAGTGGGGGTTCATGTGCTACCTATGCTCTTGCGCTGTGCTCAGCATCCCCCTCAATAGCCCTGCCTGATGTAGCTTAAGGTTTAAACTTTGTTTCTCTGTTGAGCAATGAATTCTTTTCTATAAAATGAGGTATTTCCAGAAGCTGACAGACACTGACTGGAGTGCAGCAGGTTTAGCTGCCTCAATTCATTGTTTGAAACTGAGAGGCCTGGAGGTTTCAAGCTAACATTATATTCCAGGTGATGATAAATGTAGTCTGGCTGGAGTGGTAATATGGGAATTTCTAGCTTGGTCGTGTCTAGACCATGGTTTGTTATGGAGTGAAAGTCACAAAGGAGGGACTATAGTAACACACTGCATGAAAGTGCAGCCCTTGGGGAACTTCAGACACATTTAAAGTCCAAGCCTTGCTTCCAGCTCCTAACAGAAACTGTTGTAAATAACATTAGAGCTGTCTTTCAGCAGGCTCTAGGAAGCATATAAACTGAACACAGTTTTTGTTGTTTGCAGCCATACACTAAGCTCAGAACTGTCAGATCTAATTATCCTCTTTAAGGCTGAGAGTTTTAGGGATTAATTAAGTAAAGAGCAAAAGCTTGTCTGCAAGACGAAACGTATTTCTCTTTGCACCATCGGGGTTTTGGAATTTCCTTGAGTTTTACTTTATAGAATAGCAAATTAGGGAAATTATATGTACAATTATGTACAACATGTGAGAAGGTGTCTAGATAAATCTCTGAAGCATATATAGGAATAGATAAACAAATATAATATACTCATACTATAATAGGTGCTATTCAAGCTAGATATAAATGTGGGTGTATTTATGTAAACTTTATATAGCAGCCATGGTATATAAGAGACTTAATATTCTAAGGGTTCTGGCAGCATTTGCCTCTAAAAGTCTAGATTTGAGTAGCCCCCACCCCCAACTCTCTCATTTGTGTTTATTTGAAATGTTGTCTGTTTACATTCCATATTTCAAAGAAGTGCTATATTAATATTGATATTTTGTCAAAGCAATTGTTTACATGTGAATGAATCTACTGTTTTCAAAAAAACGTTTTATATAGAGTGATAGATATATTAAATACATTTTGATATGTAATATGTTCAGGCATACAGAGACTTCAGGAATAAGAATCATTGTAGTTGGGACATGTTAGTTGTTTTCAAAAATTTGCTTTAATTTTTGGGTTTTTTTGGAAGAATCTGTCTTTTCTGCATTTACACAGTGTCCCTTAAGTTATAATCCTTGCACAGAAGTACACTATCACAGTTCTTTACAGTTAAAGGTTTGCCAAATGAAATGTGATCCTCTTTAGCTCCATTTTCAGTCTTATTTATTTCCAATTATAATAACATGGCTACTGCATCAATTTCTTACTCCAGCACAGCCTCTCAGTAAGACAAAGCCTTTAAGTCAAGATGTGAGTCTGTCAGAAAAAAATGTTATTTGCTGAGAACTTACAAATATTATTAAAATTACAATCTTAAAAATATGGAAAGTTTGACAAGAGACTAGATGGGTAATGTCATATCTTTTATTGGACCAGCTTCTGTTGGTGAAAAAGACAAGCTTTCAGGTGTACCATGGATTTATATAGAGGCAATATGATATTTTCTGTCTTATTTTCTATCCTTTTCTCAATGATTCCCAACATTCTGTTGGCTTTTTTGACTGCCACTGCACTGGACCCTACTATGACTGAATGTGAATCCTCTGAATTGACAGCTCATAAAGACCTTGACAGCTCAGCAGTCTGCCATAGAAATGAGAAAAAGCTCTAAAGATGAGAGTTTCCAAATATGCATATATTTCACTTCTCTATGGAAAAGAATTCTCCTTGTTTAGGGCCCAATCCTGCAAGTATTTAGGCCCCAGTTCAGGAAAGCACTTGAGCACATGCTTGAGCCCCATTGAAATAAATAGGATTTAAGATGTGCCTAACTGCTTTTCTGAACTGGGTTGGACTTCAGGGGGTGCATGGTGCTTAAGTTCATAAGAATGGTCATACTGGATCAGATCACTGGTTCATCTCTTCCAGTATCCTGTCTTCCGACAGTGGCAAGATGCCAGATGCCCCAGAGGGAATGAACAGAACAGATAATCATCAAGTGATCCATCTCGTCGCCCACTGCCAGCTTCTGGCAAACAGAGACTAGGGACACCATCCCTACCCATCCTGGCTAATAGCCATTGATGGGCCTATCCTCCAGGAACTTACCTAGTACTTTCTTGAATCATCAAAAGATTGTCCCTGCCCCAAGGAGTTTACAATCTAAGGGCTTGGTTACACTGGCACTTTATAGCGCTATAAAGCCCCCACGAGCGGTATAACCTCCTCCCCATCCACACTGGCAAGGCACATAGAGCGCTGTAACTGCTGAGTTATAGCGCTATTGTTAATCCACCTCCGCATGGGGAATAAGGGCTGTAGCGCAGCTGCTGTAGCGCTACAGCAAGAATGTGGACACCCACTGCGCTACAAGTGATCTCTGGAGATGCCTAGAGCCATTTAAGGCAATTGACGTCTCTTCCCTTTGTTTTGAACTCGGCTGGAGGAATGCGAAAGTACCTCTTTAGAGTTTCTCTCTTAACTCCACAGATAAGCAATGCAAATGCTTAAGGAGGGAGCCTGTGTGAAAACAAAGCCCTCTGTGAACGGAGGCTCACTGACAGGCTTTCAGGAGAACGAAAAAATCACTCTCTCTCTCCCTCCACATACACACATGTCCCCCCTCACCCCCCTCGTTTAAAAAGCACATTGCACCCAGCTCAATGCTGGGATACCTGCCCTAATGCGCTGCTCTTAATGCCGCATTAAGTGCCCCAAATGTGGCCATACTGTACCGCTGGCGCATCTGAGTGTGGACATACAATAGCGCTATACATATTACTGTATAAGGGGACCGCTATAACCTATAGCGCTATAATCTTATAAGTGTAACCATACCCTAAGTATAAGATAAGAGACTACAGATGGATAGACCGACAGGAGCGGACAAGGAAACAATGAGACAGTACTGGTCAGCATGAAAGGCAATGGTACCAGTGCAGCAGCACAGTTATAGCAATACATGTGGTAGTGTGGATGCAGCCACCCTGGTACAAAGGATGGGGCCCTTAAGCACATAAGTAGGTTTGATAGGTTTTGATTTTTTAAAATGGTTTTGAAAGATGATATCAATGTTTGTTTTAAGCATTTTTTCAGTTTGTATCTATTTACATTTTCACAGGTGTGCAAAATTACAGTTTAAGCATTTTCTTTTTATTATTATCAATTTACATTTTCACAGTTGTGGGTAATTATGTGGGGGGGGAAGTTCAGACAATAAGGGAGTTCAGCCAGTAATTATTTAATGGCAGTAGATGTTGAGATTCAAAAAGTTAAAGCTTTATAACTGTTGTGACATTCTGCATCTCAGGGGAACACCCTGCAACCCCGTGTTCATCCTTATAATATGATTGTGTGGTACCCAATGCAAAGTTTGTCATACCGGGTATCTTTGGAAGGCATATGATGCACTGAGCATGGTTGTTATAGTAATGTAATAGGTTGTAATTTCATGTATATAGTTATGAGACTGAAAACGTGTACTCATGACTTAAACCAAGCCCATGCGAAACTCTCCAGGAATGGAGGGGCAGTTCACACCTCATCAGGGCATGTATAGGACAAACCCAGGCTCACGGGAACAAAGGACACCAGCCTAGCCAGCACCAAAGGATCTGTAGACTCTCGAGTGAGTCACCCTCCTTCCCTTGGGCAGTTTGGGACTACAATGAGGTAATGCTCACCTGATCCTGAATGGGCGGGGCGGGGGGGAAAGCCAAGAGGGAAGAAAAAACAGGATAAAAGGAAGAGAAATTTGTCATGTTCTTCCTCTCGCTTCCATCTCCATCTACAGACACCACCACCAAGCAACTGAAGTGCTGATCAAAGGGGAGAGCCTGGCAGAAGGGCAACCAGCCAACCTGTGGTGAGAAGCATCTAAATCAGGGGTGGGCAAACTTTTTGGTCCGAGGGCCACATTGGGACTGTAAAATTATATGGAGGGCCGCGTAGGGAACGCTCCGCCCCTTATCCGACCCCCTCTCAATTCCCGCCCCCTTACTGCCCCCTCAGAATCCCCGACCCATCCAACCACCCCTGACCTTGTCCGCTGACTGCCCCTTCCAGAGACCCCTCACCCCTAACCACCCTGCAGGACCCTACCCAACTCCTCTGTCCCCTGACTGCCCCAACCCCCCCCCACCCCGATCCCTGACAGACCCTTGGGACTCCCATGCTCCATCCAACCCCGCTGCTCCCTGACAGCTCCCCCTCACACACATGCCCCCTCACACACACGTGCCCCCTCACACACAGCGCTGGCCACGCGACGCAGCTCAGGGGGTGGGGGGAGTGCACAGCCCCGGCCCCCCGCAGAGCTGCCTGCAGCGGCACGGCTTCGGGGGAGGGGCTAGCACACAGCCACGGCTCCGGGGGAGGGGAGGTGTTTTGCCACAGACCCCCCCGGAGCACTGGCCCCAGGGCGCGACTCCGGGGGAGGGGATAGCGCGCAGCCCTGGCCCCTGGAGTGCTGCCCGTGCGGCGGCTTCGGGGGGGGGGGCCCGGGCAGTGTCCGCGGGCCGGATGCAATGGCACCGTGGGCCGGACCTGGCCCATGGGCCGTAGTTTGCCCACCCCTGATCTAAATTATATGGGTCTGAAAGTGTCAAGATCAGCTTAGAATACATTTTGCTTTTATTTCATTTGACCAAATCCGACTTGTTGTGCTTTGATTTATAATCCCTTAAAATCTATTTTTGTAGTTAATCAATTTGTTTGTTTATTCTACCTGAAGCAGTGCATTTGGTTTGAAGTGTGGCACAGACTCCCCTTGGGACAACAAGCCTGGTACATATAAATTTCTTCGTTAAATTGATGAACTCGTATAAGCCTGCAGCGTCCAGCAGGTATAACTGGATACTGCAAGACAGAAGTTCCTAGGGTTGTGTCTGGGCCCAAAGATATTAGCTAGTGTCATTCGGTTGCACAATCCACGGAGCAGCTTACATGCCAGAGGCTGTGCATGAACAGCCCAGGAGTGGGGGTTCTTACAACAGAGCAGGGTAAGGCTGGCTCCCAGAGTTGAGGACTGGAGTGACCTAGAAAATCCCCAGTCCAGATAACACCAGGGGAACTTCACAGCCGTTAAAACTCAAATTGTAAACATCACATGTCAAAACGTACACAGTAAATATCCTTACATCAAACTAACTTCTCAAGCTGCATTTTTCTTACTTTGCTGATTTGTAAATTTTGATGGAAATATTTTTTGTTGGTTTGTGTATGTGGTGAAATTGATGTTTACTGAGAAATATCTAATCCTTCCAAGCCTAGGCATATGTAATTTTTTTTTTGTATTAAAGTCAATGGAACTAGTCATATGAATAAAGTTACAGACAGACACTCCCCGACTTACGGAAATCCGAGTTACGCAAATCCCTATGTACGGAAAAAGCTCCGTAAGCAAAAAATAGGCAGGGTATTTTTTTGTTTTGGTTTGGTTTTTGTTTTTGTTTTTTTGCATAATGGTCAGAGATACATTTCCGACTTACGCAAAATTCGACTTACACAAGGCGTTCCGGAACAGAATGCTTGCATAAGTTGGGGAGCATCTGTATGTGCTAGCAGGAGCAGGCCCTTAGTTATAGACAATTAAATAGCTATTTGTGTTTTCCAATGATCTGTGTTTCGTATCACATCTTTCTACATCAGACATGCAAGCTGATTTTAAATCACATTTTTTTTCTTGTTATTTTAATTCAAAAATTATAAAATATTGTACAAAGGAGTAACAATATATAGATCTACCATGAATTCGAGGAATGTAATTCAATATAAATTCCATTGCTGTTCATCAGCCACACAAGAGCCCTGCTCTCACAGTTTGACATTTTGATTGAATTAATTTTTGTATTCCACTGGGAACTGTATGTTGTTTATGTTTGACTGTTCACTGCTTTAAAGCCACTCAGGCAAATTCTGACCTGTGTTCCATCTGTAAAATCCAAATGAAGTCAGTCTTCATATGTCTCATAATCTGACCCTTTTGTAAATGATAGCAATGTTGCCAGCTCTTGCCATAGTTGATGGGACTAAAAGTCCCAGCTTCTAGAGACAGATGTATATGGGAGAATTTCAGCTTCCATTTTAATACAATAAGTGTTTAGCCCTTATGGTTGCAAAGAAAAGCTTGAAAACAAGACCCAAGTGTTCCCTAAGAAAACAGGAGGCCAAGGGCAAGAACCCAAACTCTTTTATTTTTCTAATGTAATAAGTGACATAGAAAGTATTAAAGAGATACCAAAACATTGTTGTGACATATGCACACACATTGTACAGACATACCCATTATGATTTTTACAACTGTTTGAATAGAAGGTGGAATGTGGGAAGATTTCTGTCTCTCTGCTGAGGTCACAGCAGCGTAATATTTGTTGTCTTCTGCCTAATGTCGTGGCCCATAAAAGCTAAAGAGGCCTTCTCCCTATTGAAAGGAGTGCTTGGCATATTTGGAGCACATGCTGACACCAGTTGTTTTTCAAAGGCGCTGTAAATTCCAGTTCATTTTTCTCTCCTGTTTTCCATTCAGAAACACAGCAAGGGGCATTTGGCAAACCATGAAATAAAGCTACACGTGCTGTAATCCTTTTCAGGGTGAGGCTCCTGCTTGCTCGCTAGCTTTCTCTTTCTATAAAAGTGTGACCAAGTACAAGAGCACCTTGCTAGGATTAGACAAGGCCATGGAAAATACTTGGAAGATCTGGGGTTTTTTTTTAATCTGCTGAATGTAAACTGTATTATTGACCTTAGCCACTTTAGTGCCTAGAGTTCAGCTTCACTCTGTGATCTCTCCTTTGCTTCTTCCCTCTTCCTTCTTGTTAAACAAAATTAATTCTTTCCAAGCTCAGAAAGGCTGGCAACTGTGTTAAGTAAAACACATTGGAAGGATCTGAAATCTTCCTAAATCACTCTCAATATTTACATGAATTAACAATGGTTTCATGTTTTGTGATTTAGGGCACGGTCTGGTTTGCATTTGACACACCAGGGACTTGAATATGTTCATGGACTAATTTGATATTAGTTTTTTGGCACTAAAAGGAATTATGAGACTGAATCCTGCCAGTGGGGTGGTGTCTTACTCTGAAAATGGATCTTTAGAGTAGGGCAGAACAGGAATGCTAAGAGAGAAGACTGGGCCTGTCGTACTTAATTTTGTTTGATGGGACCCTCTAGAAAGTAAAAAGGCTGGAGGAACAGAATCCTTTTAGATCCCCAGAAGCTGTATGAGCTAGATCCTTAACTGGTTTAAATCAACAGAGCTCCACTGTAAAAGGGGGCTGGCTTAACAGAACCAAGCCAGGTCCCTGTTAGCCCAGCTCCAGAGAGAAAAGGCACTAGTTGGGGCTGGCTGGGACGCCATGCCCTAATTACTTGAGGGAATGCACCTGCATGCCTTAGTAGCCAGCCTGCTATAAAAGCTGGCAGGAAGGAAGCAGATGGGGAGACAGGAGAGAGTAGGGGGAAAGGAGAGACAGGAAAAGGAAGAGTGTAGGGCTCTAGATCCCTGCTGGCAAAGAAGCTAGCGGTCTCTCTGAGTGCTGGTCTCTCTCTATATATGTAAATAGTAGGTGGTGGGGACGGACAGAAGCAATAAAGGACACGGGTGCTGCACTTTAATTGGTCTCTGGAAGTTTCTGTGGAGAGGACCGGCAAGGGCCTAGTTACATCCACTGACTTCATTTTTTGTTTCAGTATAGCTTTGTTGACTTTATGAGTCCCCAGATTTTTGGTGTTCAGAGTTGTGCACTGATTATTTTGAGCAAAATCTTCTGTTTTCCAGTTTCTCTTTCTGGAAAGCTTTCCCAGTCCAGTGTATTTCAGTGGAACTGTTTTGTCTTTCAGAACTCACAAAATTTGCGGAAACTCAGTTCTGGATCCAAACATCCCATCTTTACTATTTATCTCCCCAAATGTCTCCAATTTTAGCATTCAGATGTGGTGAGGTATAAGCTATATCTCTTATTTAATGAAGTCACACCTATTCTAGGCATCCAACAATAGACTACCTAGGACTGGTTTCTACCTGGTTTTTGAATCTCTGTAACTACATCTGTTTAGAAACTTACAGGAATTAGTTAATAAATAAGAATGAACATATAGCTGATTCCTTTATCTCTATTAATCACTTTATACTAGTGTATCTGCATCCACACTATGGGGTTGTACAGCTTTAACTGGTTTCTAGAGTGATATAGTTTAAAAAAAATTGTGTGTAGATAACCTTAAGATTGGACTTTTTCATTGTTCTCTTCGCTTGTGGTATTTTTTTGCCTAATGTTTTCCAAAAAATTTAATTCAGAGATTTATAGAAAGGGGAAGTGAATATATACTTATCTCAGCATTTCAGAACCTCTTGATAGATATTTGGTAAAAAAACAAAAACCAGCTGGTGAAACCCTTATCTTCCATTTACACAATCTTCCTTTTGTTTTGTTTTTTTCATTTTTTGGCTAAACAAACCCATGGCCCCTGGGCAGGGCAGGTGGCATCGCACGCTGTCCCCACCACCAGCGCTGACTTCCGTTGGCCAGGAGCTGCCCTAACCCTAACCTCTTTCTATAAATCTCTGCATTAATTTTTTTGGAAAATAGTAGGCACAAAATTTCCACAAGCGAATAGAACAATAAGAAAGCCCAATCTACACAAGGGTGTTTGTGTTTGTGTGATTAGACAGTTGGCAACCCTAACCCAAATTCTTACAACTAAAACACCTCCCTAATATCTTGCAAAGCTCCTTTCAGAAAAATTAAAATTTTTTCTTTGCTAGATCATCCATCAGCAGACCATTGCTTGCCTATTTTCTTCCAAGTGAAAATCCAATACTTTATGCATCAGGAAAGTTGGATATATCCATATTAATATAGATATTGATAAAGCTATTGCTAGAGAATGTTTCCTTGAATTTCATTTAAGGTTAAGAAACCTGGAAGTAGAAGCAGCTTGAAGAACAATGAGCAGCAAAATAAGTGTTCAAAACAATAAAAATTCAGGAGTGGTGAGTAGAATTTCTCATCACTATAAATCAGTGGCTCTCAGCCTTTCCACACTACTGTACCCTTTTCAGGAGTCTGATTTGTCTGGAGTACCCTCCAACTTTCATCTAACTTAAAAACTACTTGCTTACAGAATGAGAAATAAAAATATAAAAATGTCACAGCACACTGTTACTGAAAAAATGCTTTCTCCTTTTTCTCATATAATTATAAAATAAATAAATTGAAATATATTTCAGTGTATATGTCAGTATAAACAAATTATTGTATAAAATTTTAGTTTGTACTTACTTGGCTAGTGCTTTTTATGTAGCCTGTGGTTAAAACTAGGCAGATATGTAGAGGAGTTGATGTACCAGCTGGAAGACCTCTGCATACTCCCTGGGGTATGCATACCCCTGGCTGAGAACCCCTGCTATACATTGTAGGTTTAAATTCTGCGTAAGGAATGTTGTCCCTTCCGCTGGTCCTAATTGTGGTAGCTAAATAAATGCACTGGTGTACTCTGAGAAATAGGTTGCTGACACTTAAAAGTTGGGTAAATCTTCTGTCAAAGAACGGAGAACTAAATGATGATGTGAGATGGAGAAGGCTTCAGATTTTTTCGGTGTACTTATAGGAGCCTCTTTGGCAGAAGAAAAGGGTTGTGAGAGGAGCTGGAAGAGCCTTGCAGGGAAAGGAGACCATCTTTAAGGACTTCTCTGGCAGTTGTTAAATAGTTAAGTCTGCTGAGTGACCTGTGATTTAGAACGGGCCATCACTTGTGTTTTCATCAATCTGCCTCTGAGCTTTAAAAAAAGCTCTGTGAGCTTTCGTTTGGAAGACCTCATTAAAACTGGCCTGTGCTTTGTTTTGCCAAGCTCCAGCATCCATCATTGTTCCGAAATCCTCCATGAGGCCTAACACCATAGTTTTTGTTGAAAACTTGGGAACTTCGGAGAATCTATTTATTCTCATCATCCTGAGAAGTTTTAGAAAGAGGCTGCAGTTGCCAAAAATATTCTTATCAGTAGCAATTTTTTTAAAAAAGCATGAGATAAAATTAAACTAGATTATTTGAGTAAGTGGAGAGCATTAAATAAGTCTATTAAAAACAATTGGTTTTATCTGGATCACAAATGGATACAAGAAGATTGTCACTAGTAGAAAAATCAACAAATGTTCAAGGTTCACAGTGCACTAAAACAGACTTAAATATGGGTGTGCAACTCATTTTGTTGTTTTCCTGGCTATGTTGTAGTTTTCTATCAGTTTGATACTGGGAGGTTGGACTCTGATCATGTAAGATGAGAAAACTTTCATGTATATTTCCAGGCCCAATGATTCCAGGCCCTATATCTACATTATTTAAAAAAACAAAAACAAAAAAACCCCAAGAACTCAACAGCTCATTGAAGACAAAAATCATGGGGGCAAGAGGTAGGGATGTCTCCTTGAAAGATTTCCCCATCCCTGGTAGCGTGCTCTTCTCTTTCTACACATTCATTGGGCTGAAAAGATATTCCTCATTGTACAGTTATATCCATCAATAAAAAAATAATTTTGAGAATTCACATTTGCAGATAGTCCTATAACAGGAATTGAGTTTTTTAAAATATAATTTGACTTGAATTTTATTTTACATACAGTTAAGTTTAGTTTATATATAGTTGTAGTTATATAGTTAAGTTATAGTTTTATAAATAATGATAGTATTAATATCCATCAGACTAACAACTGCCCTGAACACTTAATCCAGATTTATGGCTGAGAGGGTTTAACATTCCAGCATGTATTTTGTGCCAGCTTCCTCCAGCCTGGTTGCTTTCTGAAAGATACCAAAGAGACACCATCAAAGATAGGAGAGATCACTGGTAGGTCAGCTGTCAGCTACTGTACAGCACTGAGTCAGCACACGTGGGGACCAGGCTTTCTGTCACTGACTGACAAGAGTGTAGGAGGGGTGATTTTGAATGACACAGAATGTTTTAATGAACCCCAAACTCAGAATGAACATTTAATATAAAATGGATGAATTTCTGAATTTTTCCTGAAACTCTGCCCTTGAAAGATCCATGAACTCACCAGGGTATTTGATGTTCCCAGATGGGGAATCAAATTGAGGTGTCAAGGTCCTGGGAATGTAGAGAGTGTACAGCTACTAGACCTAGAAGGCAGGGGTATCTCACATCGATCTCTATATTTTCCCTTCCCTCCTGTTAATTGTTCAGAAGCAGCATTGTGTGGCTCCAAAGACAGCCATGTCCTATCCTGCTTGGCCAGTGGAGGATTCATCTCCATTATGATGTAGCAGAAGTAGTACTGTATTTATTGTTTTGAGTCCCCCAAAGTTGAGTTAGGTGCTTCACAGACAAATAAGATAAACCTGTTCCCTGCCTGTAAGAACTTTTGATCTAAATGTAAGACAAGAAACATCACCTGAGAGAAACAAATAATGAGGAGGCTAGAGGGAAGGGAGCCACAGGGGTTACAAGTACACATTTACACAGATTCTTAGGTATGCCCTGTGCATGTCTTATGGTTACCATGGTCTGAATTAAAGACACAAAAATAGCAGCTCATTAAGGCTTGTAGGACCTTCTGGGGAGAAGAAAATTAATTTTAAAATGTTTAACTTTTGGAGTCAGCCCTTGCTGCAAAATGAGGTTTGATGAGGGGTCTTCTGCTCTCGTGTTTTTCAGCAGGAATAGGACACCTTTTATCACCCAACAGCATCCTCTCTGGCTGATTGAGGAGGAGGAGTTTTGTCTTCAGCTGGAAGTATCTTCGGTTTCAGCAATACAATAGTGTAACTGCAGCATTTGGGGTAATTGCTGTAGCAGTATTTAAAATTAAGATGTTACAGTGTGGGGGCCCATGAAAGTTGTTGGCTTTGAAGGTAAAGTTAAAATAAACTTCATATTAACTCTTGTTAAAAAACCAAGCCACTCCTACATTTTACAGTGCTGTGGCACTCAAGCCCTCTAAAGGACAATACTTCTAGCCTAGAGAATGTTATAAGCAACAATTCTGAAATGAGAGTGACTTCCAGTATCCAAACAACACAGTAATACCCCCCTCAAGTGTCGTGGTGTTCCTGAGATATAGTAAGAAAAGATCATAATCATTTTTTCTCAGGGACTTGTAAATTAGCATATGACACCATTTTTGGCTAATCAGAGAACTTCAACTTGTGCCCAGGATTCAAAAGCCTTTTCCACCAAGTGAAATTTCTGGTTATGTTATCAACACATCTATGTGAGATGAGGTCCCTTCTCATAGTCTGTATCCCTTTATATTTTTAAATAGGGCACATTTTTTATACTGATGTTACATTTAGAAAGGGTTAATAAATGATTAATAGCTGTTTATAAGTGTATTGCAGACCTGAGTAGTATTTGTTATAGATTATTAAAAGGACATCAATCAAAAGTATCTTAAACGGTTATAAGCCATGATGGTAAACAATCTCTGGACTGGTTAGACCCTATAATAGTCTATAACAATTGATGAACTAATAATTAACTCTTTATACACATAAAAGCTTAATATAAAGTGTGATCGATATTTATAATGATATACTAAACTGATGGTACCAATGATATTCAGACCAGATTAGTCAGCTTGATGGCAAAGAATCACATCAAAGGAGACAAATGCAACATCTTCACATAATGAATTTTGGCCAGCCTCTATCATTAGAGTGCTAAGATTATTGTATCTTTAGATCCATGCTTTTCATGGTTGGTAAAACCAAGCAGTGGGAAAGGCCATTTGGGTCCCAGACTGGTTGAAATTACACATCGCCCCTATACAGAAGAGCAAGCCCCAGACTCAAGACATCATCTCCCCCTGTCAACAGTGTCACCAATAGTTGTCCTTTCACTGACCTTTTTGGGAAAGGCCATTGAGAAGGTTGTCATGAAGCAACTTTGGCATCACTCCTGACTTCTTTTAATCTGGCATTTATCTTGGGTACAGTGAAGACTACACTAAATTTGCTGGTTACATGCTGATTCCTTTTTTTCACCGTATTTGAAATGATTGACTATGAGATTTTCCTGACTCGTCAGAAGACTCTGGCTTGATTGGGCAGGATAGCACTGGCTATCACAGAGATAGCAGAGGGTGCTGTTGGATCATTTAGGCTCATTTACTATAAGGGGTGTCTCATGCAAGACACAGTTTAGTCATTCTTCTTATTCAGCATGTACTACATGTGAGTCCTACATGTGAGTGAGATAAATTGTTCTATGGTGCCATTTATATGCAAATATAAACCCTCTCTGATCCTTTGTGTCAAATGTGGATGGTGCAGTCATTCTGTTTTCCTATTATAGGGCCAAGACACAGAGATGGGTCATGAAAGCAAAATCCAGGCAAGATAGAAGTGATTCTGGTAGGCTGAAGGAAGCATCTGGGATTTGTGTTGGGGATTGTTTCTGCTCACATTACTGAATGAGTGAATCACCTTTGGTTAGACATATGTAGTCTGGGGAGAATGCTCCTGGGTTTTCAGGTAGCATTGATGGGCAAAAGTGCATTTTTTTCTCATCTGTGTTTGACTCTGCTACCATTATCCATATCATTGCAACTTCCAGAGTAGATTGTAGCAATATACTTTATATGGCACTAACCTGGAAGCATACTCAGAAGTTACAGTGTGCGCAGCTTACTTAATGGTGTCTGATTATGAGCAGCATGTTAAATCGAAATCCCAGTGATTGCACTGGCCTCTGCAATTATGGATGTAACACAGTGTGTTAATACCTACCTCTTTTGTAGTACTTTTCATCAGTAGAACTCGAGGTCAGTATGCCCCTATATGATTTGGGTTCTGACTCTCTCTTTATGTGACATCACGAGAGATGAAATTATCTGTTCTACAGACTCTAGATTTTAATACCCCACCTAGAAGCAGGACATTACTGGGGAGCAGGCTTCAGTGTTGGGATTTTCTTCCTCCGTTGGTCCAAGGGACACTAGGGCATGATATAAGACTTCTCTGTTTATTCAGTCTTTTGACTTAAGGAGCAGCAATTGTGGGCAACGTGAGGATTCTTCTTCCAGAAAGAGTCTAATAAAGTCTGTGGTGTCAATGGATTGACATTTCTGTACGTGTGTCCAGAGATTGTGATGAATGCTTTTTTTTATAAAAACAATAAAAGTAAACCTTCTCACGATCATAAATAATGATATTGCAAACAGAAAGCTTTGCAAGTTGCAGCTTTATGCTTTGCTGGCCCTTTGTCCTCAGGGAACCATTTGAGGAAATCAGATAGAGCACCAGTGGTGAATAACTGTTTGACTTGAGTTTACTGATGGTAATTTGTTTTTTAAGTATTCCTGGGCCAAACCTCTTTCTTAAAATTTAAATTATTTTGAAAGTTTGGGGGCAAAAATGCAGTACTGCAAAGGAGAATAATAGAGTAGTTACATCTGGCAATAAAACAAAAAAAACCATGATAGTTGTTGTACTTATTTCACATGATTTTGTACAGTCTTTTTATTTCTCTCTGTCTTTTCTAAAATCTGTCTGGCTGCTTTTCATTGAATGGAGGCAGGACAGGATTTGTGTGTTTTCCTCTTGCTGCTGCCTGAAAGTAAAATGATACTATAACATATAAGATTTTTCTAACCATACATTTAATTATAAAGAAGAATCAAATACATGTTTCTAAAGTCTGAAAAGTAAAATATGCATTAGAATTAGAGCAGGAGGCCGAGAATCAGAAGGTCTAGATTGCATCTATTCCAGGCTCTGCTACTAACTTGTTGTTTGTCCTTGGGTAAGTCACTTCACCTATTTGTGTTTTATCGACACAAGTTACACCGACAATCAAAAACTGCTATAATTACATTCCTTATTTGTGTTAACAAAACGCTCCTTCTGTCAGCAGAGCGTATCCACAGTTGGTGCTCTAGCATGAACAGAGAGACAGGTGCTCTGTGGGTAGCTATTCCACTGTGCTACTCTTCACCTTCTGCAGCTAGGAGTTTGGGAAGGTGAAATAGATTGCAATGCATCATGCATGTGGGCTCAACATCCCATGATGCAGTTTTCACAGCATTTTTCAATGGCCTCTGTTTAGTGTGAACCCACCGTCTCTGTCTGAAAGAATGGATCCTGCGCTGCTCTTTACTGTTGTGATCACTATTATAAGCACATTGTGGCTGGTCATACAATATATCATGAGCTCCCAATCTGAAAAGGAATCAGAGGTGCCTGACCTGCCAAGTGCCAGGGAAAGAAACAACACTAGATTACTTTAGGCATTCACAAAGCAGCTGCACACAATGGACTGTCACTTTTGGGCTTGGGAAACAAGCACTGAGTGGAGGGATCGCATCATTAGGCAGGTCTGGGATGACAAGCAGAGGCTGCAGAACTTTCAGATGCAGAAAACCACCTACCTGAAACTGTGTGCTGAACTTGCCCCAGCACTTCAGTGCAAGAACACCAAGATGAGAGCTGCCCTCTTGGTGGAGAAGCACGTGGTGATTGCTGTGTAGAAGCTGGCTACTCCAGACTACTACTGTTTGGTCACAGATCAGTTTCGAGTCGGAAAGTCCACCATTGGGGCTGCATTAATGCAAACATGCAAGTCATTAATCTCATCCTGCTATGAAGGACTGGGACTCTTGGCAACGTACATGAAATGGTGGATGGCTTTGCAGCAATGGGATTCCTATCTGTGGCAGGGCAATAGATGGCACGCATATCCTAATTTTGGCCCCAGACCATCTTGCAATGGAGTACATTAATAGAAAGATATTTCTCTATAGTTTTTCAGGCACTTTTGGATCACTGGGTTCATTTCGCTGACATCAACACAGGGTGGTTCAGGAAGGTGCATGACACACACATTTTCAGGACCACTAGCCTGTACGGAAATCTGCAAGAAGGGACTTTCTTTCCAGACCAGAAGATTCCAGTGGGGGATGTTGAAATGATCCTGGGAGACCTGGCGTACCCCTTACTCTCATGGGTCATGAAGTCTTATGTGAAAACCTGGACAGCAGCAAGGAGTGCTTCAATGATAGGCTGAGCAGGTGCAGAATGGCCACGGAATGTGCCTTTGGCAGATTAAAAGCACACTGGTGCTGCCTTTATGGCAGGTTAGACCTAAATGAGGAAAATATTCCCATGATCATAGCAGCCTGTTTTGCGCTCCATAATATTTGTGAGGCTAAAGGTGAAAAGTTTCCCCTGGCATGGAACATAGAGGTGGATCATCTGGTGGCTGATTTTGAGCAGCCAGATACCGGGGTTATTAGAGGGTCACAATGTGGGGGCTGTTAGAATCAGGGAGGCTTTGAGGCACTATTTGGAGAATGAGCTCCAGTATTGTGTCTTTCTCTACAGCACTCTGTGCCATGCTTTGTTAACTTGCCACTTTGCATGAAAATGTTTGATTCCTGACCATGATCTGTACTCAGCAATGATTGAATTGCCAAGGTGTATTAATTCCAGCAGCAATGAAATAAAGATGTATCATCTTTCAGAGAGTGTTTTTATTAAATACCACTCAATAGCACACACAGAAGGCTTGGTGGGAAGAGAGATAAGAGTGCAGGTCAGTGCAGGCTTGCACAGCTATGTGTAAGTCCAGGTATCATTTTGGAAGCTGTCCAAAATGATGGAGTGAATGGGGTACCAAGACAGGCCAGGAAGTTGCAAGGAATGTGTGGGAGGAGTTTGGGAAGTGTATGGAAAGCAGTTCTGTGTCTGCTGCAATGGGGGCTAAGCACACATGAATTCAACTTGCAAAATGATTAGGGACTTCAGCAACTCCTTTTGCTCCTCCATCACTTTTATCATCCATTCCTGTCCCATTAAAATTTGCTCCTGGCTCTTCTTTCTGTCCTGCCTGTCTGTTTTATAATTTTCTTTTAAAGTCCCTCTCCACGTGCTGTGTCCTTGTTTTTCAACCTCTGAGGATTAGAGCACCTCTCAGAACATGTCCTCTTTGGTCGTTTCCTTATCTGTTGGAGGCACTCCGCCAGCGTGTCGGGGGTTCCCCTGAAGGCCACATCTGTAGAAACAAAGAAATAATAAATAGAAGCATAATTGTTAGTGCACATACAGCCAGGGCCGGATTTTCAGTTAGGCACAGTAGGCACATGACTAGGGGCGCCAGTGTTCTAGGAGTGCTTTACCTCTCTAAAACTGTGCCACACAAATGTCAGCTGTAGGCGGCGGCAGGGGGCGGGGGAGGAGCGGGAGGGACCCTGATGATGCTGTGCCTAGCAGGCACGTAAGGTATAAACCAGCCCTGCACACGGCATTTCATCATTATAATAAAATATACCTTTTAAAAATATAAATCAGTTTCTCGCTGTCCCTTGGTAAGTGTGCAGCTCAGCAAACATCCTAAACCTGGTGAGTTCGTTCCAGGGAGAGAGGGGACATGCTCAAGATGGGACAAAGGGTCTTGGTGGTTTTTTAAGGGGATCGCTGCAGGCAGCTAGGGAAATATTGTACGTTCTGCCACCATTTTCCACAGGTGAGGGACACTGAAGCCAATCTCTCACTCCTGTGGGCAAGCAAGGCTGCATGCGTGCAGCTTCGGACTGGGTCCCTGTGCTGCTTGCCTGCATGCCAGTTTGGTCCCTGTACAAATGGTTGCCGATTGGAGTGGGAAAGTTTCCTACAGCAGTAGGGTGACCAGATGTCCTGATTTTATAGAGACAGTCCTGATTTTTGGGGTCTCTTTTTTTATATAGGCTTCTATTACCCCCACCCCCCACCCCGTCCTGATTTTTCACATTTGCTGTCTGGTCACCCTATACAGTGGGGAAGGAACAGAGCAGCTCTGCCAAGGAACCTTTGGCAGAGGATTGGCGAGTACCTCCGGGAAAGTTTCCTAGTGAGCTCGCTGGAGGATTCCCATGAAATCTCAGTGTGCATTAACATACTGTTCCGCTGCACTGCTTAACTACACAAGGGAATGTGAAGCACATGCAAACACAGCTGGTCTTGTACATTTCTGTCCCTTCACCTACTTCAGCTCTACCTCACATAACTGAGAAGCGTCAACTCAAAGATTGCTTACCAGAGCTCTCCTCTCCTGCATCATGCGGGTCAGAGGCATACTGCTGGGACTGGCTAGACCTCTCTGGAGTGGAAAAAATGGCCTGACCCACCACACCACTGGACGACCCTACCGTGTGCTCCACTTCATCCTCCAACTCAGCCTCCCTGTCCAAAACTTAATCCTCAGGGTCGGGTTCTCTCCAGTCCCCACACAGCATCCATAGGGCTCTTGGCAGTGGAGGTGGGGTTGTCACCGAGGATGGCATCCAGTTCCTTATAGAAATGGCAGGTTTTCAGCACAGCACCAGAGCGATGGTTTGATTCCCTTGCCTTTTGATATACCTGCCTCAGCTCCTTTATCTTCACACGCCGCTAATGCATGTCTTGTTTGTAGCCCTTATCCAACATGCCATGAGAAATCTCCACGTAGGTATTCAAGTTCCTATGGCTGGAGCAGAGCTGGGACTGCACAGCCTTTCCTCACAGAGCCAGCAGATCCAACAACTGGGGTGTGCTCCAAGTGGGAGAGAGTTTGCTGAGAGAAGCCACCATGGTCAGCCGGGAAGATGCTATGTGATCTGTCCATGCCAAGCAAACAGGAAGTGGAATTTCAAAAATTCCCTGGGTACAAGGCAGCAGAGTTCAAACTGCTGACCAGAGAGGTCAGGATGGCCACTGTGGGACACCTCCTGGAGGCCATTTACAGAGACATAACCAAGCACAGTGTCTACACTGACACTTTGTCAATATAACTTTGCTGCAAATAGCTCTACACCTCTCAGAAAGGTGGTTTTATTTTTGTCAGTGGAAGGAGCATTGTTGTGTGTACACCTCCACTGTTTTGTCAACAAAGGCTGACCTTTTGATGACAAAAGTCTGTAGTGTAGACAAGACCTAAGTGATGCCAGCATCATTAAATAACAATTATAAACAACTAGAACCCATGATATGTATGTCTAAAAATTGTTCTGACAAAAAAAATTTAATTTATATTTGTATTTAAATTATAATAACTTGGGAATATAGTTCAGGTGTCATGACTGCCAGACCTGTATCCTATCCACTTGACCATACTGTCTCTATAACTAGTACTTAAATTATTTGTTAGAAATCAGTGCAGTTTTCTTCTAACTCTATTAACAGCTTGTCCAAAAATTTTATAACTTGGCTTTTCACAAAATAGCATTTACCTTACTGAAAATAGGTTTGCAGGAGCTTTTACTGGATCCAAACGGCAATAAATAAGATTACAAGTCAAATGGAATGTTTAGAAATGCATCTTCCAGACCTGATTGGCAAGTGGACCGTGCACTAATTCTCCAGAAATGGGAAAGTCAAACCACTCAAGTCATGCACATCTAGCAAAATACAGCACATGACCAGAAAGCCAGAGCAAAGGTACTTTCAAAGTTCCCCCTCATTAGTGACTGCTAGGAGTTACCTGGGATCATGTACTCTCTGAGCTGGTCATTAATCTTCAGAAATACCTTAGGCTTCATTTATTATAACTTAAATGCTTTAACTAAACTCTGTGCCAGAAAGCATTTCCTGCCCCCCCTCCTATTTCCAAGCCGAAGTTTCAATAGTTTTGTCAATACTGAAAGTAGCATGAAATGGCTGCATTATTGCTATGGATTCCTTGCAGCCAATGCTTGAGAGTTTACATCAGTGGTCCCCAAACTTTTGAGGGTCATGCCCCCCCTTAGTGCTGTCCATGCCCCCTATTCCTCCTGAGCCAGGGGTGGGGCCTGGTCAGGAGCAGGGCTCTGGCCAGGGGCTGCAGCTGGGGACAGGGGAGGGAGCAGAGTCATAGCCAGGCTACACGGGGGGCTGGAAGCCAGGCCCGTGGCCAGGTGCAGGTCGACTGCCAGCCTTGCCCCCAGCCTCTGTCCTGGGACGGGAATGGAGCTGCAAGTAGGGGCCAAGGCTGGAGAGGGGCCAAGCGCGTGTGGGGCCAGGGACATGGCTGGGGGCTGGACAGGGCAGAATTCTGGCAGGGCTGGTTGGCACTCCCTCCCTACCCCCATGGCAGCTGGCCCAGTCTTCACCACGCTCCCCACCCCGATGGTCCTCCATGCCCCTCTATGGGTGCATGCCCCTCTATGGGTGCACACCACACACTGGTTTACATCATAGATCACACAGTAAGCTGAATGTGATGATACATTACGTGATGTGCAAATGTCTTGTTTCAGAGCTGATGTGGGAATGTTTGTGTTGGGTTTGGGGATTGTTGTTCCTGAGTGTTTGTTTTGGTTTTAATCAACTTTGTTGTTTTTATTTATGACATTTTTCTTCCTCCCTCCCCTGCTTTTGTTTTGCCTGAGGGAACCTGTGAAAGAGTAGGGAATGCCATTTCCCTGGGGTCAGAGGACTTGCCTGTCTGAGGAGCCTACCTTCTGCATCTGAGAAAAGAGGTGGGACTTAGTTAGCTGAGCCCTATAAAAATGAGGGCAGCAAGAACTGAGAGAGGAGGGTTGCCACACCTCCAGGAAGGTGAAGGGTCTGGGGCAGTCCTCCTGATGGACTATGACTACTGAGAGGAACTGCTGCAGAAAACCAAATGGCCAAGATGGGAGACTCTTTGGGTGCCATTTATTGCTCAGGGGTAAAAGCCTGGAAATCTTGATCCTGAAGTTACTGATGAAGAGAAAAAGAGATTTGGGTGAGGCACTCTTGTACTTACTGTGACAAAGCTCCAAGTTTGTACTTGTGGGTCCTGCGCTTCCTGGCAGATTTAGGGGCCTCAGAAACTCATCTAGGCCCCAGAGTGACCTCCCTTTCTCAGTATAATTGGCAAGAGTCACCACCTAGTGAGTTACCTTCATCACAGGCCAGTATGGAAGGTGGAAAAAAAGGGGGAGCCTGGGCCCGCCCTCTACTCCGGGCTCCGGCCCAGGGACCCTAATAGTATCAGCTAAGATGACTGACCTTTTATCCACAAAACACAATTCAATTCCCTGGGCTACTTCCCCACAGCAGTCCCTGCTTCTTCAAACTCCACTTCACCCTTACCTCAGGGCTTCCTTCCTTCTGGATGATATGTTGTCCACCACTCAGTCTCACCAACAGCGCAACTTCCTTTCACAGCTCCTGACACCCACAGCCCACCTGACTAACTGGGAGGTTTTTATCTGGATTCAGCCAGTCCCTAATTGGCTTCAGGTGTCCCAATGAGGCTAGCTGTTTCTACTCCTTTCTAGAAGGTTCTTAATTGGCCCCAGGTGTCTTGATTGGTCTGGAGTAGCCTTTGTTTGGCTATCCAGGGAACAGGGACCTGCACATCCTGAGACTAATATACCTGCCTTCCAGCACTCTCTTATATCCTTCTGGTCTGACTTTGTCACATTACACAGACTTTGAACTAAGGCTCTGTATTAAGGCTTTGATAATGTTGTTAAGATGGCTCAATTAAAAGGAAACATCCTAGTTGAAAGTGGCTTCCTGAATTTCTTGAGATATCTCAGGCAAAATTAGTCCAGGGAATGAGCTGACCCCACAGAACAGACCTTGGTCGGAGAGGAGGAGGGCACTATAAAATAGACGTAACCCTTTACCGGCTCAATCCAGTAGGTATGCTCAGCAGCCTCTTACTGATCCTGTATGTGATTTAGGAAGCCAAACACCTGTGTTCCACAGAGGCGGCAGGTGGAGCCCCCCCCGTTAGGGGAGGCTAGCCTCCAGCTGAGACCCTTCCACCTGTGCCCCTTCCCCCCACAGCCAGAACCATGAGTCCCCCCTCAACTGGAGGAGCCCCAGGCTGTCTGAAGCCCCGAGCCACCCTCCCTCCCTTCCATACTTGCCCAGAGGTTTTCCCCGATGCCCTGGGCCAGCTGCAGCCGCGCCACGCTTCCCGACTCCCAACCCCTGCAGGGGAAAGCCTGTCACTCTCATCCAAAGAAGCTTTTGATATGCCCCATGCAGGTTCTGGAATGGCTCAGGAAGGGCAGTTTTTGCTACTCAGCTTCCTGGGTTCACTAGTAATCTCTCTGGAGTCTCTTTGGAGGCACATAACATCTTCTCAGCATCGGGCATAATTAAACAAAAGCTCCCCTCCCCCCCAAAAAAACCCCGCAAGTGGAGGTTCAGCGGCAGCAGAAGCACCAGGGGAGGCAGCTCTTCCCCTGGCCTATTATACCTGCCACCCCATGGTGCTCCCCAAATTTGTGAATTGCTCTGGGACTTAGGGTGGAGATAAGTGTCTGTAAGCCTAGAGTGAAGTAGCAGTGCTCATGGCGAGAGACAGAAACAGAGACGTGTGGGGAACTTTTACTGCAAAAACTTAGACCTCAAATGAGTTTAAGTGCCGAGAGGCTTCACTGGGTGGGCTTGTGCTTCTGAGTGGTCCCACAACTGAGACCACTCCTTTCATGTGTCAAGGCCTAAGAATCTCACAGTTTTTGATATATTGTTGCTTCTTTTGGCCCGAGTGACCAGTCAAAATTGGGGGCCCTGGAAACATCCCAGATCACAACAGAAATTTGTGGTGGACTCTGATGTTTTGTTGGATGCAGTCTGGTTTTTTATAAGGAATGTACAATATTCTGCTTCTGCAAACAAAGGAAGAGCCAACAGCAAAAGGAGTGGTTTCTTAGCTTACAGCCTCAAGCCTCTTTAGCCAGCTGCAGATCCAAAAGCTGCCTTTAGCTTCTCTCCCGGGTCAGACCTGCTTGCTTGGATTTCTTCAGTGTGTCTCCTCTATGTCTGTCTTGTTCCATGTGTTCTCCTTCCTTCTCACACACATACCCTCCCTTACCCAAAAAATATTCAGAAAAGCAAAACAACAACCCTTCACCCACAGAGTTCAAAACTCCTGAGCAGATTCACATACTCCTTTTGTCTAAGGTGTGATTAATTTATCCTTACAGTTCCATTAATTGAAGGGTGCATTCACACCCATCAATCTTAAAGACCTTTTAACTTAACCCATAACAAGGTTAGCACATCCCCCACTTTAACTTCGCCCATCATCCTGACCGGGCCTAAAATAGTGACACCCAATAACCCATCCCAAACAGGAAAAAAAGTAGTTAGAAAGATACAAGGTCAACTATCTGTAAATGTAGAGTGTCCTTCTGTCAAGATGTTTTCTCATAGACAACCCAAATTGATTCTTAGTCCCACCCAAACCTCTGTGGGATTTTTCTGCTCCTTGAGAGACTTTCTTTCAATCAGCCCTTAAGGAATGCCTGTTGTTTCTCAGATAGCTTCTGGCTGTGGCAGAGCCTTCCCATTGTGTTCAAATGGGGAATTCACCTATATAACACCTTGACTTTACAGCTACATTCTCAGGATAACCAGGCTGAACCTCTGTCCCCCAAACTGTAATCACTAGCACCTGGGCCCCCTATGGAAGGGGTTTGAAACCTATAGGCCAAGACAGGAGCAGTCCCAAGAGCCTTTTTCAACTCTGAAAATGCTAAATTACACTCTGCTGACCACTGACATGTTTTCCCCTACTCACTCAAGCTGTGCAGTGGTTTTGCAATATTAAACCTTCTGTAATAGCAGCAGAGTCCTAGAAAACTCTGCACATTTGTGAGCGTCTTGGGTTGTTGGCCAGCTCTGTGCAGTCTCAATATTCTTCTTGTCAGCAGTATTTCCCCCTTTTAGTTTTCCTTAGTTAGTGCCAACACGTATTAGATCTACCGTTCCACATTTTGCAACCATGGTTCCCTTTTGAAGTATTTGCTGCTTGTCAGGACATTCAGCAAATGAACAAGGATCAGTTCTTATTTCAGATCCAGAAGAGTTTAGCAGCTAAGATTCATGATTAAATCATCTTTCATGATTTCACATAAATTGCATTAATGGGGGAAAGATTAAACAGAAAGGTGGCGAAAAGGAGTGCCAAGGGGAAGGTGGGGAAAGACAGCAGCACAATACCAATACGTTGGCTCTCTGATGGAAGATGAGCTAATGGTTTTCTTTTTGCACCAGGGCTGAGCAATGTGCAACAGTATAAAGGAATAATAATTATTCTGATTTAGTTTCAGTGTAAAAGTTCCATACATGGAGGAAAAAATGAATCGGCAAATGTATGTTACAGCTTTCTTTTCTTGGTGGGAAAAATCAGGGTTCCATCACAAGAATTTACAGTAGCTGGGTTGGCTAAACCCCTGTTATTGTAAAAAGCCTACTTATTTGCAAGGAGTGAAACTCACTTCAGTATGGAGGGTCCATTTCAAGGCCCGTGGGGCCACTTAAGTTCCAAAGTGGAGCCTCTGGTTCTGAATAACTTGACTGAGAGTGGCCCCATAGGATGGGCATTTCTGAAGATCTAGAAGCCAGAAATCCCAATGTGGGCATGCGGAGGGACTTTGATTGCTATTCCACCCTGTAGGTTTCCATAAAAAGCCCTTTTGTTCAGGCTTGGTGCACGGATAGGTGAATTTCACATTGAAGAATGTCAGCTATGATCCATTCCACTTCATCCTATCCACTTCTCATTAAGTTTATATATAAACTGCAGTTTTTAAACAAACAGCAATCTATCCACTCTTCATTTTAATCATACTCTGAATATCAGGTTTTCTTTTGAACTAGAATGCGTTACACATTAAGGGCAGATCTGTTTTATAAATATAGAATACAGATAGAGATTACAGATGTTTTCTTTAAAAGCAGTGAGATTTCCACTGAAGGTCACTACTCTCCAGCTTACCAGGTTTGCTGTGTCCTGTATGCTAGTCACTACCATTGCAGGGTACCATTATTTTCTCTTCCAGTTTTGAGGGGGAGGCTCTAGAATTCAGCATTCCAGTAAAAATGTTTGGTTGGGTGAACACAGGTACAATACTAATGTGGTTTTTGTTGTTCTATTAAAAACAAAGCAAAAACAAGTGGATGGATGGCTTCATCATACTTGTTGTCCACATTCTGTAACTGTCCACTGCAAGATATGACTGAGAGTAGTACAAAAACTCATGAACGTCTGATAAAAAAACCAAAACAAAACAGTGCACCGAAAAAATAATCTGTAAATCTATGTAACAGTTTATACATTTCCAAATCATTGTCTGCAGTCTTTCTGGCAACTTTTCTTATTGGACAAATTTTTCATATTGCCAAATTAATAATAATAATATTTTAAGGAATCTATTTTGGTATCTTTAGCTCAAGATATTCTTTGCATTTTTCATGAAACTAGGAAAGCAGAATTGGTTCTATAATCCTGAGAATACAGAAGGCCAGATTCTATGACCTAAAGCCATGTCTATGCTAGAGAACTTACAGCAGCACAGCTATACCAATTCAGCTGCACTGCTATAAGACCTCCTGCGTGGCCACTCTGTGGCCACATCTACACTACCGCTAGATCAGTGCTGCTGCAATCGATTTAGCGGGTCTAGTGAAGACCTGCTAAATTGGTAGCAGAGCGCTTTCCGGTTGACTGTGGTACTCCACTGGAATGAGAAGAGTAAGGTAAGTCGACGGCTAGCATCTCCCATGGATGCAGCACAGTGTAGACACTGCAGTAAGTCGACCTAAGCTATGTTGACTCTGGCTACGTTATTCACACCCTTCAACTTATTGTGATAGTGAAGACAAGGCCTATGAGAGCTTTCCCATCGACATAATTAAATCCCCCAAACGAATGGTGTTAACTATTTCAGCGGGAGAGCATCTCCCGCCAACATATTGCTGTCCACACTGGCGCTTCTCTCAGTGTAATTTTTTTGCTGGAAGGGGTGTTTTTTTCACACTCCTCAGTGACATATGTTATATCAAGAAAAGTGCTAGCATAGATATAGCCTAACTCTGTTCTTTTGTGGCTACAAAGGCCATCCCTAGTATAAGAGGCATGCTGGAAGAGTAAGTGGATGTGGTGCATTCTGTCAATCCCCATGTGTCAAACAGTCCCTGGTGGGAGTGAAGCAAGGTAAACAAAGGGCTTTTCTACACTACTACTTTTGTCGCTCAAGTGTGTGAATAAGCCACCCCACTGAGTAACATAAGTTACAGCGACCTAAGCACCGGTGTGTTTCTTCCTCTGACATAGTTACTGCCTCTCGAGGAGGTGGTTTTATTATGCCGATGGGAGAGCTCTCTCTACTGAAATACAGCATCTTCGCCAGATGCGCTACAGTGGAGCTCCTTTATTGGTGCAGCTGCACCTCTGTAGCACTTCCAGTATAGACTAGTCCTAAATTAGAAGAGCACCATGACTGTTCAAACCTACGCCAGGGCCAGTGCAGACTGATTCAGAGCATCAGGGGAGCCTAAACTAGCTTCTCGATGGCTCCTTTCCTACCACTGCACAGAGCAGATCTCAGCGCAGGATTGACTCTGGGCCAAAATATACATAACTAGATTATATAGCTCTGTAATTTCCTTTTCTTATTCAAACGGACATCTTGTCAAGAAGAATCTAAAATAATCTGTTCACATCTGACAAACAATTTTTGTTATCATGTGATACTGTTTTCAGAGTCAAGTTAATAGTGCATCCCAGATAAGAATGCTGGGATACCTACCAATAAATGGATTTTTACATGTGGCAAGTATTGCGATATGAAGAAGGGCACAGAAATTGCTGGATCATGGAGCTGTGTTAACTTTAGATAATATTCCTTAGTGGGAGGGGCAGGTTTGTCTCAACCTATGAATTTGAGATGAAAATTTTATGATCAGAATCTAAAAGTTATTGCTAGACACTTTTATTAACATTGTAGTTTTTTTAATATGGCCAACATTAAAAACGTATGTGCCTGAATGCAAAATCACACAGAATAATGAGAGTCATATATTCAACAAGTTGATGAAATGAAAGGTAAGGAGATGCATAGTAATACATTCACGATAGTCTTGATTTGAATTCCCCTAATTATCTACATCTAATATCTTGAAGTTCTTGCTTTAGAATGCCAACAGTAATCATCAAATTGTGTGGACCCGCACTGAAGCCTTCCAATGGAGATTTGACAGCTATAATTCAAATCATGCCAGAACACTCTGGAATGATGTTCTGAAACTTTTTTGGGAGGCAAAATGGCATTCCAATACTTCTGGTACTATCACTAACCAGAAAAGGCATTCTGGCACTCCTCCTTTTAGGGCTGGGGAACTGTTGACGACCAAACTGAAGAAGAGTCAATCTGGATCTGAAAGAAACTGAATTTTTTTTCACGGGAGAACTGTCATTTCACAGTTATGAAAACAATCTGAAAAAAGTAGAGAGAGATGATTTTTAAAACCAGAGGAAGGACATCATCATCATTATCATTTTAACACCCAGGCTCTAATTCAAGAACACACTTCAGCACATACTTCAGTCCATTCCTATTCAGGAAAGCAATTGAGCATGTTGCTTAACTTTAAGCACCAGGATAAATACTTTCCTAAATAGGGATGCTCTTCTGAACTGAGACCTCAGTATGTCTTTGTAAATCTTATTAAAGAGTCTAAGTGAATTTTCTAAAGCCTAAAGTGAATTAGAAATGTTTACATGAATTTTTATTTAACTGAGCCTACATAGTTCCGCTAATTAGGTGGGTGGCCCTTCATTCTCTCATATGCAGCTACCCAGTGTGCACCTCAGAGGGAACTATCCACAGACAACCTGAATAGAGCTCATCGACCACTGGTGGTCCACAGACCACAGTTTGAGAATCTCTGCTCTAGGCACCCTTTTCATCACTTAAAAATATATCCTAAGCATGGCAGTACAACTAAAGATAACCCACCACCAATAAACTAGGCAACTTAAAAACTCAAGTCCCCTCCCACTTGAACAATTCTCCATGCTAATTAATCTCTCATAAAATGTTATCTGTAATATGAGCTAAGATATCTCCAAATAGTATATGATTTTAATCTTGGCAGCACCTCCCTTTTAGTTTCAGAAAAAATATTCATTCAAAATTTTAGGAAATATCATTGACGGGGCAGGGGCTAATCACGCCACATTGTATGAGTCAGTCAGTGAATGTGCAGTCTCTTCGACAACATTGGTATTACCCAAGTGAATATGAGCTGCAGTATCAGCTTTAGAGCTGGTCTGGGGAAAATTGAAAAACTGACTATATAGTGAGCTGTCTTGGTTGGGTTAAGATCTCATTTACAAATGATAGGGCTAAACTCATCCTTGTCATAAGTTTATACCCTCAGCAGGTTTGAACCAGGGATAATTTTGGCTCCAACTGCATCTTTCTCCCCAGATTATCTTTCACATCTGTAACAGAAAAAATCAGCCTTTCAGTCCACCTGAAATGAGGAAATTTTGCATGCCCCACTAACTTCCTCTATCCATTTATTTATGAGAACATATTCAGATTAAATTATAAAATCCTTTGGATAGACAGCATGTCATTTTATATGTATGTATAGTGCGTATTTATGTGTGCTGTAGAGCACTCAGCACAATGGTTCTGACAGGAGTCTTTGGGTGCTATTGCAATACAAATACTAAATAATAATAATTACATATAAAATTTTTGTGTATATTTATAAATTACATAGTGTATGGCCTTATTCCCCTCTCAAACTGGTCTGAATGAGGAGTAATGCCACTGGTGAAAATGGAATTACACCAGTGTGAGAGGACAAAAAGGCATGAGATTTGTACTTATTTTTTTTTATTTGCCCAGATGAGAGTTAATCATATAGATTATCAGGAACATTAGTGCAGGAATCACACAGCCATAATTTTATGTTCTTTATCTGAAGATATTTGTATAATGCAATCTGTATCTATAACTGGATATAACACATCCTATAACACGGTCATTTTAATATGAATAATTTTGACCTCGCCTCGGCTACAGTATAGAAGGGTGCTTTTTTCTAGGGGAATGGTTCTTTCAAATAATTTTTTTTTTTTGGTGTGTCCAATAGTCTCTGATATTTATTTAGTTTCCGAAGTGACTACACAGGAGAAAATGATCTAGCTGTATGAACTTCTATTTAATCTCAGCCCAACTTTCTCACTCTCTTTGGTCAATGGGAACAAAAGAAATTCTTCCATGTTGAAAAATGGCACAGGAAAGAGAGAGCCTGTGAGTGTATTATCAAACTGCAGTCAGAGAGGTCAAAGAACACAACTATACAGCTTCACTGGAAAAGAAAAAGTGTGTGGAGCGGAGAAATGTATGTATGATCACAGTGCTCTGTTGTACAGAGAATTAAATCCTCGGCCAGCTACATATGTAGCTTTTTAACATGCTAGTGCATGTTCGTCTAAACACTACTGAAAATAGGGACAGCGTGACCTATTTGAATAGAGCACTTGACTGGGAGTCAGGAGACCAGTTTTTTGTTCCTGGCTCTGCCACTGATCTGCTGTGTGACCTTGGCTAAACTCTGTGCCTCTGATTCCCCTCCCACCTTTATATATATATATATATATAAATCTTGTATAATTAATTTGTAAGTCATTTAGTCTCTCACTATATGCCCAGCAGAATGGGGCTTTGAGATTTGGTTAAGACCTGTAGGCACTGCTGTTATACAAATCATTAATAATAATAAACTGAGAAAATATGTTGGAGATTCCAGTAGAGATGGGCAAACAGATTTAGAAAAATCAAGAATTCCTGCATGTTAACTCAGCCGCAGCCCTGCCCTGAACTTTCTTAATGTTCTGAAATATTGGGTGAAGGACTCATTCTGGTCACTTCCCTCTCAGAACCAAATAACGTTAGTCCTAACAAGCCCCTATGCTGTCCAATCACTCTTTTCCTCCCTTGTTACTGGTGGCAGATCTTCTTGTAGGAAAGGTTCAGTAGTTTGCCATGCTAGAGTCTCATCTTCAATAAGTGGATTGTGAAGTTCATTTCTCCAGTCCAGACATTTAATGTTCTGGACTTTCCCATTACCCTGGTGCAGCGAGCACCAGTAACTCCCCTAGGTGGTTTGCCTGAGCTCCTCCTATAAAATGTAAGAAGTCATCTGGAGGTTACACCCAAAGTGTATAGCTAACATTTCTAATCTCATGGAGCCCTCCATGCCTTCCTGCCGGAACCTCTTAAAAGCTTATGTCTGTTCCTACAAGAACCTCAAATCTTGTAGGAATTATGCAATGAAAGGCGGTGTCTGTGGAAATCCAGGGAGATAATATTGCAGGGTGGGGGAGAGGGAAGAGTTAGGATTGCAGGGTTTGATGACTGATATGGGAAACTATGGCATCTAGAAAGGGAGAATAGCTTGCTGAGAGGCTCCTCAAAATGTTGTGTTCAGTAGTTCAGCTAAACATCTAAACTTTTCAGTGATAGAGCAGAACTCCTCCAAATTGAACTGCAGTTCAAACATCCCTAGTTCCCTGTGGTAACTTTTCTCTCAGATTGTCTTTGTCATTATTTTTTACTATCATGTAGTGAAAACATATTTAAAAGTAAAATGATGAATTTCTCAGGGACTATGACCCTCAGGGACAGATTGTTAAAATGCTGCAGAAGAAGCTGAGTGCACAATGCTTGTTAATTAGAGCAGTGTGAATGATTTATAGCAAATAATTTATTCAATGAATTTGGCCTGTCTTTTAAGAGTTGTCCATGAGCAGTTTATGGTTTTCTTTATTCATTTGTTACTTGGTAAATAGAATGTACTTCACTGAAGTCAATGGAGTTACACAAGAGGGAAAACTGTTATAAGTAAAAGGAAAATTGGACCTTATATGTCTCTGAATGTTTGTATAGCCAGGAGGCAGCCGGGTGAAATTACATTGCCCCCAAGTACAGAGCAGTTCAAAGCAGCTGGAGTTTTGCAGTGGTGAATCAGGCCCAACATGTTTAGACTCTGTTCAGAGTTAAGGTCACTGGTTGTCACACCCACCTTCAAAGTAACGTAAAGGAGGCAGTATATTTTCTTAAATCAGGTTTGCTCACTTCATGATCAAATACCAGTTTAAAAGGGATATGGCACTACACAGGCTAATGCATAGCAGAATTCTCCTAACAGGTGCATAACATTTCAGTAATGGGTTTGTGGAGTGTTTATTCACTTGCCAGATTTATTTATCAGGTATCGAATTCAAAATATTTCCCTACAGGGTATCCAGAGATTAATGTGCAATGCAAATGCTCTTTGAACAACTGCATCCTCTAATCGGCATTAATTTCTGTAATTCTAGCATCACTGTGTGTGTCATTGAAATGAGTGAGTTGGTGTTTCCATTAGCCCTTTTCCAGGAGGTCATGTATCAATCATTTTAGATCCTACTAGGATGAAGTTTGGTCAGCTATCTGTCAGCTTGGATTCATGTGCTCTTTCCGTACCCACGTGCATGTACAGTAATTAGAACTTCTCACAAACTTTCAGATAGAATTATTTTTCTATTGGAATATGCCATTTCTTCAAAATCAGAATGTTTTGTGAGACTGTGTGGAGTTTGACTAAATTTCATTTTGGCAAAAAAATGGAGAAAAGCACTTAATGATGTTGAAATGCTCCAGTTCAAATAAATACAACTGAATGTTTTGATACTTTTTGTTTTATTTTAAAATGTTTAAAAGTTTAATTCAATTTTTAAGTCAAAGTTGGACTGAAACATTTTGATTTCCTCAAGATGAAACATTCCAATGGACCCATAGTTAAACATTTTTTTAATTGTTTCATGGGAATATTCAAATTTTAGTTTGTTTTTGCTTTGCTATTTTAATTTTGAACAAAAACACATTTTTAAATGTTGCACTTTGCCAAAGGAACTGACATTCCAAGTTTTGACCAGCTCTGCATATGATTTGAATGACATTAGACCTGATATTTAGTTAAGTAGATTAATAAAGTAAAATTGAAGGTTTTGTTTTGGTTATGATGGCTGCAATGACTCAATTCTTTTGTTATCTGCCCTTTCTAGTCTAAGACATTTGCTAGCCTAAATTTTCAAATGTGGCTAGTGATTTTAAGTGACTCCATTTTTTGGTAACCCAAACCTTACATGGGGCTGGAATTTCAAAAAGTACCAAGCACCTGGTCTTTGAAAATCAGGCCCCATTTAGGGTCTCTCAAACTGGGCAAACAAAATTGCTAGTCATTTTTGAAAATGTAGGCCAATTTCTTTAAGCATCAGGCTTGAATACAGTGATGCCCTATATGTGTTTTGCTGTAACATGATTTGGTTTGTCTGCTTGATCAAATTGTGCCATAGCAATACTAATAAACTATGCTCTTATGTGTTGATCCGTATCTAGGGTTTGTAGGTGCTATGGTAATACTAGCCATACTGCATTAATTGCTCCTAAACTTGTTAAACATGTATTGGGATATAACTGGGCTTCTCTGTCTCACAAAACTAAATCCTAAGTAACTCTGTCCAGTTCAGTGACGGAGACCAGGTCTTTGAAGTTCAGAGAGATAAAAGGAGGACTAGTGAGACACAGCGAATAAAGGGATGGTGAGTGAGTGCGAGAGCGTGTATTGGTCCTTTTCTATTAATGGCTCAGAACTATGCTACAACTGCATTCAAAAATGTGATCATCCACTACGAGGAAATAGAGATTAGATTGTTACCTGCCTTACTGTGCATATAGCTAAAGGAAAGAGATTTGTGTTTGGAGAGCCTGGTGCAGCTATATAAGACCCCATCTATAGTTGCTGACTCCGTGGGTGCTCTGGGGCTGGAGCACCCACAGGGGAAAATTGGTGGGTGCAGAGCACCCACCAGCAGCTCCCCTCCCCAGAGCGCGCTGCCGGTGGGTGCTCACCCCAGCTTACCTCCGCTCCGCCTCTGCCTCCTCCCTGGAGCGCGCTGCCGGGTCCTACTTCTCCGCATTCCCTCTCAGCACTTGTGACACAAAACAGCTGTTTTGAGCAGCTGGGAGGGAGAGGGGCAGGGGGAGAACACAGCGCGCTCAGGGGAGGAGGCAAGGCTGGGATTTGGGAAGAGGTCCAATGGGGCAGGGAGGGGGCAGAGTTAGGGCAGAGACTTTGGGTAAGGGGTTGGAATGGGGGCGGGGAGTAGGGGTGGAGAAGGGGTGGAGTTGGGGCGAGGGCGAAGGGACGCGAGCACCCACCAGCACCAGGGGAAGTCAGCACCTATGACCTCAATTATACTACAATGGCAGGAGAATTTAATTACTTAGGCCTTGTCTAAATTACATGGTTCAATTGACATAAGCTGCCTTCAGTCTACCTACCTGTGGAAGTGTCTTCGCTTAAATGTGGCTCCCATTGATATAAGTGCCTCTCTATGCTGATTAAGTAACACCACCTGCCCAGGACTCAGGGTCATAGTCAATGTCACCTTCCTTTGCAGCATCCAGCACGATTCACTTGCTGAAAGATTCTCTGTACCTTGAAGTCTTTCAACCATGATCTGAGGGCTTCAATATCTCAGACATAGGTTAGGGGTTTACTGCAGGAGTGGGTGGGTGCGATTCTGTGGCCTGCACTGTGCAGGAGGTCAGACTAGATGATCATAATGATCCCTTCTGACCTTAAAGTCTATAAGTCTATGTGCCTATCACTGGGTCAACACAGTGTCAGTGTAGACACAGCATTGCTTATGTCAAACATTCCTGGCTTTCAGGAGCCATCCCACAATGCCCCACACTGACACAAGCGCTCCTGCTGAGGATGCACACTGCCGACACAAGAAGTCAAGTGCATGCACACACAAGCGATTTAGTAACTGTGGTAGCTGTATGCTGACATAAGTTAGGTCAACCTAATTTTGTATTGTAGATATGTCCTTAGAAGTCACCTGATCCCCTCGCTCAGTTACTGCTGAAGTGCAAGTATGGCTGAACTTGCCCCATCCATACTTTGTAGTGCTGAAGCTGTCTGTGTAAGCTTCTAATTGGGATAAAGTTGTTGCCCTTTTAACCAGAGGTTGTGTTTGAGACACACCAGTCGTATCAGGTGCTTATAGACTGACAAAGTATAGTTCTGGCAGAAATTGAACAGAAATTTTAATAAAACTTCCATGCTAGTATAAACTATTCTACAGGCCCTCCTCTTAGCAGAGTTTCTAAATGTATTTGTGTAATACATGAATGGAGAATCATGTTTCAGAAGGGATCTCATTTGTGACAACAGGGGCTTAGGAGTGCGAGCTAGCCAAGGCTTCTACCAGATAACTGCAGATCCCTCTGCCTGCTTAGCACAGATCCTATTGCTAATGAAGCAGTTTGTAACCATGTTGACTGTGGATGTAAGCCATCAGCTGTAGCTCTGTTTGAAAATGGCTTTGAACATGGTCAGGAGGCCTAGTGTGAGTAGGGTCAAAAGGCAACGAGGTAGAAGAGAGTAACATATGGGACACTTGTGACCTCCTGCCTGACTTGGCCAAATTGTGTTTAAAAAATGTGCTCTGGCGTAGGCCTGTACCCAGGTTAGAAGCTGTTTTGGCCACAATGAAATTTAAGCTGTGAATCAGTGTTGTTAAATTTAGTTCTTTTTCCAGTATAGCCAAAGCACTGAGCAGCAACAGGACACACTTTCAAAAGAGGTCAGTGTCATTGTCTCTGAGGCAACTGGAATCAGTGTCTGCTTACTGGAAAAGGCAGGCTGAATCTCTAATTGGTTTTTATTTCCTTTTTGGTTGAAAATATTGATATCTATTATAAATATGCAATATATTGTATACCTTAGATAAATAAAAGTCCATCTCTGAGCTTATTTCCTTTGCTGCACATTTTGGAGGCTACCTGTTAAGTGTTTGGATGGTTGAGATAGGGATGAGTTCCCAAAGTTGTGATCAAATTTGTCAGCCTGAAAGACAATGAATTGAATCACTTTCTTGGGTTAATTATAATTTAAATACAAATGACCTAAGTTGTCAGATTTAGGGCTTGTCTACACTGGCAATTTACAGCGCTGCAACTTTCTAGCTCGGCAGGTGAAAGAAAAAACACACCCCTAAGCGCAGCAAGTTTCAGCGCTGTAAAGCACCAGTGGTAGACAGTGCACCAGCGCTGGTAGCTACGCCACTCGTGGAGGTGGGTTTTTTTAGAGCTCTCTCTAAGCACTGTGCCACAACCACACTGTTAAAGTGCTGCCGTGGTAGCACTTTAGCATTGCCACTGTAGACTAGCCCTTAGCTCCAGCTTTGAAGACCTCATTTCCCACCCCCCACTCCCCAAAGTCCTGAGCTGTGTGGATCAAAGATTATGATTTGGCCTGTTTTAGGGATAGATGCCAGCTATGTATTTTACATCTGAACTCACGTTCAAATTACAAACTCTAAAAGTTCACGGATGTTCTGACTTGCAGACTCAGTTCATGCCCATTTCTAAACTAATCAAAAAAGTGTGTTTTTAATGTTGTAGCCATGTTGGTCCCAGGATATTAGAAACAAGATGGGTGAAGCAATATCTGTTATTGGACCAACTTCTGTTGGTGAAAGCTTTCGAGCTACACACAGCTCTTCTGCAGACAAGTATGAGAGAGATTAGGGTCTTGTGCATGCTTTGCCTTTGTAATAAACAAACAGAACTACACTGCCATCTTGTGTCTGCCGGGAGTATAGCTACTTTATGGCAGCATAATTTTGTAGGGATGAGCCAAATCTGAATTATAATTAAGACACATGTCTGACTTCCCTATATCTGGGTCTGCTTAAGTGCCTAGAAACTTGCAGAGTAGTAACAACAGGAGCAAGTCTTCACTCAGTAAGATCATGTGCTCTGAAAATGAGTCACGTGGGTTAGCAACAGGCAGCAACCAGTTAGAAGATGCTGTCAGGGGTTTGCACAGAGCATGCTTGTGGACATTTTTCCTGAAGAGCCTTGGAGTGGAAACTTCCCCGGGTAGGAGCTCTTAACAGAAGAGATTAAAGAAAAGCCAGCCAGTACTGCTGCTTTCTGTCAGGAACAGTTTGAAAGCAACTGGCCAGCTGACAGAACAAGCCACTGTGAGGAAAGAGACTTTTAAAATGACAGAAACGTGTTAATCAAGTTGGACTGAACATGAAGGCTTGAGTCGGAGGAATCACTGGGGAGGGAAAGAGAAGGTAGCTGGCTGTTAAAGCATATGTCTGAATTCCATATGTCCTCTGCCTAGGAGGAGAGTTAACCTGCACCAAATGTTTTGGCTTCTAGCCCATAGCAGCAGCAGCATGCTGCTTCATCTTTTTTTGTGCCAGAGTCCTGAGATGTGGGGGTGTCATTCTGGTGGAGAGGAAGAAAGGGGGAAAGTAATAATAATTATAATGAATTATAAATCATTAATCAAGTTATTGCTGAGTCCAGATTAGCCAGTATTATTTTTCAGGAAAAAGTCATGGTGAAAGGATTCTGACCCAGCTGTTAGCTCCTTCAGAATACATTGGCCCTTCTTGGAAAGCCTCAGAGAATAAAATCAACAGAGTTCTGTAGACATTACTTTTGAAACCTATAGACATTAATAGATATTAGAACTTTTCTACATGTTACTTGAAACATCCTACAGAATTCTTCAACAGAGATAGAAACCCATAGAATGGTTATAAGCTGTTATATCTAGAGGACTTGTCCATAAGGTACCTAATGTAAAAAAGGGAAAAAACAAAGGGTTAGAGAGCAAGAGCTTACTCTTCTCCCCGAATATGTGGTGGCATGAAGCGGCATATCCCTGGCTGGTGTGCTGGGAAAGAATTGTCTAACGGAATCACAGTTCCTTCCCTTTTCCCCTCCTTGCTCCAGGAGGTAGATATTTCCTGCATGGCTTTTTCCAATGCACAGCTCTGCAGGCCAGTGGATTGGAAGGGGTAGAATCAAGGCTGTGCCCACTCCTGACCTCTCCACCATTTTCTCCTGGGGGTCAGTTTAACTGTGTTGTTCAGGGCGGTGTATTTTTCACACCCTGAGCAGCAAAATTATACTGACCTAATTTCCTAGTGTGGACCAGGCCTAACACACATCCTTGCTCTTTCTGAGTGTCACACTGCTGTACTTCGAGGAAGAGGAGACAGAAAAACTGGTGGATGTGTCCTAAAATCTTAACCCCTTTTTAGCTCTCTGGCAGTAAATCCATTGCTATTCCACTGAAAGTAGGCTAGTGGCATGCATAAAATTTGTATTGTTGTTCAGTGCCAACTGTGCAGCACACAAACTTAAAGGTGAGCTGTAAAGGAAAACATTGATTTGTGCCTCTTTATCAAGTATAAAGAAGGCCTGCAAGGTTTTGGGTTTTGAGGTTAGTTTCTTTTTAAGGATTTTTTTTTCCCTTGCTTGGACTCCTTGGAGGTCTCAGATGTGAGTTGTGAGTGATCTCCACTCTTAACTGGGTATATTAGCTCTTTAACAAAGACCTCTTTTCTCCCAAGTGTTTCTAAGTTATTTGTATTAAATGTATTAACAAAATCCTACAAAACCCTAGAGTTTTGAACTACTGTACAGGAGGCAGTCCAATGGGTAGAGAAAATGAGTAACTCTCCCCCATCTTGAATCTGCCTGTGAGGGTAGGGTGCAGGCAGTCCATCTGCTAGCCCTCTGTCACCCAGTGGAGAAAAAGCTTTCGGCAGTGGAAGCAAGCTGAGGTTTCTCAAGCTATGTTACAAGAGAGTTCTTGGTTACTTAGGCACCAGAGAGTCACCTAGCCAGTGGCTATCTTGGAACCACTCCTTTTGAAGGGGAAACTCCAAGACAGAAACTGCAATTTCAGTAAAAGGCTCGACAAAGCCATGCCAATCCTCACAACTGATAAAGTGACAGTTTTCTGAAATCAAAGTTACTAGTGATTTGTTTTCTGAATAACCGAAGTGTGAATTAACAAGGTGTTGTTGCATTTGCTATCTCATATCATACAGGCATAATAGAGATTTCAACAAGTGACAGAAAAACTTCAAAAGAAACTTTACTGAACCAGTAATTATGAACTTTTTGGCATCTCAACAAGGTACTATTTACAAAATTAGCTTGAGATAATCCATATGTTAAATCTAAGTAATAAGATTCAGTATTTATAATTAAATGATTGGAGCTATCCATGAACTGGACATTTCATACGTTCATGATGGCATTTAAATGAGCTGCTTATAATTAAGTATTCTTATAATGAAATATTTGCTCCTATATAGTTAAGATAACTGTCAAGAAATATATGTAACTAAGCATAGAAAGCACAATTTTCAAGCTCGTATCTGTAGTGTAAGTGGGTATCACTCAATGATATAATGAAATGGACCCCCTCCTCTCAATCCCCATTCAATTAGTCATACAAATTCAGAAAAACAGCATCTGCTTACTTTCCTGTACGTATTATACAGATTGCTGGAGACTGTAAGGAATTAATTAAGGGCTCTGGAGTCTTTAGCCATAGATTTATTCATTCAAATCCAGACCAAGGGTGAAATCCTGGCCACAGTGAAGTCAATGACAAATCTCCTGTTGACTTCAATGGGGCCAGGATTCCACCCCAGTCTATAGTGACCAAAAATAGTTGGCAATTTGGTGGTGGCCAGTGTGAAATGAGTTGGTGCTCTAGATCCATTTCCTGGAGTAAGTGGAAGATGACCATGACACAACTCTTCCTCCCTACCCCCAATATTATAACTGACACCCTTGTTGGCAGTATAACCAGGAAAGAATAAGTAAGATTCTGACCTACCTTCTCAAACTTAGAAGTGGCTCCTTCCATAGAGGGCTGAAATATACTTAGGGCATCCTCTGGCTCATTGCTCAACAGGTATGGACAATATAAGCAACTTCCTCTTTGGTTGTCTCCTTACACTCCTGCTTGCAGAGCCGTTAGTCCACAATGATCCTTCAATAACATTTTCAAGATGGTCCTTTGTTTCCCCCCTAACTCTCAATAAACAGCTGGCAATATATGTCAGGGCACATCAGCTATACAAATGTTTGTACGCCGTCTGCCCCAAAACCACTGGTAGAAGTTAGTTATAGGGAAATTACATAAAGGTTCAGAAGTTTAAGATACAATTATAAATCAAGAACTGTACTCTGTCCTGCCTTCTGCTGGCAGAAGGTGTATGGCACCGGTAACAGAAATTCTAGTTGCATTTTTAACTATTCTGTGAGCTAGATATCAGGAGAATCCCATGTGCTAGACAGTAGAACTTGGATGGACTTCTGGCATCACAGCACAAATCCCTATTGCCTGAGTTAAGGGTGAATCGCCATAAGAATAACAGGGTTTATAGTTTCTGTAAGCTGCCATGACTAAAACAAGCGATGATCACACACATGCTAGCATCTCTGGTGTGGAGTCCTGTACAGGACAGTAGTGTCTATTCACACTCTTAAAGTCGAATTATGGCTACTGTAATACATCTGTGCTGCCGGGTCTAGAGAAGAATGCAGGTAGTCAGAGGTCTGTGCACCTGGCCGTGGCCACACTTTCTCACGAACTGGCTGAGGGTTCTTGGGTTGTATAACAGGGGACACCAGTGAGTGTGCTCCCCCACCTCCTCCCCAAAGGCATTGCATGAAATCCTGCCCCTCTTGAATTCAATGGGAATGTTTTACCATTGACTTCAGTGGGGCTTGAATTTCCCCCATGATGTCTGCTTCTAGTGTCCTGGGAAAAAAGAAACTAGACCGCAATCTAATCTGTTCTCTCTCTTGTATAGTGGGGCAGATATTCACCAAAGGGCCACCAGGCAGGCCCAACTCTTTCATCAATGGAACACGTTAATTCAGTTACTTTAAAACGCTCTCTTCTCCGGAGAATAAGTTCCACTTTTCTAGCTCTTTCTAACAGGGAATCTTTCTAAAATCTGCACCCATTCTGGCTGTCCTAGGTTACACCCACTCCAGGGAAATAATGCCCTTTTCATTTGAAAAGGTGACTGAACACAGTATTCCAAATGAAGAAGTGCAGTGCCTTGTGCAATAATATTGTCACTTCTTTTGATTTATATTCTATTTCCTGATTCCCCCCAGTATCCCATTTGCCTTTTGTGCTCAAGACATTCACTGGCCTAATGACTTGAAGCGTTTTTACTAAAATAACCCCTACAGTAAATTCCTTTTCTGGTCAGTTCACCCTGAATTACTGTTCCATTTAAAATGTGCTCTCTCTGTCTTGGTTCATTGCCTCTAGATTTATTATGTAACATTTGCCTTATTTAAACTACATTTTCTGTTTGCTGGCCCAGTTGCTTGAAAGATCCACATCACTATAAATCCAGTTACATTGTTTCTCATTGTTTTGTCTCTCTCCAGTTCTGGTACCATCAACTAATGTTGATACCTTACATCTGATATTCTCATCAAAATCACTGAAATATGTTACTAACAAGTCTGTGGATTTAAAAGATAGAGGTCAGCTTTTAGAAATTTCCCACGGTCACCAAAACAAGGCCAAGATGTCATTAATTTTTGCCTCTTTGTATGGAAAATAGTCATTGGATATTCATATGGAGACTTTTATTAGCAAATGTAAAAAGTGCTTTGAAAAAGATATTTTACTCATAAGTGCAATTTTTTTATGATTGTGTCTATTTGTCTTTAATGTGCTTGTTATCTTTGACCCTTTTTGCCTAGAGGGTATCCGAATGAACAGCATGGATTATCTTTTGTGCATCTGTAAGTTATCCGCCCTTTTAAAATTTTCACCAAAAAAAGTGTTGTTTTTAATGTGAACAGACAACAAAATGTTTTCCCATCCAAATGACTCTTTCTAACTGTCTCTCTCCTACCTTGTAGGGTGGGACAGAGGTGTTTGGTGGCCTGGGGCAAAATCTGAAACTGAGCCTTCCCTTTCTAACAGCAATTAAAGACAAAAAACCCATGGAAATCATGAAACTAGGGGTACAGAAACACTGAGGAGAGGCCAAGTTGCAATGCGATTAGGTTTGGGGGTCCCCTCAAACAGGGTGCTGGGTCAAACAGCCCCAGGTGGCCTTGCAACTCAGTGTTGGACCTGCATACTGTGATGGAGTCAGACCAAAAGGATATAGGAGAGTGAAAGGCAGGTATATTAGTCTCAGGATGTGCAGGTCCCTGTTCCCTGGATAGCCAAACAAAGGCTACTCCAGACCAATCAAGACACCTGGGGCCAATTAAGAACCTTCTAGAAAGGAGTAGAAACAGCTAGCCTAATTGGGACACCTGAAGCCAATCAGGGACTGGCTGAATCCAGATAAAAACCTCCCAGTTAGTCAGGTGGGCTGTGGGTGTCAGGAGCTGTGGAAGGAGATTGTGCTGTTGGTGAGACTGAGTGGTGGACAACATATCATCCAGAAGGAAGGAGGCCCTGAGGTAAGGGTGAAGTGGAGTTTGAAGAAGCAGGGACTGCTGTGGGGAAGTAGCCCAGGGAATTGAATTGTGTTTTGTGGATAAAAGGTCAGCCATCTTAGCTGATACTATTAGGGTCCCTGGGCTGGAGCCCGGAGTAGAGGGCAGGCCCGGGCTCCCCCTTTTTTTCCACCTTCCATACTGGCCTGTGATGAAGGTAACTCACTAGGTGGTGACTCTTGCCAATTATACTGAGAAAGGAAGGTCACTCTGGGGCCTAGATGAGTTTCTGAGGCCCCTAAATCTGCCAGGAAGCGCAGGACCCACAAGTACAAACTTGGAGCTTTGTCACAATACGTTCTAACGAACTCTGTGCTTATAACAGACAGCTAGTGATACTTTAAGTACTGCATGGTAAGCATGAAACTTTTAAGTGTTTCCTTATATGTTTGGAAAGACTAAAGTTCAACCTCAAAGAAGGGTGGATTGGGCCACCTGTTCAGGTGTGGCTGAGTGCCAATCACTGCACTTGAAGAGAGGACATGGGCAAGTTTCTGTCCTTCATGCCCACTCTGCCTGGGGGTGGCTCCCAGCAGTACTTAGAGCAGCTTCAGAGTTGCTCAAGCGTGCAGTATGTGGAACTGTCCCCATGGGAACATTCCACCAGTCCCAGATTACCAGTCTGCAGTGTTCTTTTGCCACACTATTACACCCACTTCACCCCCCAGTAATACCCACTTTGCCACAGAGCAGGGGGAAGAAGCAGGCAGGGTAGAATGTTTAACCCGGTGATCCCTAGCTGCCATAATGGCCCCTTGGGGCATTGGCAGCTGGCCATAAATTAGAGTAGTCCTTAAACAAGAAGTCCCCAAACTGTGGGGCACATCCCCCCTATGGGAGCATGGAGGAACATCAGGGGGTGCACTGGGGTCAAGGCCAGCCCCCACAGAAGGCAGGGAGGGAGCGCCACCCAGCCCATCCCCAGCTCTGCTCCAGTCTTCCCCCAGCCACATCCCTGGCTCCCTGCCCCATGATCGGCCCTGTCCCCAGCCTTGGTGTGACTCTGCTGCCAGCCTCGCCCCTGTCCCCAACCTCAGCTGCTGGCCACGGCTCTGATCCTGGCCCAAGGATGAGGCTGGGAGCAGGGCCAGGAGTGGAGCCCACCTGGCTGCGGGTCTCTGTCCCCAACCTCAGCTCGCTGGCCACAGCCTCCACTGCAGCCTGGCTGTCCCTCCACTCCTTCCCCCACCCCGAGTCTCAGCCCATGACAGTGGTCCTGCTCCTGGCCCCAGACCCTCCCCCAGCTGTGACCCCAACCTTGGAATATATGGTTTCATGAAAATAAAAAATGCTTTGTGAAATCAAGTTGACCTTACTGGAATTTCATTTGGGAAGCAAAGAAGGGGAAAAAGTGTTGACAATATTGAAAAGAACCATTTTGATTTTTTGTTTTATTTTGAAACAACTTTTTGTTTCTAGTTTTTTATTTCATGTTATATGTGAATAATAATACACATTTTTAAAAAGTCAAAATTAAATGAAACATTTTGAATATGTCAAAACAACGTTTCAGTCGACCTGAAGCTAAATCTTTTCAGAATTATCCTTTTTGAAGAATTTCTACATTTTCAATTTTCATTCTGGTTCAGAATGAATCCAGATTTCAAAAATCCTTTGCAAAACATAATTTCCAGTCCCCAAACACCTCTAGTTCCTGGCTATATTGCTGAACTGTTCTGTGACTTCGGGCCAGTCTCTCTACCACTCTGTGCCTGAGTCTTCCCATCTGTAACACACAAGGATTATAATATTGACTCACCTTTGTAAAGAACTGTAAGATCTATCTACAAAAAGCACTAATTATTACTGTATATGTATTCTAACATTATGGTCATCATGGACGGTGGATATCATAGACCAGGGGAGGCTAAGCCTCTCCAAAAGCCAGGTGTTGCCCCACCCACGCTCCATCCCAAGGCCCCCTTCTGCTCATCCCCTGTGGCCCCAGCCCAGGCATGCGAGGCCTGAGGCTGGAGCTGGGGCTGGGGCTAGGGGCAGGTCAGCAGCAGCCCAGGCCTCGGAGCAGCTGGGGCCACCCCCAGGGCTTGGGTCACCCAGCACTCGGGCCACCCGGCTCTCCGGGGTTGGGGGTGCTGGGTATGCCAAGGGCTGTGGGGAGCTCTGGCTGGCCAGCCCAGGACTTTGGGACATTCCAGCCAACCAGCTCAGGGCTTCGGACACGCTGTGGGGCTTGGGGCTCAGGCAGGGGAGGGGCGGGGTCTCAAGCAGAACGGGCAGAGGCAGATTCTAGCCACCCTGAACAGTGGGTTTACCCACCACCCATGATTACAGTATCTCAGTTCCTGGGTCAAGACCAACAGCCTTTGATATCATGTCTCTTTCCCAGAGAAGTTCCACTGCTTTTAAGGCACAACTGGAGGCCTTTTTATTGTGGTAGATTTATTGTTGACATATTTTGTCCCCTCCTGTCTATATTTGTCCCGCTTCTGTTTGTTTTTAATTCATACAAATTGGGATGAAGTGGAGTCATTTGCGCTGAGGGCCAATTTTCCTTGTGCCAAATCGCTGTATAATGGTTGGCAATCTATTGAACGATGATTGGAGATGCCTCTCAAGTCTAACAGGGTTGATGTACATTGGCAAGGCAGTGCTTGTGGTGCTGTTGCCTGTGCTGTCTTTTATTGCTCATAAATAGAAGGAAGACCTCATTCACTAGGCTAGGGAACATGTAAGCCTAAAAATGAAGCTTATGGGTGTCTTGTGTTATGTATAATTCTATACTGGAGTGAATTTCTCTCTTAGCTTGTTCCTAGGCATCAGGACTGCTATGAAATAGCACGAGCCAGGTGAGTTGGGTTAAGGGGCGGTTTAACTGCGGTGTAGACGTTTGGACTCAGGCTCAGCTAGGATCCCGCGAGGTGGGAGGGTCCAGAGCTCAGGTTGCAGCCCAAGCTCAAATGTCTATACTTCAGCTAAACACTCCACAGCCTGAGTCAACTGGAGTAAGCCAGCTGTGGGTATCTAACTGCAATACAGACATACCCCCTGGAGTACATTTCCCAGACCTGAAGAAGAGCTCTGTGTAAGCTCGAAAGCTTGTCTCTTGCACTAACAGAAGTTGGTCCAATAAAAGATTCTCACCCACCTAGTTTCTCTAATAAGCACTTAGACATTCTGCTTGGCCTCTGTATCCAGCACCCTATAGTGATTTTTTTTTTAAATACAAATAAATTCGTTGCTATTTTTCATACAAATCACATGCGGTTATAAATGACTTAAAAGTCTCACAGACTCAAAATGCCAAAAAACAGCTGTACGCTGATGCGAGCAGCATGTGTAAGAATGACTTGAATCAAGTTCTTATCCCGTGTAATTCCCCGTGGCTTTTATGTTTTCCATAAATGATTAAGAAAAGTTTTTGGCTGGAAACAATAATACAGTTTTTAAATAAATTCTTTGTAGTCACAATTTGAGCAATGTTACTGCATTTTTCACTGTAATTAACATTGACATTTCTCTGATCTGTGAGGAATCTATGGTTCCTCACGAAACTGATCCATATACATAAGTTGTCTTTACACTTCAGTTTCTTGGGGTAAGCCAGATTCTGTTCCCAATGAAGTCAACAGCAGGACGCCATAAACTTGGAGTGAAGCAGGATTAGACCCTCTATGGTTTACTCAAATGTGAACTTCCTATAGGAGTATTAGTCCCAAGGAGCCAACCTCCACAGAAGAGAGCAAGGATAATTTAAAAGAGTTTGGCAAAAGACAATGAAAAGTTAAATTATTTTTTTAACCATATGCACTCTCTCACTCAAGCAAATGTTCTTTGTCACCCTTCCTATTTCAGTAAAAGCACCTGAGGGAGGTTTTTCACATCCCTCTGAACAGATTCTAACACATAAATTCACATCACATCTCCAGGGTCAGATTTAGTGATAGTTTGACTCAAACTAATATATACGTAACGTGATTTTGCAAATTTATAATTTCCAAGGGGCACATCTGTTAATATTCTATTATAATTTCTTAACTCCATTTCTTTCATTAAGGAGCTAATTTTGTTCCCAAGTGGATCATTAGCTTTTACCCATTTTGATTAATTTAATTCATATTACCAATAGCTACTTAAGGCTTTATGAACTGGATGGGAACTTTTAGCTCTTGTTTTAACCCCGTCTTTCTCCGTGAGAAATCTTGTCAACTCTAATTGCATTTAGAGGAATTTAAATTCACTTCTTCTGACATTATTTCTGAAGCTATAGTAGGTGAAGTGTGTATTATACTCCTCACAAAGAGCTTTTTACATCTTTATAGGATTTGAGCAGGAGTTTGCTCCAGGATATCTGTCACTCACAAGGGGCCTCATCCCAAGAGACACTGAGCACCCTCAAATCGCACTGAGACCAAAATGGGCATCTCTTAAACTAGGTCTACACTACAGAGCAATATCGATATTGAAAAATCCACACCCTAGAGCGACGTAGTTATACCGACCTAACCCCCAGTGTAGACAGCCCTATGTTGACTGGAGGCTTTATTCCACCCCATCTTGTGGAGTTGGATTAATTATGCTGATGTAATAAACTCTCCCATTGGTGTGGTAGCCGTTTATGGTATTTAGTTTGATAATCTCTTTCACAATAAATCAGAGCAGATTCCCTTGTAGCCTAGTACCAGATTATGTCTGCTTCAGTACAGGTGTGCAAGGGAGGAAGATGTAGGAGGTCCCCTTTTTTTCTAGTGAAGCTTTCATTATTTGGCTGTCTATAAGCCCCTGAATGCAAAGGATTGAAGGACTCTAGTTTTTCTGGCAGCACTGGAGAGACCAGAAGGAGCATGTCTGAGCAAGGTGGAGGCTTGATCTTGGCACACTAAGCAGTGCTGGGAGGCCACCACTGGTGGAGGTGGGGGTGGAAGGAGGAGAGGGGGAACACATCCTGCATCTTTACAAAAGGAGGAGCAGCAGGTGTTAGTGAACAAGTCAGCACAGAGTGCCTGGATGCTTTTTTGCCTGTTCCTAACTTCTGCAGCCACAACCAGGCAAGCAGAGGGGCTCTCCCGCCCCCTACAGTGTAGCTTAAACACTAGGACTCTGAACCTGACCCTAAATATTTTTTCTTTGTCCTGCCACTTTCTGCCAATATGTTGTCTTCAAATCCTGATAAGAGACACATCACCTTGCTAGCTAAGTACAAAAGTATGTTTTTGCCTCCCACCCTTTATTTGTGTTACACTGCTAGGGGGAGATTTTCAATGGCACACAGAGGCATGAGGCACCCAATGTCTGTTGACTTTCAATGGGTGTTGAGCACCTGGCTCTCATTAGCGCCTTTGAAAAATCACCTCCCTAATGCCCAGAAATATTAAGCTAGAACAGCAGTGGGCAAACTACGGCCCATAGGTTGGATCCAGCCCATCAGGGCTCTGGATCTGGCCCGTGGATTTGCCACCACTGTGGTGCTGCGGACCCTGCTCTGCTCCAGGAAGTAGTTGACAGCAGGTCCCTGTTGGGCCTGAGGGAGGGGGAGCAGAGAGCTCCTTGTGCTGTTCTTGCCTGTGGAAATCTCCCTGAAGCTCCCATTGGCCGGAAACAGGGAACTGCGGCCAATAGGAGCTTTGGGGGAAGTATCACAGGCAAGAGCAGCACTTGGTACTACCAGCAGCTTCCTGGCGCGGAGCGGCATGGAGCTGGGCCAAGGCCAGGGCAGGCAGGTAGTGAGCCTGCCCTAACCCCGCTAGGCCACCCTGGAGCCGCTCCAGGTAAGCGGCGCCAGGCCAGAGCCCATTTAACGAACCCCTCCTACACCTACACCTTGGGCCCCAAACACCTCCAGCACCTGCACCCCAACCGCCTGCTGCACATTGCACCACTGCCCTGAACCCCGTCCCACACTTTGCACACCAACCCTTTCCCTGAGCCCCCTCATGCAACTCACACCCATCCTGTGCCCAACCCTCTTGCCCTGAGCCCCTTCCTGCAGACCACACCCCCTCCCATACCCTGCACTCCCTCCCGCACCCCACCCCGCACCAGCCCTACAGTCATGGCCCTGCAAGCAATTTCCCCACCCTGATGCAGCCCTCGGACCAAAAAGTTTGCCCATCCCTGATCTAAATGCTTGTAAAATGATTTCGTCCTTATTTTTGCATTCATCTAATGCACTGTATTTTATTCTGCTAGACTCTGTTCTGACAATTAAAATTGACAGTCTGCAATCGTTTGAGATACTCAGACTCAGGTAAGTGGCAGGATTTTTTGGCATATGGTAACTGAATACATGGCAAAGATGTGGAAGTGCTTTGAAAGCAACCCATGATGTGCCTGACCCTCACTGGGCCAGCTCCATGCTCTAGAAGGGTCCGTGGTATTTATAAGGTCAAGAAATGATGCATTCTGGGGATTTTTTTAGCAGAAGTGGTGCTGGCCAATGTGATTAGGAGAGACCTAATGGGCCTGACTACTGAATTTAGCCCATATTACTGTAACGTTCATACTTTCTTTGCAATTCACCATTATATGAATTACCTAACTCTAGGGATATTCCTCAGTGTCAAGCTAGGTGCAGCCTCCAAGGTCTCAGGGTTACATTGGGATTTGCACTTTGGTACCCTGATCTGCACACAGTCCTGAGCAGCAGTCCATGTAGCAGTGCATTGCAGCTGGGACCGTGCCCCTCCCCAGCCCAAGTAGACAGATGTTCGCTAGCTTCACTCAAACCAAGAGGTTCAAAGTGGACGTGTGGCTGCTGCAGAGACTCAGGCTAGCCACCTGAGCTCAAAAGTAGTGAGCCAGGTGGCTTGAGAAGCAGAGCTGCTGAGTTGCAATGGCCACACTGCTATTTTTAGCTCAGCTTGAGCTAGAGCGAGTCTGTCTCCCCGGGCAGGTAGGCTCACTCTCAGCTGTAGTGTAATGAAACCCAGAAGGCCTGACTCTGAGATTGCTGGCAGCCTTGTGTCTACAGGCAATGGAAATTTTCATATTAAACAATTTAACCTCCCTAGCCTATAAATCTTTGCTGACCATCTCAGTACATGACTCCATTAAAACATTTTATCTAATATTCTGTCTAAAATTTTCCCTTCACTTTCCAGCATAAGTCCCCAGTGAATCATTAATTTAATGAGATAAAAATCTCCAGCTAAACAATTATTCTTATAATAAAGTTCCCGTGTTCCACTCCGATACCTCTCCAGGGTATCTATTAAACCAAAATGGTCCCACACAATCATTTACATCTAAAGAATTCAATTCATTTCTGACTCCCTCCAGGCACTTGTCTTATAGTGATCTATTAAGGAGCAGTTTTGGCTCTTGAACAATAGTCTACAAAGGGTCCATGGGAACTTTGAACACCAAGCCCCAACATTTCCTGGGAAGCTGGATTGCAGCATCTCTCACACATCCCTTTTGAAAATGAGACCTTTCAAAGTATTTGGCAATGACTGCGTTATTCTGTAAGAAAAGTCTATATAAGTTTTCTAAATAAATGGCATGCTCTAGGTTACAAAAATATTACATACGTTAGAAAAACATTAGCCATCTTAATTATTCCGAATAATACATATAACCTCAGTAAATTCACACAACCACTGAAACTGAAGCTGGAAAAGACCTATAAAATCATCTATTCTGCATAATGCAAGTGCAGGAGTGTAGATTGCTTTTTCTAGTGCTCTGTCTTACCCAGATTTAAATTACCTGTGAAATTCCCATTGACGCAAAACACTCTTGCTATAATGTATCTAGATTCCCTAGCAGACACTGTCTGCTGTTTTTTCCCATAGACTTGAAACTAGAGAAGTAGGGATAATAAAATACTAGCTTCCTAGGTTGTATCAATTCCATAACTGCATTTATACAGATATCATCCACTAAACTGCACTCATGAGACATCAGAGGCATAATGGTATAATGGGAAAATAAATTTAACATGATACATCGTGTTAGAAAAGTCTTACCTACTGTGACAGAGTGCACCCCTGCATGCACCCCCTACACACTATTGTAATAATCTCTGTACAAGATATGAGATAATTTGCGGATCAGTAATATCATGATAAAATGTGCGTAGCAGAATCATTTATTACATTTCCCCTATATGATGTTAAAAATGCATGTTCAGACTCACAAAGCATCAAACTGGTCAAACAGACCTGTCTGGAACAAAGGAGTGTGTGTTTGCCTTAATTTGCATTTAATCAGTAAACAGAGTCATCGAGCAGGAAGGAGGAAGACAAGAAACAAAAGAAAACCTGCATGTGAGCATACACAGATGAAAAAATTCAGAAGGGAACATTCTTTCACACAGACCCTTGGTCTCCTGGTTCTCTGCTGGAAAGGTTTATTTAGGAGGGGGACTGAAGCTATAAAAAGAGGAGGGGCAAACACCCCCAGACACCCCTCCTCTCTTTTTCCCTGTCCTTCTGACTCTTTCCACCTGAGAAGACAAAAGAAGCAGCTGTTGAACCCTGGAGGAGGGGTCTTGACCTAGAGGTTTGCCAGTAATGGTGGTGAAATCATGGGGCAAGAAACTTCGCTTCAAATCTAATATTGTTTGTTAAGTTAGACCAGTGGTGGGCAGCCTGCAGGCTGCCTGTGGCCTATCAGGGTAATCTGATTGTGGGCCACGAGACATTCTGCTGACGTTGACTGTCCGCAGGCACGGCCCTCTGCAGTTCCCTGTAGCCACAGTTCTCTGTTCATGGCCAGTGGGAGCTGCAGGAAGGGTAGGCCGCAGAGACATGCTGGCTGCCTCTTCCCGCAGCTCCCATTGGCTGGGAATGGCGAACCGTGGCCCCTGAGAGTTGCGGAAGATCATACCTGTAGACAGTCAACATCAGCAAAATGTCTCACAGGCCACAGGCCACAGATTGCCCACCACTGAGTTACACTAGAAAGCGTTTCATCTGTATTTTTCTTGTATCCATTTCTCACTCTTATGCCTCATTGCTTGTACTCCCTTAAAATCTATCTCTTTGTCGTTAATTAACTTGTTTTATTGTTTTATCTAATGCAGCTAAATGAGTTAAAATGTCTGGGTAACTTTATGTATGCAATGTAGTTGTAGCATTTTGCTGTGATGCTGGGGGTACCTTCCCACACCTGAAGAAAAGCTCTATGTGGCTCGAAAGCATGTCTCTCTCACCAACATAAGTTGGTCCAATAAAAGATTACCTCAACTACATTGTGTCTCTGGTAATTCTATTTCAGGTAATAAGTTGGTGTATATTATTCCCCTAAAGGAGCAACGGGCTTAATATATTTGGACTGTTCAAGAAAGGGGTCGGTAGTACAAGACATACATTTTAAGGGAATAATCCAGGACTGGGAGTATGTTCTGATCATCCTGCAGAAGCAACCAAGGCCGGTAAAAGCCAGAGTGTAACCCATGTGTGGCTGGCAGGTTGCAGTTTTACACACAGATATCCAGGTGTGGCTCACATGCTGTTGGTGAGTGGCCCAGGTGAAAGCTACTATGGCAAGGCATTGTAAGGCACCCAAAGTTGCAAGGTGGGGTGACCCAGGCCCTGAGTGGTCTGGATTGCACCCCGGCATGTCACACCTACCTGATGTTAAACATGACTTAGTATAGACAGGGATGAGTCATGTTTTAAAATATGTTAGCTGCCTGTAGTTAAGTCTGAGATCCCACCCTCTTGCCCTCAGGGTTAATCATGACCCGCTAACACATTTTTAAAAATGACTGTCCTTGTGCATGCTAAGAGTAAATTCATATTTAATTTCATGTGAGTCAATACATTTCCTAATATGATGCCTTTTCCCAGTGGAGAAAGCATCAGGCCAGGGCAAGACCATCAGACCCTCTACAAAGTCAAAGGCTGCACATGAGCTAAAGTGAATCTCCTTAGGATCCCAGATATCCCTATCCTCAAAGACAGAAAAAGAAAGTCAGGGAAAGTCTCTGAAACCTGTGGAAGAGATGAAGCTAGGGGGTTCCATTTGTACACTGAAATTAGGTTTTGGGAGAGCAGAAAGCTTTACTGCCATAGGGGACTGTGAGGCTCTGGGAGATGACAATTCTGGCATAGAGCTGAGGAATTTAAAGGATGGATGAGGTGTCTCCAAGCATATAATTCTTTCTTTCCTACACTGTGTGTCTTTAAGGTTAGCAACTTTGGCTGCTGTTGCTGGGCCTATATTTCAAGCTAGAGGCAGACTTAGTAAGAATATTTAAATAAATCAATATATGAGGTTTGTCTAAGGTTACGTGTTTGTTAAAGTTTTATTGATTATACGATTGGTTGTAAATTATGTAACTTAATAAAGCGGTGGACTCTTTCCAATAAAAGACAAGGAGGTTATTCAGTTAACTGGAGCCTTAATGCAAACAAATGTAATGATATGGCACATTATGAGACCACAGTCCAGAGTCTGACAAATCCAATTTATCATGGAAATGACCACAACATCACAAACACTAGATTATATCATCATTGAATAAAGTAGGCGGGCAGGGGCTGCTTAAAATGGGGAAGGACCCTACTTACACATAAATAATTTGGTCATAAAATAGAGCAATAAAAGCAAATCAGGAAAATAGGACTCTCCATGCAATTCATTAGATTAGTAGTATGTTTTGCATGTAATTGTCATGTCTGTGTTTCACAATGTAGATATTTTCTACTCTATTTTAGTATTTATACTGTTTTGTCAAGCACTGAGAGACCCTTCAAGATGGAAAGTGCTCGTATATAAATCATTAGTATTAAAAAAGAATTAACAACATATGGAAAATGTAGATGACAATTTTTTCTTTGTATAAGCCACAGAAGGAGCCAGCATTAGAGCCAAAGAAGGGGTGTGTGAGTTCCTGGCTCTCTGGCTTGCACTCAGACTACTAACTTGAATTTCTCTGGGGCAATGGTCACCAACTGATAGATCGCGATTGACTGGTCCGTCCTGGAACATCTGACAGTCGAGTGTATCTCCATCTGCTAAAAGTCCAGCCACGCAGTGGGGCTAAGACAGGCTCCCGGAAGCTGCCAGCATGCTTCTGGGGGGGGGCAGGGGGCACAAGTCTTCATGTGCTTCTCCTGCCTGCAAGCACTGCCCCTGCAATTTCCATTGGCAGGGAACTGTGGCCAATGGGAGCTGTGGGGGCAGTGTCTGCAGGGAGGGGCAGCACGTAAAGTCACATGCCCGCCTGGGGCTGCAGGGTGTGCTGGCTGCATCCGGGAGCAGTGTGAGGCTGGGTCAGGGAGGGAGCCACCTTAGCCCTGCTGCACCACCGACTGGGAGCCACCTGAGGTAAGTCCTGCCCAGCAGGAGCCTGCACCCCAACCCTTAGCTCTGAGCTCCCTCCTGGAGCCAGAACCTCATACTCACTCCTGCTCCCTGAGTCCCCTCTTGCACCCCAGCCCTAGCCCTGAGCCCCTCTTGGAACCAGTACTCCGTACCCTCGCCTGAACCCCAATACTCTGCCCCACCCCAGACCCCTCTCCTGCATCCCAACTTTTTACCCCAGGCTCAGCCTAGAGCCCTCTCCTGCACTCCGAACCCCCCGGCCCCTCCTGCAGCCCAGCCCTGCCCCAGCCCGGTGAAAGTGAGTGAGCGTGGGGGAGAGCAAGAGATGGAGGGAAGGGGAATGGAGTGAGGGGGGTGTGGCCTCAGGGAACGGGCAGGGCCTCGGGGAGGGGGCGGGGTAAATTCTAGATTGCTCTTAAATTAAAAAAATGATCTTGCGTGTCAAATGTTTGGAGACCACTGCCCTGAGGTATTGGTTTTCCTCTCAAAATCCAATTTTTGCTGATTTATTTTCTTAACCCAAACACTTAGAACTGATTTAGAAAGAGATTAAATTGTGACTTTCAAAGTAAATAAGGATTAACTCTCCACAAAGCAGTGCTTGAAAAGCGGGTTGGGGGAGAGGAGGGATTGTTTCTAATTTCACTTCTGATACCAGAGAAGAATGATATTACAATAAGAACATAAGAATGGCCATGTTATTAGACCAGTGGTCCATCTAGTTCTGTATTCTGTCTTTCAACAATGGCCAGTGCCCGGTGCTTCAGAGGGAATGAACAGAACAGGGCAAATATCAGGTGATCCATTCCCTGTCAGCCAATCCCAGCATCTGGCAATCAGAGGTTCAGGCACACCCAGAGCATGGGGTTGCATCCCTGACCATCTTCGCTAATAGCCGCTGTTGGCCCTGTCCTCCATGAACATACCTAATTCTTTTTTGATCCTAGTTATACTTTGGCCTTCACAACACTCCGTGGCAATGAGTTCCACAGGTTGACTCTGTGTTGTGTGAAGAAGTGTTTTCTTCTGTTTGGTTTAAACCTGCTGCTTATTAATTTCTTTGGGTAACCCCAGGGTCTTGTGGTATGAGAAAGGATATCGGCATGGGATGTACTCTATCGAATAAGTGTTGCAGGACTGGGCTCAGTCTATAATTAATTTGTCTTGACCATTGGCTCTAATACGTGGGTCCTTTTCATGATGAAGCTAAGAGTAACTGAAAGTATTATGTAACAAAGGCTCGCAAGCCATTCTCTCTGATAGCCTTAAGAGAATGCTGCTTCATTTTTATTTAACACAGAACAAAGAAACAACAAAAACAAAGAAAGGAAAAGCCACAGACTTTCTAAAGAGCAATACAACAATCTAACCAGTTTAGAAGCCAGCACACATTCCAGTCAGTCCTGCTCTGATCTAGACAAACTAATTAAACGTGGGTGTTGACTAGTCCATTAGTATCCTCTCTCTGCTGTTCACAGGAACGTCTAACCAGTAAGAACACAGCAGGCACCTGGTGTGCTAATTACCTCGTGTAATACACACAGGCATTTTGAAGAGTGATTCTGCTCTGAAAATGTCTCTCTCTATATTGGGCACCTTCTAACTTGGCTGTTCTCTTCCCTGTGGGCATTGAGAGTCCCAGCTGTTTGATTTTAGTGACCACAGTAAGTGTTTATTGCTTTTCACTCCTCTTAGCCCTGCAGAGCCAATACAGACTCTAGAAGGGATGGAATCTGGTCTGGTTCACATACAATGAGCAGAACTGTTAACTAATAATAACATATTGTTTGTTTCCCCCTGACTTCCAGTTGGAAGGGGCTGCCACATGGGAATTTTACCTGTCCTACAAAGTGTTGAGTACATATCTCTGCATCCCTTTTTTCATACCCCATGGATAGCGCTCCCCAGGGCTGGACATCTGCAGCTGGGTGAAGAATGGACTGGGCGAAGGGGAAAGTACTGGTGGCAGAGCAAGGAGGAATATGCATCCTCCCTTGAGACTGGAAAGCTGATCTGGAGTCACTAGGAACATGGCATCCCTTCTGTGCTACATTGACCAAATCAGTAAGTCCCAGATTTTCAAAAGTGACTAATAATTTTGGATGCCTACAGTTTTGAGTCACCAAATTAACACTGCTTAAATTTTACTTAGATCATGAGTTCTTTGGGTCAGGGATCATCTTTTCTATGTGTGTGCGTGTATGTGGTACCTCGCCCAATGGGGCCCCATTCTCCCAGTCATTCTAAGCACTATTGCAACGTAAAATAAACAATTAGGGATCTAGTTTTTCTGAGAATGCTGACTATCCACCTTCCAAACATCAGATGCCCTCACAGGATCCGAAGTTAGGCAACAAAAACTGAAGCAACTTGAGCAATGAGCAAAATTGAGCTCATTGCCAAAACCATCAAATTGCGTCCACAGTACTCCAAATTCAAACCAGCGATGTCAATTTCACCGCTACTCCCCTTCCCAGGGAGGAGTACAGAAATCGATTTTAAGAATCCTTTAAGGCCATAAAACGGGGTTGGTTGTGTGGATGGAATGAGTTTTAATTCGACATAATCGCATACTGTAGACCAGGCCTGAGTTTAAACCTGTGAGTTAACCCTGTAAAAAGAGACATTGGTACCACTGTGAAGCCAGTGGAGGTTTTGCCTGCAAGTCTGGCCCCAGACTCTGTGTGCACATACAAGATATGTTAATAAAAATCCATAATGTGTACGTATCAGCCAAGGTTCAAAACCTTCCCCCACAAAATAGTCTCTTCCTCCCATCCACCCATTGTAGCCCTTCCCCAGAAAAATCCTGAAAGAATAGATAAACTGTGCAGAGCAAACTGCAACTTAACAGCTTCAGGTTCCAAGAGACCAACACCTCGTGAAAGCTCCAGTCAGACTACTCGCTGAAAACACTCTCCCTCTCTGAATAGATCCATAATGTAGAAATAGATTAGCTTCAGAGTAACGTGGGACTGATCTCATAATACATTGTGAATGTGACATCTCTTTTTAAAGTTGGCTTAAATGTGACAGTGATTATTTAAAGATTATTTCTAAAGAAATAGCGCTTGATGAAATGTTAAACTGGCAATCCACTGGAGTGCACAAACTGAGCTCCAAATGATCTGACCCTCATGATAGCGAGTTGTTTTGACCTGGCCATTAGCCCGGGTATGTGAGCAAAGAAAAATGATGAGAGTTATTGTAAGTAGAAAACTTAAGGCCAGAACTAGCTCCCATTAAAGTGAATGGAAAAATGCCTATTGACTTCAATTGGAGAGGGCTCTAACCCTTCATTTGTCCTGTCTTTGAGCTGAATTTGGTAGAGAACATTAATAATGATCTTACAGAAATATAAAGATCACGTTTAAAATTGTGAGTCACCTCAATACAAAGGGATTTTTCTACTGGCAGTTGTGCCTCTTGCATTGTCATTACCACTGATTGTTCCATCTCTGTTTCCAATTTACCCATGCCACTGTCCTTCATCTTCCTTCTCTTTACCTCTAACTTTACCAGGCAAGCCAGGGTGGTGGGGGATGGAGGGGAGAGGAAAGGAAATCAGAGCAGGAGAAACAGGCATGCTGAATGGGTATGTAATTAACCTAAGCAAACCTCACCCTCTTATTTACTACCCTTATCCTTCCAGTTCTTCCCCCCCACACCCTTTCTTGCCATATAACTTCTAATGTTTGTGTGTGAGGTTGTGGTCTGATCCTGCAGACACTTAATGTCATGCCAGCAGCTGCTTCTGGGAATAATCGCATTTTGTGTTTTATTGCATTTGTGTAGACGTTGAAGTCAAGCATGTTAATCTAAACGTCTTAACCACTCAATAGTGGAGGGAAGAAAATTGTGCATGGCCATGAAGGAACCAGGCAGCCCTTTTGCAGATGGATGCAGCTGGCAAGTGTATGATCTACATCTTCTAATTGGCCACAGCGGCAAAGGGGTGAGGGGAGTCACTTAGAGTCATTTGCAGCATATCTGATCACTCTACATCTGAAGTAATGGAGCAGTGCCCACAGATGATGTGGAAAGTCAAAACTAGGGAGATGGACAATTTTATTTGTCACGAGATAGGCATTGGCTATGTTTGAAGCTTGTTCTTGCTCAATTAGTTTGCCATCTGGAGGTGACACCAAGATTCTTTAAAGCAGTTGTCCAAACGGGGCACCATGAGTGGTCAACCAGTAGATAAGGCACATCTTTAAGCAGAGGTAGATGTGGCATGGCTTACACTTGAAGGGTCAGATTCTGCAAGGTGTCAGAAGGGGAAATATTCCCACTGAAACCAAACAGTAAGTGTTTGCAGGATTAGAATCTTCCTAAACAACCAGGGTTAGAACTATATTTTATCTGTGTTCAATAAGCCACAAAGAATCCTTTGAACATTGCATAAATAATAAATCAAAATGTAATTTTAATAAACAATACTTACTCATTTGCCAGTGATGAGGCTATCGTGTCTGGTTCAATTTAATTTTATTAGGATGTTTTCTTCTCCCCTCCCTTTTTTATGTTAATTACAGGTATGTTACATTGGATGCTGTACCTTATTCATGCAAGTGTTCTGCCAGAGACATCAGATTCATACTAATTTACAAAATGTTCTACATTATCAAATGTAATTGAAAAACAAAAGACTGAAAAAAAAACAAGAACTGAAATGAATTTCTTGAGAAGTTTAGCATATTTAAATTCCCATCAAGAAGACACTGCTGTGGAAGGTAGGCAATTTTAATTCTCTATGTGATCTTTTAAAATCAGACTATTTAAAGTGCAACTCAAGACCCAATTTTCTTTTGTTAATACACCTTTTTTAAACTAGTGCTTACTACCCTGACATTGGGTCACTCTCTTTCACAGAGCTTTGAATAGTTATTATTGTTTGTTGTTTTGTGTTATAACACCCAGATACGTCGATCAAGTGCTAGGTTCTGTACAGACATGTAACAAAGATGACAGTCAGGCCCTACCCCAGAATGCTCACAGTCTGCATGATAGGATGCAAAGGTTGGACAATACAGAAAAATGGGTGTGGAGGGATTTGGGAGGGTGAATTAACAATAAAGCAAATGGAGTTTCACAGGAAAGGAGACGTTACTTGTGGCATTCTCCTAGAGTGAGAGTAGGAAATGTTCCCTTCCCATACTGCAGTCATGATTTCTGGATCTCTGGTGCAGAGAGAAGTTTCTTGTTACTAGCCCTAGAGCACCTGGGAATTACTCTTGTGGGTGTGGGAGGTAGATGTTAATGCAAATTAGGTTTGTTTCTGGCTAGCTCTTAAATACGTCCCAGTTTTGTCTACATACTATTTCATCAAAATATAACCATGTTTAAACCAAAAGCTAGGCAACATTTCACTCTAGTTAAGTCCATTATGTTCCGTGTCACAGAACTTTGATCTCACAGACCAGTCTCTTTATATTAAGTAACAAGGCATCATTTGGTTCACATTTCATCCATTCCTTATCACATTTACATTCAGGCAATTGCCTCCATATGCTCTTTTGTAAAAGAAAAATCCAGCTGCAGTGCAGGCATGTTTACATTTATGGATGGAGTGATTATGCCAAGTGTTGATGCATTTTTGTTTTCAGTGTGTCTGATCTTAAAAGCCTGCTTTGCTAGGGGAGTTTTATAATACATGTTTTAAAATTTACAAAAATTGCTCCCAACTTATATGGTTTTAAATGTGCTAATTTAATATATACAAAGATTTAACACTTGCAATGCCATTAGATATACTGACAAGTATATTCGAGTGAGGCACCTTGTGTGTTCAAATGTGTTAGTGTTTAAAACTGATTAAGTTTCAGTGCCATCGGACATACCCAAGCATACTTCCAGGCAAGACAGCTTGTCTGTGTTCAGATAGATGTTAGTATTTCTGCAAATGGAATAAAACAATACTTTGTGTTGCCTAGGAGTTTCAGTATAGCAAAGGGGCTGGAGCACTCACAGAAAAAAAAATTGATGCTCAGCCCTCCCCACATAGCAGCCCCCGTCCTGATCAGCTCCTCCCCCTGCCTCCCAGCACCTCCCGCTTGTCGCGGATCAGCTGTTCAGCAGGAGGTGCTGGGCAGGAGTGAAAGCGGGGCACACTTGGGGAGGGTTCGGAACTGAGTGGGGAAAGGGGTGGAGTGGAAGTGGAGCCTGGGGTGGAGTGGGGTCAAGTACCCCCCAGCAACTCATAAATATGGCAGTATGCAATATAGTAGGGCAACAAACCAAGCTACCATTGTTTGCTAAGGGGCTTGTAGGAAGGGAAATGGTTCACTGACTCCAATGCAAATTGGGAAGACAGAGAAAATAGTGATGTGCACAAATTAATGTAAGAATAGAATTATTTTGCATTAAGCTGATTGATTAGAGAAGGGGCTGTTGAGAACAGAGGAGGGGTGTTGTGGAAATACTAGTATGATACACACCGAAGAGGTAGTGCAGTCTTATGTTCTTTATGCTGCATAAAGATTAGGGTCTTTATATGCCAACAGTTGTTGTCTGTGCAATTGACATAATTTTGGCTAATGTTAATGGAAATGTACTAGCACAATTTACCAGAGCCATTTGCAGTTGTTAAGATGGAGTAAAATGGAAAGAAATTGTGAGAAGACAAACCCAGGAGGTTTGATATCTGTGTAGGTGACAGGAAATATATTTTTAAAGTGTGGAGTTTCTTCTTCTGGGCCTGTTGCGATTTTGCCAAATTCTTTTGCTTGGAAAGTACAGCAAATGTTGCAAGAATGTTTTAGAGAAGATGCTTTTTAATGGTTCCCTTTTTCCACTGGATGGTTGAGATCCAGTCTTAGGCTTCACTGGACTTTATCATATTCTGTATGTTTGCCCAGCGCCCAGCACAATAAGGCCCCAGCCTAGTTTGCCTTTAAGTGCTGCTCCAAAATAAGTGTTTAAGAATAATCTAGTATTCAAAGCTTTCAATTCTATCATGACACAAAGCTGCCTCCATCTATAGTACTTATATGGCTAATGTATTTATCCTCATAATATCCCTGTGAGGTAGAAAACTGCTATTACCCCCATTTTATAAATGGGAAACTGAGGCACAGAGAGACTAAAAGTCTGTCTGCACTATGAGCTAGGGGTGTAATTCCCAGCTCACATACTCTTGACCACAGTAGCACAGGCAGCACTAGCTTGTGTTAGCAGCCCCATATACACACTCAGGGTGGCTAGCCCCTGCTACCGCAGCCACACTACTCTATATAGCGTGCTCGCTCAAACGAGAGCTAGCACAACTGTGTCTACATGAGTTAGGAATCGCATCCTTCCCTTGTAGATTAGAAAAAGCCCGTGTGATTTGCCAAACGTCATACAAGAAGTCTGGGATAGAGCAGGGAACTGAGCCTTGCTCTCCTGAGCCCTAGGCAAGCACCGAAGCTGTTGAACCATTCTTTCTTGCCCTGTAGCATGACTGGCCAGAGCACATGCCCACCACATACAGATTATTCCTGAAAGGAACCGCTGTCTGCTCACATGGTGTCACTGACCCTGAAACACACAGATCACAATCCCTGGTGCCTGCACTAGAATGCCTAGGAAAGAGTACCGCAGAAAGAGATCTGGGGGTCATAGTGGATCGCAAGCTAAATATGAGCGACCAGTGTAACGCTATTACAAAAGAAGCAAACATCATTCTGGGAAGTATTCGCAGGAGTATTGTACGCAAGACATGAGAAGTAATTCTTCTGCTCTACTCCGCACTCATTAGACCTCAGCTGGAGTATTGTATCCAGTTCTGGGTGCCACATTTGAGGAAAGATGCAGACAAATTGGAGAAAGTCCAGAGAAGAACAACAAAGATGATTAGAGGCCTAGAAAACTTGACCTATGAGGGAAGATTGAAAAAAGTGGGTTTGTTTAGTCTGGAGAAGGGAAGACTGAGAGAGGACTTGATAACAGTTTTCAAGTACATAAAAGATTGCTACAAGGAGGATGGAGAAAAATTGTTCTCTTTAACCTCTAATGATAGGACAAGAAGAAATGGGCTTAAATTGCAGCAAGAGTGGTTTAGGCTGGACATTAGGAAAACTTCCTAACTGTCAGGGTGATTAACCACTGGAATAAATTGGCCTAGGGAGGTTGTGGAATCTCCGTCATTGGAGATTTCTAAGAGCAGCTTAGACGAACACCTGTCAGGGATGGGCTAGATCAGGGGTCGGCAACCTTCGGCACACAGCCCATCAGGGTAATCCGCTGGCAGGACGCAAGACATTTTGTTTACATTGACCATCCGCAGGCACAGCCACCTGCAGCTCCTGGCAGCCAGGCCTATGCTGCTTCCTGCAGCTCCCATTGGCTGGGAATGGCAAACTGGGGCCACTGGGAGCTGCGGGGGGCCGTGCCTGCGGACTGTCAATGTAAACACAATGTCTCACAGCCCGCCAGTGGATTACTTTGATGGGCCGTTGCCGACTTCTGGTCTAGATAATACTTTGTCCTGTCATGAGTGCAGGGGACTGGGCTATATGTCCTCTCGAGGTACCTTCCAGTCCTATGATCCTGTGACCTTCCAGTTCCTATCCCTCTGAGGGTTTGGTGGCAAACCAGAATCAGGGAAAAAATTCTGGCCTCTGCTTCTCTTTGGCTTGCAGCTTGCAGTGTGTGCATCCTGGTATGTGCATCAGCCAGCCAATGCTTGGCCCCAAATTGTTCTAAGATATACTTCATGGCTTATCACACAATGTTATGTGATTACATAGGGTTTATTTCTGTTAAACATCTTGGCTGTCAAATACATATGTAGTGTAATGACATTGAAATTGGTGAGTAATAATGACTTCTCTAATGTCAAATAAAACTTTGTATTTATGCAAGCGCTCACACTATCTGTGGGTAAATGCAACAAAATTCATTTTAAACCAAATTACAATGTAATAGAATTTGATATTATGCAGCACCTTCCATACTAAAAGTATTTCAAATTATATTGTCGCATACCTGTGGCCCAACCCGTCAGTGCCGGCTCTACCTTCTTTGCCACCCCAAGCAGCTGAAGAGGGAAGATCATTGAGCCAAAGAGGGAAGAGTGTTGAGTGTGCCGCCAAAGAGGAGAGAGCGGGTTTCGGCGGCACTTCTGCGGTAGCTCCCCGGAAAACAGAAGGTCAGTACTCTTCCCTCCTTAGCGGAGCTGCCACAGGCGTGCCCCCGAAAGCGGCCTGAGTTCCACCCTGTCAGAGCCTGGAATGCCGCCCCCTGCCGTTTTCCGCCCCAGGCACCAGCTTACTAAGCTGGTGCCTGGCACCGGCCCTGCAAACCATAGGTTTTGTAACAACTTTAGATTTAATTTATGACACTAAATATGAATACAAATGTGTTTTTAAAATGCAGACAGAAATTAACTGAAAAAGAGTTCTGATTTTAAGGAATGATGAAACATTCTTCTGCACTGCTGGAAAAGCAAATATTATAACAGTTTGCTAGTGCTTCAGAACCAGGAAATAAAATTAACGAGTCTAATTTCACTGTCCAAGCCTTGGAAAATTCACAAGTAATATAACTTCTGAAAATGATGAAAAGTAAATTATATAACAAATTAGGTCATAATTTTGGAGGTGTTATTAACATAGTTATATATTTTTAATTTAAATCTGAGTTTTTAACATTTAAATCTATGCTATCCCTTTAAATACTGGTGGTACAGTGACAGTGTTGGTCCCTAATGGGAAACCTGTAACACATAATGCTCACTGTATTGTGCAATGAGCAGGACACCTGTTCCTCACGTTTTTCGCTTGGCCCGGCTCCTCCCCCTGCTGACTCATGTGGAAGTTTTGCTCCTCCTGGCCTGGCCCCTGCCAGATACTGTGCAGCGCAGGCTGGCAAGGTCCAAGGAGAGACTCTGCTCCGGGCGGCGGTGGGCCAGACCACTGCACTGCCAGGGACTGGCCGCCCCTCTCTGGGCTCCCCAGGGCTGGAACCCTCAGCCATCCAGCTGAGGAGCGAGCAAAGGAGGAAGGGGGCAGAGTTGGGGGCAGAGAGAAGCTCGCAGGCCCAGCACAGGGGCGAGGCTGGATTAGAGAGGATTCCAGACATGGCCAGTGAGGAGAATGATGCCCAAAATTTTCGGGTGCCCTATGCAGCCGCGTATGCTGTGTATGCCTATGGACGGCCCTACCCTTTCTGTAATGCCACTATTACACTCAGCAGAGGTACTTGGGCTGGAGTATTCAGTGAGGAGTATTCCTTGACAGTGCTTCCAAAATCTTGATTTCTTAACCTTCCAGTCATTCTGTATAGCTCATCTTCCCTTGAAAACCCTTAAGGAAGGTGGGGGCTCATAATTGGAAGGTCTGATGCTGACAGATTGGGTGGGATCTGGGGATATGGCTGGGTAGATAGTCTTGAAATTTTCTTCTATGGGACAGTATTTGTGTAATTGGAAATCTGAATGAAAACTTTGTGTTGATAAATTGTAGATTCACACAAGCAGCCCCCCCCCCATCCCCAGGCATCTGGATAGAAGCCAGACAATTTGAAATAATCATAATTAAATATAACCATTACTGATTAGTCAAGATTTGCAAATAATAAATGCAGGGATAATTCATCCTTTGCAAAATAGTAATCTTTTCCAGTGATGGGTGGAAAGACTTCATGTCCACTCAAATGAGGTATAGACATACTACTAATAATAATGCCAAGATCTTAAATACCACTAAAAGTGCCACTAAGTTCATGGATCGACGCAAACCCCACCACACTCATTCTCTTGATTCTTTCAGGATTTTCATAATAACCCTAGAGAATCAGCTGCACTCTACATGCTACTTTACATGCAAGTAATACCAGCTGTAGTCAAGCACGAAAGGAGAAGCATGAACACCACTTGGCAGCTAAGTAAAGGAGAAACTGATTTTCAAATGTTTTGTTTTCCAATGTATTTGTTTGTAAGTCTTTCAACGTGCACATATACTCTGTTAATAGCTAAGGATTTTGCACAGCTTTTTGTATTTACTTTTTAAAAATGTACTTCAATACATATTGAAATACGTAGCAGCTCACAGCATCTGTAACTTTGTGTAAAAATGTAGTCCTCATGTACAGAGCTAAGGAAAATCAATTTCAACCCCCAAAGGACAGACTTCTTGGTGCAGAAGGTCACTAAATGCTAGCAATTGTGTGATGGGCTTGGAACAAGATCCTGTCTCTATTGCACCACTGCTCTTCTGTAAGAGGGGATCTAAGAGAACTCGTACATAAGTTAAAGAATGAAATTTCTCCCACTGTCCATAGTGCTCATATATTGTAAAAGATGGGGGAAGGAAGAAAGGAAAACAACCCATGTATGTATAACAAGCCAAATTCTTCCCCAGTATCATCTGGAGTTACACCAGGGCTGAATTTTGTTCATGATGTTGAATACAAGCACGCTTTTGGGTATTACTCAGGAGAAATTGGTCAAGAATAGTTCAGCCTTTACTGAAAATATTAATGTTGCAGTATTGCCAAGGGTCATTGTCAGCCTGGGTTATCTGCTGCATAAGTGCTGGTCAAACAAATCAGGCTTAGCTAAGGGCTATAATTCATGAACTCAACATTTCAGAAATTATTTCTTGTCTCTTCCTCTCCTTGCCATTTTGCATATTCTTTTAGTTTCAGTGAGTGTATGACTATTGTAATCCCTTGGTGGAGCCATTTCTGTATGTCATACAGTGTTTCCCTCTACACTGGTTTTGATCAAAGATGAACAAGCTCCACCTACTGTGACGGAGTCAGACCAGAAGGATATAGGAGAGTGCTGGAAGGCAGGTACATTAGTGTCAGGGTGTGCAGGTCCCGGTTCCCTGGATAGCCAAACAAAGGCTACTCCAGGCCAATCAAGACACCTGGGGCCAATTAAGAATCTTCTAGAAAGGAGTAGAAACAGCTAGCCTAATTGGGACACCTGAAGCCAATCAGGGACTGGTTGAATCCAGATAAAAACCTCCCAGTTAGTCAGGTGGGCTGTGGGTGTCAGGAGCTGTGGAAGGAGGTTGTGCTGTTGGTGAGGCTGAGTGTTGGACAACATATCATACAGAAGGAAGGAGGCCCTGAGGTAAGGGTGAAGTGGAGTTTGAAGAAGCAGGGACTGCTGTGGGGAAGTAGCCCAGGGAATTGAATTGTGTTTTGTGGATAAAAGGTCAGCCATCTTAGCTGATACTATTAGGGTCCCTGGGCTGGAGCCCAGAGTAGAGGGCGGGCCTGGGCTCCCCCCTTTCTGCCTCCTCTAATTAGTCTCTGAGATTGGGAGACAATAGAGACTGTGCCAGGAAGGATAGCTTCTCCTCACTGGTTTGTGATGAAAATGGCTCAATAGGCTGTGACCTTGTCTCCAGAGAGAGAAGGGCTCCGTGGAGGGTCACAGTGAGCCACTGAGGCTAGTAAAAATCCGCCAGGAAACGCAGGATCCACGAAGATAAGGACAGAGCTTTGTCACACTACATATATACTTTGTATGTGAAATAGAAAAAAAATTAAAGTTGCCATCTTTTGATGCGTTCCATTGACCCTCAGATAACCCAATGGAAAAATACAGACCACCGTTTACAGAAAAAATATTAACAAGGATGTGTTTGTGGCTAAGGCAGACATTGGAGAGTCAAGAAATATGAGTTCTTTTCTTAGTTCTGACACAGATTCCATAAGTAACCACAGGGGCAAGTTACTTAATCTCCATGTGCTTCAGTTTCCTATCTGTAGAGTGGGGATTATATAATTTCCCTACTTCACATGAGTGTTGAGATTAAATGCATTAGTGTTTGTAAAACACTTTGAGATCTTCTGGTGGAAGGCATAATAAGTGCAGTGTAGCTATATTCAAACAGTACTATACCGTCAGTTTTCAGAGTGGTAGCCGTGCTAGTCTGTATCAGCAAAAACAATGAAGAGTCTTTGTGGCACCTAGAGATGAATACATTTATTTGGGCATAAGCTTTCGTGGGCTAGAACCCACTTCATCAGATGAATGGAGTGGAAAATACAGTAGCAGGTACATATCTATATATACATAGTATATGAAAAGATGGGAGTTGCCTTACCAAGTGTGGGGTCAATCTATTGACACAATTCAATTCAGTAGAATAATAAGGCAACTCTAATCTTTTCAGGATCTTTTCAGGATCTCAGTCCTTTAACCTTCTGAAATTCATACACCGAATGCTATTTAGATTATTGTGAGAGGGACTTTCAAATTGGACCTTAAAATCTCTTTCCTTTCTAAGTCTTATTACCATCTTTGGTCACACATTTTGGTTGTGATTCTGCCTAGCCTTCAGTCTTAATAGCTTAGCAAGTTTTAGGCTCCTAGTCTAATCTTCTGCTTTATTGTTATTGTATTCTTTCAGATACATGTGTCCATGTATGAACATCTCAGATGCCTGGGTACATTCATTCAGTTTCAAACTATTACCAATGTGTTACTAGCTTTGTGGGTCAATCAGACAATCAGATATGTTAGCACAGGGCTTTCTCACGCCTTGCCTCTTCTAAACTCTGCGACACACGAGAGTGCTTTTGGAAAATAATGCCTTCTAAACTCTAGCAGGCCTGAACCAAAACTCCAGAATAAACCAGACCTGTACTTGTTTGAAATCTGACTCTCATCAAATACTGTCTCCGACTCAAACTTTTCAATTCCAAACAAGCTGCTCCAGAAAATGGGCTAAGTTGTTTTTACAAATCATTTGGGGTAAGAGCTGCAGTCATGTTTGGCAGTGTGCGAACACAGAACACAAAGACAGTCCCTGCCCCAAAGAATTTAAAATCTAAATATATGACAAGAGACAACAAGGAAACAATTGGCCTACATGATGGGCAGCGGTCTCTGCATACTAGCAGCCTAACTGCTGTGAAGTTTTTTGTAGGCGTTGTTGGAAAGGAGAGTTTTGAGGTGGGAGCTGAAGGTGGATTATGAAGTAGCATTGCAGATGTTTATGGGGCACACCTTCCAAGTGTCAGGAGTGCATGAGAGAAAGTACAAAGATGCTTGTTTGAAAATGTAACAAGTGGGCAATGCCGGAGTCGACAGTGAAGGAGAGATGAAGGTCAGGTCAGGACTGACTGTGAAGGGCCTTTGAAGTGAACACGAGCAGCTTATTTTGTTCCAGTGGAGGGATCCAAAGAGACAGGTGACATGGCCAAAGCAACAGACTCAGAAAATGAGCTTTGCAGCGGCATTCTGAATGGATATGAGTAGGGCAAGATAGCATTTGTCAAGGCCAGCGAGAAGGATGTGGCAGTGTCGAGGTGAGACGTTGAGAGCCTGAGAGTTTTTGCTCTGTGGATAGCTAGGAATGGCTGTTTCTTAGCAATGTTATGTACAAAGCATCAGCATGATTAGATACAGCCTGTATGTGAAGATCTAGAGAGAGGTCTGAGTGGAAGATGATGTCCAGGTTACCAGCTGTGTGGGAGGCAGGATGGCAGTGTTATCGACAGTGCTCAAGAAAGGAAGTACCAGAGAGGACTTGGTGGGAGAAAGATTAGAAGCTCTGTTTTATCCATGTTTAGCTTGAGCTGATGGCTAGACATCCATGAGGAGATGTCAGAGAGACAAGCTGAGATTTTAGAGGCAGAGAGGTAAATCTGTGAGCCATCAGCATTGAGATGGTAGCTATTATTGTTGCTTAAATTACTGCTGAACTTGTGTTTGTGGATGAGATTATCCAGAAATAAAGTGTAGAGGGAAAAAAGGAGACCAAGCATATAGAGCCTTATTGAACTCCTCCAGGAAGTTGGAGAGTGAATGAGGAGGATCCTCCAAAAGACACGCTGAAGGAACAGTTAGAGAGGCAGGAGGAGAAACAAGAGGGGACAGAGTCACAGAAGCCAAAAGTGGACAAGATTTTAAGAAGAAGAGCATGATCTACTGGGTTGGTTTATTACTGATTCTTGAGGAGAGATGATGATCAGTTTTGTATACTGATTCTTTTAGATCTACCGTGTGCCTTTGATATGTGGAGTTTTGTTCACATGTATGCTGGCCTTCTCAAGGAGAGATGTAATAGCTCTTCCTTTCTCTCTCAGAGGTCCAGCAGGGCAATTGCTGGTCCACCCCCAAGGTCTATCTCATTGGGTCTCTTCTTTTCACCTTTCTTGTTCAACATGCATGGAACCTGAGGCCATTAGGAGAGTCAGTAAAGAGGCTTGATGTTATTCGATATGGTGTGTGTATGTATGTATGTATGTATTCATGTCCAATCCATTGTCACCTACTAAACATTCACATCACTTTTACTTGTGCCCTGTGTTTAAAACTGGGCATTGATGGAGTAAAATTAGGGTGGATACATTTCTCTATTAGCAACAGAACAGGTTCAATTTACCTAAAAGTCTATTTTCAGGAGTAAATAAATAATTTTAACCACTTGGAAATACACAAAATAATCAGTTACACACAGACACACACACAGACACACACACACACACACACACACGGTCAGGCATCTTAATTTGTTAACTGTATCAGATGTAAAATAAACCACAATTGCTATTGGACAATTTATTTACAATACATGGCACACAGGAATACAGGTAGGTAGGTTACCTCTGAATTTAATTTCACTTACAGTACATGCATTTATATGTAACATTAATTACATAAAAGCAAATGTGTGGTGGTAATCTAGCATGCACCAAATAAATAATACATTCAGTCCTGCTCCCCCGCTGTCCTTTCAACAACAGGACAGGATTCCCTTGAAACTCATTTGATGCAGAACTTTAATTGACCAAAAGGGGCATTGTTGAGTGATGCAATGTACTTTCCTCCCATCAAACCTTCAGTACAGTCAAAGGAAAATCTTCTTCACACAATGTAGAATTACAATCCCTTTTGAAAATTATACTGCATCAGTTAACTTTTATAATGATTGGATCCAATTTTTATATAATTATTTTAATGGTATTGTTAAGTGATTGCGAATCTACCCTGTTATGCTCCTCACTTCTCAGATTCGAACCTCAAGCACAAACTTCTAGAATCCCTCTAAGCTGTATTCTTATTTGAACTTGCATGCAGACAGGCTAGTGAGGGAAGTTCTGTCCTCTCAGATTCCACCATTTGAGGTCTGGAGCCCCCCTTGCTCTCTTTGGTTCAAGTTGACGGGTCTCCTTTCCCTAGAGACACCTGAATTTAGCTTTCCTCACATCCTCATTTTATATACTCAGTATACAGCATGAGCAGCCAAAAGTAGGTGCTCAGTTATTCCACCTCCTCTCCTATCGCTTGGGTTTCTCCGTATATTCCAAGGGCAGGTTAAGCCCCTCACCCCTCCACAAATGACTGATTTTACAAGCCACAGGCCCTATTTGCCCTAGTGTAATTCCATTGATTTAAACCAGAATTAAATTCAGTCTCATGTATTTTATAAAATCGTAGAAAAATTCATCTGTTTATAAGTCTTTTGAATAGCATGTGCTTCTTCACTGATGTGGTACGTTTAAGAAGCATTATAAATTTGTAGCAGTATGTATGTGTGTGTGTGTATGTATATATATATATATAAATGTTCCCTGAAGTAAAGTGCTCTTGAGAAATCATTGATGGGCCTCTTGTTTATCAGCGTTCTTTGCACTAATGGAAGGGTCTGCATACTAGGGAAAGATTCCCAGGATGTTGTCTCTCTCTCTCTCTTACATCTCTGTCTATCAGTCACTCTGAGATTAAGCAAAAATATATATAAAAAAACCTGGTCAGATTTGGTGAATCTTCAGGGTGTTATATAGCCATACTTCTCAGTCATGGTAGCGAATGCCGTCAAAAACAAGAGCTCACCGTCCAGAGGAGAGTGAAGCCTGTATGCTTAGCTTTCTGAAAAACTGAATAGCAGCAGCAGTAGTGCGTGACTGTTAAAAGAGCTGAGATATTAGTTCAGTCGATAACTTAATCCCCTAAATTAACACCGTCAAATCCTCTCTGTAACATAGTTTTCAGATGGTAGAAATAGCCTCTCCAAGATGGGTATAATGGATTGAAGTGGAGCACACACCAACATTATAGTTGCCTTGTAACAAAGCTGTAGGGCGGCACTGGTATTTGTTAGTCACCTTAAATTCAACAGTTATTGTACTGTATGAAGATGCTCTTTGAAGACTTGTCCAGCACAAGCAGGTAGCTGACAGATTACCCAAGCTATCAGGATATCTTGAAGAGGTAGTATATTAGCTTTTATTTCCTCTCTATGCTGCCCAACCATCCATCTTCATGACATGTTTATTAATGAGCCCACTGTTTCTTAAACTACAGAAACTTGGCCAGAACTCAAATTAGGTCCATTTTTGCAAGTGCTGTTGCTTCCTAAACACTGGATAATCTTCTTTTCTTGTGCACTGACAAGGATAAGTGTCGGTTTCTGTTCTCTTCTGTATTTATGGTAACCTGGAAGCATATTCTCTTTTTTTAAGCATGTCTGAAAACAGCAAAGAAAAGGATCATTTGATGTTAATTTGTTCTTTTTAAATACATTTTTAAAGTAAGGATTATACATTAAAATTACCGTTAAGACTTTGCTCAGTGCTAACCACAATTAATTGGAACACCTTTTCCATTCATTTCTCACCAAACTTTGGCTCACCAATAAAAGGAAAATTTTCTTGCTTACCCACTCATCTGAAGTATCACATAGTAAGAAGACCTAGATACCACAAGGAAACTGAGAACCGCATTTTAAATGTACAGACTTTGGTTAAAATGGGCCTCAGTTTGGTAATCTTTTGAAAAGTGACAATCTAGTGTTGCATCACAAATCTGTTTTCACCTGACTTGTATACCAGTTAATGTCTGAAATATCTTCATGAAATTATAAAGTGTAAATCTTATTAAAGTCCCAATCCTGCCATCGATCCACATTCAAAATTGCCATCGAGTTCAATGGCTATTATGAGCACAGGAATAATGAGGCTTATAAGAATTTAACAGACATATTAAATAGTAAAGTTCTTTGCTGAGATTAAGACAATATTAAACATTGACGAAAGCTGATTTAATGTCTCTGAGATTAGACTCTGAAACTAGTAGAGTGTCGCATGTAATTTTTCATCAGAATGGTCACCTCCAGCATAAGGTTCATATTTTTTAAATCACAGAATTTCAACTGCAAATAAAATTTACAGTTGTTATATGTGGAAGGAGAGATTCCTTACAACCAGTATAAGCCACATTCGAGACATTGAACAAAATGTGGGCATCTTTTATTAATAAGTGATATACTTGGTTTCATACTTTCATCGTAGCAAATTCCTACAATATTTAACTTGACAATTTTTATTCTGAATGGCACAAATTTCTGGCAGAAATTGTCAATCTAAAGAACAGGCAGACAGGAGTTTAATTGCTCTGTGAAGATATATGAAACGCTACCTTTAGCTGCAGCTAATTCTCCAGTCAGGTAGCATTTATGATTTGTGTCGCCGAACATAACAATAATACCAAAAAAATTTAACCAAGAAAACTTTAGAATTGAATGGTGGAGGGTTTGGTGTTTCTAGTAAAACACAGCAAAACTCTCATGTAAAATTTCCAAAGGGGTGAGGGCAATAGAACCATTATTGAAAAATCTAATTAGCACTTACAACTTGAGGGACTTGCCTCCTCAACGTGATGAACTATAGATTTCCTTGTTTTTCTGCCAAGGGACTGGTTTCACTAGCATCATAACTAATGTTTAATCCTATTCCCGTCTAGCTAGATTCTAACATGCCTACTCTCTCCACATCCCCATAACCATCTCAAAGTTAAGTGTGCAAAGAAAAATATATTTCACTCTTGATCTTCCCGCCTGATAATAATAACCAAAGTTTACATTGCATAGTATTCTTGTGTTTTTCAGGTTGGGTTTTTGTTTTGCTTTTCTTTCTTTCTTTTTTTTTTTTTTTGGTGTGGGGTTTGTTTGCCTGTTTTGTCTGGGGTGGTATTACATGTGGTGGTGTTGTGTGCAACCCAGTCGAAGTGGGTTTTGTATTTTGCTTTCAAAGAGTTGTAATTCATGATCAATTGCAAACCTTCAGTATATAATATTACTTTCTACTTCTGTATTGCTTCACAGCCAGTGATCTCAAAATGCTTTCCAGACATATATAATGGCAAATACTAAGATTCACAGCATTCCTCTGAAGTAATCATCCCCATTTTACACATAAGGAAACTGAGGCAAAAATCTTAAGGCTTTCAGTGAGGAGGTATCAGAATCTCTGTATGCAGGTCCATCAGATTGGGGAACATAATAAATGGAGCAGATATCCTGTAGGTCTGTACCTCATTCTTGGACAAATTCTGTTTCCAGTTGCCACATTGTGTTTGTTGACAGCATTCATTGAAGTTAACAGCCTTACTCTGAATCTGTATTTGGTGTAACTGGGCGCAGAAATGAGCTTTGGTGCTCCAGAAGAACAGTATGTAGTGAGTCAAATGGGTGTATGGAGTGAATAAATACTTTATCTATTGACGACTCAGTCCTGCATTCTTTGTGCACCCAAAGCTCTCAGTGATGTTGACAGAAGTTTTGGGCATGCAAGGAATTCAGAATTTGGCCATAAACTAGATATAGAAACCAGCTTCTATTGGTAAATGAAATATTTAGAGAAGACAAAGGCAAACATGTAGAAAACATTACTTACACAGGTAAAAAAGATGAGCAGCAAGTAGAAAATCCCAAGACAGGACAACAATAAAAGTTCCGCTCTGTATTTTTTAAATTTTTCATCTAATCGTTCAGTACAACCTGAAATATAAAATAAACGAGGTGTTTCTAAGATGTATTGATACGTCTGTTCACCTTGAAGTAAAACAAATCTTGAAATGGTCTTTAATAACTACATTGCCATATCAAACATGAAGAAGTCAAATACCCTACTATACCTGTTACTTTTAATATGATTGTGCCACTTTGGTTGTGTTTTCCAGTTGGTGCCCACAAGATGCACCTGTATGTCCCACTGTTGTGGCTAGTAGTGTTTGTGATTCTCAAGGAATATGAGGTGTCACTGGGGAGCTGCAAGGATCCATTAAGTTCTTTTGAATAGTAATATTCCACACCATTCTCAAGGTTCTTCCGCACCGTCTCTGCCTGTTCTTCACCGTTTCCAACAATCTGGAAAACACCAACGTATTTTATTGATAAAGCTACAGTGAGCATAGTCTGCTGTCTTTCCTCAATTTTAGGGGAACGATATTTTATACAAACACAAGCTTTGTTTAAAAAAGAAAACGCACAATATATTTGAAGGGGAAAAATTCCAGGATGATGGTGTAATATTTTCTGCCTGCAAATGAAGTGATCCTGCCCATCCTGAGTTTTATCTGCATTTCCAGTGGTTAAGAATGCAGATACCCACAAACACGCAACTATTCAACATGATTTCTTAATCTACCTAATCTGGATATATATCCAGTGGAACTACAATACAATAGAAGGCTGTGGGATAAATTCACCCCCTAGGAAGCTAACAGAGACCCTAGTAGAGGTCTATAGAGGAGGAGGAGAGGGCTGTTGCAGCCAGCCTTCCTTGTGCTAGGGAGTTGTAAGAGCTCTATAATGGCTCTGACCAGGAAGAAAGCATGGCCAGTCCATAAAGCTCCAAATCTCAGTCCTTTTAAGTCCCCTTCTTCAGGTCTTATCCACAAAAGAAAGAGCAAATCAACTGAAAAACACCATGCAATATTTCCCAGGGGCCTTCCCCATTTGAACCAGCAGAAGGGACAAAGACACTCCCTGCCCTTAATTCTCTTTTGATTCAGCTTCCCGTTCCTGTTAGACTTTACCTAAACAGCTATGTGGCAAGGAGGGCCTGTTGACCTTTTACAGGTTGCAGGGCCTTGACCTTATCACTTGGGCTTAGGCATTTTAAGGCCTTTTTTTACTGCCAGAGTGGTGTATATGGAAAGCGGGATCTATACTTCTAGTACAGGAATAAATACAGATCTGGTGGGACTGGTTCAACTTCAGTGAAATGAATGAAATTGACATGCTTCCATCAAGTGTGCATTTGTCCTAGCTCTCTAATGAAATGCAAAATTTCCCATAATGCAATACAGAAAGCCTGTCCCACCAAATCTTTCCCCTAAAATACAGGTCCTGCTTTCATGGTATCTCAGCTACCCAATCAGAACACTCCTTTTAAAATTTTACATATAAGTTTCAGATCTAGGTTCTTGTATGTCATGTACCATTTCTGATTTCCCTGACAGCAAATAGTGAGTGGAAAGGTTGGATGATCTTGTTAGTAAGGCACAGGACTGGGAATCAGGAAATAGGATGCTTTATTCTTTTCTCATACTGTTGTAAATTAGGAGTACCACCACTGAAGTCCATGGAAGTATGCTAACCAAAAGCTGGTGCAAATGAGAACTAAACAAGACCCTCGAATTCTAGTCTTGGCCTGACACTAACTTCCTGTATAACCTTGGGCAAATGACTTTGTCATTTGATGTCTCAGTTTTTCCATCTGTAAAATGGAGATAATCATGTTTCCCTACTTCACAGGAGTGTTGTGAGGTGGGATTCACTTTTAGCTCTAAAGTTTTTTGAGATGGTCTGGTATAAGGCATGACTATAGAACTCCAAAATAGTAGAATTATCACTAGAGAGAAACAGACGAGTAAGATGATTTCAGTTTACATTCACCAAAGCACTCTGAGTATCTCTACACTGCACACACTAAGCCAAGGCCCTGACTTAGATTTGAACCCAAACCTCCCTTCCGTCCACACACAAATCAGTCTGACTTGGGTCAGCAAACATTCAGCAGGGTTCTAAGACTCATGTCCTATGGGTGTGGGTCAATGTCCATGTCCTGCTGAGACTTGCATCCAAGCCTCATTATTTTGCAGCGTGGATGCAAGTGAAGCCACAAACCCACGTCAGAAAGTCTGCATAACACACTATGGTTGCTTTAGCACAGCTGTGAAACCTGGTCCAGCAACTGTAAGTTCAGATTTATGGATGGTCAAGCACAGGTTTGGAAACACTGAGTCTACGAACCCGGTCTCACAGACACAGGTTTAGTGTGAAGTGTAAATATTCCTTCGATATCGTCTGTACATACATAATATACTGAAAAAAAAAACCAAGTAGCTTCACCACCTATAATTCCTCCCTCATTTATGGAAACTCTGATAGTGATTTGGATCCAGGTCCTGTTTCATCCAAACTGATAAATGTTGGGAGAAAGGAATATTAACGTAAATGGTTCCGATGTTGGCCCATCTCTACTTTATAATTATTAGTTTTGTACTTCCTTTATTTCCATGAGGCAGGGTCAGCCCTAGTTTTTTTGCAGCCCCAAGCAGCAAGAGCGCCGAAGCAAAAAAAAAAAAAAAAAAAAAGCCTAGAATGTGCCTCCCCAAGACTGGCCCTTATAATGTGCCGCCCCAAGCACGCGCTTCCTCTGCTGGTGCCTAGAGCTGGCACTGCCATGAGGTCTCCTTTTCAACACAGGAAAATGTCACTCACACTTGAGGGCACAGCATACCAGCTCCACTACATGTTTTAGGCTACAGGGACATCTGGTGGTAAAATGACATCACGTTCATCAGTGGATTTCATCAGTGATTCTTTTTTTCCTCAGATGCTTTAACTAAATAATTTCTCGTTGCAGTCGTTATTTTATATATATGGTATAATCCTCTTTAATTCTAAAATTAGCAGAAAAACATCTGAAGGAATTTAAGGATTTGAATAGTCTCTCTGCATAGCCCGCAGTCATTAAAAATAAAGTCAACCAAATATTCAGAGTCAAGGCAGCAGTCATGTTGTCTCTTAAACACATGTCTACATGTTACCACTAACTTATTTTTCCCAAACCTAATTAAAGTCACCAAAATGTACTTCATCATTTTGCCTCCTCCCATGATACTTAGCAAACTTTTGCTAGAGAGAACATTTAACAGGTCAGGTTCCCATGATAATCCAATGCTAATTCATGCCAAATTTTATCCAGGTGATGCCAAAACTGCACATCATAAGTGTATGACATGGGGTATATCTAATTAATTCTACATACAGTCAGTGGATTTGGGACACTGTAAGTGGCTGCAATCCACACATGTACAAACAATCCTGTTCTTTTTTCTTAATCAGCCTCAAAATGTTTTTTGCCTAGATTTGTGTTTCAGTTCAATCCCTTGCTGTAGAGCTACCACTGTTGATAGAGCTACATAGCATTGAATGTTCTTGATAAGCACTTAGGATCATGAAAGAGGGCTGGGCTTTACCTATACCACTTTTTCTTGTAATTCCTTTACCAGGTTTCAAAACCAAAAGGACATTCTGAATCATGCTGGAACTCGTAGAAATATATAATGTTGCACTTATTTACATAAAATTTGACTCATCATCATGCTGGCTACTGAGAATTACTGAAGCAAGAATTTTGCTGGGAAACAGGGACCTGCAGGCAGTGTTCTTCTGCCTGTCTGCTTGAAATAACCCATTAAAAAATTAAACAACGAAATAATTTTGAGTTTATTTCTATTGTCATATTTACTTTGGCCTGGGGGCAACATTTCTGACAGGCTTCCAACTTTTCAGAACCACCCAGACAGCTTGTTCTTTGTTGTTGTTCATCACCTTGATGGCAATGAGGAAAAACCCACTACTTTAAATGCTGGGGTAAGAGGCAATCAACACATGGGGATTCACCCATGAAGCTGTGCACATTTTTTTCCAAATTCTAGTCCTAACAAAATATAATTTAGCTTCCACTTTCCTTTTTTACAAGTGGGGAACTAGGATGGAAGACAAAAACTGCAAAATCAACCCAATTACAACTTGAATCAGCACATGAATACAAATCAATGGCTCATGAAAAGGAAAGGTTGTCTTTTCTCCAGGCCATATATCAAACTTGGTTGACTATAGTTTTGTTTCTGCAAATCATTGTAAATCTTTGGTTCTTTGATACATTGGATTTGGGCCCCTTTCTGTACTTGGTTTCTTAGGCTCCATCTACTGCTATGTTTGAACTCTCATAAAACCATCTTTAGGTGTTCTAGAGTAGATCCATTTTTTAAAAATGGTTTTTCGTGTAGCTTGGCACCATTCAGATCATGTTTAAGCACCATTCAGTAAGAACTGTACTTAAACACTGTTCATAAACGTGACTGGGGAGCCAGTGTAGACAGGGCCTAAGAGCTGCAAGACTTCTTACCTCTTTAAAATAATTCTCTAGGGCAAATTTTACTCTCTTACACTGGTACAAATCCTTACTAATTCCATTATTTCAATGGAATTATTCAGGAGTTACACCAGTTTACTGACAGCAAAATTTGAGGCCTTTTGTCTTCTCTGGAGGTAGACGAGAATAAAAACACAATGTAAAGAGTACTTTGCTCCAAAAAATTAGTTCCTTACAATAATTTGTAGTTAATAGAGCTGGGTAAGTAATTTGTAATGAATAATTTACTAAATAAATGTTGTATTTTTTCTATGAATTATCCATACAGATTGCCATATTCTCAAATGTATACACTATTTAAATTTGATGAATAATTTGTACAAATAGCTCTTGATCTATAGCTGGTTTACAAGGTGTTGTTTGTGATATCCAAAAATTGATTGAACATATAGGTTATATAATGTGTTTCTGTTCTCTGATTGGATGAATGTAATTCTTAGAATCAGGAGAATAATTGTGATTCTAAACTTTAAATACACTTTTAAGCAAATATTCTGTAATAGACTCTCTTTCAGCAAACCAAACAAGGTGCAGTATGGGACAAGAATTGATCTCTAGATCACAGCTAGAAAATGGGTTTTTTTTAGCTTTTTTTTTAGAAAACAAACTATAACGTCATCTAACTTAGCTAACATTAACCATGAGAGAAATTCATGTAGTGCAGAAGGCCTACACACAACTCCCTGCGCTTTGGCAAAAATAATCAGCTAAACTTAATTTTCTCAAATATGTTTGAAAGAAAATGGCTATTCAGTTAACATAAACCCTCCAATCTCATCAAATGGCTTTCTTTCATAGTACTCTCCGTAAGCAAGATGATACGTTGGCTCCTGGCTACATTAAATTGACAATATCATTTCCCTTCATCATAAGAACAGCTTTTTATTACACGCAAAATGGCATTCCTCCAAGGCTATCATAATGAAAGTAGGTGTATTACTATTAACGTATTGTTTTTCTGAATGTAGGATCATTTGGGGAAATTGTTTCATTTAAAAATTCACTATGAATAATAAACAAACTTGAATTTTTTTGCTGTTAAATAAATTGTCGATCTTAATATAAAAAAATTATGAGGAGGAATTTATTTTCAAATATCAGATCTGTAGTGTTCAGTGGCCAATGCAGAATGAGCTGGAACTGAACTGGGACTGCCACCCAGAGGATAAATGTTGGTGTCACAAAAACATCTTCATGGCCAGTTGGCACTAAGTGGGTTCTTATGAACTTTTGCCACAAAGACCAATGACAGAATAAGGAAGGAATGTTTTTTTCCCCTTGAGTGCTTAGGCTTATTAGTGGAGGAGCAGCATATAAAATAAGATTGTTCTACCGCTACTATGCTTTATCTAATTTGAACCAGAGTCTGCCCCCTTCTCCCTCCCCCAATCTTATTGATGGTGAGTAGTCCCACTGATTTTAAAGTATTACTCAGTGTGGGTATTGGTCACAGGTTCTGGACCATGTATAGTCTGGTCCCAATCCAGCAAAGTTCTTAAAAAGCCATTGGAGAACTCTGCCCCTGGCAGAATCTAGTGCTTAGTGAAGAGAACTATTATTTAGGGCTCTGAATTTATTATCCTAAATTTATTACAGTAAATTAACTTGATGAGAAGAGTTACATGTGACAGGGATCTCTGCTCTCAGTTACATCCAGGCAAACTCCCTGTGCCCCGGGTCTTATGATGGTGCGCAGTGTTTATGACGAGGAAAGATGAAAGAATAGGATTGATCCCTCACACCCAGGTGAAACACAGGGACTTCTCCATCCCTATGTCCCAAGAGCATGTAGCACACACAGAGCACTGGGAAGAGGATGGGCCATTGTTCTGCCCTGCCATCACACATTGCCCAGATGTGGAGAAGGTAAGGTACTCTTTGTATATGTGCCCCCTCCCCCGCCTGCTGCTCTCCCTAAAGTGTACCCTACTAACCCCACCAACAACAACCCAGTGTCATGTCGAGGTGGCACAACGCACAACTGAGTCCTGAACTCATCTAGGAAAGTGAAGTATATTTTGTGAAACTGAATTCCCCTCAAAATTAAAAAAATGGTATTTAATTTGAAATTTGTCATTAACTCTTTTTAAATTTTTTTGACGTTTTGAAAGATTTCCTTTTATTGGGAGGAAAAAAATCCATTTTCTCTTATCTTTTTTTTTCTCCTTTGCCCAGTGTAAAATATTTTTAAAGATAAAGTGAGTGTGTGGTTTTTTTCCAATTGCAATTAAATTCTTATAAAAACATTAAATTTTAATTTAGAATTTTTCAAGGGAAAAATTGTTTTTCAAGGAAAAAAAATTATTGTTGTCAAAAAGGCATTTTTCCAAAATTTTGATGGAAATTTTTTGCTCAGCTCTAATTGGGTATAACTGGGGGTAGAAACTGGCCCTCTCTGTTTATGTAAAGGCATCAGACAAAAACAAACTTAAATATGTTATCAGATATGTATTTTGGAAACTTATCCAAAGCACTTTGCCTTATTTTTACATTTTACAAGAAAGAGCTAGAGTGTTAAGTTTCCCCCCACTCCCCAGCTAAATGAAAGCTTTTCCCCTCTTACCAAAACTTACTTTCAGATCAGGTTTTCCTAGCTAAAGCACAAATAAAACAGCCAAGTATCCACTAGAATTTAATTTGTATATCTTCATGTCCTGTTTAAAATTAACTGAAAGTAAAAAAATGGCTCTTAACCCTTACAAATGCTTCACACGTTCAAATTTCTATACAAACAAGAACACTAGGAGGTAGGTAGATAAAGTTTTATTATCCACACTTTTGTTTTATAGATGAGACATGGAGAGATCAAAGCCACAATTTCCATAGTTTGCTCCCTAAAGTTTTAGGCACTTAAATCAAAGTATCCTAACTGTACAGATGCTGAACACTCACACCTCCGGAGGACTTGTCTGTACTTGTGGCTGCTCAGCATCCCAGGAAGATCAGATAACCCATCTGCAGGTCCCAGTTATGAGAAGTGTAGTTTCAGTAAGTTACCCAACACCACCCAGCCAATCTGTGACAGAGCCAGGAATAACATCAAGGAGCTTGTGGCACTCTGCCTAGTGCCTGATCCACTAGGCCCCACTACTGTAAGTATTTTTGAATAGAAACCCTTGCTCTTGAACTGAGCCTATGAACTCTTACACACGTGTCTAACTTTACAGACAAGTAGCTCTATTGACTTCAGCAGCCTATTCATGCATGCCAAATAAAGCGTATGTGTACTCATGTGCAGAATTGAGACTTTAGCACATTGGACATTATTGCAGTACTTAGTACTCCCATATTATATTTATTTGGATTTTTGCACTAGAATATTATTATTAGATTGGCAACACTTTAGATTGGCCACTTTTTTAATAAGGACTTTTTAAAGATAAAACTTGAAAACCCTGCTATTCTAAAATATCTTCTTTAAAATAGATTATAGAAGAAATCTAAAAGTGCTCCAATAATTAAGAAAAGGCAATAATGTCCTGCGAGGTGTGTTATCTAAGCATTAATCCAAACTGCAGAGGCACACCATCTTCTTTAAAAAGCAGCAGAAGCCAAAGATTAATTGCTCGCATTTATGACACAGTTCAAAGTGACCTCGTACAAAAGATTTAGCCTAACAGCTGTTTGAACTCTACAGTCTGGAATTTCATACCGTCTGTTGGAATTACTTTTTAATTAGCCCTTTGGGGGCTGTATGTGTTGCTCATTGATTAATCCTTTGGTAGCTGTTTTTTAAATAACTGATTAATTCTACATGTGGTTGCCTAGCTGCACTCTGCCATTTGTTTGTTCTTCTTAAAGTGGTGTGGATGGTGGGAGCAACACCCAGTTAACCGAAGGAGAGAGCATACAGTGGTATTCATCAAGGGCCAAAGCCTCTTTTTTTGGTGCCACCAGAGAGGTACAGTGAATCAGTCCTACAGTGTTTCCTCAGAATTCTTCTCTCACAATAATGACTCTCAACTTTGTTCTGCTGTCTGGCCCCACCAGCTCCTGCTCTGAAAAGCACAGTTCCTGCAAGAACTGTACTTCCAGGTGCGCCACTGATCACCACTGACCCCTGATCCTCACTCCTATGAAGGAGGGTTCCTGCCTGCAGCGTGGGAAGTAGCACAAGTTAATAGAGCCTCAGGCTGTTTTAACTTCTGCTGATTTTCCTGTGCAGATTTGGGAGCCAGTTTGTCCACCCATTTGCTTCCACCCTTAGCCTGCCTCTCTCCGTTTTCTTCAGGTCCACAAACCTAAACCAGACCAAGCTCTGCAGAAATGTTTCCTCAGGGTGGGAATCAAGGGGAGCATGACACACAGTTGGAATTCCCTCATTTTACAGGCTCCCAGTGCACAGAGCTGGAAACATGGGCACCCCTTTTTTGGAATCAACCGTTCTGAAGTCACAACATCACATTTCATCCTACAAAAGAGTACGGCAAATGGAGCATTGGGGGTCCCTACATTCCTTAAAGCACCCACATCCACCACAGGCCCTGAAATTCCTCTTCTTCCCCACATATACCTCAGCAACCCTCCCCCAGCCCCCACTAACTTCACAACCACTGGGAAATACCTCCTGCTCCACACCACTGGCCACATCCCCCAATATCCCAGCCCTTCACCCCACAGCGCCCTAACACTTCCCACTCACCCCATATCCCACTGACAGCTTACTCCCAGACCTTCACTCATTGCCTCTGGGACCTCTTCCTGGCCATTCACCACTGACACCCACCCACTGCTCTGCTCCCATCCCAAGCTAGGGTGGCTCCTCCCAGACCTGGCCACCCAACTCTGCTCACTCTCATCATCCACGCCCCCTATTTACATGGCCCCGCACCACTCAGATTTGGCCCAGCTGCTCCTCCGTCATGGAAGAAGCAGCTGGGCTGAATGTGAATGAGTGGTGTTGTGAGCTGGTGCTAGGGTTGCAGCACCACTCAGTTTTGGGGGTTGTTTTTGTCCAATGGTTGGGGAGGGAGCCTAAAACGGCGGACATCTGTGCAACTGCACCAAATGCACATTGGTTGACCAGGGCTGGAGCAACATTATAGATGCAGTCTTGTGAAGAGCAGAATGTCTAGAACAGCAGTGTGGGCATCCTCTGAACTCTGACACAGTGCGGGCTGGTGACGTCTGAGAGCAGGCAAGGGACACCGAAAGAGTCCTACTCACACTTCTGTGTACAGCAGTGTGTAAATATCCGATGGCATGTGACTCAAAGCATGGCCAGCAATGCCTATGCTACCTCCATGCCTCCACTGCTCTGACAGAAAGATGCTGCTCCAGAAAACAAGCAAGTCTTTCCTATGAGGAAAGTTAGAAGCAGGTAGTCTGACCAGACAGTAAGTGTGAAAAATCAGGACGGGGTGGGGTGGTAATAGGAGCCTAGATAAGAAAGAGACCCAAAAATCGAGACAGTCCCTAAGTGACTCTAGGAGCAGGTGGGAAAGCAAAAAGAAAATGCACAGTCTGAATAAATCACAGTAACATTTCCTTACTTTATGCCAGGACACTGCCTCATAGGTGACTTGTGGGTCCCAAGAAGCTTCACAGGGCAGCAGGGCTTCTTCTGAACACGTCACTGCAATCTCTGGAATGGCCACAGAAGTCCCACGAATGAAACACCATACTGCAAGGCACAGGAACACACAAATCATCTTTAAAAAGAGAGGTCTAAGCATTCCAGTCTGCAGAAGAATTATTGCCGACACCCTGCAGAAATCAACGAGAAGTAAAATGAAAAATGAAAGTGTCACGTTTACCATTACTCAGGATGACAAGCTGGGTGTAGTATGCCGAAAGCATGGCTTGCTGCTGTCTTGGATTGCAGAGGAGTTGTGATTTGTTCCTTGCAGGAGGAGCTGTGTGAACAGAGGTGAAGCAGCGTCTGTTTCCAGCCCTAAGCAAACTGCTCTAGAGACTGTCAGCAGGGGTGTGTCCCAGCCAAAGAGTTTGAGTCTGAAGTCCCCTAAGACACAGGGAAAATCCCTGAGTGGGAGTGTGAGGGCTCCTCCCCTTAACGCTGCTAGGGCTCCCTCACTTCCCCTTACTTTTTTTTGCTGATGACGTCTCCTCTCCTGCCCCTCTCCTTAACGGGACAGAACAGAAAAGTCAGATTACTCATTGATGACAATAAGTGTCAGCAACGAGTGCTGAATATAGTATAACTGCAAGTGCAGCCCATGACAAGCCATGTTTGCTGCCTTTTCAGAAGCCATAGTTAAACCCTAAGCTTACAACACCACAGTGACTTCATAGCTCAGGCTTTAAGGACATGTCTACATGGGGAAATGTACTGGCATAATGAGAGTGGTATAATTATGTTGCTGTAGTTGTATTGGTAAAATTCCCATGTGGATACTCATATTCCAGTTCTTCTGGTTTAGTTTTTGTCGTGCTGAAAGCAACATAAACCAAAATATGGTACTCCTATTCCAGAAAATGAGTATCCACATGGGGAGTTATATCCATACAACTACAGCAGATAATTATACCAGTAAATTTTTCCCTGTAAATTTCCCCCCATAGACAAGCTAAGATGGTTTCTGTCAGAAGCCCACTTTGGACACTCCCCTCTAACTTTCTGACCAAGTTATTTCCTTACAAATTGTATAACCCCTTCTTAGGGCAGACTTTTTGGGGAAGTTTGAGATTAATAAGAAAGCATTTATGAATCATAATGTTTTAAAAGACGCTGACATTTGTGAAAATGGTTCAGGTTCTTTTTGTCCACTCAGAACTCAAGGGATTTTCCATAAAACCTTCAAAATTGTTTTATGCACTGATTTTCAAAAGTCAAAACATGTAGTGATTTTACATGGTTAGCACCTCTAGAAATCCAGGCCCGCTTCCCCTGTGGAAACTAGCCCTGCTAGTGCTATTTTACCAAGTTTTTACTTAGTTGAATATGATATATATTTTTTCATCTCTGTGCGTTATTGTTTCTCCGTGGCATCTGGTAAATATTACAAGCTTTACTCTACCTAACCTGAGCTTTTATTTTTAAACAAATAATGGGGATATGATGCCTAACCACATTTATATTGTACTGGAAGATACATGGATGAAAACCAATAGGTGTTATTTAATTTAAATTATATTTTCTATTAACAGTGTTTGACAGGGAAATATGTTCTAATCCTTTTTTTTAACAAAGTCAGTTTTCATCTGGGAATTTATTTGTACCCTTTCTTTGAGTTGTTTTTCTTAAACAATCATAACATCCTTGCTTAAGGGGGAAGAGATGGAATCGGGGATGAGCACCTTCCTTGTTGCAAGTGCTGGGAAAAACATTTTTCTTCTTAGCTCATGTCTAAGTGAGGAAAAAACATGTTTTAATTAACACTTTTAAACTCACATGACGTTAAACAAGACTTCTCCCTTAGTATAGACTGTCATTTAAAACACATTAGCTGAAACGTTTTAAAACATGACATGGTCCTGTCTAGACTAGGGTGTTAATTTGTGTTTAATATTGAGTTAGTTAACACATTTCAAAATATGATCTTTTTCGTCGAATAGTTATGGCCTCAGACAAATCCTTCTCTCATTTCCCCTCTGCAAATATTTGTAAACTCAATTATCTGTCGTCCTAACAACCAAATATACAGACAGCCTGCAAGGGCCATGACAGCAACCAAGCAAGATATTGAAAAAGAAAGTGAAATTTTATTTGCTTTGACGTGTGAGAGCATTCTGCTTCTAAAATTTCCCTTGCAGGGATTTTCCCTTGTGGAAACTTTGAGTCTGACTGTACTTTCCGATCCTGAGCACTCTCTTATATGTACATGATTATTGATTCTGTAGCACAAACTTATCTTAAGCATTCTGGTGGCTCTTGAGTTTCATTTCCACTTATGTACATAGGAAGCAATCAAAACTTAGTAGGACTAGTAGAGGTGGGAGATTACAGAGACTTATATTACTTTTATCACCTCTTTGCAGGGCTGTACTTATTTCAGGAATTGCATGGTCATATTCAAGGGTGGAAGTTGACCATTAATTAAAAAGAGCAACAAGTGTGAAAATACAGGGTGTCCTAGAGAATGCTGAAAAGGCTGGGATTTATTGAACACTGTCAGTGTTCAGTAAATGTTAGTAGCAATCCTTTCCCTCCTAATCAGATACTGGCTTGCTAAGATATTAGTATTTTGCAGAAGATATTATGCCTGATAATGTGGTATGTAAATTAGGTTTCATCCCTATATCTGCCTGAGAGAGACATCTCAAATTCCTTTTTAACTCCATATAGTTCCCTGCAAGACAATGACCACCAGGAAGCATAGCACTTCTTAGGCTGTGTCTACACTGGCGCATGTAGACAGCAAAACTTTTGTCTTTCACAGGTGTTACACCCCTCCGCCCCCCACTCCCGAAAGACAAAAGTTTTGCCAACTACAAGCGCCAGTGTGAACAGTGCTTTGGCAGCAGGAGCACTCTCCTGCCAACAACGCAAACACCGCTCAATGGGGTGGACGTGTTTTGTAGGCAGGAGAGCCAACAAACAGCGGCTACATTGCACAACTTTTAGCAGCACGGCTGTAGCGACACAACCATTTCGCTAAAAGCTGTGTAGTGTAGACATGGCCTTAGAAGTTAGAGAATCTTGACTTTCATTACTTCACAGAAACAGTGCGCACCAGGATGAAACAAGGGCTCCATCAGAGGGATATGACAGCTCAGATTATGTGAAGTATCTGACCAGGCAAAGATTTTCTTGTACAGTGTGGTGGTGACCTATGTGTTTATGATATTTTTGTTCCTCTGTTGGCACCCTTCTCATAGTATCTGAGAGCATTTTATTAATATTTTAGGACCCCTGCAGAAGCTCCAGTTTCTATCCTTACTTTATCCTCCAAGTAAATAAGTCTTGGCAATGGATTTAGACACCATGTTGCTGGAAGACGGCTCATGTTTACTCTTTGCTGGGATTAGAAAAATGGCTGTTTAGACAGTAGTTTTGTCCATAGTCTCTTTGTGTGTCAAATGAGAGTCCGGATAATTATAAAACCCTTGAGCAAGAAAGAGAAACTATTTCTAAAGGAATAGCTCAGTGTTGTACCCCTTCCACTGAAAAAAAATAGGATCGCTTTTGTTTTATGTTGCAAAAGGTGACTGCTTCTTAAAAATGTATTATGTTAAATGTTAGAACACAAAGGCACTCTCAAGATTGTCAGTCAAATGACTGTTCCTAAGAAGCTATAGAAATCCACAAAAGCTAAACTGAACAGTGTTGCTGTATTTTCTGGGGCTTTCCAGGGGTGGAAGTAGAGTCACTGGACTTCCACTTAATCACAGAAGGCCCTTGGGGCTAGCCATACCAATTAGTTATATAGGTTAGTGCTATAACTAATACAGTGCATGTAGATTACTCATAATTAGTCCTGAAAGAATTAAATGTTTATAGGTCAGTAAATATTGATTTCACCATTCATATCCAAACTGATGAATATTTCCATCAATTATCATCAAAATTTACAGATAGGGAAAGTAAGAAAAATGCTTTAGATTTAATTTAAGGATATTAACATTGTACATTTTGACATGTCATGTTGAAAATTTGTCTTTTAATGGTTATATGTATATGGTTAATGGTTTTTTGTATTTTTTGTCTCTCTTCTACCATCATTAAATAATTGTCTGATCCTCTTTGTCTAACACAACTGAAAATTTAAATAGATAAAAAATGAAAAAAGCTTATAACCCATAATTTTGCATATCTGCAAACATTTAAATTGATTTTTTTTCTCCAAATTGTTAAAAATAAATGTTAACGTTATCCACTGAAATGATAAAACAATGAAATTTGAAATCTGCCAAGCCCAGTAATAACCCTCAGTCTGCACAAGTTTAAGGGCAAACTTCTCTTTATGCCTGTATGGTAGATGCTGATTTGTAGTCTGCTTTTCCACATGCATGGAGATAGCCTTTTAAATCAGTAGGAATCTGCATGGTGAAAAAATTGAAATCTGATGTGTGGCTTAGAGAGAATTTCGCCATAATGATAAGCATTTACTACTAATGAAGTCAATGATACCAACGATTTTTTTGTTTGTTTGTTTGCTTGTTTGTTTCTTTGTTTGTTTTTAAATGACCACTGATTTATGATGGCTAAAGTTTTGGATTTCCATCTTGAGACACATTAATTCTGATTTTCAACAGTGCTGATTGACTTCAGCTGTACTTGTACACCAAATCTGAACATTTGACTCAAGGTGTAATTTCAAAATTGGGGTACCCAAAATTGAAGACCACTTTTGAAAATGTTTTTCTAAGAGTTTAGCCACTGACTTCAACTGGAGCAGGAGCACAAGCAGGACTTGTATCTACATCACCCTGCTTAGCTACACAGGTCCATGATGTTGGCCATTTGCACATCTGCTTTCATCCTACTACTACTTTGTTTTTCACTTTGCATCTTTGTTGAGAGACTTACTCAAATTCAGAGAGAAAATCATGACATGAATAATGCTAATGGAAATTGTAATCTGGAGTCTGCATTCTGCCAAGCAAGAAAGAGAAAGTGTTGATTCCTTTTCATGGGGGTTTTGGATTATTCTTATCAAGGCAGAATAAGATTTATGGAAATTCGCCTTTCTAGTACTCTGGATACCCATCACTTGCATGGAAGTTAAAGAACAGAATGGTTTCATCTCAAAGGTTTTAATTTTTTTTTTACTTTTTACTTTTATATTTTTTAATATACTGATAACTTCCCCCCTTTCCTGCTGCCTTTCAAACCATGCGAGACATAAACCCCTGCAGCCTGCTCCCCAGATAGAGAATGTAACAAGGTTCAAGCTACCATGAGAAGACAGTGGCAGCACAGAGAGCTGCAAGGACTCCCAAGGACTATGGAGCACCTGACCCCTCAGTGACCTTCCCCAGACCACAAGGGGCTGCAGCCCCCACCTCCCCATAGATATCCTATAATGGTGCTAAACTTCCCTGGGGCGACAGCAACAGCCAGAGTATCCAAAGATAGAGGGAGAAAGCACCCAGCTCCTCTAATGATTCAAGACCCTCTGGACCAAGACTATGGGGTCCTTAGTCCCACAGTGGACTTCACTAGATCACATTAGACTTTCCCTCCCCAAGGGCTGCTTATAACAAGACCCTAACTTCACTGAGGAGGCAGCACCATCAGGAGCAACTGGACAGGAAAGAGAGCATCCAGCTGGGTCCCCCAAATCTCTGGAATGGTTACCCCAAGACTAAGGGGCTAGCCTTCCTCCCTGTCTTAGACCACAAAATGAGAGTGCTCACTCTGCGGTAGCATCAGAAAAATTCTGTGATGCAAATGACAGCTGGAAAGGGGAAGCACTGATTTTTGAGTGGGAGGTGACGGAAACAGGTGGTACACAGCTCAGCAGTAAAAAATGGAGAAATGAAAAATGGAAAGCTTTGGCTAGGGTTGCCGACGCACTGTTAATCTCAGTATAATGTTTCTAGACTGTATCATAGGCAGGGGCTACAGTACATTTTTTTAAAAAAAAGAGAAGGTAACACTGACAATAAATAAGTAATGGTAAAAAGCTAAGAATCAGGGACATAGCCATGTTAGTCGGGATCTGCAGAAGCAACAAGGAGTCCTGGGGCACCATCTGCATACTTCCACTGCATGCAGCCAAAGAAGTGGGTATTAGCCCACGAAAGCTTATGCTTTAATACTTTTGTTAGTCTTTAAGGTGCCACAGGACTCTTTGTTGGTAATAAGATGACATACTTAATATCCTGGCTATTTTGCTTTGATGTTGTACACTTTTCCCTCTGATTTGTTGTCCCCTTTAAATTGTAAGCGGTTTGGGGCAGGGTTGTATCAGCTACTATCACCTTTTGATTTTATTAACCAAAAGTCCTCCTTATCCCTGAAGAAAAAAACAGACATAGCATTTTTGAGCCATGGATCCAGTAACATGGACAGGATGTAATCATGCTTGTGCCATGTTTCAGTGAAAGGCAGGGAAAATTGTAGCATTCTGTGGATCAAGGATGATCACATACCTGCTCTTTCCAGTGGATTATGGAGTAAAATCTTCTCCAGCAGTTAGGTGAGTGGCACGATTTAGCTGAAGCCAGTATCTTCACAGTTCATCACCACCATCCTCAAATAACCTTAGAGTAAGTTAACACAAACTCACCATCAGGAGCCATTCAACAAACACAAGGTGCAGGCCATTGCCTACCTCAGAAACTCTTGTTTTCCTACGTGCTCCTCTAACAGATATTCCAGCAGGTACTGAGTGGAATTCATAATCAATAAAAGACCATTAAGGTTTGTAATGATACATCAGTGCTGGGGAGAAGAAGCAAATTTAAAAACTCATCCTGTCTTATATTTTTTGGGTGAGGCCAGCTACAGGGATGGAGCAGCAGCCAGAGGAGGTAAGAGCTGCATGGTTGAAAGAGTGAAGTGCAGATTTTATTGCTGACACCCACTGATCTGTCCTGGCGGGTGGAGGGTGGGGGGAAGGGGGCGCGTCTGGTCAGTCCTAGTGGTCAATAGCCAGAGGAGCCAGGAAAAGAAGTGGCCAGTGCGTGGGAAAGCAGATATTATGTCTCACTCCTTGATATTTTTCTCTGGGGTGGAGAAGTAGTTGGAGGAGTTATATACAGTAGTAACTGGTGCTATATAAATACCTCAGGCAGACAGGATGAAGATCTTTCTTTACTGAATCTCATTCCAGATCTCTCAAAACTGCATCTATTGCTCCCTTTCTAAAAAGTAAAACCTCACTAACACTTTCCCCTTCCATTCTCAGTTGTCACTGCTTTCCTCCTACTCTTGCGTGTACTGTCATTGTGAGGTACAAAAGGGCTGGGGTTTCTGTGAGTCTGTACTTTGTTAATGATTCTGGGCTTTTAATTGGTTAAATGGTTTTGTTCTGGTTTTATTAATTTTTTAAGGTATTAGATTCCCTGGTAAATGTTGAACTTAGAATCATAGGGTGGGGAGGGACCTCAGGAGATCATCTGGTCCAGGGATCAGCAACCTTGGCATGCAGCTCCGCAGAGTAATCAGTCTGGGCCCTGCCGGTTTGTTTACTTGCCGGTTCGCTGATCATGGTTCCCACTGGCTGCGGTTCATCGTCCCAGTCCAATGGGGGCTGTGGGAAGCACTGCATTGGACTGGGACAGCGAAGCACAGCCAGTGGGAGCCACGATTGGCAAACCAGCAAGAAAACAAACCATCCGGGCCCGCTAAGGGTGCTTACCCTGCGGTGGCGCGTGCCAAGGTTGCCGATCCCTGATCTAGTCCAACCCCCTGCTCAAAGCAGAACCAATCCCCAATTAAATCATCCAACAGATTTTTGCCCCATATCCCTAGATGGCCCCCTCAAAGATTGAGCTCACAGTCCTGGGTTTAGCAGGCCAATGCTCAAACCACTGAGCTATCCCTCTCCTCCATTTTATGTAATAGATCCCACATTATCCTTTCTTCAGTTGGTCCTCTTTAAAATACAACAGGATCTACAGTTGATACTGATTTTGGTTTGATTTGTTTGTCTCTATCTGAAAAAGAACAGATGCTTCTTGCACATTTCATATGACTTGGGTTAAGTATACTCTGGAGAGGTCAGACCTATTAGTTGTAAATTGCTTTATCATTTCTCTGCCTCTTCTAACATCGTAATAAAGGTCAAAGAGCCTGATGGTTGGCAAACTGTTTTTGATTTCTAATTAAACTTTCATCAAACATTTAAATAGCCATTTTGGAATGTTTTGTTTCAACAATGTGCAGAGGATAACATCTGGATTCCTACATACAGTAGTATTGAAAATTTAATTTGAAAAATAGCCAAGTCTTCCCAAAAAATTGTTCAGCAACCTTCACCGTACAGTGCATATTTGAGTGGTCTCCAATACCAATAACATGAACATTGCCTTTTCTGAAAATTTTATTTCTTGTGTGATTGTAAACTTTTTCTGAATTAAATTCTGAAATGGCTGAACTTATATCTGTTTCCCTTCTTCACACTGCACAGTACCTTACTTCACAAGTACTGGTCCCACTGATCTAAGAATGATGGCACTTATGTACAGACCGTGGTTCAAGCACTCCACTTCTTTGGCTAGGTGACCTCAAGCACATATGGTATTTAAACTTAGGTTAGTTACATTTGGGGTATATTCTAAAGAATCTTCTCCCTAATTTCCCCCAGAATCCTCAGTCTGGCCCTACGCAGACTGGCAAGATCATGGGCAGGAAAAAGCTGTGACCTTTCCTTCCCATTTGTGGCTAGTAAGCAAAGCTGTAGAATCCTCAGTGGTTTCTGTTGGATGAGAAATCCCCTGTAGAAATCTCCCTGAATATGGTATTATTAGCCGTGTCATTTAGCCCACATAGAACTAAAGCAGAAGGGAAACTAGAGTCACATGAATCTGAGAGCAAAACTATTAAAATGTCAAAGCCACCCAAATGAGCTAGAACATGACATTTGTTTCTTGTGCTTTGGTATGATGCTTTCGGATCTAAGGCTTATCCTATGGCTTTTCAGGGAGCTAGCTACATCTCAGACTCTAAATATATTTTTTGCTCATCTTGGGAAAAGGACCAAAATATTTTTAAGGGATGAAGGTAGAAAGGTAATATTCTTCGAGGAATACCAAGTTCATTATGTTGTTTTCCATATGCTGTCAGTGTGAATTACTTGTTTTAAGTAAAGGAAAACAATAAATCAAGGGAGAATCAAAGTCACATCTCCATGAGAGAGTATAGAGTGCGTCTTCCCTCTGTAACATGCTGCACCAACTCTGCCTCACAAAATGGCACTTGCATCCACGGACAGCAGAGTCCTAGACCTTTAAAAGTGCAGAATGCAGAAAACAAAACTATAACCATTACAGTACAGAGCTATGTATGCCACACATACATACTTTCAGATTTTGTAGGAGCAACACAAGATGTGAGATTTTATTTGCTGACTGTTAAAGAAGAATGTTTTAATACTGAGGTTGGTATACCTACTATCAATGATGCTACATTATTTGATTTGTAAATCAAGAGATATCAAGAGGCATTGGTATGGTAGAAAATGCTTTTCTAGCAGAATCCTAAATCTAATATGGAAGGTATAATTAGCTACAGGAAGTTCATAGCATCACAAGTTGCCTTTCCTTACCTGTACTCTCATTTTTGGCAGGGATTTGGTTTTCTATTACAGGTCTCCTGCTGTCTTGTATTGCACAATATTTAACAAATGCTGATTTAACTTTCTTCCACACACTGAGAAGACCAGACTTTCTCTTCACATTATTGTCTGCTTTGTTCATCAGGACAGGACCCTAAGTAACAAGAGTTTTATTTTGGGATAAGGAAGTTGAAGGGTTAATATAGTCATTTTCATTTTAAAAATAAAATATATTTTTGCAAACCAACTCTAGATGGCAACAGCACACCGTCTGGCCATAGTCTGGGTAGAACACAGAAAAATGCTGTTTAATGTTGCATATACATAGGCAAAAAGAAATAGCATTTTGGGTAATGCTCCAAGCTAATTTTCCAGGTGATCTAACCAGCAACAAGCTGTCAAGAGCATTCAAGGCCAGATTCACTCCTAGTTTGTTGGCTTCCTCTGATACCCTACATTGAAAAGATAATCCATAAAATGCCTAATTGTCAAACAGTTTAGACACACCTTTGTGTATTTCGTTTGCATGCACAACACTGAAGCTATGCATACAGAAAACAGTTAAATGCTGTATTGATGATTTGTACATGATTACCAAAGTTGTGTGTGCAATCATAGTAACTGCATGAATAATAATGGTAATTGTGTGTTCAAATTAAGCCTGTGAATGTGTGCAGTTCCATGCCTGCAATGTTTCTGAATCTTTCTCTCGACATTTAAGTCATTGCATAACTTAGCCAACCAAAAAGACAGTTACTACAATGAAGAGTTCTGGAGGAACACAAATATGAACTTGCCGAACTACTAACTGTGATATATAATATATTCTTTAAAGCAGCTTTTGTACCAAATGACTGGAGGATAGTTAATGTGACACCAATTTTTTAAAAAGCCTCCAGAAGCAATTCTGGCAATTGCAGGCCAGTAAGCCTAACTTCAGTTCCGAGCAACCTTGTTGAAATTCTTGTAAAGAACAGACTGATCAGACACATAGATGAACATGATTTGTTGGAGTCAACACGTATTTTGTAAAGGGAAATCAGGCCTCACCAATCTATTAGAATTCTTTGAGGGAGTCAACAAACGTGTGGATAAGAGTGATCCAGTGGATATATTGTACTTGGACTTTCAGAAAGCATTTGACAAGGTTCCCCCACTAAAGACTCTTCAGCAAAGTAAGCAATCCTGGAGTCATAAGAGGGACGGGCCTCTCATGCATGGATCAGTAACTGGTCAGAAATAGAAAATAAAGGCTTGGCATAAATGGTAATCTGGTAATATGTAATATGGCGCTTGATGTGCAATGAGTTTTCTAAGGTGAGATGTTCCCTCTCTAGTGCATTCTTTTCTATCTAGCACACTGGGTTTGGAAATAGGTACTGAACACTCACAAAGCTTAAAAAAGGTCACTTTACATAGGGATTGTGATAGTTTTTCATAAATCAGTTGTATTGACTTTCAGTAAAATATTTGAATCTTCATTGATGTGTTCAAAACAAAGCCCTGGGAGATTAAAAGAAAAAAACTGTCCCTTTTGACTTTTCATTGCAGTACAGAAGCCCTCATAGTGCAATTATAGAACACAAAAGACTTTTTTTTCTGTGTGCAAGCCTGATGATAGCATATTTTTATATTACAGTGTCATGGATTCATTCGTCACTAACAGAGCCTCCTGATGGGTCCCCATGACTTGCACTGTCTCTGGTGGTGTCTTCCCCCATCTTGTCTTGCTCTGCAACCACGCTCACTTTCTGCTTCATGGCTTGGTCCTCCTACCAGGTCATTAAAATTCCTTCTGGGGAATTTTAAGTCCTTCCAGATCTGTGTAGTTGGCATCATCAACACCCTTGCCACTTCCTGGTGAATGGTAGGGGAGCCCAGACCATCCTCTACACTAGGTTCCAGCCTCTGCATTTAATAGGGAGCCAGGACAGAGCGTGATGTACCTGGCTCATGTGTTTGCTGCTATCTAGATTGCTAAGTAGCTGAGCTGCCACATATTGCACCAGCTGGGGCTTTTTGAGGCTGTGTGGATTATTTTCTAGGTAAAATTTGTTGTAGTAATCGAGCTTGGAAGTCACAAATATGTGAATCAGTAGCCAGTTATAAGGCCAAGAGAATAAGGTGCTGTGCTGATCATCTGAGACTGGCTATGTAGGTATCCAAAAGCTTTTGGGGAATCCAACAGTGTCCTTGAAAAATAGCTTGCAATAACACCCCTGGGACTCAGCATGTTTTAAGGACAGGTAACAGAACTTGGTAACCAAAATAAAAGCTACTTTGTTTAAAGTTAATTCTGATGCTTCCGCGATACCCAGTGCCATCCTACTCCTGCCAAGGGTTCTGTGTGAGTCCTCCTTTCCTCCCCATGCTACGGTTCCCCATTCCTGAATCCCTCCTGTCTCCCATACCTCCTTTCCCACCACAATTCTTATTATTGATTCCTTTCTTTTTATTTGGCTATTAATATTTTAAACTCAGTTGGGACATGGGCAGGTTTATGATAAAGAGTATTGTTATGCTGGAATGTGTTAATTTATTCTATCAATCAGGTATTTGATCTAAAGAGAACTACAGATGTAGTTGAAACTGTTGGCTCTGTTAACCAGATGCTAGGGGCTTTGTACAGGGTGCCATAATGTGAGGGGACCATGGGGTCATGGCCCCATCACTTTTCACCAGTTGTAAAGGCCAGCAACAGGGCCGAGGGGGCAGACAGGAGCGAGCAGGGGTGGGGTTTTGGAGGGGAAGAGGCAGGGCAGGAGTGGGGCCTTGGGGGAAGGGGTGGTATGAGGACGAGGGCTTGGGAAGAAGGGGCAGCGTGAGGGCGGGACCTCAGGTAGAAGAGGTGGTGCAAGGGCAGGCTTGGGGAGAAGTGGTGGCAGAGGGGGTAGGGCACGGTTTAGGTGCCAGTGGCCTCAGCCAATTTTAGGGAGCTTTTGCCACTCCTGGCTCTGTGTGTCCCCCATTTTTCTCCTAGTTTTCATCAAAATTGGTAAGACTCTGCCTATTGATGTCTAAAACATTCCCTGAAATTTTGGAATTGATCAGATGCATCATTTAGAAGTTATCATATTACATCCAAACAGAGAAATGCCATCAAGTTGTATTTAACTTGACCAGTTATTCAAACATGAAAATCATGGAGACCCATGATCTCACAAAAAAAATGAAGTGCTAATTATCTCTCTATCTCCGAGTTCCTGGCACTTTATATGGGTACAGGTCACTTCCCACTTTTGTCTAAATAAGTTAAAACTCTCCATCAGTTTCTTTGACTAAGGCCTGGTCTATACTTAAAAGATAGGTTGACATAGCCATGGCGTTCAGGGGTGTAGATGTAGCTAGGTCAATAGAAGCATTCTTCCTTCCACCTAGCTACCAGCTCTTGGAGAGATGTTTTTCTGTTGCTGTGGGAACACCCCAGTCATCACTGTAGTCTGTGTCTACACTATGGGGTTACAGAAGCCTAAATAAGGGGCTGCAGCTAATGCTGCTCTAGCACCCATAGTGTAGACATGGCCTAGAAAGAGCTCAATTGATTTTTAAGTAATCTCCAAGCTTTATGAAGACTCTTACTCCCACTAACTGCAGATGAATAGGCTCTGTCTTCCTCAGAGGGGAGAGCAAAGAAAGAAAATCCTTTATGGACTACTGGGTATCAGTTATTTAATAGCCAAAATCTTTTGCTTTTTAAAATGACAGTCAGTTTGCAAAATTCCTATGACACAACCATCATCCATTACAAACAAGTAACTGCTATAACACATCCTTTTGGTTCAGTATCTAAGGATTCATAGGAATTCTGGAATTAGTAACAAAAAAATTCTTCATGTTCTGCTGCCAGCAACTTAAACAAAAATGAGAGTGAGAGTACAAACAGGTTGTCAATTTGATTAACTATCCTAAACCCAATTCTGGCCCTTAAAGATGAGCCGAAAAGTAAATGTCTAGTCATTGGTCTATCTACATATACTACCAATTAGTTGTGGGAAGAGGAGGAAACACCCACCTGAAACTTTTAATGGCTGCTTATTAGTCATGTGGAAAGGTGAGACTTTCTGTTCTGTGCCTATCTGGTAAATCATCGTATGCTTAATACAAAAAATAAATCAAAGGTCAAAATTAAATCTAAACTATACAGACATCTGCCTCATCTAAAACTCTCTTTCAGAGTAGCCTTTTAGTTTTCTGATCCATCTATCTGAAACTCTCTTTCCCCACCCCCAACTTCCCCTCAAGCCACTGAATCATTCCTCTCTTTAAATCTTGTCTTAGTCCCCTTCCTTTTCACGTTAGCCCTCCAACAGACTCTTCCTGTAAGGCATTCTGTGATATTTTTATAAGACAGACACCATATAAAAAATCAATGTATTATATTGCAACAGTGTCCTTAGAACGGTAATTGTTAACTACTGGAGTCTGGAGTGCCATCAGTTCAGATAGAGAAATTACTATCCAGTACATACTGATCACTCCAAAGCAGAGACACACAATCTACATTGTTCTGTTTACGAAGGCTGTCTTCCTGTACGTGATGCGCTAATGCCTCATGTGCCTAAACAATGGAAAAGAAATAAGAGGAAGCTGAACAATAAAAGAGAGAACCTCTGCTTAAATGCAAAAAAGCAAATAATAATTAATAATAAGAACAAGAACAGTACTTGTTTAAAGAAAGAAGGTATGATCAGGCAGTTTATGGCCATTACAGTTTCTTGTTATTCTTGAACAATGAGTAATTAATATTACCCTAGCAACACCTCCGCATCACATGATAAACATACCCCACTGGGAACGAGAGTACCTAAAGAAAAGCAATATAATAAAGTGTAATGTGAATTCTACCAATTTTTACATCACTCTGATAAATATAGTCAGATCCTGAGAGATGCTGAGCTACTATTAGCTCTCTCTATATTTTTTCCCTCTTTTTAAATGATTCACATACATTTTTACCGAAATCAAGCTGGATCTGTGTTTTTAAGGAAAAAACTGAACCAAACGTTATACCAGATGGCAGGCAGTGGTGACAACAAGACTCCCGGAGTGGATTTGTTACACTTCTTTTTTGTCATTACTGTTGTTGCTGTATCATCATCATTTTTTGCTATGGGAGGGGAACACAAAAGGAAACAGTGACTGCTGGTACTGAATTACTGCACAGACCCCAGCTGTGAGCCAGTAATTGGTTTTTATATCAGTAAAGAAAAGATGGGCACGTTTGTATCTCTCAAAGGGCAGGACAGATTGGTTCAATCTGCTCTAAAATCTCAGTTTTTTTTAAAAAAAGTACAAATAACATGGAAAAATTGTGACCCCCTCTGCACTGAACAGAGCTAACAGTACTGGGACTAGTTTGGCTCATGTGGCTTGTACTATATTGTGAAAGTGATATGTGCAATACTATAAAGTGAAAGTACTGTTATTTGACATTACCTTCCCACAGTCATTACTGTATATAAACTTGTGTTATACTTTAAATGTAATTTTTCAACTGTGTGAATATCTTCAGATATCTGTAGTCTTGCTATATTATCATCTCTTTCCCAAGCTGTATTGAGTTCCTGCTTTCTTGTGCAACCTACAGTTAGTCTTCTGCTGAATCCCATCATATGAAAAATGTATAAATAAAATGGGCCAAATCTTAATTTTTATGCAAAACACCTGCCAGCTTCAGTGAGGATTTTGCCCAAGTAAGGATTACAGAATTTTGAGGTGAAATTTCAGTGGGAATTAGGCATCTAAATACCTTTGGTCTGGACCAAGGATCAGCAACCTTTGGCACACAGCCCATCAGGGAAAGCCGCTGGCAGGCCAGGATGGTTTGTTTACCTACAGCATCTGCAGGTTCTGCTGACCACAGCTCCCACTAGCCGTGGTTCACCATTTTAGGCCAATGGGGGCTGCGGGAAGTGGCAGCCAGTACATTCCTCGGCCCACGCCGCTTCCTGCAGCCCCCGTTGGCCTGGTATGGCGAACTGCGGCCAGTGTGAGTTGCAATCAGCTGAACCTGTGGGTGCTGCAGGTAAACAAACCGTCCTGGCCCACCAGCAGCTTTCCCTGATGGGCTGCGTACCAAAGATTGCCAATCCCTAGTCTGGACCTTAAGCCAGTTCTACACTAACAAGTTAAGTTGACCCAGCTATGTCGCTCAGGAGGTGCAAAAAGTCCACATCCCTGGGTGACCTAACACCCAATGTAGACAGCTCTAGCTATCACCTCTACGAGAAGTGGATTGACTACAGTGACAAGAGAACCACTCCTATCACTGATAGGAGTGGCTTCACTAGGTGCTACAGCAGTGCAGCTGCAGCGTGGTAGCTGTGCCGCTGTGGTGGGTTAGGTGTAACCATAGCCTAAATGAGTTAGGCTCATTAGGTTACTTGGGCACTTCTGAATATTCAACTCTTGGGCAAATATTTTTGCTTTTGTTTTTATTTAAATCAATATTAAGTGTAATCTTTGGGATCTGTGGTTTTAAAGAAAGTTTATATATCCTACTTTGTATTTTCATGTGTGCTTCCCCAGTAGTTTATTAAAATTCAGTCCATATCTGGGGTTTTTGGAACAGCAATAATTCCTGATGGGATATGCTTATGCTCAGATACCTGAGTGCCTTTGGTTGTTGTCAGACATGAGGCCAAAGACTAAGTGCTACAATTACCCAGAAAAAACAGGTCTGTCAGCCATGTCACATTCTGAAATGTTCATCTCACTTACAGCCAGGTTTTACAGCCAGGTTGTAACTCACCTCAAATATTTACATGAGCAGCACATAGGGACCCAGAAAACTCCAGGGGGAGGGGGCTTTGAGGGATTTCCTTGCACTGGGGAATACATAGAAAAGTTGTGGGGGTGGGCCTGCTGTTCTTGGTGCTCTACGGAAAAGGGAAACAGTCTGGTGAAGAGTTGGCACCTTTGTTCTGCTGCCCTTGCCCTCCCACCCCAAGTCATTGGTCCAGCACCCTGTCTTGCACAAAAAACATTCTCCAAGGGATTACAGGTGTGGCGTGTAAGTTAATGCTGTTTCAGACACCAGTCACCGATATTCATATGGGTATTTGCATCTATGGGGAAGGTAGAAATTTCCATATTAGATCAGATTAGTGGCCATTCAATCCTATATCTTTTCTATGTAAGCAGTGTCAGGATGAGCTCTATCTGGTGGTGAATTGTGGTGAGTTGTGGAAAAGAACTTCAGGGGCTAATCTTGTTTGCATACGCACACCCACCCTGCGGAGCATGAGCTCACAGCAGCCCAAATGGTCACTTTGGCTGCAGTGGGATCCCCAGTTTCTCTGTTATTGGGGCAGGAAGAACAAAGTGTTGTTTCCCTGATTATGTGTATGAAGGACAGTGGAACTGTACTTGGCCTTTGTTATGATGGAGGGACTTGCCATCATCTAGGTAGCACTCACTAGGCAAAGGACAGGGGTTCCAACTCCTAGTGAATGGATGGAGGCTGAGGGCAGGCACCTGTATGTTGTGGTATGGGGCCCCAAATACCACTTATATTTCCTTATGTCTCCACTGTAGAGTATCAGAGCTAATTTTAATTCTATTAGCAGTCTAGTTACAGGTTGCTGAGGTGCATCCACTGAGGCTCCCCTACTACAAGCTGAAATCACTAAAGACCTAAAATTGCTAAGAGCTGAAATTGCTGAGTGCTGTGTTAAGTAGCGGGGGAGCCTGAAGATATATTGCTGAGTGACTGGTGGAGTGGAGCGGCTCACGGTACAACTGGTGGAGTGGAGCAGCTTGCAGGATGGTGAGTGGAGCAGCTTGCAGGATGGCAAGTGGAGAGGAGCAGCTGGCAGAGAGGTGTGGCTTGTAGTGAAGGCTGCTGCAGAACCCCACACAGAGGCAGGGCTGTCAGAGCATGTAAGGTGCCCCTTTACCCTTCCCCCATTTCCACACAGGCTGGGGCTGTATGTGTAAAACTCTGCAGACGAACATTTGAACTCTGGGGCTGCACTGACCAGGGACAGAGACCTTGGGGTTGTTGGACTTTTGGGACTTTGGGTGACTTTTGGGTTGCTGGACTCAAAAACCAAAGGCAAGGGACACGGCCCAATTTGCTGGGGGTGGAGGTTTTGTTCATAGTTTGTGTTATGATGCCTATTTGTGGTATTTCCCCAGCATAATGCTGTATTGTTTCTCTCAGTTATTAAAAGGCTTTTGCTACACTCAGACTCTGTGATTGTGAGAGGAGAAGTATTGCCTCTCAGAGGCACCCAACAGGGGTGATATATATTTGTCCCAGGTCACTGGGTTGTGGCTTGAGCCAGTTTTGCATTGTGTAATTGGAACGGAACCCCTAGCTACTGAACCCGGCCCTTGTTGCTGATGACTCTGATGGGCAGAAGGGTTACATCTATAAGAGTGATCAGTACCAAATGCTTCAGAAGAAGGTGGAAGAAATTCCGTAATGGAATGACTTGATGTGATGGAAGGACTGGAAGGGATTAAGGTGGCCAGGTAGGCCTACTAACTCCACCTGGAGGGAGAGTCGGGGAGCAGGAAATTGATTCCAAGCAGGTTCAGCTGTGCAGGTGGGGGCCCATAAAGCCAGGAAGCTGGCAACAGACAGAGACTGCTGCTGGGAAAGGGCAGTCCCTCCCTGGGAAGAGGGAGGAGGGTTTGGATCTGGTATACCCAGGGCAAGGAGGGATACCTGGAGTTGTGGGAAGTAGTCCAGGGAAGGAGCTGTGTGGTAGAGAAAAGCCCGGAACCTCTGGGTAGAGGATCCCTGGACTGGAATCCACAGTAGAGGGCAGACTGGGTTCCCCTACCCACCACTGGAGAAGTGGCACTGGCAGGGCAGTGAACTGGAAGATTACCTGACTCACTGTGGGAGTGACAGGAAATTGAAGGACTATACCCTGGAAGGGATGAACACTTGAGTGACCTGGCCGGAGGTCTGAGTCAGAAAGAGGACACTGTGATTCCTGGGCGAGAGAAGCTGCAGACCTGTGAGAGAGACAGTATGACAGCGTGCGACCATGGGAAAGGACGTTGACCTTGAGAGCTAATCCCCAGAGTGAGGTGCCAGACTAGCAGTGAGTGCTGCGTTCTATCACACCTGCCCACAGGGAAGTTTCTTCTTTATCACCATCCCCCTCCTCGGTTAGTGGTTGGTGTATGCTGTGAAATATCAGGGTTTATATGCCTTAACAAATGTTTTATTCTGTGTAATCCTTTCTTTACACCAGTGACATTCAGACTTCAGTGGTTCAGGAGCCAAATTATTGACCAGCAGTACCCAAAAGAGCCACAGTAATGTGAATTCTTTTAGTTTACTACATACATTCATCGTTTACTACACACATTATAATTTTCTGACTGACCAAGTATTCTACAATTTAATAACATACTAAAAGCATTCTCACTGGTTAATAATTAAATCACAGGGTTTTAATATCATGTGCTACAAAGAGCCGCAGGAGACTATTAAACAGACACTTGCGGCTTGCGAGCCCCGGTCTGAGTATCACTGCTTTCACCCTGTCTAAGGTAACTAAATGCTCTCATCTTAATATTTTCTTTTAAATTTGTTCCCTTTCAACTTCACTGGAAGCCCCCTAGTTCTTGTATTATGAAAAATGCTGACTAGGAACACAAGATTTATTTTCTCTGTACCATTAATTATTTTTTAAATCTGTCTTGTCCCCTGTTATTCATCTCTTCTGTACACGGCCCTAATCCTTTTCAGTCTCTCCATAAATAATTCTCTCTCCAAGTCTCCAATCATTTTATCACCTTTCTTTTTTGAGATGGGGTTACCAGAACTGACTAAAATATTCCAGATGAAGGCAGATACCGTAACTGACTTATAGCAGATTATAATATTTTAAGTATGATTTTTCTATCCCATTCCTTATATATCCTATCTTTTTGACTGCTGCTGTGGGTTGACTGTCCATAACAATGTCTGCATCTTCTTCCTGGATGGTTACATTTAAGTTAGAACCTAGTAAATTTATTTTTAATTTAATGTATTCCTTTCAGTGTGTATTAAGTTCCATTTTTCAACAATGCATTTTACTGGCCATTGTGTTGTCCATTCAGCTCACTTGGTTTAGATATTCCAAAGGTGCCTAGACCTTTCTAGTGTTTGCAGACTAAAAAAGATTGTGTCATCTATGCATTTTGCCACCTTATTTCACTCCCCTTTCTCAATTATAAAGAAATATATTTTATATCAATCCTAATATGGATCCTGGGGATGCCCCACTACTAGCCTTTTGTCATGTTGAAACTGACCTTTTACTCCTACTCTTTGCTTTCTCTTAGCTAGTTTTTAGTCCAGAACATCACTTTCTCTCTCTTCCCAAGACTGTTTAATTTTTTTAATAGACTTTTGTGAGTGACTTTGTTAAAGGTCTTATTGAAAGACCATATCAATTATATCTGATCTTCTTTATCCAGTATTGTGTTAATATACTGAAATAACTGTAGTAGACTGGGAAGGCACATGTTTTCCTTTAGAGAAGATGTTTATTTGTCCCTCTCATATTATGTAGGTGCTTTCTTTCTTTACTTATCATTTTCAACCAATATTCCTGAATATACTGAAATATGACTAGTCTCTCATTCCCAGGATTGCTACGAGCATCTTTTTAAAAAATAGGACAACTTAATGATAGGTTAATGCTTCAGTTCTGACCCCAAAACCTGGCAAAACCCAATCCCCCTGAATAAAGAGACTATACAGTTATTACTATTTAACATTGATATTATGGTAACACCTGAAGGCCCCACTAAGCTTTGCCCTGTACATAGGGTGACCAGATGTCTTGATTTTATAGGGACAGTCCTGATTTTGGGGTATTTTTCTTATATAGGCTCCTATAACCCCCCGTCCCGATTTTTCACATTTGCTATCTGGTCACCCTACCTGTACAAGTATACAGCAAATGACAGTCCCCACCCTAAAAAGCTGCTTATTTGAAATGTAAGCTCTGTGGGGGAGGGGCTGTTTTTGTTGTGTGTGCGCAGTGCCTGCCACAATTAGGATGGAGCCTCTAGGCATGCTACAATTATTCATTATCATGATTTGGATTGCATCAGGGCAGCACCAGATTTTTATACGGTGACCTCAGAATCTTTTTTAGGATGCCTGGAAATGTCAGAGTTCTTCATTTCCTCTGTCGAAATGTGTTTTGATTTGGTTGTTTTTTAAAATGTATAGCTGTACTGAGTAGGATTTGTTCTTTGTTTAACAGGAACAAACAATCCAGTGGAATAAATGTTTGGTGTGATTAATAGTATTTGTAGCGAGGAAAAGAGTCAGAGTGTGGACACTTTCAAAGCTGTTCTTTTGCTCAAAGTGAATGTTAACAACACTTGTTTAGTGTTTTATGATGAAGTCACTCAGTACACTGTGTTACTGGAAAAAATCCTTCACACCGAGAAATAAGCACATGTTGATGCTGGGTCAGAAGCTGCCAGTGGTAACCCCCAGCACACTTATTTTATTTTAAATTTTCTTCAGTTTTTGTCCTAGTATTTTGGGACCCTAATAAAATGCTGCTATAAGTGAGCCAGATTTTGATTTTAAAAGTATGGTCACCTTACCCTGGAAAGGCTTCTGCAGAGTTAGGAAAAGAGGAGAATGTTGTAGAGCAAAGCATAAGATAACCAGGGCCTTAAAATGCTGCAAAATTTGATGTTGATGTTAAAAATGACATCACTGAAATGGGAGTATTTCAGCTATGGAAACTTCAAACAGTTTGCATCAACTTGGCATGTTTGGGATTAAAGTGAACTGTCTCCTAACACTATTTTAGATGATAGGATCCAAAAGACTCTTAATGACTCTTAGCTGGCTAAAATTAAATTTAAAATAAAAGCTTAAAAATGGAAAACGTATAAGAACTGGAAGAGCCAAAGGGCTAAGGCTAAGATCCAGGTGATGTATATCCACGTGAGTTGAACCTCATTTCTGTTTTTTTTTTAAAAAAACAACAACAACAAAACACTTTAAGAGAACTGTGCAAAGTACTCGGAATGTGCAAAGTACTGGGAATGAGAAGCACCTGAGTTTTAATCCTGGTGACTCTTATGCTGCTTGACAAGTCACCTAAATGTCATGCCTCAGTTTCCCTATCTGAAAACTTCCTTACCTCATGGGTTGACAACCAATTAAATAGTTAAAAATTAGAACATAAGAATGACTACACTGGGTGTGACATTACCCATAATCTGTAAAAGTTGTGACCATAATAGTATAGACTGTCACACTGGGTCAGACCGATGGTCCATCTAGCCCAGTATCCATTCTTCTGACTGTGGCCATTGCCAGATACTTCAAAGGGAATGAACAGGACAATCATCAGCTGATCCATTCCCTGTCGTCCATTTCTAGCCTCTGGCAGTCAGAGGCTTAGGGAGCCCCAGAGCATGAGGCTGCATCCCTGACATCTTGGCTAATAGCCATTGATGGATCTATCTTCCATGAACCTAATTATTTTTTTAATCCAGTTAGAGTTTTGGCTTTCACAACATCCCTTGGCAACTAGGTCCACAAGTTGACTGTGCATTGTATGAAGTACTTTATTTTGTTTGTTTTTAACCCTGCTTCCTATTAATTTCATTGTGTGACTCCCTAGTTCTTGTGTTATGAGAAGGGATAAATAGCACTTCCTTATTCACTTTCTCCATACCATTCATGATTTTATAGACCAGTGGTTTTCAAACTTTTCTTTCTGGTGATCCAGTTGAAAAAGTGATGCCCACAACCCAATGGAGCTGGGGATGAGGGGTTTGGGATGTAGGAGGGGCTCAGGGCTGGGGCAGGAGGTTGAGGTGCAGGAGTGGGTCAGGCCTCTGTGCTGCAGGTGTAGGCTCTGGAGCAGGGCCAGGGATGAGAGATTTGGGGTGCAGAAAGGGGCTCTGGGTTTGGGGGGATCTCAGGGCTGAGGCAGAGGATTGGGGCAAGGGCTTACCTCCAGAGGCTTCTGGTCAGCGGTGCAGCTGACCAGAAGCTTCCTGCCTGTCCTGGCACCACAGACTGCACTGTGCCCCAGAAGCAGCCAGCAGCAGGTCCAGCTCCTAGGTGAAGGCACGCAAGTGGCTCCTCGCGGCTCTCACCCGCAGGTACCACCTCCCACAGCTCCCATTGGCCTGTTCCTGACCAATGGGAGTGTGGAGCTGGTGCACGGGGTTGGGGAAGAACATGGAGCTCCGTGGCCTCCCTGCCTAGGAGCCAGGCCTGCTGATGGCCAATTCTGGGGCACAGCGCAGTGTCAGAAGAGGTAGCAACTAGCCTGCCTTAGCTGGGCAGCAGTGCTGACGGAACTTTTAACGGCCCAGTGGGCAGTGCTGATCAGAGCTGCCACAACCCAGTACTTTACCTTCCGCAACCCAGTACTGGGTTGCAATGCACAGTTTGAAAACCATGGTTATAGACCTCTGTCATATCCCGCCTTGGTCGTCTCTTTTCCAAGCTGAATAGTCTGTCTTTTTAAAGTAAAGTTCAGTAAAGATTGAAAATGCTACTTTTGAGTTTAGTATTATCAGTGCCCAGATACTGTACTGCATTCAAGGGTGTCCTCTTTTCTATCATTTTTCTAGCCCTTCTTGTGCACGTGTAAAGGAGGGAAATGTGGCAATGGTTGGCAAATTCTAATTCCTGTGGGCATGTTGAGAAAACCATATGGGTTAAAATCATTGGATAGAATCATCTTCCTGATACAAGACTGTCTGACAAGTTCTTTTATAAGTGAAATGAATAGGTATTGTATTGTTGACGTGTTTTTTCCTTTAGATTAACTGACCAGTTTATTAGAAACTAATGTTCACATTCTTAAATTTTTACAGTCTTAATTTGAAAGGCCTCTTTACTGTAAAATCTCAAATGAATTGCATTTTAACTTTCCAATTTTTAAACCAATTTATTTATTGAGAGTACAGTTAAATTCCAGATGACCAAAGTGTATGTAAAAATACTGCTGCAAAGGGGAATTAATAAGCAAAATATCACCTAAGATGTGAGGGTCAACATGCCTCATTTGCTAACCCTATACTTTGTACTTCAGATCAGAGTAGTTCTTTAATGTAAAAAAGCAATTCCATTCAGCCTCTGATCAGATGAATTTGTCTCACTCTAGGTATGGTATTCAGCAGACATCCTAGATAGGTAGGTTGGTAAAGAAATGGTGACCCCAATCCTTCATAGCAACTCTGCCCTTCTCCCTTTTTCTTCCTGCTGCTGTTCACTGTTTTATAATCTGTCAAAAGTTCTGCTTTAACTCATGTATTGTGAGGAAGAGCTTTCTTGTCTTTGCCAAACTCTTCCTGAGGAGCATAGTCTGAAATGTGTAGGCAGCTCTTGGCACAGGGTCATCAACTTATAATGACTTGCAATGCTGATACTTAATAGTCATCACCAATAGTTTAGCATTGGCAGCAGCTAAGATTGATGATGTCGCTTGAGAGTTGTATCTTGTGTGTTGGGTTTCTTATATTTGGCAAATTTAGGAGAGCAGTTAATCAATATAACCTAAGGGAAGAGAAAAGAGAGAGAAGTCCGTCTTTCATTCAAGAAGGATGATTATCAACTTTCATTTGGCAGGGAGAGGAGAAAAGATCTTTTCAAAGGAGAAAATGCTGCATAAGTTGGAGTTGGGGTTTGATTGAACAACCTGTGGAGGAGGAGGAAGAGGATGCACGGGAGGAAGAATAGAAATTGCCTTCTTCTTCCCTTTGGCACTTATCGCACTGCTCTGTGGTGGTGCTGAGTGACACTCCATATGGGCATCAGGCTCCCATGGAAAAGTATCCTCCCCCAGCACACACCTGTGCATACACCAGACCGAGAAGGGTGAGGGGGAGGCCCTCATTCTGGGGATACAACCAAGTAGGGCCTCCCCCACATTGTAACCTTGGGGAAGAGGAGAGAGCAGGCAGGAACCAGCCAGAAACTCCAGCCAAAGCAGGAAATTGCTGAACTGGGAAGGGAGGGAGTAAAATGGGATTCAACTGGGGACATCCCGCCCCCATCCAATATCTGGACCCAGAGCTGTGCAGGGGAGACCCCCATTTACTTTGGAGCCCTAGAGCATAAGTGATGCCTCCCCTGCACACACATCCATGCATACCCCCCAACAGCCCCAGGTTATGCGGGACTGTCCTGCTGTGGCTCCCAAAAACCCCTGGCATTGTTGAAGCAGAACATTTCCCACATTCAGTGACTCCCACAGCCATACACACCCTACATGCAGTGTATAATATTGGCTGGGGCACAGCTAGGGAGGGCACTGACTTCACCTGGTCCTGGGAATGCTCACTTCCTCTGGGCAGCTCAGTGGCTGCAGCAGAGCTCAGGGATGGAGAGTGATACTGCCTGACTGGAAGGCAGGGGATGAGCATGGCACAGATCCAGCAGACAAGGCACTGGGGCCAGCCACTGTAGCCTTAATGATTCTGCAGGGATTGGCAGACATGCCTGGGATCTTCCCAGCTCCCCCCTGTGCTGGGCTCAGCAGCCACTCTGCTCGGGAACTGCTCTGCTGGCAGTGGGAAACTCCACTGCAGCCATTTGTAATGTTGAGAGTTATGCCCATGTGGTCTTGAGGGCAAAACTGCTGGGAGGAACCAGCCAAAAACTCCAGGCAGTAGCAGCAGCAGCAGCCAAAGCAGGGACCTTTGGATATTCAGAGAACTTTCTAGTTCGGACTGGACTTTCTCTGCCCTGTGCTGATTGGCTGTGTTCCAGCCCTTCTCCTCCCTCAGACTCTTCACCTCCGCCTCACTCCACGCCTGCCCCTAACCCTCGCCTCCTTGTCCTGTCCTGTCCGCCTCACCCCCTTTCCCTTCCTTTCCATTTAGAATATTCTCTCCTAACTAACTGCCCCCCCCATTTAAAAATAATGGAGCTAACATGACATTTGCTGTCATCACATAGTTCACTCTGCAGGTGATCTACTCCTTCCCTACACGCTGTCTGCCTGAGCTATTTGGATTGAAAGCACTTTGAGGCAGGGAGCATCCATCTACTAGTCTGTGTTTGTTCAGCACCCAGCACAATGGGGCCCAATTCTTGGCTGGTCCTTAGCCATTATCCCAATAAACATGATGATTATTAAGAATAACAAATGAGTGATACCCTTCATTGGGCTTGCCTTAGAGACTAATGAGCTACTCCCACCAAAACATTCCCCACAATGTGTGATAAACCCCGTGCACTGTGTGTTTCCATCGGTATCTTCTCACACTTGCCTCCAGGAGGGGTGAAGGTCTGGGGGGCTGATTCATTAGGTCACCCATTTAAACAAAAACACACCCACATTTTCTCTTGTGAGAAACATCCTGTCTATTAAGTGCTGCTGCTGGAAATCAGAGCCAGTGCTACGCATAAGAAGATTAAGCAATTGCTTAGCGTCCTGAGCAGCTCAAGGGGGTCCCCTATGTAAGCAGTGTCAGGAATGAGATATATTCTGACATCTGGTGGCGAACTATGGGAATTGCAGTGAGTTTTGGAAAATAACTTTGGGGCTGATCAATTTGCATAGACACACCCAGTGCGCCTAGCCTGAGCTCACAGCAGCCCACATGGCCACTTCGGCTGATGTGGGAGCCCCAGTTTCTATGTTACTGGGGCAGGAATGATAAAGTGATGTTACCCTGATCGTGTGAATGAAGGACTATGGACATGTACTTGGCCCTTGTTATGATGGAGGGACTCGCCATCATCTAAGTAGCACTCACTGGTCAAGGGCCACGTGCTTCAGAATGCTCTGAGATTGAGAGAGGCTATGGGTGGGTTTTTATACCTTTTGCTGAGGGACTTGTCTAAGGGCCCCCCTGGCCTATTGTACCCTGCCTCTCTCCACTGTAGAATGTTAGAGCTAATTTTGATTCCCTTAGGAGTCTTGGTTCAGCCTGCTAAGCTGAATTCACTTTGACTCTGCTGGTGTACCTGTGCCAAGGTGCTGAGCCCCGCTAAGAGCTGAAACCACTGGGCCCTGTGTTAAGTGGGGGTGGGCCTAAAGGTATGTTGGTGGCACCAAGCAACTTGTGCAGCGAGCAAAGCAGCTGATTCAGCTGAGCAGTTCCTGGGTGCAGTTTGTGCGAGTGGCAGTGGACTCAGCCGAGCGGTTCCTGGGTGCAGTTTGTGTGGCTGGCACAGCAGAGCAGTCCGTGTGTCGACTAGCAGGACGGCTAGCGGAGTGACTGGCGTTGCAGAGCAGTTCGAGTGTCGGCGAGCAGAGCAGAGCGGATTGCGGTGAGGGCTGCAGTGGAACCCCACAGAGAGGCGGTGCAGTCGGCCTCGGACCACGTAAGGTGCCTCGTGCCCTACCCTCCATTTCCACCCAGGCTGGGAGGTAAGACTCTGCCAATTGATTTTTGAACTTTGCACTGAACCAGAACAGAGACTCTTGGGCTGCTGGACTTTTGGGACTATTGAGTGACTTTTTGGGGTTGTGGAACTCAAGAGCCAAAGGGAAGGCCACGGCCTATTTGCTGGGAGGGGGGCTTCTGGTTCATGGTTTGGTTTATTAACCTTGTTTGTGGTGTTTCCCCAATATAATGCCACATTGTTTCTCCCTGTTATTAAAAGGCTTTGGTACACTCAGACTCTGTGCTTGCGAGAGGGGAAGTATTGTCTCTTACAGACGCCCAGAGGAGTGGTATATGGTTGTCCCAGGTCACTGGGTGGGGGCTCGAGCCGGTTTTTGTATTGTGCTATTGGAATGGAACCCCTGGATACTGAACCCGGCCCTTGTTGCTGCCAACTCTGATGGGCAGAAGGGTTACACCTATTTGCTTTTTATTGTGTTGTGTAGGACAGGCCCAAAATATTCCTGTTTGGGGGGGCCCACAAAGGGCTACCACAACCTTCGCTGGAAATGTTTATACTGTGGTCTGAAAAATCTCCATAACCAATGGATAGTATGGCACCTTATTCACCCTGAATAATGGGAAGTGGTAGGGGTTTAAAATGCACAGCTGGATTTTAAGGGCATTTCTACCCTGGGAAGTGTTTTCAAATACCCACCATTTTGAGCAATCTGGTCCTTCTACAAGTCCAACATTTTCTCTTTTGGGGAGCCCCAAGGATAAGCTGTCTCTAGCAGCATGCAGAAAGGAGTGAGCTCATCTGCAGCAGGGAGAGCAGCCCAATCTTCCCTTCAGTTTGATGCCAAAATGGGAACAAGGGGCTCTCCCCTCACACTGTGCCCTCCAGCACATCATAATGGAGGAAGGGATATGGGAAGGGAAGTAATGCTCTGTGCTCGACTGCCCCGTAGAAGAGGAGGGAGAATGGGGAGAAACATCTTGGGCTGGGCCCCCTAGTGGCAGAGTATAACCAGGACAAAGGGAGTCAGACCCTTTCCCTCCCTGGGCTGGGCTCCTTGTGGGGCTGGCTGCAATAGGAGGAGGCCAAGGATATTCCTGAATGAACAGCTCAGGCCCGCTGCCACTTGTTAGTGTCACTTCAGGCTGCAGCCAGTTTCTATAGCGACGGCACTGATCCAGGGCTCCAGAGTAGTAACAAAGCCTGTTCCCTACTCTCAGACACTCACTGCTGCTGAGGCTGAGGGAGGAGGAGGGAACCGTCTCCTGAAGAAACCCTGCCTGCAGCACTCAAAACAGGTACAGAGAGGCACCCAGTTCTATCTGCAACCACCTCACCTTCCACTGCATCCCCATCCCCTGCACAAGAGGCTGACTATGTCTCTGGGTGGCATTGTGGGGCTGGGGCTCACAAAGCGTCAATGGGATTTAATGACTTGCTGACAGTTTATTACTGCACCAGTGTCTCCCCTTGAAGGAGTGAGCGGCAGCCCTGCCTGAAGCAGCTCATTCACCAAAGAGCCCGATGCAAAGACCCCTGCATACCCCTGCCCTCTCTCAGGATTATTTGGGGAGGAGGTGAGGAAATGGGTGTGATGGAGGGAGTGAGAGGGCTAAACTCTGCCTGGCTTTGCCACTGTGGAGAAACACATGAAAGAATAAAAGGAAGAAGAGAAAGGAAAGATTAATACACAAAAATATTGATGTAGTGAGAGAAGAGGACAAGCAGATACATAGATATTGTGGTAAGAGGTAAAAGGAAAGTTGAGATTTTTGTCAAATCTCTTGTTTTTGTTTTTCTGAAGGGCACTAGAAATTCAGTGCCAGTGAGGAAGAGTCATCTGAAAGGAAGAGGGACAAAAGGCTTAGAGAGAAACAGACAGTTTTATGACTTTGCCTCAAGTGTGGGAGGAATAAAAATGATTCAATTTAATTGTGCAGCTCCAGGGTTCATGGTGCTTGTTGAGGTCACTTTCTTCTGTTAGTCTGACAGATTGACTTACTGTCCTGGAAACAACTTAATAGATAAGCTTACAGAAAAATGATACTTTCAGGTTTCATTTCCTTTTAGTTCCCTGATCTGCAACTGGTGAGCTTGGCTTTTCATTTCCAGTGTGGATGATACTTATATATTTAAAATAATATGCATGTTCATCAATGAGGTTCCTATTTTGTTGCAAATGAAAAGGAAAAAAGTTTTCCCTTGGGAGTTCTGTGTTATATTTCGTTATATTCTGATTTTTGTTTTTAGGAAAAGACTGGGTCTGGTGATTTTGAAATGTATTGCCTGAGAAAAACAAAAAATGCTAATGCATTGGGTTTAGGATTAATGAGTCAAGAAATTGCTGCACACTCTTGGGAGTAAACATACAATAAGTTACAGCTTGGTTTCATGAGAAATGTGTTTGTTGATCTCAAATTCAACCTTCACTAGAAAGTGATTTATTTATTTTTTTAACTTGTATCAGACATGTGGTTAACTGTGGCAACCAAGGATAGTCTGGACTGGAGTTGCTAGGAGGGTTGGAATAGTAGGAAGATGAATTTACTCTTAGAGCCAAATAGGATCAATAGGAAGGTCATTGACAAGGCAGTCTGTAGAAGTTTGCAATACAGTTAAATGCCTGTATTGTATTTGTACTGGGTTCATAAATAGCATTATTTTTTTCTGCACTGCTACTTATTTGCTTTGCAAATAAATGTATTTAATAGACAGTGAAAGAGCTCTCTTATGAAAACTCCCAATGATGACAAATACACTGACCTTGCAGGATCACGTCCTAAGTAATTAGCTAGAAGTGTTTTATTGTGGAAGGTGAAGTGAAATTATAGCAGAACATGTGTGCAGCCTGTCAGGTACTCGAAACGTGTGGTTTTTTGATGTAAACAGGAAGAGATGGGAGATTGTACATGGTTCTTTCATATACAGAGGAAGATGTGGCAGTAGAGCTGCTGATTGGCAATTAAGGATTGGAACTTGAAGTGGTACGGGGTATTCTGAGTACAATCACAGTATCAAGATTTAAGACACAGGAAATAATGTAATCTTCATCTTTTAGAATTTCAATACCCTCATTAGCTAATTGTAGCCTAGACACTGATGAGTATATGAGATGAATATAGAAATTGTTACTCTTAAATGAAATAATTAACCTACCAATTTCACTTCACTGAGAGAGACTTGAGAATATTGATCTGGGAAATATAAAGAAGAAATGGTGACCTGAAAGCATAACTTTCTTTAGCAGCTGTGAGCAAAAGGAGCAGATTCTTATATAAAGCTGAAATTGTAATAATTTTTAAGAAATAAATTACCTGATAGTTTAATATATATTAATTTTAAATATCATAACTAATAAATATGTATATCACTGTAGTATCCCTCATTTAAACCTTTCATGAAAATACCTCAGACGTATTGAGTAAAAAAACCCAAAAGTCCCAGTAAATTGGTTTACTTATTCTATGTGCAAAGGTTTACTCGATATTTTTTTTAAAAAGTGTTTGCTTTTCTTGCCAAAGTGTCATAACAGTTGATTTGTTGAAAGTCATATCCTTCTGAATGCCCTCTGTTTAAATGTAACAGCAAGGAGCAAATCTGAATTTATTAAATGCATAAGAATACCAATCTGAGGTTAGATAGCACATTGGGAAATGGCATTTCTAGACCTTCCTCCAGGCTATGTGAAATTGAATGCACCTATCAGGTAGTAAAGGTCAGTTGTGTACATTAATGACATGGGGACTTCTGCTCCCTTTGCTTTCATGGCACCAGGTGAGAAACATTGGAACTTAACACAAATCCTATCTTAAACCCCCCAAGTGAAAGCCCCAAATCTCTTACTGGTTATGCTGCCTATCAAATTACATTACAGAAATGGTTCCATGTAGAATATTTGCAAACTCCAAAAAAGGGAGTGGTGTGAGAGGAGACAGAAGAGAAAAGCCAAAGTACTACATGTGGTACTGAAAGAATGAGGTAATTTACCAGAGAGAATACGGCTATATCGTAACCTGCTATGTAAATAGGTCCAGAAGTAGAAGTTTAGACCACATCAGGACTGGGCAGAGTGAGCCATTTCATATCTTCCTGAGATCTCTCATTCCACATACTATCTCAAGAAGCAGGGGACAGGGCGCAAGAAGTCCTGTAGGAAGCCATTACAAGGAACTGCTAGTAGTGATACAGGGTCACCATAGGCATTGGTACACACCCGCAGCAGTTTCATACATACAGAGAGATACATAGCACTGGCACCCTGGAGACTGTGACTTCAGCCCTCCCAGCATTGTTGCTATGGAGTGCTGTGGGACCTAACTGTACAAGGTTCAGGAAATTCTCATGTGGCCTTTACACACTTTCTGAAGTGTTGCTGTACCTACCCATTGTAAATTAATGTTCCAGCAGTAACACGCTATTGGCAGACATCTTCAGCTTAGTGTGGTTTAATATATATACAGTAATCATGACAGTGGATTTCCAAGCGTAAAAAAGCAAATTGCAAATGGTAGCTATGTATAGGTTACATGTTAGACTACTGCAAAGAAGTCAGAAATGGTCCATGTGTACATATGCCTTGTACTTCAGCTCCATTTGCAGGCACATATAAAGACGTATAATGCTATGCATCTTCCCCAGCACATGAACTGTGACTTTAAAATCACTACACTGGATTTTCAAAGCCACAACCTGTATGGTTTCTTATAACTTGTTTTTTCTGCAGATTGGATAGCATGATACACAGCAACTTAGGCACAATAAAAATGTGATAATTATTCATATGTATCTTTCCACTTTTTTTTTTTCTGGCCAAAAAATGGCCCATGTAGCCTTTTATTTATTATAGGGAAACTGGGGCAGTTTTCTGCCTTCTATTAAAACTATGCTAAAATGGAGTTACAGTTTGGGAGTACATACCAATAGTTTAGGGATTGCTACAAAACTACTCTAAAGAAAAAGTTGCTCCGCATTTTCCATGATAAGATCCTATTTTCAGTTGCTTATATCTTTGCCAAATTCTAACCATTTGGGCTGCAATTTTTCATACCCGATGTCTGCCTCAGGCCAACTTTTTTGAAAATTTCAAAAAAACCAATCCAGCCATTTCTCAGAACAAGGTTAGGGGGAAATAGATTGGTTTTTTGCCATGTTAAAAATTGCTTACAGCCATTTTGTTTACATGCTCTGGTGCTATGCAGGGACTTGAAATTTAGCAGGTGGTAATCTGTATCAAGGATGTGCATTTTGCCGATCTCATGAAATTCTGCCCAAATTTGGCCATGTTATGAGCCCCTGAAAATCTCAGCTCACATTCAAGCTAAGCAAAGACTTATTAGTTTTGCAGCTAAATTCTCTAAAGATTCCATCTCTGCTGAGCATGCTCCATCACAGGGCTACAAGGGTGAGCATGACTTTCCCTGCAGTTGCTCCTCATGGCAGCCAGGGGCAGCTGTGGGGGCCATGTACAGGAACCAAGAGCAGGTAGACTGTCTCTCCATTTTCTCAGTCTCCTCATACCCCACTGGTGCCCAGGCAGTGAGAAGAAGGAGGAGGCAGAGGAGTGAAATGCAGAGAGGTGAGGAGCTGGTCCTAGAGGGTAGAGTGACTAGGACAAGCGGGGAGGAGAAGAGACTGAGATGGGGAGCTGAAGAGAGAAGGGGCTGGGACAAAGAGACAAAGGGGTGGTGGAGGGGGAGACTGGGACAAGAACAGGCTGGAGGAGCCAGGGATGAAGGGTGTATAATCATTAGATACACTCCCCTAAGAATCTAGAACAGAACCCAGGGTTCCTGAGTTTCAGCATTTCTGTGCTATCGCTCAGCAGAGATCTGTGAAACCCATATGGAAAATGTGTGCTTTGTCTCCCTTTACTGGTTGGCCTACGTTAACTACTCTGTCAGTTCAAGTGACAGAGGTCTGTGCTGTGGATATAATGAAATGTTGCTGATGAACCCAACTATGTGGGCGTCGGTATGGTTCCACATGGTGGAATCTCTGTTGTTTTTTTATAGTTTGCTGTTTTAAAAACCTAGGAAATTACCTACAAAAAAAACCTCAATAAAAAATGTTTAGGTTGAAAAGTCAAGCTCTCAGAAGATAGGAATTGCCTACATTAAGATTGATTGGGCAATGTGGGGATTATGGTACTTACTTCTCTTTGTAATGCACTCTGAGACTACGAATGAAAAATGCTATATAAGAGGTAGGTGGTATTATTTTTATTATTTCCAACTATCACTTCTATCTAGGAGTTGGTATGACTTCCATAAGATCAAATAACCCATCTTGATGCCGTAGATTTCCCTCTGTATAAAACATAAACACACTAATTGCTGATACAAATTATCCACACTACCACAAGACAAAGGGGGGAGAAAATATACCAGCAATGAATCACCTGTTTATTTTCATATCAGTCACTCAGATGCTATTGAGATGGATGGATAGATAGTGCCCAATACTGTAAGCCAATTTGGCAACTGGCAGATAGGTGTGCAAAACTAAGGATGCAGTCATAGTCCCTGGAAGTTCCCAGGAATGCTTTTCCAAGCATCACATCCATGTTTTCTGGACTAAGCGTAAACCAGATAGTTTGTATACAGTAATTGAGAATCATCAGCATATTGATGACACGGTATCTTCACAATCTTCTCCCTGTGGCTTTACAAAATGTACACATGGAAAAAAAGAATTGACAAGATTAACCCCTGTGTGAGACTTCATAAGTGAGAATTCTCATGTAGTAAAAACAATTGCCTGTTGAAATCCTTTGAGATCTCTCCAAAAGAAATGTGAACCCACCTTAAAGTGACTGTCCACCCTTCCAAAGTCCTGCTGGCAAATTAAAGCATGTTATGAGCAATTGTACAGAAGTTCACCAATGGTGTTGTGTCTATTTTAAACTGCAAACAGAATTTATCCCACTGTGTTTTGCTGTGGTTAAGGATCTGACCACATTTCCATCTAAAGTCTCTTTTTAGGTGGTTTATAGTAATACAACCAAACACATTTGCTTCAAGCTGAAATATGTGTTTGGGAAGTGAGGGTAATTTGTCAGAATTTAAATTGTGGTTTCCATTAACATGCATTAATATTGTACTCCTTTACAACTGAAATTCTATTCAACTTTTCTTGTTACAGTAGTGCATATAAAGAGACTTGCTGATCTGCTTTTTGCATTCTTGTTATTAAAAAGCTGGTGCGTGTGTTTGAGGAGGGTCTTTAAATCTTTAGACCAGGTTGCAAATTGGGCCTTTTTTATACATTTTTCTTTTCAATTGCAATGTATTCAAATTATGAATAATAGGAATTGACAATTGTACATGCCTTATAACCTGTTAAAAACTAATAACCATATTAATATAATGATGCTGTGAATCATTACACTACTATATAAAGCGAGACATTTTAACTTGCAGAAAGTCTACAAGACTTTCTCAAGACAGTTATGATATTTTAAATCAAAATACGCCTATTTACCAGATAGATTAGAGAGAGAGTTTACAATCTGAAATGTGTACACATAACTACAAAATCTTTTCACCTTTTTCACCCATTATAGGCCTATAATCACTCAAGGCTGACAGGTAACTTCAGACAGTATAACATAGTAGGTGTGTTTAGATCAGTGGTTCTCAATCTGCGACCAAAGCAGCACATAGCTGTGGCCCATGTGACATCCTCAGAGCCATACAGGTAGCATGTATTGTGATGTTCTGTACCTTGGGAGAACACCCTTTAACCCCCGATATTCCTCATCTGTATATAATTGTGATATGAGGGCTTGTCTACACTGGCACTTTACAGCGCTGCAACTGAAAAAAACCAGCCCTGAGCGCTGTAAGTTTCAGCTGTAAAGTGGCCGTGTAAACAGTGCACCAGCACTAGGAGTTACTCCCCCACGTGGGGGTGGGTTTTTTGAGATCTGGGAGAACTGTCTCCCAGCACTGATGCCATGACTACACAGCCACGTTAAAGTGCTGCTGTAGCAGTGCTTTAACATTACTAGTGAAGACCTACCTTACAAGGCATGTTTTATCTGTAAGGGTATCGGGAAAGGTTACAATTTGCTGAAAGTCATTTCTCTATCCATATATGTATATCATTAATGTATATGATGTTATGAGAATTGTGCTGTATGGTTGTCAGAGAGGGCTTGTCTACACTGGCAATTTATAGCACTGCAACTTTCTCAGGGTTCTGAAAAAACCACCCACCCACTCACCATGAGCAGAGCAAATTTCAGCACTGTAAAGCGCCAGTGTAGACAGTGCACCAGCACTGGGAGCCAGGCTCTCGGGAGGGGTGGTGGTCAGAGGACAAGGAATGTGGGGGGAGGGGTTGGATGGGTCGGGGATTCTGAGGGGGGAAGTCAGGAGGTGGAAGGGGGCCGATAGAGGGTGGGGGCCAGGATGTTTGGGGAGGCACAGCCTTCCCTACCCAGCCCTCCATGCAGTTTTGCAATCCCAATGCGGCCCTCAGGCCAAAAAGTTTGCCCACCCCTTCTGTAGCTTCTTGTTGATTCTCTCCTGCCCTCTGTCCCTGTTCTTGTGATGTCTCCTTCCACTTGTGATCTCTTACATATGAATGTAGGATAGCAAAACTTACTAGAATGCTGATTTTTAAAAAGTGTTTCAGTAATCAGAATTCTAGCAAGTTTTACTTTGCAGTTCACAGATTAGCAATATTAATCAGAGTGGTGATGAAGAAGAAAGAGAAAACATGACCTAATATTAAGAAATATTGCTCCTGGGCAATAAAATATTGTTCAGAGTGGTATGTCCTCTATAGTTCATGCCTACCACTTCAATTCTGGCCTACAGATTGTCTAGATATTTGTAACAGATGTGTACGTTTGTATTTAGTTGGTAGATCAAGGTTGCTGTTGGTGGTTGTTATTTACATGCCAGCCTTGGGCATAGTGCTGTACAAGACACACAATGCAAAATGGGAGAACATTCATTATATAGGATAGTCACCACAGGACGTGGTCCAAAATGCCTCCTAGGGTTCTCAAAAGCTATGCCCCATGATGAGATGCAACTTACAACCCCTTGTGCAGCAGTCCAAAGGCCAGCTCTGCTCCACCTCCTCACCATTCTTCCTGCCCCCTGTCAGTTCCTGTGTTATGAGTGGCAAAAGTTCCTTGCACCCTCACCAGACTGTGCACCTCTCAAAGGCTCAGATGGGATCAGGCATGGTGCAGGAATTACTGAGTGACATTCTCTGGCCTGTCTTACATAAGAGATCAGATTAGATAGTCACAATGTTTCCTTCTAGCCTCAAATACACATGTCCTCACTGAGAACTAAAGTAAGAAGTTCAGAATTTTAAAAGTTTATTGGTTTTGAGTTATCTGAGTACAAAAAAGAACCTGATGTGTTTCTTAACACTTAAAATCCCATTTGGCAAGTTTTGATTTACTAAACTTTCTACCCAAATAATCTTATGGCTGAAAAGAAACATGAGAAATTTCAGTCCAAGGATACACTTTATTCAGGTTATAAGTATTTGAAATCAGGTGCTTAGAATGTAAATGCTTCCGCAGCCATAGCCAAAGCATTGCTAGCTTAGAGCCATAAATGTTACAGGGCACATGTACCATTCACTTTTATAAAATTGGTTGGCAGCACAGTACTCTCTTATCCTGGATTCACAATCCTGTCTTGTTGAACTCCCAGACCAACCCTGTGGGGTTGGAGTTGTAAACAATATCTTTCATTCAGGAGTGTAGTAATCCAGTTGTACATAGAATCAAATCATGTCTCAGGATCATGAATCTGTCAGTTCCACTACAAACCCAATGAGTTTTGTTTGAGGAAATATGATTTCCTCACAAATGTTGAAAGAATTGCTATAAATCACATCTGCCACTCCATGGCTATCCATTTTTATTTAAGGTATTTTCTATGAGAGGAACAAAACCATTTGGTGGCCTAAAACCTAAGGGGGGACCTCACTTGCCTAAAACATCACATTTGTTTTCATAGGCACCATTAAGTATAGTTGGAAATTGAACCTTCTTGCTAGTGAGGGAGTCTTGTGAGGCTAGTGAGAGAGGAAATAGAATTGCCTGCTTTCTCCTGCATTCACTACCATTTCATCTAGGATGGTTTGCTGACAGCTCCAACTCTGGATTACCAAAGCCATCTTGCAATTTTCCCTCCCTAAATCCTTTTCTGCTCAACCATTCTCCATTGTTGTCAACAAGACCATTCCCAGGTTTGCAATGCAAAGATAAATTTCAATGCTTCCTTCTCCTTTTTCTCTTTACATCCAGGCTAGGATAAAATCTGCCCTTTCTCCCTCCACAATGTATCTAAAATTCCCCGACCTTCCTATCTGTCCAGTGGTTCAGTCTCTTGTCTATGCCTTTATACTCTCTTCCACCTTCTCTCCTCTAACCCACTTCTCACCAGCTGACTTGATATCCACATTGTTTTCCTCCATCCTGCCCAAAACCCTGACATCTTCCTTAGCCATCTTACAAACCATGTTACCACCTCACCCATCTTTGACTCACTCCATATGCTGGCTTGCATATCAATGTCAAACTAGTTTTCATCATATTTGAGGCCTTACATCTGGCCCTGCTAGGGTGACCAGACAGCAAGTGTGAAAAATCAGGACAGGGGGTGAGAGGTAATAGGAACCTATGTAAGAAAAAGACCCAAAAATCAGGACTGTCCCTATAAAATTGGGACATCTGGTCACCCTAGGCCCTGCATATATCTCTGACAGTCTCTACTGAATTCATCCTGCCTCCCTTTACTCTGCAAATAACGCTAGTCTTGAAGCTGCCTTTCCTGAATTTCCTTCTCCCACACTCACGTCTATACCTTCTTCCATACCACACCCCCCACACGTGTGTTTGTAACCTTATCCCATCCACCAAACTCTCATCCTATGTCACGCTCCTTCAAACTCACTTCTGTGAGAGCACCTTCAGGAAGTGAGTTCATTAAAATAACAAGAACTCATTATTCATGAAATATTCCCAAAATGTGCATATGCCCAAACTTAGCCACCACATAATTGTAACCCTTGTCCTTCTTTCCCCACATCGACTATTTGTTCTCTTTTCATCACAGGCTGATATTAGACTGTAAGACATTTGTTGCAGGGGCCTTGTCTTTTTACATATTTCCATAAATCCCTAAGTATATTTTGGGCACTATAAAGCAAATCATCATCATCATAAGAATTAATAATAATTGTGTACAAATATGTAGCCATGGTCTGTGACCACACTGATATTCTTTACCAAGTCTGTTGAAGTATTCTGATCCAAACTAAGGGTAGAGTTATCCAAGATTTTTATGCTGACCCAAAGAACAGTATAAGAAATACAAAAATATGCTAAAATAATACTAGCATGGTAACTAAAGCTGACAAACACCAAGAACCTTATATTTAAGGCTTATATTTTAGCTTGAGATACCACTATTAGTTTAGGCATTATAAGGTCTCAGAAGGAAATCTTACAAAATGTCTTCTGTTACAGGCATGCAACCCATGTAACTCAATGGGGCTGAGTTCAGTGGCCTTGAATGGGTGCTACTGAGGGTAGAATTTGCCCCAGGAGTCAGGACATTGAGAATGGATTGAAAACATTTAATTTGAATACCTTTATTTTTTTTCTGGTAAAAATACAATTCTTATTGATGTTGCTTTAATCATTTATTGTATTAAATTTCATTTTCTGAATAGTTGAATTAAAAGATTACCAAATAATATCTTTAAAACCTGCTATTGCCAGTGAATTGTACTTAGGTCTCTGTCAGACCCAACAGAGTAATTATATTATTGTGGATTTCACATGGTACATTAATAGAATATATGAGACACTTCTACTGCTGCCATAATGGCTCTTTTGGACAGGATACAATATCAATGCAAGAGTATCAAATGCTTCATTCACCTATTGGATAAGGAAGTCCTTTAGACTTGATACTCTGCCAATAGCTGCCAGAATTCATGCATTCATAAACACTTTCACAGTGATCCTGTCTGCCCCTTTTGCACATCCTCTGGTATTAAAACAAGTGTATCATTTTGGGCATGCAAGTACATGCAGAGTTGTATGATGATGGTGTAATGATTAAGATGCAATTTCTTAATGATGATGTTCACAGAGTGGCTATAGATACAAGCACAGCTGCTACCAAGCTTTAATAACTTGACAGTTTAAAAATGGTTTTCAGTAACAGCATCATTCCCTACAGATTGCAAAAATGTCGGGTATTAAAATGGAGGGAGGGGGAGTAGTTTGTTTTTCTTATTGCCTCCCATTCAATCCAGTAGGACTTTTGCCTGAGTGGGAACTACAGGATTGTCTACTGCACCTTTCAATACATGAGCCAAAAGGTTTTAAAGCTACAAACCAAAGTATTCTTAGGGTTTGAGCCTATAGGTTTTACAAGCACTGACTCCTCTCGCCCAGGAAGTGAACCTGCAGTTTTGCCTCCGTATGGTTTGCAGATAGGGCCCTTTGAAAAAATGCACATACACATGCATTAAATTTCTCATGCCACATTCCAAGCAAATGTAAATGAAATTAACTAAGTTATGAATCCCTAAAAATAAGATTTATTAACATACGTTTAGAAATATACAATAATATAATGAAAACTACAGAAAGATAGCATTGGAACAAGGTCTACTGTTCCAATCTATGAGACTGGCAAAGAAAACCCATTAATGTGATATTCCACCATTGTTTTAACATTTATTTACTTTGACGGCGCTATTGGTGTTCTGTTTTTTAAAGACAAAAATAGGCAAGATTTGCTAACATGACATTTGCTAAAGTTATGTTGGTTTCAACTGAATTACTCTAGATTTGCACTCGTCTGAGATCAGGGTTTGACTTGCAATATCTAGAGGTTCTGTTGACAAAGCATTATGCCCCAGCTCCATTTTTGTAGTCTAAGTGCTTTTAACCACGTCACCCTTTTACTCAGTGACATAAGAATTATTTACAAATGTATTATACCATAAATTGCATCACTAAAAGTGGTGCTCACTTTTTTTTTTATTGTTTTTTATGGTGTTTTTATTTTGTGCAGTTTGGCAGGGATAATTGGAAGCTAGAGGTTTGGTCACAGGTGGCATGATATCCTCTGGCTAAAACATAATCACTTCTTGATTTAGAGAAGAAATGCCTCATTAACAGGGTGAGCCTTCCTTTTGGACAGGCTGAAATAAATCAGAAAATTCAGTCTGTATCATTGTGGGGAAGGAATTTCACCAGGTAGAATTATCTTGCAGACCTTTCTCAGACCACTTCCCATTCAATTCAGTGGGACTTTTGCCTGAGTGAAGACTAGAAGATTAGCCATGCACATCTAGATACGTGAGCAAAGGTTCTATTTGGTGCATGGTTCAATCTTGTAACTGTGTCAATAGGATAGTTTTTGCATAAGGATAGCACTATTAGCATTTGCAACAAGAGTCTTTTCTTCAGAAAAATCTTTTCAATTCCCCCACACACACACACTATAGAAATCTTTTAAAAGTATAACAGTCATTCTGTTTAAGTCATTCCCTTTAACAGGTGTCATAAAAGTGTCCTGTCTGATCATATGTATTTTGGTTTAGTGTGTGGAAACTGCAGCCGCTGTTCTCTGAATGCCTCTCTGGAGGGGGCAATGGCTGTCAGATCTATATAGCATAAGATTCACTAGCGCTACATTTGCTCTTCCCCCTGGTTCACCTGGGCTTCATTCCCCACCCATTCATGCAGCAGTGTGCAAGAGATCCTGCAGAATTGGGCTCTGTTAGAAACTCATGGAAGTTAATAATATTACTGAAAGTTTCCGCTTGCAGACTTTGTTACCTTTATGAGAGGGGTCATTCTAGAGGGACTCACTGGTGCATGGCTGGAGGTATGGGTCTAAGGGAATTACGAAACCATTTGGGGAAGGATCTGCAGTGTCTTGTATTGTGAAGCCATATCTATTGAGTAGTGTCACTGCCTTCCTTAAGGGAAGAACAGGGCTGAGCAGCACACTTCACAAATCTACGTGAGGGGAGGGGCATATATGGACCCGGGAGATGACAGTCTCAATTTTATGCCTTTACTCATCCTCTGAGCCATCCAGGTCAATTTGAGACATGTCTGGGTATGGAAACTTGTAGAGTGAAAGATAAAACTTCTGCTGTCTTCTCAGATATCTTCTATCGCCTTTCAAAAAGCACTGTTTTGTAGCTCTCCATGACTCGTGTAACACCATAGACTGCTTACAGATCTGGTGCTAAACATGCAAAATACAAGTGCAACTCATTAGCAGCGGTTGTAGGAAAACCTCAGCTTGATAGCAAGTGATCTGCTGGAAAATGTTAAATAACTTTTGTTGACTCTATCTCTGTTGCAAGTGACTCATAATTCCACCCAAATAGAAGAGAGATGGGAGTGGCTCTACTGAAGGAGAGAATATTGTGGGGAGGGGAGGGGAGGGGAGATGCTGAGAAATCCTGCATTAGTCTTGTTGTAAGCAGTCAAATCTAGAGAGAGCTTGGGCTGGATTTTATGTTGTTTCATTGTGAGCTCCTTTTGTCAATAAAACTAAACCCCATGAAAAGGATATATTTTAATACACTACAACTTGTGTGCACAGTGTTTGGAGACGTGGAGAAACCATGGATTCACAGTGGATGAAATACACCACTAGGCATTAACCCTCTGGCACTCTGCAGAGAGGAGAATTTTACCTTATAAATATATGCAAATTGCAAGCATGCAGCACATTGAAAGAGAATGTGTTATGAAATATATAAATTATCCTGGAATGTTTGGTCAGTCAAATCACTTAGCTGGCTGATCATTCGCACATCACTTTTGGGAAAAGATATACGCAGTGCAGTGTCCAGCAGACTATTCCATTTAACAGCTCAGAGCAGTGAGGGTAGAGGTGGCTTTGTTTTATTAAAACCATTGTATTCTTTAATTATTTTTAAAGAAATATTAATTATACTTTTTAATGTAATCTTAATATTTCTTTCCCTGTCAAAGTGTCTTCTGAGTCTTAACTTGGACCAAGCAAGAATTATCCTTCATTATCCTGCTTCATTCTTTTCTTCTCCGCCAAACTGTTCTTTTGTGGCATTCTAAAAGGAAAAGTGACATTGCTGGGAGTACTTAAGAAAATAATACGTAGCTAAGGAGATTTATGTCCATATTAGAGTGAAATCTAGAATTTTTGATGGTTCTAATTCACATTCTTCTTGCATTGTACAGCATCTAACCATGAATTCAATTAACCAGGCACTTAACTAAAACCTACCGTACTGTGTGACAAATAATATATCCACTCTCAAACAATACCTGGTAGAACAACTAAGAAATCAAGTATAAGAATGCATATATGATCCTGCTTTCTAACCTTTTATATTACTTTTTACCTTTATCTAAACTTTCTAGTTAGACTGGTGGGCAGGCCATATGGAGAAATTTCTGAGACAGTGATCTGCCCCAGTGATTTTTGTGTTTCAAATATGTTTAAGTGGTAAAACACACTTTAAATATTTGAAAATAGTTTACCATTTCAAGTATAGTAGTACGCAAATGACAGAAAAGGGCCATGGCTGTGGTGAAGGCAAAGAAAGCTTTCACACCTACACCATAAACTCCACAAACTAGTAGAGCTATTCTGGGTGGAGGAAAATCTAGGGAACCCAGGTTGTCCTTGCATGAAAACAGAACCAGGTGATTCTTACTGCAAGACATTTTTTATCTACTTTGCAGACAAGAATTATCAGATTTTATTGGATTGGTTGTCTGTCTCAGTGGGAACAAATCCATTTTTGTGGGGGGTGGAGGAAGGGAAGTACATCATCTCTGAGTTTTAATAGGTTACACATGCTGAGGGATAAATTTTCAAATACACTGGAGCTCTGGCCACCTTTCTGCTCCTCTCACCTAATCCTCAGAGGATATTCAGGCCTGCCTGTGCTACAGGGACTATAGCAGCATAGCTATGCTGGCATAATCCTATAGTGTAGATGCAGCACAGCCTACAGTGATGGAAGGGTTTTTTCTGTCACTGTAGGAACACCACTTCTCCAAGCAACAGTAACTAGGTCAATGGAAGTATTCTTCTGTCGACCTACCTGCCTCTACACCAGGATTTAGGTAGTTATAGCGCTCAAGAGTGCGGATTTTTCCACCCCTCTGAGCACCCTATCTTTGTCAGCCTATGGTTTAAGTGTAGACCAGGCCTAAGAGTAGCCTCAGGCTGCTCCAAGTAGTAAAAGGTTCCCTAGAGGCCATTATGCCCTCACAGACTGCTAGAGCAGAGCCTATCGCCACCACAACCCCCTCGCATATCCCCAATATACTCCTTATGCTAAGGGATCTTTGGAATGACATAGAGCTAGCATACCCAGCCTCCTCAGCTTCCCACTTAGGAGCGCTGAGTCTTGGTGCTAGGTGTGCTTGCAAAGCTTTGGCCTGAAACCTATGAGCTAATAGACTCAGGCTCCTTATGGCTTATGAAGGAGGTATTGGGTATACTACTAGTTAAGATTTCCCTCCTGAAAGAAATCATCATCAAGGATCCGCTTTTTCACAAGTGAGTGTTAAGTTCATGTTTAAGAAGCTGTCACTTCATATCAGTTTTGCCAACTACTGCCGTATTTCTAATCTTCCTTCCTCATTTGAGGTTACTGAGAAGATTGTAGTGGAACAATTTTGACACCTTTTAAACTATTTTTAATCTCAATCCGACACGTAGACGAAACTAGTTTAACCAGTTGGCTCTTTTACATAACTAAGCAACCTTCAGTACCACTGACCATTAGGATTTGCTGATCTTGGCAATGGTGAACTTGATTGCCACCAAGTGGGTCCATTCTTTCCTCTCAGACTAAAGGGAACAGGAAGCTTGTGCTAAGCAATTTTTTTTCCTGCCCTGACAACTCTCTTATGAGAGATTCTGCAAAGTTCCTTTTTTTCACTCTTCCTGCTCAACATATGGGAGACGCAGTAGGTCTCCAACACCATGAGTATATGATGCTATGCAATTCTTCGTCACTTTTTCACTTCTCTCGTGCAGTGTTCTGCTGCCTGACAAAACAAGAGTGTGGATAAGACTAAACTAAACACTGTCAGACCAAATTAAAATGGTGCTGATGAGTTGCTGGTAGCATCTTGAGAGTTTGGTGAGGCGGGTCTCTGTACCTATTATCAAAGGGGCATGCATGCGTGTCATAGGGTTGGGACTCACCACCGCGGCGCCTCCTGCTGGCACATCTGGGAATTAACTCTATCAGTCATGCAGCGCCCTCTGTCGGTGGCATCCCGTCCAACGTCTCCTGTGCTGACCTCCGGAGCCGCGTTGCTCCCCACTCAGCGACATCTGTTTCAGGACACTGCCCTCTGGCAGTGCCCCCTAGTCCACGCTTGCCCCCTTCCGGGAGGTGGGGTTTAACAGTAATCTTCCAGCTTGCCCTTGCTGCAGTGGCCAACCACAACCTAGAGTCCAACCCCTCTTGTCAGGGGTAAGTTGCACTCTGATATAGCCACTCTCCCACGGCCAGATGCAGCACAAGAGGGAAAGGGGGGACCCAGACCCACCCACTACCCTGGATCCTGACCCAGGGACCCTCTAGAGGTGGCCTCTCTGCCCTCCTTCTCTCCCTTCATCTGTCCGTCCTCCCTGGGTCACTTCCTGTCTGACCCCTTGTACCCTCTAGACCCTTCCAGTCAGGGCCTGCAGTCTGGCAGATATTGGGCTGGAGCTCTCCTCTGCTCCCCTGGGCCTGCCCAGCACTGTACTGTCCAGAGTGCTGTTCTCCTTACTTCAGAAGACAGAGTCTGGGAGAGACTCCCTGCTGCTTTGCTAGGCAGCCCCCCCACCACAATGCTCTTCTTTGTCAAAAACACCTCAGTTTGTGTTTGCTTCTGGACCCCTAATTTTTAACAAATTCCCATGTAGTGACAATAGTTAGAAGTACCCTTTTTCATCTGCATTGGCTAAATAATTTCAACCACTTCTCTGTATTGCAGGCATGCCCACAGTTATCCAGGCTTTTATGACCTCCATATTCTTTTGTTGCAATACGCACTTCTTGGGGTTACCTTTTTGAAGACCTGTTGGAAGCTAGGGCTGTTACAGAGTGTGGTGGCTTCCTGCTTGCTCAGTGATGTCAATCCAGTTTTTGACTAGGAATGTATCGCACCTGTTTTCTGAACTCTGAGCATCCGTTGCCTTTGGAGTTCAATAAAGGTCTGGATTTTGCTCTCCATATGCTCTGTCATTGGAGCACTTTTGCTAACCATGCTTTTAGTAATAGATTTGCAAGTCTGGAGACTGGGGTCAGAGTACTTCCAATGGTGGCATTTGCCTCTGGAATTCCCTTCCTCTTCCCCTTCAGGACACAATGGAAGACTTAGAGTGAGATGTGTGCTTCGCAGCTTTCTAGGTGGATTCCATTTGAGGCTGATGCTTGTCAGGTGCATTTTCTTTTTTTAGTTGCGTACATGTTTTCAGGTGGCCAGATTATGATGCAACCACTCAGCAGACGCAGTGCAGAGGGAACTCCGCAGCTCACCATAGTCAGTACCCAAGGAATGGTACTGACATCCAGAGCATGGGAGGGACATTTGAGAGCATCCACAGAGACAATGCATGGAATCCCTAAGGGCTGTAAAAGTAATCTGAGAGGCCTCTCCACTGCCATATTAGCCACGGCTTCATTAGAAATTTGGGGGAGAAGAGTTTCATTGGCTGACAGAAGTGGAGACAATAAAGTGGTCCCCTTCCTGCTTCCCGCTTTCCACCAAAGTCAGCCAACACTCTGAAATACCTACACTCCCATCTATGACTGCAACCAGTAAAGTGGAAAGCAGCAAAGTCTCCCCCAAAAAACCCAATCCCTTCCCATCTATGAGCACTTCGGGGAGACATTCTGAGCTCATCCCATCTAGTGGGTGTTCTCCTGTCTCTTCTACAGTAAACTGTCTGGCCAGCCTCCTCAGTGTACTGGAACTGCTCGTGTCCCTAGGACCAATCCAGGTGAGTAAGGGTTTGCAGGATCGAGCCATAATCTGACTGTCCCTCATCCAGTTCCAGGGAAGCCCTAAAATTAAATACTCCAACAGAAGTATCACATCATTCGTCCTAATCTAAACAACATCAGCAGCACTAAAGTGTCAGTTCTAGTTGTAATAAACTGCAAGGGGACTGCATACTGTATGTTCTGTCCTGGCATGAAAGTCTCTTAACAGCCCACCATCAGTTTCCTTGCTGAACATTTGCGGTCCGTGTATTGCCACTGTATATACAAGTTCAGTCTGCAGAGATTCTGCCCTTCACTTGAACTAGAGAGCATTGTATCCAGTAGCAATAACTTTACTGCTTAAATTAAAGGATTGTCTCCTGTTGCTGTCAATACAATATTCTCTTTCATTGACAACCCACAACTGGGACAAGAACAGCACATTTCACTGCAAAGTACCGTATTAAGTCTCAATAATGCAATTTCAGTCCTTTTGAAGACTGAGAAGTCCTATTCCGGCATTAATTTGATTTAAGCAAGTCACAGCAACACTCCAGCAGTCACGGGGCTGGCGAGGCAGCACTTTATAGCACTTTGACGGCTTCATACTAGTTTATAGCAGTGACAAGGAAGTCCCAAGACTGCTTTTCTAACACTTGCATTTCTATTGTTTAAAAGGAATCTACATTCAGTTCCCAGTTGCATTACACCATAAAAGTCTATTGCAATAGATTCTATTGCACAGTTGAGATAAGCACAGACTGTAGCTGGGAAAGTCATTTGTACCAAGCAATTTATTCAACCAGGTTCAGCTCTTTTTCTGTTAAATTTCTGCAAACAGATTGAAGTTTTTTCTCATTTATCTGTTGTTCCAAATTATTCATAGAATAATTTCTGCAAATATTTTTTCTTCTGGAGTTTGTTTGCAAGTGGTTTATTTGGTATCTGAAATCCAAGTGGTTTTGACTGAAAACATAGAGCATATGACATATTTCTGTTCCAGGACTGGATTAGCCTAACCCTTAGAATCAGGTTTCTAGTATGAATGTTGGCATTTCCCTTTCTGTGAATACCTTGCAATGTTCACCTAAAATTTGCCATTTTTGTGACCATTCCTGCCAATAACTCATACACTAGAGCATTCACATAAAACAAATAAAGGGGCATGAACTCAACTGAAGTAAATTCATTTAAAAATTTAAATTTCTATATTGCACAGCAATGGAAATTGGACTAGATCCCTACAGGCAGAAGTGGAGGACAGGAGTGGACTTCAGAAGTTTCACCAATGGAAAAGTTAGCTTATAGGTTGAAAAATGAACTTTTTGTGGAATCCTTGGCCAGCTATAATGGTACTTTAGTTTGTGTTGCTGTAGTGTCCAGAAGTCCTTGTTATGGACCAGGACCCCGTTGCATACATGCATTTACTTTGGTTCCTATGAGCCACTGCCTCCAGCCCACCCCCCAGCCCAGCCCCGACTGGAACTGTGCTGACAGGGATTTCCTCTGGCCATGGTTCCCTCCATGCTCCTTGTTGGAGACTGTGGAAATATTAGCACAGCCGAGAGCTTTATTAATTTTGCTATGGAAGTTCCATAGGGCTACGTGGGCATCCTACCTCAAATCCTTTATTTTCCCAGCTCACGCCTCCCCTCCTATCCCTCCACCCCCACCGCCCTACAAAGTCTGGAATGAGGTGGGGAAAGGTGAGTGTGGGAAATAGTGCCCCTTCCATGCAGAGGAAGAGAGAGCTGCATGTGGAGGAGCCCTCTATGTGCAGATGCAGGGGAAACAGTCTGGGCCTGTGTTTATGAAACTGAAATTCTGCTGTGGTACGCCTTGGAGATTATTTTCAAACACAAAAGGCTCAAATAAACATTCAAATGAATGTTCACAGATCCTTTTTTGCAGTATTCACCTAGTTCAAGGGAGGACACAGGTTCTAATTAGCTCTTCCTTTGTGTAAAAATACAGCCAGAATTTTTCCATTTTTATTATTTGTGAAAACTGTCAACACAAAGGAAATATGTCTTTGAAAAGCAGATAAAATGAAGCTTGCTGGTGTAGCATAATTACAAGCAAGGGCTCTCACAAATTAAGTGACCATCAAGAAAATTTGAAGCATAAAGCAAACTTACTGGATTGTTCCTATATTTGCCTTTTTCCCTGCCTTGTGTACAAAGCATGTCCAATGGATTGTTCCCATACAAAAACAATCATCTGCACGATGACTAATACAGTCATGGGCCAACTTAGTGCCTCTTCACTGTTTTTTATATTTGTGTTATCACTCAAACACAAGGAAGACCACAATGGGGGCATGGTGACCTTAGCTTTATCCTATGCTCTGTAAGTAGCAGAATTTAATGATACTTTATTTTCCCTCAACATCTGGATTTTTAATTTATTAGGGTTCTTTTTAGCATATTTGTGAGAATTGTAAATTAGATCCCCTTCTCGGTTCCATCAATACAATTACATTTGTAACTAAAGTTAACTGAGAGGGAATGTCACATTTTTGGTAAACCAAATATTGGCATATTGCAAAAAATGTATACATTTTATCGCAACACTTATTTTTAAATAAGCTTCAGGTTACTTGGAAAGCATGGGTCTTACATGTTAATATACCTAGAGAGTTCGATTATATGTTTCTCAGATGACCCCTGAAGCTATGGAGATTGCATAGCACATCAATCAGGACAGAGTTTGATTCAGATTTTCTCCCAAAGGACTTGTTGATGGAAAGTAAGGCTTGAGAGGGTTGCTTCAAGTGTGAAAGTTTGTATCTGAAGTAGATTGTTCTGCCACTTAGTGAATGCTGACAGTTCATAAGTGAAGTAATGTGTCTTTCACATTTTCTTTTCTATTTGGCAAAGCAAATAATACAAATTCTGAATAAAACATAAAACCTACACAGAAAAATATATGAAAACTTCAGTATCAACACTGCATCAAGTATAATTCCTTTGTTTTTTCCTTTTATAGTGTGGCTGTGCTAGCTTGTTCAGATAAAATAACAATATGAAAGAATTTTTACACAGACCTTTGCTTAAAATTTGAACCAATTAAAATGGAATATTTTCTGAGATCAAAACAATCATAGTTCATTGTTTTTTGCAAATAATTTTTATAGAACTCTGGACTTCCTGGTTTCACCCAGGCTGTTTTTGTGGATTTAGCAACCTGGCTGCCAGGGTTTACTGGAAGTTTTTCAAGATAACTGGAAATTTCCCGGGTGAAATCCTGGGTCAACTGAAGTCAGTGCCGGAACTCTCATTGACTTTAGTGGGATCGAGATTTCATTTTATGTGCACAGACTGAATCACAATTCAGAGAGCTAGAGATTAAACATCCAAATGTCTGAACTTTCTGATTTGCACCCATCACGGATTTACATCTTAGAGACAGGCACAGATGATAGAGTTTGAATCTGGAACCAGATCTGAATTTCCTGTAATTGCAGGGTTTCTAGATATAGGGTTTTGCTTCTATATCTCTTTTCAACACATAGCTGTTCAGTGGCTAATTAGCAAGGTGTACTAAGTAAAACATTGCAGTGTTAGGGAAGCTATGTTGTAATAGCAATAGTGGAAGGAAGAATTATACCTTCCCCTGCACTCCAGACTGGAATTCTTTATAACCCCAGACCAGAAGACCTGCACACAGCCTATGCCCTGCTTAATTTCTATTTAAACATTATTTTGAAGGTTTAAGTGGGATTTACAGTACATAGTCCTTTTTTGTTCATTTGGCGCAGATGTTAATTTCACCTGACTGAAGAAATCATGACTGAGTAACTGTAATTTGTTCTCATCTGGTCCCACACTCAATGGTCCTTCCCAAATGATAGAAAGGACAAAATATATCCTAAGGGAAACAATTCTGTAGTATTTTAATGATTTCCAGTACAACAATAAATCTTAAAATAAAAAACCAACCCAAACCCAAAAAGCTTCTGTGACCATGCTTCTTAACTCACTGTAATGTGTTACATTCAAATGTATTGTGTCAAGCAAACCACCTGGCAAACTTCCACACTGTTATCATCTTTAACTGGCAGGCATTCTGAAACCCCAGTATAATAATATTTTGGCTTTTTATTAATGTCGAGCATAAAGATAAATGGTTTACATATCTGCAGATCACATAATTAAACGTTAGTGAACATAAACATTGGAAAGCTTTTTTATTTATCATTATATATCTTCAATTAATCATCTAGAATCAATGTCTTACAGACAGCACAGTAATTCTCAGAGCTTCTGAAGGGCAAGAAATGTGGAGAAGGAAAACAGGTTCCCAGATTATCTACCTAATTGAGCAAGACAGCGAAAAAAATATTACCCAAGAAGAGAGTGGTAAATCTTCGAGCCTGCTCTATGAAGTAATTGTCTCATCTCTTTGTATAGCATAATGATTGTATTTTTAAGGATGATTTCTATTGTGCAGTATTTATTCATATTATAATGGATCATTTCTTTTGATTTCAGGGTCATAAAGAGAAAGCCATCTGCAGTGAAAAAGTATTGCAGGAAAAAGTAACCAAACGGTTTGTCCAATATAGAAAAAAGTGGAAGCCCAAGTAAACAGAAAATGAATTAATGAAGAGGTTTAAAAAAAGGAAATAAAATTATTGAATTTTTTTTAATAAAACTAATTTTGTTATCATTTTAAGTACAAGTTTGGGGCCAGATCTTTAAATTGTGTAAATTAGCATTAATCCACTAAAGTCAATATACACCTTCTGTGGGATCTGACCCTTTGTGTTTTATTGGTTTAATTCTAAAAATAAAATAAAGCACAGCTTAATTTTGGATAAAAATGTTCCACCAACATATTGCTGTGTAAATGATTTAATAATTATATGTGAGAAATAAAATCTTTCCCTGGAAAAGCTGGTTTTTATGTGCCTCATGGATGGAGTAGTGTATGTCATAGTTGAAAGATTTGTATCTGCATTGTCTTAGCCTCTGTCTGGAGCTAAAGGGAAGTTATGCAGGGTATTGTGTTTTCAATAAACATCCTCAGATATTCCTGTCTCTTTCACTTTCTGTCCAGCCCATAATTTTAGTATTAGAATAATTAAGAAGTAATGCAAATTACTCTAGGTTACATGTAGTGGATTCTGGTGATCTCTGCACATGTATAGGCAAAAATGTGGTGGAAAGCCAATGTGCGGTAGTAGGTAAATATCCCTCTGTATTAGATACAAAACAAGGTAAGCAATATCTGCCCTGCCTACAGAAGGAACCTTTACCAACAAAATCAGAAAAACAGTGTTACCCATTGATTACATTGTTATCCCTTAAACCACACAATACCTTAAACCCTTTATATTACTGCATATTATAAACTTTCAAAGGCCAAGGTACTCACTAATCCAATCACATAAATAAATATACTCTAAGTTACATGTGCATTAGTAAGGAGAATAGGATCCTAAAAATCTCACCTAGACTATTGGTAAAAGGAAGAATTCCACATGGTTTGTGACAGTTTAATTCACGTATTTATAGTCTGTAACTATAACACAATTGTATATGCTATTCACTTGCTTCATGCACATGGTACCTGAATGTCAGTTTTCTATATTTTGTATTCTAGTGTTATTACTTGTATCATAGCTGTACTTAGAGCCCCCACTGACCTAAGTGCTCTTCTAACCTCTGGTAAAAAGACAGTCCCTGACTCAGATTTATTGTATGTGTTATTAGCCAATTATAAAATATTAATAAAATCTTTAAGCTGCGCATGTTGAAAATTTTCTCTTCCATGCACAGTATTTCTTGGGTTTTCTTGGAAAGCCTTATAAGAAAAAACCCACATGACTCTCCCTCGCCCAGTAAGAATCATTTTATCATGCAAAGAATTCACTAAGGCACTTTTCAGTGTAGTTACACAGTTGACTATAAACCAAGAAGAGATCGATATCCCACATCCTGGAACTAATGCAAAGTGACACATTGATTAGAGCTGACAGGCAAATGGTCATTGTTAAAAACTGTCCAATGCTAGCAGAAATGTCCATGAAACAGGTTGAACACACTATAGCTGCCAGAGCTTTGAATATAGTGTATACAAATGTCAGGATTAGTAAAGCAGTTTTTTTATTTTAGCAGACTGCCTAGCACAAGCTGGAAAAATCCAGTGATATGAGCACTTGCTTCTGAGCCAGTATATAGTTGGAACGGGTTGAATATGAATGCACAGGTCTACAGGAGATATGGTTTTCAATCAATACCAAAGAAGAGATTGCAGTTTGTTGGGAAAGCAAAGAGCTTCTGTGAGATTTCCAAAGGAAAGTATTTTGATATCTTTTAAAAGTCTCTTCTTTTGAAGGGCAGCGTGCCTCTGGCTGTTTCATTTTGGACTGGGTTGTTGTCATTTGTAAAGAGCTTTTGTTGGAGGAGCTGTTGATGTATAATATAGATGTGGATGGTATATAGTTAAAAAATAAGCTACAGAGCTTTAAAGACAGTGTGGCCTGGCCTATGTAGTGAAGTCTAAATGCTTCTTGTAAATAGGATTCCTCTGATATGGATGCCCTGCTCTAGAGTGTAGTTATATCATCAGGGTATTTCCATCCAAACCAGTGAGATGATGCCAGTTCCTTTTTTTCTATATACATATATTGAACTCAAGGTTCCTCCTGCTGGCATATTTGCTGAAACACTTTGCCCTGGCCCCATGAAAGAGAGCAGAAGTTTCCTCTGCTCCTTGTGAGTGAACTTTTTTAAGGGATTCTTTCCCTTTGGGAATTGCATCTATTTTTATTTCCCCTATAAAGTTTCTCCTGTTCCCTCCAGTTTGACTTCCAGCTGGAAGAAAGAGGATCATCAAGGAAGCTCTTTGGGAAAGGCTGGGGGTCTCTGCTAACGTAGCACTAGATCCCTAACCTTGTCAGTACTTGCTGAGGTGGAGCAGCCCCATCAGGCATGTGAAAGGGTTCCTGCTCCCACTCCTAGGCTCAAAAAATGATTTTTTCCATGTTCAGTGGAGTGCAGCACACTTGTGTCATATTCCCAAGGACCAGACATTTCTCTGGTGGTTATCAGCCCACAGAGAAACATCAGGACACCTGCTCCTGGAGCTAGCAATGTGGCTGCCTCTTTGTTGCATAACAGCTTGGAGACACAGGATGAGATTCAAGCAGGTAGTTTAAGCACCTGGCATCACCCTGCTTCCCCTTCAGGATCACCATCATGCCTCCCTTACAAGCCAGCAATACCCACTCCCGCAAGCAAATGGCTGCAGCAGCAGAGCAGTTTTCAAATGAACACTGCCAGTCTGCAACCCTCTACAAGAGTCTACGTTAAGCAAGCTCAAGTAAAGGGAGAAAAACTCCCTCAAATGGGCCCCACGCAGACAACTAGCACCCATTTCCCCTGCTCCCTGACCTGTTGTTCTACTTTTTTCATAGCTACCAAGTTTTGCACAGCTTCAGGTGACATTTTATGCAAATTAATGACTGAGCTAATATGAATATTTGCATAAATGTGCCTATAACCATAAACTTCCACACACACACACATTTGAATTTAGTGCTAGTAAAAAGCATTGTGAATTTAGTGCTAGGAGAAAGCACTGGCTGGATAGCCCTGATGAATGGAGTCCTACGTTTATCTACACAGCAGCAGGAGGGCAATTTTCCCCTACTCACTGCCCTGTCACCATGCCTGAACTGTGATACTAACACTGATTTCTAACCTCTCTTTAGCTGTGCTTGTGTGTGGCCCTGGACTCTCGTTCCCATAAACATAACAATCCGTGCTGCTACACATACCCAACCTCCAGCTTCCTGGCTGCCTCTGTTCTTTTTTTGTATGCAGTGTTGTAGCCAGGTCGGACCCAGGATATTAGAGAGATAAGTTGGGTGAGGTAATACCTTTTATTGGCTCAACTTCTGTGGCGAGAGACAAGTTTTTCAAGTTAAACAGAGCTCTTCTGGGAAACGTACTCCCAGCATCACAGCTAAATACAAGGTCAAACAGATAGTTTAGCATAAGTACTTTGTACATATGCAAAGGGACCAATTAGGATGAAGTGGCCTGTTAACACCCTTATAGTCATGGTACAAAAAGAGAGGTTAGTAGGTTACAGATTGTTGTAAAAAGCCATGAATCCAGTGTCTCTAAGACCATGATTTTTAGTGTCTAGCAAAGTTATGAATTTAAGTTCCCCAGGCTCATCTTTGAAAGCGTTGTGCCTGCTTCTGTTGCTGAAGACCGAGAGGTCCGACACAGAGTGAGTGTTTTGTGAGAAGTGTTCACATAAAGATGATACCATGTTTTTGGTTTTTGTTTTTAAATCGTTTTGCTGTGTGAGTTCATTCGAGAGCATTGTGATTGTCTGGTTTCACCCACTGCTGTCATTGGGGCATTTAGTGCACTGGCTGAGGTACACCACATGTTGTGCTAGGCAGTTGTTGGACCCAGGAATCTTGAAAGGTGTGTTGTGGGTATTGATCACCATAGCAGTGGAGATGCATCTGGAGGTTTTGCATCTGTTGTTCTGGCAGGGTGTGGTGCCACTTTCAGTTGGTGTGGCCTGGTGTGTGGGAAGCTTGCTTGTGATGATGAGTCTGGAGAGGTTGCAGGGTTACTTGAAGGCCAGAAGAACGGGTTCAGGAAATCTGAACTAATGAGCCAAATCAAGTACTTTTATAAGTGGAACTTCAATGGAATTTTGATGTCATATAGTAATGCTGAATCTGGCCAAATAAAGGGCCTAGAACTGAGCAAAATACTGTGTTTTTTGCTATACAGAAATACGGTTTTTAGCACACAATACATGTTTATGATATGCAAGCAAATGTGATAAAATTATGAGTAGAGTTGATTGGAGAATTTGTTTTCTGCAGAAATGTTTGACTTTTCATTAAAAAAACAAACACTTTTTATTCAAATCTGAAAATTTTGGGGTTGAGGGTTTTTAAGAAGAAGTTGAAATTTTCCATGGCAAGCAGACTCTGTGAAAAAAATGTGGTTTCTCAAACTCCCGATTTTTTGTCAAAAAGCAGTTTTGACAGAATTTTTGACCAACCCTAATGCTGAATTGATGGATTCACTGCCCTATCTCACACCCAGTACAGGAAACCAGATGAGACTCAGGATTTATAAATCCAAGGCCCAGAATTTTGTTAGGTTTTTCTGAGTGACGTAGGATCTCTGAATGAAAGCATTTCATTTCACTGTACCCATTTTGTAGGTTTCCCAAATTCCTGATGGATTAGTATCTTGTGGCATTTATGTATGACTAAAAGTCATCTAGAGATGATACTAGGAGTAAAATAAAAAGACTAGTGTGAATGAATAAAGAAGTGCTAAAAGTAACCAGGGGTCATTTGATCTCTAAAATATCCACCTCTTGTGTCTCCTGGTATACTTAGATTTTAAGTTCTATGCAGCAGGAACCAGCTGTTTGTATTCTGTGTTTTCAGAGACTAGCATAATGCTTCCAATTACTAACACAATGCAAATAATAATTCACATATCAATGAGCTGTGGAGGATGCTTGGAATGATTAGCGAATGAAGTGAAAAGATGTAGAAATAAGTTAAGAGAATGAATGATGGGGTCTGTATATTATACATTCTCACAGGAGTATATTATTGTATGTTTGTACTATTTAATTGTTTTCCATTGTGGTTTCGTTCAAAGTGTTGTATCTTGTGTAACATTTTGAAAGTAAACTTTAAATATCTAGAAGTGGAGAATAAAACCCAATTTGCACAGGAAGTCAAGCCAAATAATACAAAATACAAGTACATTAGGAATAAGAGATCCATAAGGGAGATTTGAGGCTCCTAAAAAGAGAATATTCTGCCTCTGTGTAAGATGAAGATACAAATTTCCCAAGAGGAAAAAAAACAAGATCTTGCCAAAACTAATGGTCAAGAAATTAAAGTTTAAAGATTGATAAATTCAAATACAAGGACTTAGACTGTGGTGAAGCCTGGAAACACTCATCAGGGCCAGAAAGCAAAAATATGTAGAGAGCTAACTTTTGATTAGGGCTACTCAGTAATACCAAAAGACTTCTCTCTACAGCCAGTAACCCCCCAACCCTGGTAGAAGCCATGGGATGGAGGAAGCTCACCCTGTGGCCCCAGCAGAAGCCATGGAACAGGGAAACCACCTCCCCAGTAGCCATTGACCCCAACAAAAGCTACAGAACAGGGGAAGCATGCCCGCACCTCCCAACACCCTCCCCAGCAAAAGCTCCTGGGTGGAGGAAGCCCCCGCAGTGGCCCCAACCCCGTCCCTGGCAAAAGCCGTAGGGTGGCAGGGGAAGCCCCCGTGCCCGATTCTGCTCTCTGGCAGAACCGCCTGGCAAGCAGAGCAGGAGAAGCCCCAGAGCCCTGATCCTGGGCCCCTGCAGAAGTGAAGGGAATGGCAGGGGAAGCCCCAGTACTTGGACTCTTGCTGGGGCCCTGGGATTGGAGAAGCTCTCACTCCCTGCTACAGCCCCAGGGTCATGGTGTGAGGACAGAGCTTCTCCAGTCCTGGGGTCTCAGTGGTGGGAAGCAGGGGCAGGGGGCAGAAAGGAGCAAAAGGGTTGTTAGGCAGGCAGAACGGGGGGTAGACTGCCCCTTCCCTGGGTGGAATGGGGTGGATCCCAGGGAAGGGGCAGAAAGCGGTGGGGCTGTGTGCAGGTCCACAGACAGAAGTGGGGGGAGGGCTCCCCATTTGCTCTGGCCCAGGGCCCTGGGAAATTTTAATCCACCTCTGCAAGCACAGCTCAGCTGGATCAGAATATTAGGACAGGGTGTTCCTAGTGGCAAGTAGCTAGCTGTGTACACACTGCCGCTGGTACTCTGCCAGAGCATGAATTTGCTGTGGTCTTCAAAACACATTGTGAAACTTGGATTTTTGGCCAAGAATATGAATGAATTTGGGGTAATATTATGGAAAGGTTTTTGCCTTCTGGCACATTGCACTGGTTTATTGAGGTTGACAATTATTATTACCCAATGTAGGCGGCACTGGTTGATGTTTTGTATTTAATATTTGTAAGAAGCCCAGAAGCCAGGATAATACACAACATATCTGTTACATAACAGGACTTATTTATTTATGCCGGCACAACCCAAGCTGCAGGTTCTGGTGGCAGAACCCCCACCCAGTACAGGGGGTGCAGCAACCTTCTCTCTAGTTAGGGGTGGTTACAACTTAGGCCTCGTCTACAGTATGTGATTATTTCGGAATTAGCCAAGTTAATTCGAAATAAAACTGATTGCGTCCACACGACCAAACTGGTTTTTTTTCGATTTAAAGGACTCTTAAATCTGGTTTCTGTACTCCACCTGGGCAAGTGGACTAACGCTCAGATTGACATCATAGTTCCAGATTAGAGGTACTGTGGACACAATTCGACATTATTGGCCTCCAGGAGCTATCTTAGAATACTCCATTGTTACTGCTCTGGACAATACTTTCAACTCCGTGCACTAGCCAGGTAGGCACTAAAAGCCCCAGGAACTTTTGAATTTAATTTCCTGTTTGGCCACCATGGCAAGCTCAACTGGATTTCACTGCAGTATGGGGAGACGAATCTGTTATGGCAGAACTACGTTCCAAAAAAAGAAACGCAAATACGTACACTAAAGTCCCCAAGGCCATGACAGAAAGAGACTACTCCAGGGACACAGAGCAGTGTCATGTAAAAATCAAGGAGCTCAGGCAAGCCTACCAAAAAGCCAGGGAGGCAAATGGCTGCTTTGGGTCACAGCCCCATACATGCCACTTCTACGGTGAGCTGCATGCAATTATGGGGGGTGACGCTACCACTACCCCACCACTATCCGTGGACACCTGCAAGGGGGGAATCACGTGGAGTGAGGAGGAAGAGTTTTTGGAAGACAAAGAGGAGGAGAAGGAGGAGGACAGTGCACACGTGGCAAGTGGACAATCCGTTCTCCCTGGTAGCCAGGACTTGTTCTTAACACTGGAACCAATACCCTCTCTGCCCTCCCAAGACGGGCTCCTGGACTATGATGCCGGAGAAGACACTTCTGGTGAGTGTACCTTTTAAGTATGATACAGGCTTTAAGAGCAAGAGTGTTTAATGATTCATTTGCCCTGAAAACTTGTGATGCATTTGCCTCCAGTACAGCTACTGGAAAAGTCTGTTAACGTGTCTGGGAATGGAGTGGGAATCCTCCAAGAACATGTTCATGAAGCTCTCCTGGAGGTACTCTGCAAGCCTTTGCAGTAGGTTTCTGGGTAGGGCTGCTTTATTCTGGCCTCCATGGTAGGACCCTTTCCCCCGCCAGGCCAGTAGCAAGTAGTCAGGAATCATTGCTTCACAGAGCAGGGCAGCGAAAGCTCCTGGGTTTTGGGCGCATGCAAGCAACATTCGTTCTTTGTCTCTCTGTGTTAGCCTCATGAGAGTGCTATCATTCATGGGCACCTGGCTGAAAGAGGGGAATTTGTTTAAGGGAACAATCAGAGGCGTCCGTTCATGCTGGGGTGTCCATGTTTGTCTGAGGCCTGATCAGAGTCATGAGTTAGGGGAGAAACCATCCACGCTGGGCTGCTCCCGTTTAGTTTACAGGGCTCATCCCTGATCAGAGCCTGATCCAAACCACACAGTGGGGTGGAGGGGAAACCCATCCATGCTGGGCTGTTCGTGTTTAGTTTAAAGTACTTATCCTTGATCAGAGTCTGATCGAAGCCACGCAGTGGGGGTGGGGTAATCTTTTCATGCAGGGGTGTCGGCGTTGGGCCTAAAGGGCACCAGGGATGGTGGTGTGTGAAGCAATCATCCCAGAGAGACTGCAGGCCCTTCTTTTAAATGAGAAACCCACCATGCATTGCTTGTGGAAAGTGGGGCACCGCAATCCAAAAGCATTGAAATGAATGCGGAAGAAGCAGAACCCCGCGTGCCCCAGGCCTTACCATGGCTGCCTGCAAGCTGAATTCTGTTGCCCAGCTGAATGTGATGCCTTGGTCACACCAAACTGTCAGGCACGTCAGGCTAAAAGGCAAAATGTTCTTTCTGTACACAGTCACATGTGCTGTGTACTATGAATTGCCTGTTTCACTGAGAAAGAGTCTCCCCTTTGTTCTCTAAAATATATCATAAAATTCTACCCTCCCCTTTTCTCCTTCTGCAGGTGCAAATGTTTCAACACGCCTCCATCAACTCTGTCCCAGAGGCTGGCCCACGTTTAGAAGGTGGAAAAAACGCACTCAGGACACATTTTTGCAGAGCTTATGCAGTCCTCCCGCACTGATAGGGCCTAGCTGAATGCGTGGAGGCAACAATGGCAGAGTCCCGGAAAGCGATCAGTGAACACAAAGAGAGGAGGGAGGTGCATGATGAAAGCCAGCAGGATGCCATGCTCAAGCTGATTGGGGAGCAAACTGACATGCTCCACTGTCTGGTGGATCTAATGTGGGAAAGGGAGCAAGACCACAGATTGCCACTGCAGCCCTTGTATAACTGTCCTCCCTTCTCCCCAAGTTCGATAGCCTCCTCACCCAGATGCCCAAGAACATTGGGGGAGGCTCCGGGGACCCACACACTCAACTCCAGAGGATTGCCAAAGCAGCAGAAGGCTGACATACACAAAATTTTGATTTGGTTTCTGGACTTGTCCTTCCCTCCTTCGCCACCCCTCTAACCCTTCCTATCCTACTATTCCCCTCCTCCCCCAGGCTACTTTCTGATTTCTCTCAATGTGTTATTCAACAAATAATAAAGAAGGGTTTTCAAACAATAGTGACTTTATTTCCTTCATTATATATAGGAGGCGGGTAATGTCAAGGAGAAACAAACCCAACTGTTTACCATACCCTGGCCAGTCATTAAACTGGTTTACAAAGCTTCTCTGATGCGCAGCACGCCCTGCTACACTCTTCTAATTGCCCTGTTGTCTGGCTGTGCAAAATTGACCGCCAAGCAATGTGCCTCAACCTCCCACCCCACCATAAACGTCCCCCCCATTACTGTCACAGGTATTGTGGAGCACACAACAAGCAGCAATTATAATTGGAATATTGGTTTTGCTGAGATCTAACCTGGTCAGCAAACAGCACCAGCGAGCTTTCAAATGTCCAAATGCACATTCTACCACCATTCTGCACTTACTCAGCCTATAGTTGAACTGCTCCTTACAACTGTCCAGGGTGCCTGTGTATGGCTTAACGAGCCATGGCATTAAGGGGTAGGCTGGGTCCCCGAGGATAACTATAGGCATTTGAACATCCCCAATAGTAATTTTCTGGTCTGGGAGGTAAGTTCCTTCCTGCAGCTGTTCAAACAGACCAGAGTTCCTGAAGATGTGAGCATCATGCACTTTTCCCGGCCATCTCACGTTGATGTTGGTGAAATGTCCCTTGTGATCCACCAGTGCTTGCAGCACCATGGAAAAGTACCCCTTGCGGTTTACGTACTGGCTGCCCCGGTGTTCTGGGATATCAAGATAGGGATATGCGTTCTATCGCCCCACCACAGTTAGAGAACCCCAGTGCATTAAAGCCATCCACAATGGTTTGCACGTTTCCCAAAGTCACTACCCTTGAGAGCAGCTGGTCAATGATTGTGTTGGCTACTTGCAGCACAGCAGTACCCACAGAAGATTTGCCCACTCCAAACTGATTCCCGACTGACCGGTAGCTGTTGGGCGTTGCAAGCTTCCACAGGGCTATGGCCACTCACTTCTCAACTGTGAGGACTGCTCTCATTTTGGTGTCTTTGCGCTTCAGGGCAAGGGACAGCAAGTCACAAAGTTCCATGAAAGTTTCTCAGCCACTGGGAATCATCCCATACCTGCAACACTATGCGGTCCCACCAGTCTGTGCTTGTTTCCCAGACCCAGAATCGGCATTCCATGGCATGAACCTGGCCCAATGTCATCATAATGTCCCAGTCGCCACATAGCTTTCTTCTAAGAACAGCTGTGTCCATGCCCTCATCACTATCATGCTCATGCTGGTGTCAGTTCCTCAGCTGCTTTGACGGGTTCTGCAAATACTGCTGGATAATGCAAGAGGTATTTACAATGGTCATAACTGCAGCAGTGAGCTGAGTGGGCTCTATGCTTGTCATGATATGGCGCGAAACGATTGTCTGCCGTACTTTGCACAGAGGGAGGGGGCGACTGACGAGATGCACCCAAGAAAACCCGTGAGAATGTTTTTGCCCCATCATGCACTGGGAGCTAAACCCAGAATTCCAATGGGTGGTGGAGACTGCGGGAACTGTGGAATAGCTACCCACAGTGCACCACTCCGAGTCGATGGTAGCTTCAGTATTGTGAATGTACTCCGCCGACTTAACGCATTTAGTGGGGACACACACAATCAAATGTATACAATCCGTTCAGAAAAATCGACTTCTATACATTTGATATAATTTCGTACTGTAGACGTACCCTAAGCATCACAGCCTAGAAAGTCAGAAGCACCAGGAAAAAAGGGACAGGGCACTTGGGAGATGTAGTGGGATTGGTCTCAAAATATATTTTTAAGGGGGACTGTTGACTGGATAGTAAAAGCCCACTCCTCATTGCCCTGTGTGTTTGGCTTTGGGGCATAATGGAAATGAGGTGCGCTTACAGCTATGTAAAGAGAGAAAAATAAAACAGAGGGGCCTAGATAAGTGAACAAATCTAACACAATGAGGATCCAATAAGGGTTTAATGGTTTAGAGAGGCAATGTGGCTACATGCAAGACTAAGGATACCCCAGACATTTATGTGGTATAAAATTTTATTATCAGCAAGGTTGCTGTATACAGCCTGTCTGACACAGAAAAACTATTTTAAGAATGCTTTTAGAGAGCTTTTTAAATGTTATTGGGAAGATAAAGCTGTAAAAGACTTGTTGCAAATTCAGTGCTAACAATGCCAGACTCTCTTTCCTCTACAGAAACTCCACATTGTCTTATTTACATGGATATGTGGTGCAAAGTGAAGGACACACAGTACAAAGTCATGACAGAAGCTGAAAATGAATGAAGATTACTGGTACTTGTGACGTCGTCCTCTCTTGTTTTCCTGACTGTTACAGGTGGTGTAATAATCTGAGAGGCACCCTAATAGCATCCTTAGTGAAGCGTTTCTTTTTGACTCCCATCATCACATGTCTACAAACCAGTAGAAGAAATGATCAGTCAATTATCAGAGGATCCTGTGGAGTTCCAGGGCTCAGATGAGCTTGAGTGCAAGATCTGTTACAACCGCTATAATCAGAGACAGAGGAAACCAAAAGTGCTGGGGTGTTGTCACAGAGTATGTGCCAAATGCCTTTGCAAGATCATAGACTTTGGAGACTCTCCTCAGGGAGTCATAGTGTGCCCGTTCTGTAGGTTTGAGACATGCCTGCCTGATGATGAAGTTAATAGTCTTCCTGATGACAACAACATCCTTGTGAATTTGGCTTGTGGGGGGAAAGGAAAGAAGTGCCTACCAGATAATCCTACAGAACTTTTGCTAACTCCCAAAAGGCTGGCGTCTCTTGTTAGCCCTTCTCACGCTTCCTCCAACTGCCTGGTTATAACCATCATGGAAGTGCAGAGAGAAAGCCCACAGACTCTGAACTCCACCCCGGTGGTGGAATTCTACAGGCCCACGAGTTTTGACTCGGTTGCAACTGTATCCCCCAACTGGACAGTGTGGAACTGTACATCCTTGCTCTTCCAGACCTCAATTCGAGTACTCATTTGGTTGCTAGGTTTGCTATACTTTAGTTCCTTGCCTTTAGGGATCTACTTACTAGTATCTAAGAAAGTCACCCTGGGGGTCGTCTTCGTCAGCCTTGTTCCTTCAAGCCTTGTTATTCTCATGGTTTATGGCTTTTGCCAATGTATATGCCATGAGTTTCTGGACTGCATGTCCTCTTGATAACAAATATAGTGAAATAAGAAATAAGACACTGCCATGTTTGTAGCTTAATTTATCTTCTCTATTGTATTCCTATTTATTATTATTATTCATCACACTAAACAGAAGCAGTGGCCACAATTTTATGGTCCATTTATTTTGTTTTTAAATTTTGCATCGATATTTATTGTGCTTTGTTCTACTTGTTCATTATACTAACCAACGGAAATAAAATTTACATTTCAATTTCTAAAGGTTAAGTTATAGGAAAAAAATCAAAATGACCTGACCTGATGCTGCTGCCCTTATTCAAATAAGTAACACTTGTCTTCAACTGGATTAGTCACTTGAGTCAGAGCAGCAGGATCAGGCCCTTGGATGACATTGGGACATTAGGCATTCTCCCAGGCAAAGCCCATATTATGTTCTGTTTTGTCATGTGTTTGTCTGTTAGTGAATTAAGTTTCTTTTGTTTATTATAAGAGCAAGACAAGATACCATAGGTTCCACCAGCCTTTGCAGTAGCAGAAATCTTTGTCGGAGATAATTGGTTACTGACTTCCCTTTCTCCACTTAAAAGACAGTAGCATCCTGGGGTAGGGAGAGTCCAGATGTCATCTTGTCTTAGCAGAAAAATCTCTTGCGTACATTTCCCCCCCAAATACCCACCATGCATGCACTTCTCCTTATGCTTACAGCTCCCCTTGAGACTCCACCCCAAGACACAACCACATACGCTCACTCCCTCATGAGCAGCTTGTTTTCATGTGCACTCCTTACTGAAATGCCCAGCTCCTTTGGACTTCCCTTCACATATTCAGAGTCCTCCTATGAATTGCTCTAACCATGCCCCATTACACCTTCACTCACTGTTTGCATTTCCACCTCTGTAAAACACATTAACCACATGAGTTCCTCCAGTAAGACACTTGACCAACCTTATAGATGCTCACCTTCTGGTAGATACACAAGAGAACCTCCCTTAGTTCCTTTAGCTACAAGGCAGACTTTTCTCTTCCATTGGGAGACTGGTCCTCTAATTTTTAAATAATGCAAATTTATAGATATGTGTATCTGCTTTCTGGTTCTCATATTCACAGTGTGAATACTATCAGGAAATGCTGTGGGCCTAATAAATTATTTCATTTAGAGCTCAGTCCTGCAAGATGTTGAGCTTCCATTGACTTCACTTAGACTTGATGGCAATCTGCAACTCAAAGGCTCGGGCTCTTACGTGGGGTGGAACTCAATTGACTTTGGTCATTACTAATGATTCACCAGCATAGCTGCAAACAGAATCAGATCCTATGAAATTGGGTTGGTGTTTAGTCAGTTTTTTTAACACGTGGAAGACCACAAAAATAAAAAGGAGTGGTTAATGTTCAAATGTATAAATAATGCAAGTTGAGACCATAACTAAGGCTCTGTTCTCCTATGCACAGCAGAGCCAAAAATGAAAAGGAGATATGTATCAGTGCAAGTATAGTTTTAAGACTACATGCAAAGTTAGTGCAGCATCAAAGGGAAAGGCACAAGTAATGCAAAGACGAAATGCACTGCCTAACAAGAGTCTTAAAGCGAATTTTAAATGCACGATGGAGATAGGACAAGGAAAGAATAAAGTGGATTTGTTGCCACCCTAGGTGATTTGAAATCAGATTAGCCCAGTTTGTGAAGAAGATTCAAATCACTTCTACAATTTTATTCCTATTAAAGACACACACAAAAACGTGACAATTAAAATGTACCACTTTTCTTCACACTAAGGAAGTGTGTAATAATATATATGTACAAGAAGAAAAGATGTAGCAGAGTATAGTTTTTCAAGTATATGAGATTACAGGGCTATGTACTCAATGGTTAAAGGAAATGTTTTAGTCTTTTCAATAATCCATTGCTAATAATTAGCATTAAATATTTTCATATTTCTTAGAGAGGTATTATTAAATTACTACTTTTAATGCCTGTGGTAAAGCATGTGTAGTCAGATGAGCTGGCATCTACAGCATAGGTAAATCACATGGTATAACTAATCCATAAACTTCAGTATCCAAACAGAGGCAAATATGAGAAATGTGCAACAACACCACAACCCCGGAAAAAAAAAACTAGATGATTTTTAGAGTATACATAATGTTTGGAAAATGTGTGTGTCTGTGGCAGAGATTTGCATATTTGTAGGGTTTTCCTGTTCAATTTGTCTGAATGTAATATCTCTAATAAATAGGTGGCTGACACAGGAAGAAATTTCTGCAAATGTGTGCCATGTATGTATGTATTACAAGTTAACTGTACAACGTGTCTGCAGTGTTATCTGGTGTCTTTCCCTGTCTTTTATTTTTACAATTTTTAATGTTACCCTTGAGTTATCTTAGCTCCAGCTCCATATTTTACTATTTGGGCTTAAAACATAACAATATCAAGTGAATGATGATAATACCTTTTGCCTACTTCTCTACAAATGAAAAAAGGAGACTGACTGTAGTATTGTAAACAGTGCCAAAGAGTATGACTTGGCCATTAAATTGTATTTCTGCAGAATCTACAAGTTTGATTTCTCTGACATCTAGTTAAAGGTACAGTATTATTCTAGATCACACTTTAACATTAGGCCACTCAGAAAAGAGGGAATATGCAGAAACTGATTAAATAGCTATCTGCCACTCAGCTGGAACACGTGATTCTACCTGAGGTCTCACAAAATTCTTATATGACTTGTAATGTATCCAATCGGAATTGTCAGGAGGTTCTAACTCCCAATTATTTTTGGAGAAGATGAGAGAAATTATTTGCTCTGTTATCAAAGTTAAAAGAACAATACCATCTGTGTACTTTACTTTCATTCTCCATTGTTTAAAATATTATCTTAATGACTGAGAACTTTAAACATGGAAAACACTGTGGACTGATTCTCTATGATGCTGAGCTCACTCACACTGGGGTAAATCAAGAGTAACCCCATTAAAGTCAATGGTGTTACACTGGTGTGAAATCAATGTAAATGAGAACAGACTCAAGCCCTACTTGTTTATCTCCCAATTTTATCTCACTTCACCAATATTAAACTTTCCATGAACAGTCATTTCTGCTGGAGCTGAAGTTAACATAGTTCTTGCTTGTGTATTTGTTGATACAGTTCTGTTTTTAAACATACTTAATTGTCAAAGCATACCCAACAACAGAGTTTACCATATTGCTCTCTCCATTTCAATCCCCCAAATCAGATTGCACCCCGATCCCCTTCTGACAAGAAAAATTACATGACTGGCAGGGGGCCCAAGGGCTTCAGTCCAGGGCAGAAGGCCTGTAACCTGAGCTCTGACACTCAGGGCCGAAGCCTGAGCTCCACGCTGGGGGTTGGGCTTCAGTTTCAGACAGCCCTGGGTGCCCACTTTGGGTCCCGACCCACAGTTTGAGAACTGCTGTCCCAAATATTGAGGATTTTATTCTCTGATGCCTTGAACTCATATAGTTTTTGCAGCTGTGCAAAGTGATTATAAGATGCTGCTAGTAGATGTGTAGAGAAGTCTGACTTGATAGTTCTTTACACCAACTTTGCACTGGTGTAAATAACAACATGATGTTCAAGGTAGTGGAGGATCAGGCCCTGTCACTGCTATTTTGTATTTTTTACTTTCTCAATGACAAAGTAGCTGATTGTAGAATTAAAAGAAACATTTAGGATCAGACTGATTTCCTATCTAATTTTTAAGAATTCAAAGGCATGTATTACATTGGTGGCCTCAGCTGCATGATAGAGCCCTTTTCACAAGACTGACCAAAGTAAAAACTGATGTTTTTAACATAGCAGCTGTTCAAGTTCTGTCTTATCAGTTATTTATACATCTGCATAGGTGTGTGTGCTACTGTAAAATAGATATGAGTGGTGAACTCTAGGCCTCATTGAAGACAATGGGGGTTTTGTCACTGATTTCAACGGAGTCAGGATTTCACAGTGTGTCCAACAAAGAGCAGAGTCCTTGTGCCAAGAGATTATAATCATCTAAAGGTACAAATAAGTCCAAAACCATGTAAAACATAACGGACAAGTATCATACAGGACTAATCGAAGGCTGATTTGAGAAGGGACATGAGAAAGGAAAGTTGGTGGTCTCTTAGGAAGGGGTGTCTTACTATCTTACTTGCTTTCAGGGCACCAAGCCATTGTTTATAGTGGTTCCAAAGACTCCTAATATTCACCTTCTTCAGGTGGAGAAGAGCCTTTCCCAACAGCCCAAAGGCATTCAAAGCAGGTAAGTCTTTAACTTTCCTATGAGAGAGATTTTTGCAGGGATTGTGGGAAGGTACTCACCCCAGAACACACAATCCTTCATACCCTACCACTCTATGGTAAGATGAACCAGTCGGAAGCTGTGTGGCAATTCCGTTCTAATACCATGGCTTGATTTCTGTTATAGAAACTGAGAGGGGAAGGTTTAATCATTCCGTTTGGATGGAATTGGTACAGGTGAATGACAAATACACACTGTACCATTTAACAGATACATTTAGATTGGCATTTATTCAGTTTCTCAGATTTTGTCACAGGTATTCTTCCTCCTATTACAAAAATATACTTAAGTCCCCACCATGTAATTTATTTTAAATGTGATGGAGGGGAGACTGCAGCCTTCCCTGGAGAAATGAAGGGGGGAATTGAGCATTTTGGAATTATATTTTTAAAACATTTAAAGTGGATAAGGTAACCTGTTGTATTTTTTTCTTGCTAATTTCCACTTTCAGATGAGCAAATTAGGTGTTACCTTTCAAGTACTAGTATATTCACTATTGGAGATTCCATTCTATCAAGTAGTAAGCAAAACCATATATATATTCCTTTTCTTCTCCACCTGAAACCATTTTCACAGGGGTTTTTCATCAGTTTTCCAATAAAAAGCTGGATCCCCACAGTTTAAGAAACACTGGCACAGAAAATACACCTACTGTGGGTTTCTGTCAAATGTTAGCCAATACATGAAAGTACAGCTGTATAGTTTTATGAATAAGCTGTTGGATTTTTCTAGTGGCTGAATTTTTATATTTCAACAGCAATTGCACAACAATGATTTCACCCACTAATCAATCTTAGCAGTCATTCCTGTATTGATGTATCCTGTACTACAAAGCATTAGATATTATTCCTTAAACAAAGGGAAATCATGTCACAGTCTGAATTGCTAGCACAAATGTCATTTGGTTTCAAATTCAAATAATGGTATATTGTGTTTTGCAACACTACAGCTGAAATCCACTTAGTGTATTTACACATCTTCCATAAATTATACAAATTGGCTTATATAAAAAAAAATCCATTGAATCAGAGAAATTAGATACGAAAAAAGCCTATTTGGCTATCTTGCCCCTTTCCTGTGCCACTGCAGCATTGTTTCTTCTGCCATATAGAAGAGTGCTTTATCTAGTCTAGTTTTAGATAAGCAATGTGGCCTCCACCCATTCTCTTGTGGGATTGTTCCACTATCTAACAATTAGGAGATGTTTTCTTGATATCCAGCCTATATTTTCCTTTGCTTAATGTAATCCCTATACTCCATTTATATCCCTTTGGAACAACATTTTAACTTATATGAAATCTGTGCATGTGTGTCATATTTATCTTTCTCATCCTGTGGTTGAATAGTTCATATATTCATATTATTCGAATAGTATAATAAGCAAACAGTTGGTACAAGGCTAATATTTCATTGAGCAGTTATGCTGTGTATCAGTGGATATGCGTTTCCTGGCAAGGTCACTGTTGACACCTCTGACCTGATTAAAGAGTGAAAAATGTCAAGTGATACTAAAAGGGATATGTCATCCCAAGGGCCTACATGGCAATACTCTTGATCCTCTAGGAGAAGTTGAGTGCACTGCCTACATAGAATTTAAAAATGGGTCACTTTAATAGAAACACACATCATAAAAATCAAATCCTTTTGATAAGTAAAGCTGTGTATATATCTGGACCACACACGGCAAAACTCTTGCCTGTACACAAAATGAAACTCAGATGAATTACCTTTCACTGTAGAATGGCTTATGCTGACATTAAAACCCAGATGTGAACTCTGGTTCAATTTCAAAGAGGCCAGTTTCAAAAAATGTCTTTGCAGCTATATCTGTGACATCCAATCCATGTGTAAAATCTTTGATTCAGTGAACGTATTACATTGTCAATTTAATCATAATTCACGAGACAATCCTTTGTTTATTCCAAATTACAAGAACCAGGAAGGTGGCTGAAGAAAGTTCAGACTGTACAGATATTTGATACAACTCTACTGACCTCCTCTCATTAGCCAGTTATTTTAAAAGTGTGATAATACACCTTCTACAAGCAATAACTAATGTCATGGTGCACACTTCTGAGGTCTTTGAAAGCAATTGGCCTTTGGTATCAATACCCACGATGCATCTGAGGTGTCTGATTGTCCAGCATAACTATGCTTCTTGTTGTGGGCTACTATTTACTTAATAAAATACATGGTGGTGGCAGCAATACCGTCCAAGATCAAGGAAAGGATTTGTGCATTGGGGAAGTTTTTAATCTAAGCTGGTAAAAATAAGCTTAGAGGGGTCTTTCATGTGGGTCCCCATATCTGTATCCTGGAGTCCAGAGTGGGGAGGGAACCCAGACAGGTCCTGACAATTGTTAAATAAAATAATGGTTAAATACAGCTGTGTCAGCTAATCTTTATAAAACAAAAAGCCAGGCAATTATCCTCTGCATGACATGGTCTAAGAGTTAGAAAGAAGCTAAAAGAGGGGAAGTCACAATGACCAGGGCAGCATGTAAAAAAGTCAGGAGATGGAATGTAACTTGATAGTTGGAGATGCTTTAAGGAAAACAGCATGGGCAGCTTGGTAAAACATTACAAATAAATGAGCAACGTGTGATCAGTGAAATAAAGACAAGCTAACTTCACTGTATTTTATTCTTGAATAAAGTGAACAAATTGGAAACGTAAGGGACTTGACCCTAGATGGTTTTAACTTAAAGTTTGAGTATTTGAACCCTTCAAAATGTCTTTCCTCTCATCTTCCCTTTGGCAAGTAATAACTGTGATTTTTCCTTAATGATGAGTACAACCAGTATGAAAGATCACCTTAAGGTTCATCAGATTAAATGCAAAACAGGTGCTTGCTCGTAGGAGTGTGATTCCCAGAAGCTTGCCTGACGTGTTTTTTCCTAGCTAGTCTTATGAAAAAATTCACCTGTGGGGTTATTTGGGGTTTTATTTTTTGTTTGTTTTTATTTCTAATGTGAATCAATGAAATATTAATTAGTCTTTCAGACACACAAACTATGGTATAGTAATAAATGATAAAATAATGAAGTTGTCCTATTTGAAATAATCTAGCACTTTTTGTAAAAGTAATTGTTCACTCTATAACAATTTAATTTTCCAGCAAAGCATCATAAAAGATAAATGGGTTTCTGATGGCCTAAACAGATTAGCCTGTTATTCAAGTCTAATACATTTTAGTATTGTTGTGGCCTCTTAACAAAAAAAGCCACAGACTAGCTGCTCTTAGTACATGAGAATGTATAATATGGTGTGTGCATTTACATGGACACAAAACTGAAGTGTACACAAACTGAAGTGTTACACAGCCTCACATTTTAAACATATGGAAAGCAAAACACTGGGCAGAGCAGATGAGATACACTCAAGATACTGGAGATGTGCATAACAGTGAAATTCAGAGTAGGCCTATTGATTTTGAGTGCAGCACTACATTTTCTGGATTTGATCTTTCATGACAGTATTAAAAACACTGGACTAAAAACAGTCTAGTGGTGAAATATGTTCCTGCCAGAAAAACCTTCTGTACAGGCATCAACTATGAGGACATGGTGAAAGCTGATAATACCGCTGATTTTTATCTCCTTTGGTAAGTTGCAGAGAACAGTTTGCAGAGAATCTGCAGGTCCTCTGGGACAGAGGGCGGTGATGGTGCATGGTCACAAGGGAAGTGGACGTGATCCACACACACATGTGCACATAGGCAAATGCAGCTGCCTGAATGAGACAATGATCCCTATGTACAGTCCCTCTGCATAAATCATTCCATCTCTTAGCAGGAATAGAACAAGAGAAAGTGTTGTGTATACAGCTAGCTTCAGCCAGAATAAAGATATTTATGAACACAGCTTTAGCGGTTGACATATGTGTCCCTTTGGGAATGGGTGAGATTACATAACTTTTCCAGCATTGGTCAGAATTTGGTTACTGATGCAGTTTCCATCTTGAAACAGTAAATGCTATCCCTCATATAACAAAATGTGTGTGTGCATAATTTATATACAGGTGTCCTTGTTTTTAAAGCAAAAATCCCCAGTCCTATTTTTTTCTAATTCACAGCAAGATCACAGATACCCCATAAGGTTAGGGGTGTTTGACCCAGAGTTTTAGTCCAGGCCCTTCTCTATTTAAAAGTGACCTTCACCTGAAAAGGGGCTGGCCTGGATTTGTGCCTTCTTTGCTGCTTTCTGGTGTGTAAGTAAAACCTGACAGAATTTATGGACCAAGGGAGGAAGGTAGGATTATGATATCAGAGACACCACAAATTATAAAAATGTAGGGCTGGAAGGGATCTTGAGAAGTCATCAAGTCCAGCTCCCTGCACTGAGGCAGGACCAAGTAAATCTAAACCTGACAGGTGTTTGTCCAAATCCAACCGCCTCTTAAAAACTCCAATGATGGGGATTCTACAACCTCCTTGGAAAGCCTATTCCAGAGTTTAACTCCCGTATACTTAGAGAGTTTTTCTTTATATCTGACTTAAATCTCAGTTGCTTCAGTTTAAGCACATTACATCTTTTCCTACCTTCAGTGGACTTGGAGAACAATTGTTCACTGTCCTCTTTATAACAGCTCTTAACATATCTGGTTCCCCCTCAGTCGTCTTCCCTCAAAATTTAACATGCCCAGTTCTTTTAACCTTTCCACATAGGTCAGGTTTTCTAAACCTTGTGTCATTTGTGTTGCTCTCCTCTAGACTCTCTCCAATTTATTCACATCTTTCCTGCAGTGTGATGCCCAGAATTGGATGCTGTATGCTAGCTGAGGCCTCACCAGTGCTGAGTAAAGTGGAAAATTACTTCTTGTGTCTTACACTTACATACAACAGTCCTGTTAATATATCATCCTGTGGTGTTAGTCTTTTTCATAATGGCATTATTGACTTATATTCAATATATATTCAGATCCTTTTCAGCACTACTACCACCTAACCAGTTATTCCCCAATTTGTAGTTGTGCATTTGATTTTTTTTCCTTCCTAAGTATAGTACTTTTGCACCTGCCTTTATTGAATTTCATCTTGTTGATTTCAGATCAACTCTCTAGTTTGTCAAGGTTGTTTTGAATTCTAATCCTGTCCTCCAAAGTGCTCGGGTCCACTCCCAGCTTGATGTCATTTTATAAGCTTACTCACCACTCCATTACCAAGTCAATAATGAAAATATTGCATAGTATCAGGCTCAGGGCTTACCCCACTAGATACACCCTCCCAAGTTTGACAGAATATTGATAACTATTTTTAGTATAGTCTTTCAACCAATTATGCACCCACCTTATAATAATTTCAGCTAGACCATAGTTCCCTAGTTTGTTTATGAGAATGGCATGTGGGACTATGTCAAAAGCTTACTCAAATCAAGATACATCTCATCAATTACTGCCGAAGAAGGATCTTGCAAATGAACCTCATTATTCATTGAGCGGTAATTTGAACTCAGACTGTTCAAAGTTGTTTGCTTATTTGTTAACACTTACTTAATGCCAACACCATATAAAACTTTGGGATAAAAAACACAGCTTTGTTAAATTCAACACACTGTCCTTTCAGTTTAACATTCACAGTCCATATATCTAAGAGCGTCAGTGAATCCACTCACAACATTTGGAAAGAACAGACTGGATTTCCCGCTATTTCTAAGGTAAAAAAAGTTGTGGGGCAGGGAAGAGCAACAACAACCTGAAAACATCAAAACTTATTTATAAATCGTAAAGGGATATAAATTATTCTTCTTGCCATTAACCTCAATGCAAATTATTTAGTGGTTTAGTTTTACTACTGATTGGGATTTTGACTTGAACAGCATATTTTGTAGGGAGGAAAACATAAGTCATTGGTGTCTCTGCTTCAAGGGTTTGTAAATCTCTATAGCAACAAAGTGGGAAAGCCTGGGATAGCTAGGGGTCCCAGGTGTTTGTGTAATGATCACATTTAGAAATACTTTGAGAGAGATGCTACCTGCCAGCTGTAAAACATTGCTGTTTCCCAGGCAAATGCGTTCTATTTGAACCATTTGGTGCAAAACACTAGCATGTAATCTTCCTACCTGAGAAAATTATTTCTTTTACAAGCTCTATCTAGGAGTGTGAAGCAGCTTCTAATGTCTTAAGCAGAACAGCAGTGTGGATATTACGGAGTCTGATTTCAGCACAGTGCTCAGGGCATTAACCCTGTGTTTCCATTTAATTAATGTTAAAGGGAGAATAGTGCTTAGTTCTCAGCATACTGCACTGAACATTTACCTAACTTTAGTAACTTTATATTGCATTATGCATAATCCATTGTGAAATCCTTACTGATAATAGGCCAAATGTTCTGCCAGTGCATCTCCATTGAAAATGATGAAGTTGTGCCAGCAGATAATTTGGCCCATTAAATACAAAACTTTTCTTAGGCCTCTCTCTGATACTCTCCTTTGTGTTGCAGTGTTATTTGACAGCACTTCTGGAAGCATTATTGTTCCTCTAGTACATGATGGAGTATGACTGGAGATGTGTTTTATCCCATTAGGTAGTACTAACACACTGCTGCTACGCAGCTTGTACCATCCTCCACCCCATAAGGTTGATACATAAGGGGTCAGAGATGCATTTCCATTCACTCATCTGCTTTAGCACCTGTAAAGAAGCACGTGCACTTTGCGGCCTGAGGAGAATTCTTTACCATTCCACCCAGCACCTGGCCCATCCAAAGGATGCCAAGTGTCTAACACACACACACACACACACACAAAATGACAGGAAGTATATTCAAGATTAAAGCTATTACCAGCACTTAGGACACAGGTGTTACTGTCCAGAAATTAGAGCTGAGAGAACAAGGTATATCCGCGGCATATTTGGATGGCATATTTGTAGTTTCAAATTGGCATATTTGAAACTGCAAAACCAAATCTGGGCACAATCTTACAATGGTCAAGTTCAGCAGTTCTGCCTTGTTTCCAACAGCCACTAGTGCAGGTGTTCCTTCATCCCAATAGTTACATTGATCATATTGATTCAAGGATACTTCAGCTCAGCACAGAACTGCACTTAGCATCAACCCCTTCCAACCAGCTGCCTACACTCCCCAGAGGTTTCTGACCCTGGAATCTCTCGCACTCTTTCTGATCTCCTGCTCCCACTCACCTTTGTTATCTTGCCTGAAGGGTTGTCGAGAGGAACAGTTAGTTCATGGCAAGCTGGGATGTAAACCTACCTCACACTAGCCTGCCATGCACTAACTGACTGGACCCTGCTGCTAGGTGCACTTTGGTCTATTCCCATAGATCAGTCCAATCTCATTCTTCCCAACTGAGTCCCTCCTTCCTACTGTCTGATAAATCATTTGAGAATGGAAGTGCTCCAAGTTTTACTCTTTACTAATCCCCCGGTAGCACGTACATTAAAGAATTTTTCACCCATGTCCAGAACTTTGCTTCTACACATTAACTTCTTAGCTTGTCTATTATCAATCATTTCCTGCATCCTGCTCAAGGAGAAGGACAAAATCCTATGGAAACTGCTAGATGGAATATTCAAATTAGATCTGAATTATAATTAGACTTGTATTTTCTACCAATATCATTTTTAATTTTTTCCTCAGTTGATTGGTCACAAATATGTAAACTTTGAGTTGTGCTGCTGGTTGCAATTAGTGAGATAAATAATGTGGTTTTGTTTATGTTCTTTGATTGGTTGAGCATGCAAACACTACTGACACAATTACCCGCCTGTGCAAATGGAAAATTTTGTTTCTGCAACTATTTGTGCATGTGACTTGGAAAGGTTCTTTGTGTAAACATTTGTGCTAGTAAAATGACTGCTCAGAGTGAACATAAAAGGGGGTGTGTATGATCAAAGGAAATTCATTTTAAAATGTGGATAAATATTCACAAGGGAAAAGAAATGCATTTTTCAGTCATCTGTAATTATAATGCCCACACTATTCACAGTATCAGGCATCTTGCATGTCACTCACACAGTTGGCAACCTCATCACATCTTCTGGCAGCCCAGCTGGAATATCACACATATATCAGGGCTGCTGGAATTCCCTGCGGTTTTCCACCTGAGAGCGAGGGCTACTATGGTGGAGAAATAACAGGCTGCCTCTTAGCCTCTGCTTTTGCTGGATTTTGCAAGCCAAACTGGAGCAGCCAGGATAGGGAGGAGGTGAATTTGTTACGAATTCACAAAATGTTCATCAATGCAAATCTGCATTTTGTAGCCCCCCCCCCGCCCCTCCCCCCACTACTCACGACTCACTGAAGTCATTAGGACTTAAGCATATGCTAAAGTTAAGGATATGTTTAGATGCTTTCCTGGACAGGAATGGATGTAAGTACATGCTTAAGTGCCTTCCTGAATCAGAGCCTTTGTGGATAATATTAATTTGGCCTGCTTTCCCCATGACATACAGGTTTATTTAAATATTTTAACAACCCATAGAAAAAATATACACATCAATAGTTATTGTGACAGAGAGGCCCATCTGTGTTTCACTACTCTGTGCCAGCAGCTCTTGTCAGGCCTGACATGCTCAGGACACCTAATACACTGTTGTCATAATCTGTATCTAAAAGGTGGTATGTAAGATACCCTTGGAAAACCAGTGACTCATTGATTATTAATATCCTTGCATGATGTATGTACAGGGTATATTCAAGCAGTTATGGATAGGAGCTAGAATTATGTTCTTGAAAGGTGTTTGGCAAGAAATCCATAAACCCATTCTGCCCTAGACAAAAGAATGTATATTTGTTTGTGCAGGCTGGTCATCAGGCAGAGACAATGAAGGTCTGTTTACATAATAAGTCAACAAAGTTATCAAGCAGGGGAGAAGACAGCATGGGAGAGAGAAACTTTCCCTGAGCTATAGAGACCGGGGGGGCTGACCCTCAAATGATAAGTAGTTGAATCAACTGATCGTACACAATATTACTGTATTACACAAGTGTATCAGGTAAGGTCTTTTCTGAAAGCTAATGACACACTGGTGATTAATATCATTTTGACATATATGTATTAACGCTATATGAGGAAATATGGAAACAATGATTTTAGGCTTTAAAGTCTGTGACAAACTCAGAGAGAAACATGTTCCCTCTCAAACATGTGGGACTGTCACAACTATCTACCTGTCTCCAGTGAAATTAAGCAAGGTGTGGCCAAAAACATTGGAAGCCCCATTTACATAAAAATCAGTGGGGGATGGGACATCAACAGTAAGGGTAGAACAGGATGAGGTCATCCTGAGGACAAAACAGTGAGTTTGCGAAGATATAAAAAGAAAGGATAAGCCATCTGGCATCCATCCCTCAGCAGACACAAGGGGCCAAAGCACTTGCAAGCTGGGAAAGATGGGGATGCCAAGACCCTGTAATTCTGTGGAAGGTCCTGACTGGGGAAGTCAGGGAAAGGGAAGAAAAATGATTAGTGTGGTGGGGCAAGGCCAGATGCCTACAGGAAAATGATATGGAACAGATATGTTAGTCCCAGGCTAAACAAATCCCTGGTACTACTGGAACAAAATGGTAGTTGTTCCAGGTTAATCAAGACACCTGGGGCCAATTAAGAACCTTCTAGAAAGCAATAGAAATAGCTAGCCTGATTGGGACACTTGAAGTCAATCTGAAGCTGGCTGAAACCAGTTAAAAAAACCTCCAAGTTAGTCAGATGCCTGTGCATGTCCAGAGCCGTGGGAGGAAGTTGTGCTGTTGGTGAGACTGAGCGGTAGACACCATATTATACATGAGGAAGGAGGCCCTGAGGTAAGGGTGAAGTAGAGTTTGAGGAAGCAGGGACTGCTGCGGGGAAGTAGCCCAGGCAATTGTATTGTGTTCTGTTGCTAAAAGGTCAGCCATCATAGCTGATACTATTAGGGTCCCTGGGCTGGAGCCTGGAGTAGAGGGTGGGCCTGGGCTCCCCCATTTCTGCCTCCCCTAATTAATCACTGAGATTGGGAGACAACAGAGACTGTGCAAGGAAGGATAGCTTTTCCTCTCCTCCCTCGCTGGCTTATGATGAAAATGGCTCAATAGGCTGTAACCCTTATCTCTAGAGAGAGAAGGGCTACGTGGAGGGTTACAGTGAGCCTCTGAGGCTAGTGAAATCTGCCAGGAAACGTAGGATCCACAGCGACAAGGATAGACTTTTGTCACATTAGTGAGAGAAACCATCTTGAATAAAGTCTGTGGCTTGCTAAAGTAAGTTTTAGACTTTTAGATGCATTTTCACTTTTATTTGTTTGTAATTCATTCTACCGTTATTTCTTTTATTTGGCATCACTTAACCTGTGTCCCACTGTTAATCAATTTTGTTTTATTTTTACTATAAACCAGCTTAAAACTGCTTCTGAAGGGCAGGGTGTATTTATCCCAGTTAATGTTATAATGTGCTTTTGTCACTTTAAAGGAACAAGCGAACTGTATTATTTCTGAGTGGTCCAGGAGAGGGCTGGATACTTCAGGTAGGATTGCCAGGTGTCCAGTTTGGAAGCTAGTGGCTCCAGTCAGCACTGCTGACCATGCTGTTAAAAGTCTGGTTGGCTGCACAGCGGAGCTAAGGCAGGCTCCCTGCCTGCCCTAGCTCTGGGCAGCTCCTCAGAAGCAGCCAGCATGTCCAGCCCTTAGGCTAAGGGGCAATCAGGGAAGCTCCGTGCGCTGCCCACACCCCCAGCACTGGCTCTGCAGCTCCCATTGGAGCTCTGGGGGCAGCACTTGTGAGTAGGGGCAGTGCATACAATGCAAATCTGTCTGGCTGTGCCTCCATCTAGGAGCTGGACATACCGTCTGCTTCTAGGAGCAGAGCAGGGAGCCCGCCTTAGCCCCACTGCGCCATCAACTGGAAGCCACTTGAGGTAAGCGCTGCCCAGCCAGAGCCTGCATCCTGAACTCCCTGCCCAAGGTTGGAACCCCCTCCTATACCCAAACTCCATCTCAGAGCCAGTACCGCCTCCCACACCTCAACCCCCAACCCTATCCCTGAGCCCCCCTCCTGCACCCCAACCCCTAACCCCAGCCCTGAGCCCTCTCCCAAATCCCTTGGCCCCAGGCCCATCCCAGAGCCCACACCCCCATCTGGAGCCCTCACATCCTCCCACACCCCAACCCCCTGCTCCAGCCCAGTTAAAGTGAGGGGGTGGAAGAATAAGCAACAGAGGAAGGGGGGATAGAGTGAATGGCGGCAGGGTCTCAGAGAAGGGGCGGGACAGGGGCAAGACGTGGGATGGGGAAAGGGTGTTTGGTTTTGTCCAATTAGAAAGTTGGCAACCCCAACTTCAGGGCACATAGTTATAGGGAAATACAGGCATGGGGGATTGTTGGGTTCACAGTGCAAGTAGTAGCCAAGGCTGGTGGAAGCCAGGGTGGAGCAGTGGGCAGGCTGCAGGAGACAGAGTTGCTTATCCAGAGATGCACAGTTGATATGAGCTGCATGCTTGTCCGCTGGCTTTTAGTGCCCAGGCTATGAGTCACAGCAGCAGAGCGTTTAAGGCACCTAGAGTTACAGAACAGACAGTGACACAACCCCTCACTGATCTGGATTGCATCCCAGAACTTTAGTTTAGAACCTTTATAATAGGTTTCCTCGTTGCCTTTTGATATTGTTTGTAATGGTAAACTGTTAATCACAGTTTAGTTTAATCTAGCCCCTTAAACAGAATGTTTTTATTTTATTTTACTAACCTCCTTGAAGTTGCATAAGCTTTTCATACGTGTTAGTTGCTGTTGACATCAAAATCAGCAAATATATTTAGCACAATACACTAATGTGCAGACAGTAAGCTTCTTAATGAGTCTTCAGGGGATTTTCTTTGATCATCTTTTCTTTTCTTTTTCTTTTTTTTTTAACACTACACCAGCAGTACAAAGCACAGCTACTCTCCACAGTTAAATGCTGTCATGCAGCAGCCTTCTAATTGAGCAATATAATCCTCACAAATCAACAAGTAAATGGATAAAATAAGCTGTCAGAATGTTCCAATAAAACAAATTCAGCTACTTTGGCTGTAGTTCATTTAACTTTTACTTTTCATCATCGAATCTTACGTGGAATATGTAAAAAAACAAAAAGCTTTTGACAAGAGCTGGAGACATTGCTCACAGTCCATTATTAATGCAGATGATGACAAAGGGAAGAGGTGTAACTCATTGATATACTAGTGCTCACTGTGAAGACCTTTTAAGATAGGTACAGGCACTTCTCAAGCACTTAGTATTGTCTAATTCAGCTAAAATAGATTTCAGTGACATCAGTTGTTATATGTCTTGGGTACATGGATTTAAAATAATGGAGCATGAGGAGCAGAACAAAAGATGATTACCTAGCTTCTCCTCAGTCCAGAAAGATGGATTGTAGACTGCTTGTTATTATAATGCTTAAAGGACAGGGGATCTTTTCAACCTACATTTTTTTAAAACCTTTTTTTCTTATTCTTGGGGATGAAAAATTATAAATCATTAAGACATTAAAAGTGTGGGGGGGAAGAGAGTACCTAAAAGAACATGGGAATGATAAGAGGCTATTTAACTGATCAATATTCCTCCATTTTGTTAGTTTGCTTTTTTCAAATGGCTTTTTAAAATGTTTCTTGAACACTCTATTTTCTTTGTCTCTAACTCTGAGTGGAGTTTATTTTAAAAAACTTTTTGGTTTGGCCACATTGTGGGATTCACTAGTTATTTGTATAAGGACAATGTGAGGTTCAGTGGTGTTTCTTTCAAATGAAAATAAAGAAATAAAAGAAAAAAGTAAACTTTGTATTCTAATGTGAATAAAAAAAATAAACAAATCTTTAAAACAAGTAAGATAAAAAGCAAGCAGGATAACATAAGCACATTGTGCTAAATTCTCCTCTTGCAGGGTTGTGTGCAATAGTCCAGAACTTCTAAACACTTCCAGACAATGACAAGTAGGACTGGTTTGGATGCTGCCATATGGGATTCAAAGCTAAGTATACCATTGAAATGAAACACAGTTTGCCTGAAGTATAGATTTCTTATAAATTAAGGAAGAAATTACAAGATGCCAGCTTGGAGACTGTAAACCTCTTCAGCCAAATTTCCATCTCAGATTACACCAGTGGATATCCTTGGGGCTACATCACTGTAACCAAAACCAGATTTGGCGTCTCTTAAGCTGTACCACCAAGGGCTAATAGTCAGTTTAATTGTGCTTCATCAATATACTTTTTTTTCCTGCTAAAATGTTTCATTACCGCTTGCACAGTATTAAGTATCAACATTTTCCCAAAGAGCTAAAATAATTCTCATTGCCAGCAAAAAACACCATACATATTTTCTTACTTTTCTACCTACTTAAAAAGGCAAGCTTCACCAATCTGATAACACAGAGACATGGACTCAGAGAAGACGTCATTAGTAATGTTATGAATCACTCCCCTGGGAGATTTTCAGAATAAAGTAATTTGGGGCATCTCCCCTCAGTGGTGCAATCCCCTATTTTGCCACATTGAGCTGTTGTGTATTGCTGTTAAATGTGTGTAACTTTTATTGCATAGATTAAAATTGTCATGGGTTATACAAACACCACCCTGGGCCCAAAGCGGTTAAAAGGCAGTTCTGGGCCCAAGTAGTCCCACCCTTCCAGACCTGCCGATCATGCTGTGTCTGGAGGAGCAGGTTAAAAGATGCTCAGAAGCCCAGGCAAAGGGTTGTGGACAGGCTGCAGGAGAGAGGAGCCCTTCTCCTAGAAGAAGAGTGTGCCTAAGAGGGGATCACAGAGCAGGTAAGGCCCTCAGGCAGCACCTTCTTTAACCACCTCCTCCCCTTTGAGACCTTGTAGGAACAGCAGGGTCCTGTTCCTTTGGACTATTTAGGATGTGAGGTGACTGACTGTTGGACTATAGGAGCCATGCTCAGTCTAAACTGAAGGGATCTATAGGTAGGAAATAGCCCAGGGAAGCAACTTAAACTCACTGGAGGAAGGATCTTGCCAGTGTTGCTTCTGAGAGGGCCCTGGGCTGGGCCCCCATGGAGGCGGCCTAGTTCCCCCTACCACACCCTCTTAGGGGCATAGACCTAGATGTGGGTGAAAAGCTGAAGATCCCTGGCTTAAGGTCAGGAACAGGCACCTCTACCACCCTGACTGATAAGCAAGGGGCTGGAAGTCAAGTGCTCCAACCACTAGGCAGCTTGGCCCTCTGAGCCACCTATTACAAAGACCTATATAGAAGTTAGCCTCGAATTGCCATAGATATACTATATTAAGGTATGCTTTATTACTTTCTCAATATTATCCCATTCTCCCTTTGCAAGGCCTCAGTGTAAGTCTTTAACAAAAGCCAATATATGATTCACATTTTAAACATTTTGCACATCAAGTCAGCCTGAGTATCATTTAGAAATAATGCCCTGTTCTTCCAACATTCCCAAAAGGTTTTTCTATGCACCCACTCAGACACTGGGTGAAATTTTGACTCCACTTAAATCAGTGGCCAAAAGCCCATTGACTTCAGAGGGGCCAAGTTTTCCCCCATTGTGCTGATCTTGCACCATTGGAGTGAACAGGAGCAGAACTGGATTGAGTGGTCTGTAGCTTCCTTATTACACTTTCAGGGGATTAAACTTCTTTATCTATAGAAAGATTCTGCAGGATAAAAAAGTAACTCCCTTTTTAACTACATGGACTAAAAAATGTAGTGTAGCTATGGAGAAAGAAAGAGAGAACTTGATGTTAAAGCGGTCTCTCTCTCCATTAACTATAGTCACAACATATCTAGAATTCCTCACAGCATACAAGAATCCAGTTTTCTCTGCATGAGAGTTGTGGAGAACTGGAAAATATCTATTTTCAATACATATCATATGCCTTTCAGTGTATCTGAAAATGCAGTGCACCATGGATAGGTATCCTAATATGCCCAGTGCTGCTGTCTGGCACAGTGAATTGTGAGACTTTTTCCCAGTGCTTGTGAGATACCACCAATTCACACAGGGAGTTTTGGGAACTAGGGATCAAATTCCCCCAAATCCCGCTTTCTCCATCCCATGATGTTTACTTCATCCCATAATTTTCATGCAATTTTTTTAAATTCCCAAAGTCATGTGCACTGCTTTTCAGTCTCCACCATCTCTCTGGCAGAAGCATGGACCCTGCACTCCTCAGCACAATTATCACAATCATTGCAAATACTGGATTGTAGTTTCTCCTTTATCTGTGGAACTTCAGTGACTATTACCACACCTGGTGGTGTGCAGATGAAGGTGAGATGCATAAGGACAATGGATGGATAATTGAGCCAGCGAATAAAAATGTTGGGTTGTTGCTGGCATTCACAGAGCAATGCCACAAGGTGAATCTGATAAATTAACTCTAAGTGGTTAATAAGTGGGATAGCATTGTATTGCAGGCTGGGGATGATGAGCAGTGGCTGTAGAACTTTCGGATTGGATGTGAAAGGCCACATTCCTGGGATCTGGGTGCCAAGCTTGCCCCAGCCCTCCAGTGCAGGGACACCAGAATGAGAGCAGCAGTGACAGTGCAAAAGCAAGTAGCATCTTGCCGTGGAAGCTTGCAATGCCGGATTGCTGTTAGTCAGTGAGCAATCAGTTTGGATTTGAAAAATCTGCAGTGGGGGCCATTGTGATCCAACAGAACAAGGCCATTAAGCATATGCTTCTGAATAGGGTTGTGACTCAGCAATGTGTAGGAAATGCTAGATGGATTTGAAGCACTGGAGTTCTTGAACTGCGGCTGCGTGATAGATGGGACACATATTCCAATATGGCACCTGCCCATCTTGCCAGTGAGTACATAAACTAAAAGGGGTATTGATTCAAGTGCTAGTGGATCACTGGAGATGCTTCAGGGACATCAGTGTGTGCTAGTCAGGGAAGGTGTATGATTCTCACACCTTTAAGAACGCAGGAATTTTCCAAAGCTGCAAGCAGGGACATTCTTCCCCAACCAGTTGTACTCCCATTGGCGATGCTGAAGTACCAGTAATGATTCTGGGGGACCCAATCTACTCCTTGCTCCCCAAGCCAAACACCAGCCACCTTGACAGCATCACAGAAAGATTTGACTGCTGACTCAGCAGGTGCAGAGTGACGGTTGAATGAGCTTTTGGTAGATTAAAGGCTTGCTCTCAATGTTTACGCAGAAGATTGGATCTCAGCGAGGCAAACGTTCATATGGTTATAACTTCATGTTCTGTACCAGAGGTGGAAAGTTGTATGGGCCTGTGCCATGCCCCAGGAATATTCAGAGTCCGGGGGCCCAGCTCCACCATTGTTTGGGGCTGGGTCTCTCCCCTGATCTCACCTGCTTCCCCTGGGTGACTTAAAAGGGCATGCCCCTGCTGCCACCACCAGCAGCGCAGTGGGCCTAACGCAGCTTCCTGCCCGCCCTTGTCCTGCGTGGCGCACCACTCCTGGAAGCGGCCAGCACATCCCTGTGGCCCCTGGGGTGGGGTGTTTCCGTGCACTGTCCCCACCACCAGAGTGCCAACTCTGCCATTGGAACTGTGGCCAATGGGAGCTGCGAGGGCAGTGCCCGTGGGCAGTGGCAAGTGGAGACCTCATCCCACCCTGCCTAGGAGCCACTGCCAGAGCGGTATGTGGGTCACTTTTGGGAGCCGCCCGAAGGGCTGCACTCTTCACCCTCTCCCACACCTCAACTCCCGTCCCCAGCCCAGAGCCCACACCCTGCATCCAAACTCTCTCCCAGAGCCCAACCCCTCACCCCTCCTGCAGTCAAACTCACTTCTAGAGCCTGTATCCTCTCCTGCACCCCAACCCCTTGCCCCAGCCCAGAGCCAGCACTCAAACTCCCTCTAAGAGCCTTAGACTGGTGTGGGAGGTGGGACTTGGACCCATTCTGGGCACCACCAAAAATTACACAAACCTGCTGCCCCTTGTGTACTACATAATAGCTGGGAGGCAATTGGGAAAAGCTATTGCCAGGGTGGAGGGGCAAAGTGGACTAGCTTTTTGCTCAATTTAACAGCCAGACAGAATTGGTATTCAAGAGCTATGTGAATGGCTATACTTGGGGTCAGGTAGGAATTTTCCTCTGGGCCAGATTGGCAGAGAGCCTGTCAGTTTTTCTCTTCCTCTGCAGCATGGGGCACAGGTCACTTGCAGGTTTAAACTACCGTAAATGGTGAAGTCTCTGTAACTTGAAGTCTTTAAACCATGATTTGAGGACGTCAGTAACTCAGCCAGAGGTTAGAGGTGGGCGGGTGAGGTTCTGTGGCCTGCAATATGCAGAAGGTCAGACTAGATGATCACGATGTTCCCTTCCGACCTTTAAGTGTATGAATCTATGAGGGGAACCAACCATGTGGCTGAGGAAGGCCTCAAAAGACCATTGCAACAGTCAAACTTACTACTGTTATCAGGTGCTTTTATGAGAGAGTGTCTGTAGGTAGGTTATTGCCTCCCATTATGAATTCTGTAATGGTTGGTGTAAATCAATAAAAATTATTCTGAGTTTCCAAAAATAGAACTTTATGGTATACAAAAAAAGGCAACAAAAATAAAGACCAAACAAACGCACAAGGTAAAAACAGTTTAGCAATACTGTTACAAAGTGAACAGTGAACATTAACTTACTACAATCTAGTCAGTTGTGTCTGATCTTGTAGTTTTCACAGGCTGGTATATGTGTAGCTATGGTTTGCCCCCAGCATGGAGGAGTAGGTGATGAAAGTGTACACCACGCTGCTGCCTGTTATGTGGGGGGGGGGGGGGGGGGTAGGGAGCAGTGATCATGGAGTTTTCCATGGAATGGAAAGGCTACTGCATATAGGATCTTTGGGTATTTTTTCTTCTTTGCAAAGGTATTCAATTTCTAGTGCATTTGCCTAGTGTTATGTATTATATCAAAAGTGTTCTCCCTTCTAAGCTGTGCAAGTAAACCTTTTTTCTTTCTCTGTAAAGGAAGATTCAGCGAGTAATGCACTTTCATATCAATAAAAAGTCAAAAATAATATGGTTAGCAAGGCTAAGGACAATAATAAACAGATTTTTAAATATATTAGTAACAAAAGAAATACTACCAATGTTACAGGCCCATTAGTAGATGGAGATAGGAAAACTGTTAATAGTGATGCAGAAAAGGCAGAAGTGTTCAGTAACTATTTCTGTTCTGCATTTGAAAAGAGGAAGGATGGTGAAATTCCTTCCAGCCCATTAGTAACTAAGGAGGATGTTAAACAGTTTCAACAAAGGGGCTAAACATTTTTAAATCAGCATATCCAGAGACCTTGCACTCAAGAGTTCTGCTAACATTAACTTTTAATAAACTTTTGACTAAATCCAGTGAAATTCCAGGAGAATGGAAGATTGCTAATATTGTGCCAATATGCAATAAAGGTAAGTAGGAAGGCCTGGGTAAATATAGCCTGGTTAGCCTGAATCAGTTGTGGACAAAATAATAGAAAAGCTGATAATAGATTCAATCAATAAATAATTAAAGAGTGAAGATAATTAAGGCCAGTCAACATGCCTTTATGCAAAACAGGTCTTGTCAACTGAACCTGATTTCATTTTGTGATGAGATTACATATTTAGTTGATAAAGGTAAATGCATAGATGTAATATACTTAGACTTTTATAAAATGTTTCACTTAGCACAACACAACATTTTGATTTAAATATTAACATTATATCTTATTAATAAAGCATAAGTTAAATGGATTAAGAACTAGTTAACTGACAGATCTCAAAAAGTAGTGGTCAATAGGGAATCATCTTCGAATGGGGGAGTTTCTAGAGGTGTTCCACAGGAACTGGTTCGGGGCCTGATCATATTTGACATTTTATCAGTCAGCTGGAAATAAATAACAAAGCACTGCTGATAAAATTTGTGGATGACACATAGATTGACAAAGTGGTAAATAATGAGGAAAGAACAGCCATATAGCGCAGTTTAGATTGCTTGATAAGGTGGGCCCATTCAAACAATGTGTTTTAATACAGACAAACCGTAAGGTCATATATCTAGAAACAATGAATGTAGGCCAGACTTACAGGATGAGGAAAAACAGTGACTCTGAAAAGGATTTAGAGGCCACAGCGAACAAGCAACTCATCATGAGTTCCCAGTGCTGTGGAAAAAAAGACTCATGCTTGGATCCGTGGGTGTATAAACAAGGAAGCAGCAAATAAGAATAGGCAGGTGTTTACCTCAGTATACAACAGGCCTGCGCAACTCGGAAAGCAGCAAGTTTTGCCATATTACTGCAAAAAAACCTGCTGTGGGCCGAAAAGCCCCGCCCTCGCCCCACTCCCATCTGCTTCTCTCCACCCCATCGCATGGCTTTCCCCGCCCCTACTCACCCCCAGCAGGCCGCACAGTGAGCCCGTGCGGGCCGCATGTGGCCCCCGGGCCACCTGTTGTGCAGGCCTGGTATACAACATTAGTGAGATCAATACTGGAATACTATGTATAGTACATGTGTGCACATTTGTAAAAGGATTTGGAAAAATTGGAGAGGATACAGAAAATGATTTGAGCACTAAAACAAATACCGTATAATGAGAAACTCAAAAGAGCTCAGTCTGTTTTGTTTATCAAAAAGAAGAATGATAAGTGACATGTTAAGTACTTTCACAGTGAGAAAATACCAGGTACTAAGAGGCTTTCTAATCTAGTAAAGAAAGACACAACAAGAAGCTGAAGACAAACAAATTCAAATTAGAAGTATGTTATAAATTTTGAACAGTGAGAGTGATTGTTCCAGTGGTTAAACTGTCAAGAGAAGTGGTGACTTAAAATCAGGTCTAGATGCCTTTCTGAAATATATGCTTCAATCAAACACAAGTTACTGGGGTCAACATAGAGATAATCAGATGCAATTGAATGTCCTATGATATACGGGAGGTCAGACTGGGTGATCTCATGGTGCTTTCTGGCCTTAAAATCTGTAATGTGCACATAGCAGCAGAATACAATTACTGGATATTTTGCATATATGCGAAAAATAGTTTTGTGCAATTGTTTTTTATCAGTCATTTGGCAAGTTATGGTAACAGACACTGGAGTGTGAATCCAGCACTACCTTGGATGTATTTCAGATGGACATTGAATTATATCTAGGTAGCTGAGTTTCATCACTAACTAAGCTGTGGGAAGCAGTCAGCACAGAAACAAGATTTAGCTTCACTTTGCTAAAAGAACTCGTATCTTCCATGAAATTTCCAGGCACTTTCTAGCTTGGTAAAGATGTCCCTAAGTACATTTCTCTGTGATGTCACATATATCAAAATCCTCATGGGTTAAGTGAAACTTCTGTTATCATTAATGTACTATAATGATGCTTTCTGGGTGATTGAGTTTGCAGACCAGGAAGTGTCAGAGAATTTTGCAAACGAGAGAGAATATTAGCAAAGCTCAGCTGAGTCTTATTTCTGTGCTGCTCAATGGAAGTGTCCAGCACGTTGATCTGAGATTTAGTCACTTTTCATTTTGGCTTTGCAGTTACTCTTCAAAGATTTCAGTTGTAGCAGAGCAGAAAATACGGGGCACTGATCAAATATATTTTTTATCATATTTGGAAAAACTAAACAGTTTACAGTTTACAAACGCTAAGGTTCGTCTATTTCAGAATGAGTTTGCATTGCTTGTGTAGGTGTGTGGTGGGGTGAGTGTATAAACTTCACTTTGGAACAGAAGGGATTACTGAGCAGTTCTGGGGCCAGGTGACTGTCCCATTGCACCTGTAGAACCTGCACCCTCCAGAGGAGGAGCTTAAAAGGGAGCTGGACAGCTCAGAAAGGAGACAGGATGCAGAACTGACCTATCCTTGAGAGACCCTGAGCAGAAGTCCTAACTGCAAGCAGGAGCCTGCAAGACCCTAAAAGAGTGTCCAGGGAGGAGACCCAGGTGAGAGGCAACTAGGAGCTTTTTCACTTGGGCTGAGAAAAGCCTGGGAGGCGGACTGCTGAGCTGGGAGCCTGACTGGAGGTGGGGGCTGATCCAGGACTGCAGCCTTCCCTTAATCCTGGATAGAGGGAGAGGCGAATACCCTCCATGATGCGGGGAGGGTTGTGCAACCCAGGAACCAGTTAAACACAAAAAAGAGGAAGAAGTCCAAATGCTTTTCAATGGGCCTGTACCAGACTGGGCATAGCTGGCATTTCTCAGGTAATGTTCAACCAAGTGGTGCATCATACAGCTCCAGTAGGTTGTTTAATTGTACTGTGCACTATGAAGCTGGGGCCAAGGCCAGCCCAAAGCACTCCAGGGTGCTTGCTATCATGCCCTCTATTACCCACAGGATGGCAAACCTAACTGGTGACTGGAAGGGGAGGGCTGGAGGCCAGAGTTGCTGTCTACCCAGGGGTAGACTGCCACAGTGTTGAAGTGATTAGATTACAGATGAGGGATGCCAGAGACTGGGGACAGCTGGGACCCTGTGAACTAACCACTAGCTGGTACCACTGGTAAGCCTAGCACTCATCACAAGGTGGAAACCTGGTGTTTTTATATTGAGCTTATGGATGTCAGGAAGGGGCTAGCTACAGCTGCAAAAAAGACATTCATAGGATGCTAGTCCTCTCCTCCAAAAGACACTGATGACAGTGAGACTATAGATCGGAGAGGACATGCAAACCTAGGGGATTATACTTCTTTGCCTACCACAGAGCTGTGGTCATGGAGTCTCCCTATGCCCTGCACCTGGTGGGTTTTGGAGTTTGTGGTATGGCCAGCAATTACATGACTACGTGGCTCCACTGGCCAAATACTTCTCCCTCGTTGAGGGGCCCAGCAACTTCAAAGGCTACTGAAACCCAGAAACTGCAATGGCACATACATAGCTGCTCCACTGCCTCATAGTGCATATTATTATTCCCTTATTCCATCAGTGTGCTGTGAGCCCAACACTAAGACTTTAAGTCTTCGGTAATAAGCAGCACTTTATAACAGCAGATGTCCAAATTGATGATATCCATTGAACACACAATGTGATATTGTTAGCTTCATATAATTTTTATTTGATTTTTCTGAGCTCTCAAACACTGCAACAAAGATACAATTTTGCTGCAAGCTTTGTATTGTTCTCTAACTCTTTCATTCGGATGTATGCAGATGTTCAGTCTGCAGCTATGCAAAATTTCAAATGGTCCTACACACACAACGCATGATCACAAATATTTACACAAGCAGAATTGTCAGGGAGTTCAAAATTAAAGACCTGAACCGATTGGCTCGGCTCAAGATTCGGTTTAGCTTTGCAGAGCTGGCTAATCAGCATTTGGTTTTAAATGGCCTCTCAAGGTATAGAATGTCTAAGAATATGTTAAGTATCGGAGGGGTAGCTGTGTTAGTCTGGATCTGCAAAAGCGGCAAAGAGTCCTGTGGCACCTTATAGACTAACAGATGTATTGGAGCATAAGCTTTCATGGGTGAATACCCACTTCGTTACCCATGAAAGCTTATGCTCCTATACGTCTGTTAGTCCATAAGGTGCCACAGGACTCTTTGCTGCTTAAGAATATGTTGTTATTCTTTAACTCATAAATGCTTACAGTTCATAGAGCTGATCATAAAAATCCTGCTAACCTGACTTTTCTCTTGATTTTGCTTATGACTGTCTCATTTGGAAGGAACACTGTTTATTTACTGGATTTAGACACACAAAAGGTTGTATACAATGCACTCTAGTCACCTCTTACTTTTGATATGGCTATTTTTAAATGATGTAACTCTCCAACATAACTAAAGTGCTGCAGAGCCATTCAATGTAACCCATAACAAACACACTAGGCAAACTAAAAGCTAAAGCTTTCCTTCCAGGCCAACAATTTACCACCTTCATAATTCTCCCCTGTCTTCAAATGACTGGGAAAAAAAGAAGTACAGGTGTGTCACGTCTTGCGTGAGGGTTCCATTCCGCGGTTACTGCATAAAGCGGAAACCACGTATAGCCAGAACCCATTGACTTCAATGGCAGGCAAAATCGCACCCCGTACAGGAAGAATTTTTTTAAAATGTCCCCTTTTTTTTTTTTTTTTTTTTTTTGCAGACCACGTAAAGCGTACTTTGCAGCTGGCCCTGAAGGTCATCAGATATTGGCTCTCTCCGATCAAGATGTGGCTGGGGTGTGTGTGTGTGGAGGATTCCAGAGCATTAGAGCTATCTGCAAACTCACGGGGATTCTGTATGAGGACAGGAGTCCATTGGTGTGGTTCTCTTTGCAGGATCTCAGGTGACTTTCTTGAGGATACAGAGGGAATCTGTGTCAGAGCAGGGGTTACAAGGCAGGATTTTTCTGAATCTTCAATAGACTTTACTTATCTTTCATTCTGTGTCCTTATATATAATATTAGAGATTCTAGTCTATTACAGTATAATATTAAGACATAAATAAAATATTTATATCATGCTCCCATCGATGACTGTAGGAAAGTAAAGATGCAACATTTGAAATTGTTGCTATAAATCCTCTCTGTGCCTTTTGTATTTGGTCATAGATTCTGCTCTCCGCTGCGAGGATACATCTCTTGATTCTGCTCTGCTGGAAATAATGTACCATTCCTCCTTTTGCATCCTAAAGTATTTCACAAATTATAATTTTTTTAAAAAAAATTAAATAGTTTATGGAATTAGTGCTGCTGAAAGATTAAATTTTTTTCAGGGTAATGTTCATGAGCACAACACTGTACTTTGAAAAGATATATTGGTTCAGTTTTGCAGGCCCCATATTTACTGCTGTTGTAACATCTGACAAAATTAGTCATCTTCCTTAGTTGTGTTTGTGTTTTATTTTAACTCTGGAATGACCTTTTTATCTTGATTTAAAAAACTCACGTGTGTATATATGTATAATTTCACAATATGCTCTCATCAGAACTCTTGAGCTAAACAAGAGTGGGTCCAATCAATATTTGGAAAAGACACCCAAAAGAAAAATATAAAAAGCGGTGTTAGTGATATATTGGGTGCCATTGCAATCTCTAAAGCTGGATTCTGACAGGTAGGTGCTGAGTATGCCTTCAGTTTGCATTGGAAGTTGTGCACTTAGCAACATACACATGGCATGCAGAAACTACAATATTGGCTAGGACCTGAATTAATACTGAATCAGCGCCTAAGAATGGTGCTAAGTCACATCATATTGTTGGTGTATCATCTTACCATTATATTTTTATTAACAGAAATCTTATAAAATTCTGTTTACAACTTACATAGATATAAACTTATGCACAATTATAAACTGACCCTAGAAGTACCTAAAGATGTAGTGACAAGACCTGCTATCAGTCACATTCTTCATCCTACTGATATTGATCACATTGTGCAGTTGATGCTTTTTTACTCTTCCTCTCCTGTCTTTTCAGTTGACAGTATCAGTTAGTCTTTCTTCTCGTGTTTAGAGTCAAACTTCTGTTTTGTTTTGGTCTTACATTTAGAGATGTATCCTGTTTATTAGTTGTCCTATCAAAACTTTACACAGTATTAAGCTTTTTTCCTTCTTCCTCCTATCTGTTTGTTCTTATTTTAATATTGTCAGTTTGAGTTTAACTATTATTGAAGGTGTTTTTTCTCCTCTTTAGTGTTCAAAGAGTTCTTAAACTGGCAGTTTTGTTGGAGGGAGATGATCCTCTTCCAGCAAACGCCAGAAAGTTCCATTAGATTTCTAAATGATGATCTTTTTTCTTTCTTTTTCTACGTAAACATCTGACTTGATTGACTAACTTTTCTAGTACCAGAATTTCCCACACTTTTTTATACCACTCAATAGATTTAAGGGAATCACTCCTCTTCCACTACTTGGTGTGATGGGGTCTCCACTCCATACTTGCTCTGAAGAGATTAATGGAGGCCAGAAGGGCCAATTAACTTATTAGGTTGAAGTCTTAGAGGAAAGCCCTAACCAAGGAGGAAGCTCACCTGTGTGGGAACAGGCAGGATTTCTATAAAGCCAGCCTAGTGGTGGTCTCCGGGGATATAGTTAGACTTAAGTGTTACAAAGGCCTTATGGAGTTCTCACCTCACCTGCAATTTACACTCCTTTTCAATCTCTGGTTTTCAAGCACTCTCAAACTTCGAAGCAAGCATGAATGTTGCTGGGGTGCATACAGCCATCTTATATGACAGGAGAACAGGCAAAGAAAAGCAGTCTACAGTCACCTCCAGGGAGAAGGGAGGTGAGTTGAGGTATATAGAGGGTAGTCTACAGTTACTCCCTGGGAGGAGGGAGTTTGGGCTGACAAACCCAGGAGTGGAGGGAGTCAGAAAGGTAGGAAAGGCAAAGGGGAAAACCTGCAAGGTATAGGTAGACGTTATCTGCTGATCAGAGGGTCCCTGAGCTGGAATCCAGAGTAGAGGGTGGTCCCAGGTTCCCCTAACCGCCGGTGGGGCAGTGAACTGCAAGACTGCCTGGGTCACTGTGGGAGTGACAGACTTTGAAAGACTATACTCTAGAAGGGGGGAATGCTGAGTGACCTAGTTGGAGGGCCAAGTCATAAAGAGGATGCTGCAGTTCCTGGAGCAAGAGAGGGGCTGCAGATCAGAGAGAGAGAGAAAGAGATGAAGTGACTCTTTGCAGGTGATGCACCCTCCTCTCTCATTCAACTAAGAGAGGAGGGTGCATCACCTGCAAAGAGCTAATCTCCAGAGCAACCAGGAGGTGTCATAAGAAGTGAGTGGAGGTACCTGTCACACTTGTCTTTAGTAATTCTAGCAGCAACTGGAGATGACTGATCAATTCTTTTTGACTTTTTATAAAATGAGTTTTTGAGACAACTTAATTAAAATACCATCTGTCAGCTGTCGGTTACCTGACACCTATCTCCTTTAAAGAGTCTCCAGTGACTTTCTAAAATGTCTTAGTTTTTAGTTTATCATATATATTGAGAAATCCTCTCATTTTGTTACATTTTTCTCCAGCATTTGCCCATCCCTATACCAGAAATGACTTAATTTCAAGGTGAGTTACATACCATCGAAAAAGAAGTTGAATGTAGTTTTCTTTTATTAATGTGTGTCAACATGTGGGCACCATTGCTCCATTTCTTCTTCCATTTCTTAACTCTGGCGTATATGCCTACATAGTCTATTCCTCTAAGCAACAGTGGCAATTATTCCCTATAGAACGGAGAGTAAGCCTTTGTATTTCATGAATGTAGTGAGTAGCTTTTTGGAGCCCTCCCGCCCAAATTCTTGCCTCTTTGTGGAGATAGGCTTGAAAAATGTCTCACCTATAGGTAGGGTGACCGGTGTTCAGTTTTTGACCAGAACACCCGGTCAAAAAGAGATCCGCATGACTCCGGGCCGTTGACTGGCCAGTTGGTGGCTCAGCGCAGCGAGGCTGGCAGGCTCCCTGCTAGCCTCTGTCCCTAGTGACTTGCGGGAAGCAGCCAGTATGTTCCCCCCTTCGGCTCCTATGTGTAAGCAGCGGAGGGGAATCTAGGGCATGTGAGCCGGATTCAGCCCCATGGTTAATTTCAGTCAGCCAGTGGCGTCCCCCCATCCGCCGTAGGGTAGGGTGACCATATGTCCCAATTCTATAGGGACAGTCCTGATTTTTGGGTCTTTTTCTCATATAGGCTCTATTACCCCACACCTCCTGTCCCAATTTTTCACATTTGCTGTCTGGTCACCCTACCAGAGGGAAAGCCCTGAGCCTCCACACATACACCCCGCACATCTGAAATTATATTTCTTGTCAATCTGAATTTTTTGTAATGTGAAATTCTCTACATTCCAGTAGTATTATGTCTGGTTAAGTCCCTAGTTATTTGGCCTTTATATAGGCCTTGCTTAGCTCCAGTTGACCTGAACTTTTTTAGCATAAGGACTTTGTCACATTCAGTCTGAAAAGTCTAATTAGTGTCAGAGCTTTGGAAAGGACTCTGTGGTGACTATAAGGCATTCTGGTTCAGTGCTTGTTATGGTTTTGATTTTATAGTCCTTACTCAGACAAAACTCTCACTGAACTCAATAGCAGTCTTGCCTGGGCATGGTGTGAGAGAACGAGCCCCGTGTGGTGATTTCATTGATGCTGCAGATTTTCAAAAAACTTTTTAATCACTCCTCAGCAGGAAAAAAAAGAGAGCAAAAATCCTACATAACTTGTCCATAATATACAGCATTTCTAGTTATTTATATGACTCCCACAGGTGTTTTACAGATAAGAATGAAATCTTGGGGCCAAATTCTCCACTTCCTTACATGCTGTGTTGTTCTTTATGTTCACTTTGCACAGGTGTAATGTACTACTGAATTGGAATGCATTTTACACCCACTTTGCACAGGTGTAAATAGATGCAAGGTTGGGGGGGGGGAACAGGGCTTGATTCTGCAAAGTGTGCAGCCTCTTAGGTAGACAATATACGGACACACAGAGGAATTCAACCCTATGCTTCAGCCTCCTTGCATAGATTAAACTGGCACAAGACCACAATTCTGTCTGATACACACCTCAGAATATTCCTAATGCAGGAAGCCCACTGCAGGAGACAGAGACAGCTCTGACTGCTCCTCTCCTATGTTCTTCAACTTCCTCCTTGCCCATGCAGGAGGTTGGAAAGCAAATGAAATTCCAGAGCAGGCAGAGTTTGAGGTGGGACTGGGAGGGGCCTGTGGCCTGGCAGAGATACCCCAGCAATTCTGCATCCTTAGTGTCCCTGAAACAGCTCCAGTAGCCCCTGATTAGGGAGAGACAAAGCTCCGTATCCTCAAAGGTATTTAAAGGCAGGTAACTGCCATTGAAATCAATAGGAGTTAGGCAAATAAATACCTTTTGAGGATCTGGGTCAAACTTCCTTCCTTCAGTCCCTAGCACTGGCAGAGGGACAAATCCAGTGCAAAAAATGCAGGGGGCATGCCACAAACACAAAGTGGTTGAGCAATGGAATTTTGCTCACACCTTTGTTAGTTCTCCAATTAATGTTATGATTTTGGAGTTTATTTGCTGTACAGGAATCTCCCTCAAGCATGCCTCTTATCACAAAGGGAGTCTCTGAATAATTAATGAAGTGCATAATTAGTTAACTAATTTGTTCACTCACCAATTCACTGTATAGCTGTTTCTCTACTTAACTGACTCACTTTGATATTGTGCAGTGTGGTTGTAGCCATGTCAGTCCTAAGATGTAAGAGAAACAAAATGGGTGAGATAATAGTTCTTCTATTGCACCGACTTCTGTAGGTGAGAGAGACAAGCTTTTGAGCTTACACAGAGCTCTTCTTTAGAGCTCTGTGTAAGCTCAAAAGCTTGTTGGTCCAATAAAAGCTATTACCTCACCCACCTTGTGTGTCTCTCTCTCTGTTGGTAGTAGTTTTCTGCATAACTGACTTATTGCTGTTGATTTCCCTCCATTTTATTTAATAGATTTTCTGTATAGCTGCTTAACTCATTCTCTAGTCTACACAATAATTAAACTGCTCTAAATTTGAATCACTGACCACACCCCATACCCCCATGGGGCCCACAAAATTTCAAGGAAATCTGATTAACTGTACAGATTTAAGAGCACTTAGAATAGTGGCACTTTAAACAGAAACTGTTTTTCCACTTCAACAATAGCAGAGTTACCACTCTGCTGTAACAACATAGCCCATATGCAGCCAGCCAACCCTGGTTCCTTCCCTCAGAGCTTAATCCAGGACTCCAGCCAACTCCACCACTCCCAGTCGCTTAGGAATGATAGATTGTGCTGAACTTTCCCAGGGTATGAGCCTGAGCTGGATTCTCCTCTGCTAAATGAAAGGCAGCAGAGGAGACTGAAAATTAAAGAAGCTGAAAACTATTTCCCTGACTGACAGTTCCATTTTGGAATTGGCAGCTGCAATATGTAGAAGGACCCCCATTGGAAAGGATCTAAGGTCCTCATGGCAATGAAAGGATACAAGCTATATCTTCTCCTGACCTCTAAAGGTAAAGAGAAAACAGGGAACACACACACACAACCTCATATTCACTCTGTGGCCACGTCTACACTTACAACTAGGGGGTGTGATTCCCAGCTCAAGCAGACATGCTTGTGCTATCTTGAATAGTAGTGTAACACAGGGAGCAGCGGCATAGGCTAGCTGCCCCTAGTTTGTATCCACAGAGTCCAAGCAGATTGTATTTGATTCGGCTAGCCTCACTCACTCCTGCCCATGCTAAGGCAACTACACTGCTATGTGTAGTGTGCTAGCTCAGATAAGAGCTCATGTGAGTATGTCTACGCAAGACATCCCTAGCTCATACTGTTGTCGTAGCCTATGAAAGTTACTGCTGCCATTCTACACTGTGGTACTAATTCCTCACTGCTCTGCAGCTTGTGTAGTCACTAATAAGTATGCAAAATGCTACCAAATCCAAATTCTCCACTCACTTACACTGATGTTAGCTTTTTACACCCATGATGATGTTGCACCCCCTATATATAGGTTACTTGACTCCACAAGGTGAAAGGCAACAGTGAATGTGGCTAATATGCAGGTACCAGGGCCATGGGAAAGTAAAGCTTATCAGAAGACCGGAAGGAAAGATGGCTTTCTGCTCCCGTGGCCTGACCGAGGATCAAGGAAATGCAAAAGGACAGAAGTGTAACAGTCCTGCTCCCTCCTCCAGTTGTATCCCTGAACCGCCCGCTCCATGCAGCATTGTGAAGAGAGTTCAGCTGTATAAGCCAGCACTAGAGTGCCACAAGTGATCAGAGTGTGGCCAAAGATTTGTCTCAATACTGTTACTCGGGAGGTTGGGTATCTCCCAGGGAATGTGTCTTTGATCTATGGGCAGTGCTGGTGGACGTGATAGCTGCCCTCCATTCAGGTTAAAGGAGGGAGCAACTAAATACCTCTTTGCTTAGTAATAGCTGAAACAATAAAAGCCACTGTCCAAATCAGACCACCATAGCAAGGCTGTAGTAGGAATTGAGCCATGAGATCTGAGACCATGTCCACATTAGCAGGGCTTTGCCAGTATAGGAATGCCAGTATACCATACCAGCCTAGTGCTCCTAGAGTGGATACAGCTATACCAGCAAAGCTATACTTTTTACCAGTATAGTAAAACCACCACCATGTCTAAAATAAGCTTTCCTGATTTAGCTGTGTGTGCACTAGGAACTTTTGCCAGCATAGCTATGTCACTCAGGAGACACACTTCTTCACATAGCTATTCTGGCAGAAATCTGTAGCATAGACCTCACCTGAGGAATTTTTCCTGAGGTCTGAAGGCAAAAAAAGGTGCTGGGTATTATTTGCTGGAACTATGTGTGTTTTTGAGTCAGAAGGCAGCAGGAAAGCCAAGAGACAACAAGTGAAGCAACTTGTAACATGGCCTTTGGAGAAAAGTGAAAGGGTGCAGAGTGCTGACTGGATAGAAGTTTGGAATTGTGGGTAAAAAAAAAACTGCCTTCTGGTCTGGATTCCTACTGTGTTCAGGGAAATAAGACTCTGTGTAGATTCTTTGGAAATAGTTAGGTATTTCTTTGGTGCAATCCTGTTTCATATCAGTTTTTCCTCTGAGTGGAAACAATCTACAAGGCCCCACTAATGGCTCTGGCTAAAAAGGGCTAACAATACTTCATACTCAGAAACAGTAGCAATTTGCACAGATTTTCCTCATTGCTTTATAACTTCACAAACCATTTATCCCTTTCCTCTCTGTGTACTGCCCTTTCTGAATGGTATGATGATGATTTTCTTTCTATCATAGCTTCTAGGGGTGGGATATGGGGCCAAATTAATCTCTGGTGTAACTCCATTAATTTCAATACATTTAAATTTAGAATGATTTTTACCCATTTGTTGTATAGGTAAAAAATTCCAGTCACCAATCAGAACCTAATGAGAACTCATATTCTCCTTTAACTACCATTGCTTATTAATCTACCTGTAGCTCTTGAATGAACATTACACATTATAATTTCAAAACATATAAGGGAATGGAAAATATCAATGGTAATGCTTGATTGAAGCAGCATCCACTGATTCAGTCTATTGGATTTAACATTATTTTTTCCCCTCTAGCAGTGGGCTGGCTCCTGAAAGGTGCTGAGCACACACCTTAGTTCACAGTAGGTGCCCAGTAGAGGGATTTTAGCCTCTTGAAGGATCGGGCTTATTGTTTTGAAAGCCTTATGGATTATATGAGACTGTTTTTGAACTAAAATGGCGTAAGTACAGTATTTAGCACTATTAGCAGTTACTGCCATCTATGGGTAGAATTACATAAAACTGCATGCAGTATAGTACCCGTGTTGGTCCCAGGATATTAGAGACAAGATATCTTTCTCGTGTCTGAGAAAGATACTCCGAGCATCAAAGCTAAATGCAGAGTGGAACAGCTTGCTAACTACTTATGCTAAACACATATTCTAAGGGCCACTCTACCTTGAATGGTCCTATCAGTACTCATCCTCAAAGGAAACCTACATAAAATCTTTTAAAAGGTGAGCTGGGGAGCTTTAAATTCATTCCTCAGCTAGACACTAAAAATCACTGCATTTCTGGCTACAACAATCTGTAACTCACTAACCCCTCTTTTTGTCCTATGACTGCAGAAGGTGTTAACTGGCCACTCTACCTAGACTGGTCCCTTACCCTGTGTGCTAACTACTTATGCTAAGCAATCTGTTCCACCTTCCATTTATCTGTGACTCTTAGAGCACTATAAAATGTAAGTGTAGATATACTCTAACTTGCTAGCTCAGGGGGGTGAAAAATCACCCCTCTGAGCACAGCAAATCTGGGTGCTTTAAAGAGCTAGTGTAGACAAGCTCTGAGCATTAATGCATATGAAGTTATGAGAATTGTGTTGTATGGTTGTCACTAAAACATGCTGTACATTGGGGAACCAGTCAGATATAGCTCCCAGAGGCAACATCAAGGAAAGTAACCAACACATGAGAGGCGTCAGTCAACCCATCAACAGCCATTCACTTGTCCAGCAAGGGAGCTACAATGCAATGACTCACCTACATGAGGCCACACCATGGGAATTGCTCAACCATGCCTGGAGACTCAGCAAAGCACCCAGACATGCCTGGACTTATGTTTTCCAACCACATGGACTGAGGGGATTGACCCAGTTTTCAAGGGGGACATTTGTGTACTATGAACTGCAATATCCAGTGGGGTGAGAACCTGCTTAGTCTAGTTGTTGCTAAATCTAATAGGGTTGAGAGTTTAGACTGTATGCTTATATTTTATTTCTGTTGGTAATTCACTCTTTTTGCCTATTACTTAAAACATAGATTTTAAGTGATATTATAATCAATAAATTTGTTTCACTGTTGATCTTTACCAGTGAATTTGTATGAAGTATTGGGCAAATCCGCTCAGAGTACAAAGGCTGGTGTAGATCCACTTCCCATTGATGAAGTGGTGAACCAATAAATAAATCCATATTGCTCATCTTGAGCAGTGCAGAATGGTATATTCCTGAGGTACAGTGTGGGAACTGCGGGATTTAGCTCTGGTGCCTTTCTCTGTGTGATTCATGAGTGGCTCTGGGAGCATTCATGCAATCTGGCTGGGTGTGGGGTCTCCAGATGTGGTTGTGCTGAGTGATAACAACAGCTGGAGGGGTTTTCTGCTGGTCGCTAGCAAGGCATTGTGAGAGCCCAGCCTGGAGAGAGGATTGTCCCGGGAAGAGACAATATGGCCATGATTAGGATCAGCTGAGCTACTGATGAAACTATTCACCAGCTGTCATGGTTGGTGATGTATAATAGAAATATCTGTTTTATACATTGCTATGTATGGTACTTTCCAATTGTTCGTCTGTGTACCTGCTATCAAGCAGACTATACTAGGGCAAACTGCTCTGAAGTCTCTCTTAGGGGCTGATTCTGGACCTAAATCCTGCTCCTATATGCCACATATGAGCTTCAAGAAGTTGAGGAGAATTCTCCTAGTGCAGGAGTAGTGTACAGTGGACATGAGTGAAGGGGATAAGCCCATAGTAATGAGAACTATAGGAATTCTGGGCTACTCTCCAGCCAAGCAACAGCTGCAGTAAGCTGAGCACCCAGGGCTGCTCTAACTTATTCTGGAAGACATTTTGGCACTACTGACATGTGGAATCTAAAGAGCACAAGGTTGGCATAAAGCCACCTTTGCCCCCTTCCATCTGTCTATGCTTCTTATTGTGCTACATCCCTGAGGTAGTCCAACGGAGAAGCTAGCCCTTAGTCTTTCGCTAGTAGAACAGATAGGTCTGAAATATTTGGATCTACAGGTACAATTTTCTTCAGGGATCTGAATACCTAAAATGTCAATTATCTATGTTGAAGGTTGTTTTGTCATATAATGGAAAAAGTGGACCTGGAAGAACAAAGTGGGGGGAAGAAATGAATAAGATGATCTCTGATATAGAGATGAAAGTCAGTAGCCTCAAGTAATCTGTGAAGGCTAGAAGCAATGTAAGACGAGGCAGTAAGCAATGAAGCATCATTTAAGACCTTTCGTGCCCTGAATGAGGACAAAAATGGACATTGCTGAGACAGGCAGCAGATGCTTGTGTACGTATTTGCAGCCACAACCCAACCCATGCAGAATCAATCTCATTCTGTATTGTGGTTCTTGCATACATTTTCTGATGACAAATACAAGTTCTGAAACCCACTACCAACAGGCTGATGACATGAAAGGAGATGCTGCAATAATTGCACATTTGCTTTTTCATCACTGTAAGGATTTTGATAGAGATCTTTGAAGAATAAATATCAAAGAAAATATTGTGCTGCAGCTACTGAACATTTCAAGATGAAAAGACAACTGTCTGCAGACTCATAAATATCAAAAGTTAGTACCACTGCTAATACTGTGACATTCATACAATCCATTTTAAACCCAAATGATCCAAATGTGCTGTACATACCATTAGCTGAATTCTCACCTCACTTATAGCCCTGCAAACACATTTGTCTGTGTAAGCCCATTGATGTCACTGAACCTGTGCAGATGCAAGTGAGGCCAAAATTAGGCCCTATGCCTACAGGATTCCCTTCATTCAGCACTGAAATGTAGCTATCTCTGGGATATTTTTAGGTTCAAGAAAGGAAATCTAATCTGAAGAATATTCTTGATACAGACAATGGCTATAGCCTTTTAAAATGTTTTATATATTTGCCCTAAATTAGGGGTTCTTAACCTTTTTCTTTCTGAGGCCCTCCCCCTAAGACGCTATAAAAACTCAATGGGCCACCTGTGCCATAGTAACTTTTTTTTGCATATAAAAGCCAGGGTCAGCATTAGGGGGTTGCAAGCAGGACAATTGCATGGAGACCCTGCAAACCTACATTGCTCAGGTTTTGGCTTCAACCCCAGGTGGTGGGGCTCAGGGCCGCAGGCTTCAGCCCCATCTGGTGGGGCTTCGGCTTTCTGCCCTGGACCCAAACAACTTTAATATTAGCCCAGCTTGGCGGAACCTCTGAAACCTGCTCATGGACCCCCAGGGACCTCTGGTTGAGAACCACTGCCCTAAATGATGGGTAAGCTCTTTTCAGTGAAAAGTTCCTTCTTTTCTAATTGCACAGACGTGCAATGCCATGCATCCAGTGAAACAGGTGTATTACTACTGTTTGCATCTCTTTAAATGAAAACATATATGATGTATTAACATAATTGTTCATGTTCTTCATTTAGCAGCATTCTTCTGTTGACTATTTATATTCTGTAAAAGTAAGTTTATTTTGAAATTACTTTATTTATATAATGACTGCTTGTGCAGCATTGCTTTAGCAAAATGATAATTCAAGGGCATCATTCAATGTATTCCCCTAGACACACCAGCTTTTCTCCTTCTCTGTAGAAGGAAACAAAGATGTTTAGAGGATTCCAGTTACTTTAACAGGCTGTTCAGCTTTAGTAGTGTTGTGGGGATGTTTTGCATTATGAGCAGCACCTCAATAAGATGACTTTATACCTAATTAAAGACTTTAAAATATTTTGTGTGTAACTATGCATAACAACTGAAAAGACAAAGCTGCTATAAAATGTGCAATGCCAGCAGAAATGAAATGACACTGGATTTAACAGGTTCCTTCAGATTGTAATTCTCACTCTTTCTGGATATTTAACTGCATTTATGTTTAAGATTGAACATTTGAGAACAGAATGAGAAATATATTCCCAACCAAAGTTTGCAAGTGAAATACTGCTTACAAATAAGAATAATTATGGCACTCTGTCTACTTTAGTAACTAAGTGTGCACCAATCTCAGCGTGGATCAGACAATCCCGCTTCTCCACTGGCAGGGCAACTCTCAATCTCATGTCCTTGCGCCACAGGGTGGGAGCGAGCTCCTCACACAGTCCCATGAAAGTGGCTTTTCTCATCTGAAAGTTCTGCAGCCACTGCTTGTCATCCCAGACGTGCATGACGATGTGATCCCACCACTCAGTGCTTGTTTCCTGAGCCCAAAAGCAGTGCTCCATGGTGGAGAGCATGTCCGTGAATGAGACAAGCAATTTTGTGTTATGCGACTCAATATCATCGTCGGACTCCTCAGTGTCATTTTGGATCTTAAGGAGTAACTCGACTGCCAAACGTGACATGCTAACGAGACTCATCAGCATGTTCCTGAGCAAGTTGGGCTCCATTCCCACAGACCGAAAGGGAAGATAGAGCGTGCCCCACAGAAATCATTGAAAGATGGCATGAAATGTGGACGGAAACACAGGGATTGCTGGGGTATGAAGCGATGCATCATGGGGTTTTGGGACAAGATCCAGAATGCCCCGCACTCCACACCGCCGTCCCACAAGCCACAGCGCCAGACTGGGAAGAGGTGCTTTGTGGGATATCTGCCCATAATGCACCGCTCCCAACGCTGCTTCACGGGCCGCGAGTGTGGCCACGCCAGTGCGGATAGACTGCAGCGCTTTCTCTGGTGCGCCCCCCGAAGGCTGGTTTAACCCAAAGCGCTCTACATCTGCAAGTGTAGCCAAGCCCTCAGTTCTGTTCACCTTCACTGAGTACTTTGTTACAGTGTCACTAATCAGCTTCTACCTTCTGTGTGTCTCTGGGGGAGGAGAGGGGGTTACCCCTTAGTTTTGTTGCCGGCTTTTTTGCCCATAACAACGGTCTAATGCAGGCTGGCATCCGGGGTGGTTTGCACCAAGCAAGGCGCCATTCACAGCAGGTGACAACCCCTCCCTCCCAAGCTCAGACAGCGTCAGGCAACGCCCAGGCGGGCCCCTGCTAACATACTGCCCCGACGCCGGCTCTTCTGCCACCCCTTGTGTGGGGTGGGGGGCGCTGACCCAACGGGGCGGGGGCGGGGACTGCTCCCGAGCCCCGCCCCCTGCACGACCCAGGACTCAGCCACGCCCACGCCGCTGTTAGCCAAGGGGCGGGACCCGTGACGTCACCGCGCAGCGCAGGGAAACACGGCCGCGTGGATGCGCATGCGCATTGGATGACTAAGCGGGCTGGCGGGGATTGGTGCCGGAGTCAAGCTGCCGGGGCGCAGGGGTTTGAGGCTACCGCCTTCAGGCGGAGGGTCATGTGACCAGGGCCGCACTTCCGCTGTGCGTGATCCTCTTGCTCCAGCGGCCCGGGCGGCGAGACGGTCCCTCCGCCACCTCACGTGACATCCTCGCGCCCGCGCCGTCGCCGTCGCCTTGGAGACGGGAAGCTGCCGGGCTTCCTTCACGCGCCCGCCAGTAACCGCCTCCTCCGCGCCGCCAGGGGATGCGGCCCCCGGCGCCATGCTCTGGAGTAAAGGCATCAGCGGGCTGGGTGCTGCCGCCGCCGCGGGGACCGGTCGCCTGCGCCCCTGCGGCCCGCGCGGGGAGCGGGGTGAGAACGGGGGGGAGGGTCTCGCGGGCGCCGTAGCCCGGCGGTGGGGAGCGGGAGCGGGGTCACCCCGTGTCCCTCCCTGCCCGCTCCGAGCGGCAAAGCGAGGCCGGGAACCCCCGTGCGCCTGGGGGGGAGCGGGCGGGATGGGCCTGTCCACGGCCCGGGGAGCCGGGAGGCCGCCCCGCCTTCACCCGCAGCCCCCGGTCCCGCGCCGCCGCGGGCTGGAGTCTCTGCCCCCGGCTGGGGCGCTCAACGCGCACGGGCTGCCCTCAACACCCGGACAGCAAAGGGGGCTTCCGGCCCGCGCGCCTGCTCTAGCGAGGGAGGCCTGTGACAGGAGCCCGAGCGCTCCCGGGCTAGGCCCGCTCCTTTCCACACGCCGGGCAACTGCAGGCGCCTTCATCCGGCTGCGGGTGATGTGGGGACCCGGCGCGTTTGGTTAAAGGGAGCTGGAGGAGACACTGCGGAAATGCGGTGTCCCGCCAGGCGTAGGAAGAAGTGTTATTTCTCCAGTTATTCTCAATCCAGAAAACTCACCCTGTTACGCTTTACACAGTTCTACGGGAGAGTTGGGTGGAACATAACTATATTTTTCTCTACAGTTCTTGTGGGAGTTTTTATATATAATAAAATGGGTGTCGACTTTATCACAAGTCAACCTCATAATTTTCCAATAGCCACAGCACTCCAGCCTGTCTCCCCTTCCCTACAATAATCTCATCTCCTCACACCCCATTTGAAAAAGACAAACCACAACAATATTTGCTGTATTTTTAAGTTTTGTTTACAATGGTAAATAGCTGATTGTGAATAAATATTTCCATATTTTTTTTATATATATATATATATTAATTTCCATAATGATAAATATTAAACGGGTCATCAGGTACAGTAGAACCTCAGAGTTAGTAGTTTATGTTTAATACATTATGGTGCAGTATTTGTTCCTGTGCCCATCGCTTCCCCAAGAGCCTGATTGCATACTTCCAGTTCCAAATGGCGTGTGTGATTGACCAGTCAGTTTATAACTCTGGGCTTTGTAACTCTGAGGTCCTACTGTACTTCAATAAATAATAGGAAGTAGCTGCAGATCTCTGCTTAAAATGCTGCCGTCGAGTAACTGTACCAGTGCAGTGGTGCCACTGTAGCACTTAAGCGAAGACAATACTACGCTGATGGGAGAACTTCTCACATCAGCACAGTAATCCACCTCTGCAAGAGGCAGTAGCTATGCTAACAGGAGAAGTCCTCATAAACGGCGCTGTCTGCACTGGGGGTTAGGTTGGGATAGCTGCATTGCTCACAGGGTGTGGGTTTTTCACACTCTTGAGTGACATTACACCAATGTAAGTTTATAGTGTAGATGTGGCCTAAGATTGTGGTCCTAGTCCTCAAAGATACCAAGTGCCTTCAACTCCCACTGACTTGAGTAGATGCTAATGGCATTATTTAAACTCTAATCCAGCAAACATCTGGGTACATCGATCAGTGGGAGGTGTTTGATGTATATGGGATCGATTTAGCGCGTCTCGTCTAGAGGCAGGAGGATGGGGGGCTGGATAAGGGGCAGGAAGTCCCGGGGGCAGTCAGGGGACAGAGAGCGGAGGGCAGGGGGTTCAATGGGGCAGAGGTTCGGAGAGGGGGAAGGTCAGGGGACAGGGAATGGGGAGGTTGGATAGGGAATGGGAGTCCTGGGGGTCTGTCAGGAGGTGGGGAGGGGGGTGGATAGGGGTTGGGACAGGGAGCAAGGTGGGTTGGGTAGGGTCCTGGGGGGTGTTAGGGGGCAGTCAGGGGACAAGGAGCAGGATGGGTTGGGGCTTCTGAGCGGGGCAGTCAGGGGTGGGAAATGGGTGGGGGTTTGATGGGGGCGGGGGCAGGCTGTTTGGGGAAGGCACTACCTTCCCTACCCGGCCCTTCGTACAATTTTGGAACCCCAATGTGGCCCTCATGCCAAAAAGTTTGCCCACCCCACGCGGGGGTGTGTGTGTTGACCTAGCTACATCACTTAGCATAAAAAATTCACACTGTGTGAGAGATGTAGTTAAGCTGACCTAAGCCCCAGTGTAGACACTGCTAGGTCAATGGAAGAATTCTGTCCGCTACTGTGTCTTGAGAAGGGGTGCCCTCTGTTGCTGTAGTAAACATTTACACTACAGTGGCAGAGCAGTTATGCTGTTGTACCACTTGTAATGTGGATTTATGCAGAAGTAGTCCCACTGAGTTCAGCGAGATTATTTACAAGGGTAGTACGCTACTAGAAAGCGCTCAATGCCATGGTGATGGCATACAACTGTATAAAAAGCTGAACAGAATAGCTGACTGCAAGGTGCTTTGCACTCTAACTCCAGAATCCTCAGCGTGTTGCAATAATGTGTGTTGGGGGAGATTGTTGAATTTTTTAGTAGATTAAAGTAATGCCAATTTTTAGTTACTGGAAGCATGTAGTGAACTTCTTATGAGAATAAAAGTGTCTTGGTGAATGTACTTTCATTGCATATTGACATAGTAACTTGTATGTGTTTTTTGTAGACTTAAGCATTTCTGTGGCATCATCTTTACAAACTCACAGTGTCAAGGGGAAATTTTCCTTATCAGGGAGTAGAAAGCTATTCTTTGACACCCATGCTCTAGTGTGCCTGTTGGAAGAAAATGGTAACTTTTCTATTACAAATTATTCAAATATGTAGCATGATTTACAACTTATTTCTGCTGTATGATTTCATTATAATTTCAGAGTACTAAACTTGTGCAGTTATTTCTCTGTGACACTTAATTTAAAAGTGTCATTCTTAGTGAGATAGCGTTTATAAAGATTGCTTAAAACCTACTGAGATATTTATTCTGCATTAAAGGGACATTATTACGATCAAATTTTGACCTTAGTTACTTTGGATTTGCATCTGTGTAACTTAGGTCAGAAACTGGCCAGGTCGGCTATATAACACTTAATTAACTCTTACATACCTTGTAATTGCCCTACTTTTGTATTTTTTTAATTCTCATCCATAATATATCATTGCCTTTATTGTGAACCTGCAAATGTTGAAAGTACTTCCTGGAGGATTATTGTTTTGCAAAATATCTTAGTAGAATGTTGCAACTGTTAAAATAATCAGCAGTGGTGAGTTAAATCGTAATACACTTCACTTATTATATTTTACGTGGTCTAAAAAACTGGTAGACCTAAAACAGACCAACTAGCTTTGTTCTGATTTATTGGATTAAGCATACCTTTTACATCTTTCTGAACAAGTAGTGTACTAAAATCAGGTTCCTTCTCTTGAAGAGCAAGGTTATAACTTCCAACAACATGCTTGTTCACAAAAAACTAAGCAGACATGAGAGAGAGAATAAATATGACATTCCCATGTGTATCCACATCTGTTTTAATAAATAAATAAAATACCAGCATCCCATATTGTTGTTGAGGGGTAGTGTTGAACAGTAGACATTGCTATTTAGCTATACTGCAGTTGTCGTTTTATGGTGGAGAAATCTTAAATGTTTGTGTGTGTTAAATTTAATTAATTGGACAGTAACATTAGTTCTGAATGGAGGGATCAGTATGTTTGTAGCCTCTGCTGTGGCCATAATTTATTAAAAATCTTTGTGAATAGTATTTGAAAGAGACATCTAAAAAATTTGTTCAGGCATAATTTTGCTATGTTTCGCTGTGTTTTGTTTTGTTTAGGGTTCACTACTCAGCAATCAGAGGTCATTGTATCTGCGTTAGTGAAAATTATGAACACCAATATGGATGTGATTTACAAGGATATGGTCACCAAAGTGCAGCAGGTGAGGTACAAGAAGGTGTTGGATTTAAAGAAAACCTAAATTTAATGTTTCTACTAGTAAAACATATAACTTAGTATTTAATGAATGACTGTACTTCAAATTGTAACTTTCATTTTCAACAGCAAAGAAATTTGGTGTTAAAAATATAACGTAAGCATCCTTGTATATCTTCTGAGTGTTTTCAAACTGGATGCTTGATTTATATTTAGTTTTGAGGCCTGATTTTTTTTCCTCTGTTCTCAAATGCACGAACGAGTGTTGCTAGGGATTTTGAATGTTAACTGTTGTGATTCAGTGCACTGCCCAGATACAGACTTTTCAAGCCCAAGTGCAATATATTCCCTCATTTTTGGGTTGAAATTGTAGTTGACTAGAGAATTTTTAGGTAAGAGACTGAGATAAATGAGGTATGTGACACATACAAATTGAGTGGCACATGAGATATAGTGAACAGAGCAAGTCTTCCCAAAAAGGACAAACCCATTTACTATCATAAGGAAGTACAGGTTTCCTTGGTTCTTCTTTGAGTGATTGCACTTGTCCACTCCACTGTAGGCATCTGTGCACTCCAGTCCACAGTTCTCGGAGAGATTTTCCCTTAGTGGTATCCATTAGGGCGTCACAAGTTCTGTCTGCTGCCTCACACCTATGCATAGGCATAAAAGGTCAAGCTGCCCCAACCCTCCTCAGTTCCTTCCTATCACCCATGATGGTTATTAGAGTTTCCTGTCCTCCATTCTTCAAGTTTTAATCAAATCTTGTAAATACAGTAAGCCCTCACTGTAATTAAACCCATTGGGATCCAAGCCATTTGTTCATTATAGCCAGGAGTTTGTTATAGCTAAAGAGCGTCAATGAGGGTGGGGTGGCTGACAGTTCCTCCAGCCCTGCAGCTGGGCTTGAAGTGGAATCCAGGGACCAGGTCTATTATAACTGAAGGTTTGTTATTATGCAGGGTGTTACAGTGAGGGTGTACTATAGTACCCATTGTATAGTTAGTTCAGCTTAATACGTATCTTGTGAGTTTAAAAAAAAGTGTTGTTTTCATGGTTCTGGCGCCCAGTTTTGGTACCAGAGATATACCATGCTCTCTGGGTTTCAAGCCCTGACACTCTTATCATGAGGCAGTGCGTAATAGTAACCCTCATCCCAGCTGCCTTAAGTGCCTGGGGGAGCCTTGCATGAGCGACCAGTGTACCATTTGCATGAGCTTTGAGCCCCATTTTAAAAAAGGCAGAACAACCAGAATAAAACATTCGCTGCTTGAATTGGCACAATATCCTCCCTCTGAGCTATCCTCTTCAGCCCAAGTACTGAGCACCTCGGTGTTGGCCAGTAGTACACCTCTGGCACTACCAGTACAGAGAGGCAGATTGGTGTTGCTGGTACTGAGGAAGAGGCATTGGAAATCAGACTCTGTGCCAGTATCACTGGAAGATGTGAAGAGGTCGAGCTCTTCTATAAGGACATGGGGAGTGTGCTTAGAACCACTCCCCATAACATGCCTCTAAAAGGGAGTTTACTGACTCCAGATCACAGTATTGGCCTGCTGAGACATCTCCTTGCACCATAGTACCACAGTGTGTCTTCCCAGTGCCATCTATTCCTGAGGCATTTGAGGCTACAAGAGAGTTGCTAAATCTCTCAGTACTGTAGTCACCAACAGTTCGAGATTCACCTGGCACCAGTGCCCAGTGTGCCACCATCAGACCCTTAACCTTTGCACCAGGCAATTCCATTGGGTTCAGTCATCAGAGTATCGATTAAAGGGGTACTATCTAGGGGAAAGCCATAGATGATTTTCTCTGCTCCCCTTTCTTCAGGCTCTGAACCTTCTTCACTGGTACCAATGGGTGTGGCACTGCCATGGTCATAAGAAGAGGCGCCTCCTTCATCAGACTTTGACGTGGGATCCTATGTATCCCAACCTAGCCAGTCGCAGCATCAGGAGTATGTCACCTGCCTGATGTGGGTTCAGCCTTAATATCAGGAAGAGGCTTATTGAAGGGACTCTTGGACTACACAAGTTGGGGCCTGTGGGGTTTCCTCCCTCAGTCGAGAGCATTTCTACAGCTACCTTAGCAGCTCCATCTACTGGTCATCAGGTGCATCAGTGACCAATGTACCCTATCATCAGTACTGAGCCTTTCTCTGAACAGATTTGGGATCCCTCTCATGACCAGCCTCCAAAACCATGGGCATCCTTTTTGTCTCCCGATGAGACAGTTGTGTTGGAATCTATTTATCTGCCTTCTGATTATTTTAAGACCCATCAGGAATTGTTGAGGAGGATGGCTGTGGACTTAGACATTCACCCAGAGGAGGCCTGGGAAAAATCACATAAGCTAGTGGACATTTCGACATCTGCATCTCCAACCAGAATAGCTCTGCCTATAAATGAAGCTATCTTAGAGCCTACCAAAGTCCTCTGGCAGACCCCAACTTCCCTGCCTCTGACTGCAAAAAGAACAAAGAGGAGGTACAGTGTTCCCTCTCGGGGTTCAAACACCTATGTAATGATCACCCTCCAGATTCCCTTGTGGCAGCAGCCAATAAGAAAGAGAGACAGGATACCAGGCAACAACCCCCAGAAACTGAGGATAAGAAGCTGGACTTACTTGGGAGGAAGTGTTGTTTCACAGCAGGATTACAGCTTCATATTGCAAACCAGAAAGCTTTTCTGGGGTGCTACAATTTAATCCTATGGGATATAGTTTCAGAGTTTCGAAGCTCACAGACAAGGTGGAACAGGAATTCCAGTGTTTGATAGAGGAAGGCAAGTTGGTTGCCAGAATGGTTTCACAGGCAGGTCTTGATGCAGCAGATTCTGCAGCTTGCGGCATGACCTCTGCTATCATGATGAGGCAGCCATCCTGGTTACACTCTTCTGGCCTCTCTCCAGAAGTGCAACAGACAATCCAGGAATTACCTTTCGAAGGGCCATAGCACTTCTCACAAGACGGAGAAGATGCACTGCAACTCTCAAAGGCTCTAGAGCAAACCTGAAGTTCCTGGGCATTTGCAGTCCATCAGTGAAGCTGGGAGGCCTTTTGTTCTCATCAGTCCCAGAATTTTGGGGGGTTTGCCCCTCAAGCCCATGTTCTGCCAAGGAAAAGGAGCAGAGGTTATAAAAGGTGCCCACCACTCCACTTTGCTTTGGCAGCCACCAGTTCATCAAGGCAGGCAGCATCTTCCAAGAGTTCATTTTGATGGGCCCGTCAAGAGCATTTTAAGAGCTCTAAGAGTGCCTTCTTTTTATTTTACAATTTTTCCAAACTGTCTGTCCCACTTCTGTCATCACTGGGCCCACATCACAACAGATTGGTGGGTTCTAAGCATGGTGGAAGTGGGATATAGACTCCAATTTATTTCTATCTCTTCATCCCCCCTTCCCTGTCCCTCTTCAGGGACCCCTCTCACAAAGCAGCATTATTACAAGAAATACAATCACTCCTCTGTAGAAGATATAGAGGAAGTCCCTCCTTTGTTCAGGGGAAAGGGATTTTACTTTCAATACTTCCTGATTCCAAAGGCAAAAGGGAGTCATTACTGACCTGCTCTCTGTTGCACCTTTCAGTGAAGGTAGTATTTTTAATAGTCATTACCATCAGCTGGGAAAGTTGAGAGCTCTAGGATCAGATTCTCCATATATGATTTCTTACGCAGATAAAGGCTACCTTCGTCCCCATCTAAGGTTGTGTACAATAGTGGTCTCCACTTTTCATATCAACCAAGCAGTTTTCTTGCTAACCTTCTTCCCAAAGCCTCACCGTAATGAAGGAGAGAAGAGTTTGCACACCCTAGACCTCAGAAGAGCTGTTTTATCTAGAACAGACTAAACCTTTCCATTCTTTAAGTTGTTCGTTGCTTTTGCAGTCAGAGTGAAGGGCAGTTCTCTTTCCACACAAAGGAGTTTATAATGGATATCCAGTTGTATTCATCTACATTACGAGTTGGCTGGCCCCAGATAAGAGTACTGAGTCATTGACTAGATTCCAAGTGACTTCTGTGACATTTCTGGCTAACATGCACATTTGCAAGGTGGAGACCTGGTCGTCTTGTCATGCTTTTGCTTCTTGCTAAGCAGTCTCTCAGCAATCTAGAGACAATGCTAAATTTGGACAAGTAGTCCTCCAGTCCCTGTTCAAATAGACTCCGTATCAGTGGTGCTGGAGGTATATTAGTATCCCTGGGCTTTAAATGGTTTCAGTCATATACAGGATATGATTATTTGTCACTGTGATTACAGTGAAGTCACATCATATGCACATTTAATTTGCATGAATTCAACTATACGCACTCGGCCAAAAAAAAAAAATTTAAACTAGTGCGGGCTGAGAGGGACCGGTGGCTGGTATCCCAGACTGGCAGCCGGCTGAGCGGGGCCTGCGGCTCGGATCCCAGACGGGCAGCAGGCTAAGCTGCTCAGCCCATTGCTGGTTTGGGTTCTGTCCGCCAGCTCCTGCCAGCCGAGATCCCAGCCGCCGGCCCCACTCAGCCCACTGCCGGCTTGGGGTTCCATTCACTCAGGCTGGCAGGAGGCTGAGCAGGGCTGGCGGCCGGGACCCCAGTCTGGCAGCAGGCTGAGCAGGGCCAGTGACGGGCTTAGCCGCTCAGCCCACCCCTGGCCCCGCTCAGCCCGCTGCCAGCTGAGTGAACAGAACACCAGGCCGGGAGCACGGCCAGCAGCCAGGACCCCAGACTGGCAGCAGACTGAGCCGGCAGATGGAACCCCAAACCGGCAGCGGGTTGAGCGGGGCCGTCAATGGGCTAAGCAGCTGAGCCCACTGTCGGTCTGGGGTCCTGGCTGCTGGCTCCTGGCAGGTGGGATCCCGGTAATTTTGACTATACATGATTTTGATTTTATGCGCTGACCTTGGAACCTAACCCCTGCATAAGATGTGAATCCTTTGTATTTCCTGAAACCCATGGATTTTTCTTGATGTCCTCTACAGCTACCCAGGGCAGCTCTGTGTCTTTAGAATTCTTTTGGAGGAGGGTTCTGGGAAGACCCCAGACCTATTTGCAGCTGAAAGTAGGCCAGTAGTACTAGGGTTGCTCAAAGCATCCTCCCAGCCAACAGCAAACTGCTCATAAAAGCTAGCTCATCTCTAGTCTTTGGTCACAAGGGATGGCTCAATAGTATAAAAAAGTTTGTTATAGTAAATTATATGAATGTCTGAGAGCAAGAAATTCTTGTGTTCTAATTATGGCTCTGATGCTGACTTTCTCTGTGGCCTTGGTTGTGTCATATACCCTCTCGTCCTTAACATCCTCATCTATAGCATGGGAATAAATACTTACCTCCATTACTACTTGGATGGTGTAAAGATAGGGTAAAACAGGTGGGAGCAGGCTACCTTTCTCCACTTTTTGTGTTCTCTGTCCTGTTTGCTGTCATCAGTGAAATTGAAAATCTGTATAATACCGCTTATTTAAAATAAACACAGGGAAGACAGGATGTAAGCATTGTTTAATATTTCACTTAGATTAAACTTTGAAGTAATACTTCTATTGATATGTCTTTATGACCAGAGCCAGTTGATGGTCATCATTGGCTGTAACAATAAAAAAAAAAAAAAAAAAAAAAAAAATAGCAGTGCTTTGAATTGATGTGACTAATGGACCTGTTAAGCATTCCTGAGTAGTTATGGCACCTAAATTGTATTCTTTCGAGTGTTGAAGTAAGCATTCCTGTAACTGGTATCTTAATCTTGGCTGAAGTAGGAAAGAACACTTTACTGAAGTTCTGTCTTTATATGCTGTTTTGTGCATCTTTTTTTTCTTGTAAGAGGAAAAGAACAGTTTGTCGTGAGTTCTTGTTCATATTCTAGGTTAAGTACATGCCTACAGTAAAATGCCCTCTTATTTGACTTGGTACGGTATGTAGTATTACATGTATTCATTAGTCTGCAGACATTACAGCTGGCAGGTGCAGTATGACTGATATGGTCCAAATGCACTTCTTTCCCCATATCCTCTCCAGTTCTTTGCATCACTGGAGTCACTAGTTGCTTTAATGTTACAATACCACACATACAGCTGCAGCAGAAAGAGGCAGCAAAGCTGAAAAATGTGAAGAGAGGAACTGCCAGTGATATCACAATTCCACCAACCTGTAGATGTTTCAGAAATAGCTAGTGTTTTGTGCTAACTCTGAGTAAAATTTAGCTAGTTTCTGAGCTTAAATTAGCCATCTTAAATTAAGTGACGTGGACACCGAGATAATAGCGTTTTAAATACTATATCTGTACGCGAGTGAGAACTTTTTTTAGGATGTTGCAATTGTTACGGTATGAGCTGAATTTTTCTTTCTTCTTTCAAAGGAAATCACTCTTCAGCAGATAATGTCTCATATTGGTGGTGTGAAAAAGGATATGATTATTTTAGAGAAGAGTGAATTTTCAGCACTCCGAGCTGAAAATGAGGTAAAAAACATATATGCAAACTAATGTAGTACTGGGTTTTTTTGTCTACTGCATAGAGAAGTGGTTCTGAACTTTTCCTATACCACGACTCCATGTTACAGCAGAAAAAAGCTTTGAGATGCCCTTCCTAAGATGCCATAAAGTAAGGGAAGGTGGTCATGAGCCCCAAATTGAGAACATATAGCATAGAAGAAGGCAATGCATCAAGCTTTGTTACTGTGTTTTAAAACTTCTCTGTGTCGGGAGGAGGAGAGGGAAAGCCAAGAGTGGAATCATAGTATCAAGTGTGGAGAGTTTCTGCCAGAGCACCCAGTAACCTGAAGAAATAGTAATATAATATAATATATAATATAATATAATAATTTACAGCATTACAAAATTTGATTCAGTAATAGTTATACAATCCGTAGTTGAATCTGTACCTTCTAAGATTTTTAGGCTCCTTTGGGGACAGAATTAAAACACTCCTGGCATATGTCAGATATCCATATGCTCAGCTTCTAAGAAGAGGAGCAATCTTTTTGCTGTATAGGGACCCTGTCAGTCAGCCCAAAGGAGTGAATTAGTCTGCTGAAGAGGAGGAATTTTTACCATCTGGTTGGCAGATGCGGTTTAACAAATTTACATGAAGCAAAAAGATGTTGAAAGAAACCTTGTAGAGCTGGTATGTTATTAACAATTCTGCCAAAGGTCACAATTAAAGGAAACAAAATAAAAGATGTTCTGTTGACTATTGAGATGGGAAGAATTGTTTATCTGTAATCTTATATATTTAAAGGTGAATGAACAAGGAAAACGTAATGGAACTGTTAACTGAAGGTGCTTCTGAACTGTTTAAAATACATAAATTGGAAACATAATTTATTATGGCTGTTGATTAATCGCAGTTAACTCATGCGATTAACTCAAATTAATTACGATTGATCGTATTGTTAAACAACAGCATTCCAATTGAAATGTATTACATATTTTGCATGTTTTTCTACATTTTCATATATATTGTATTAGTGCTATAATTGAAATCAGTGTACATTATTTTTATTACAAATTTTTGCAATGATAAAAGAAATAGTATTTCAGTTCACCTCATACAAATACTGTAGTGCAATCTCTATCGTGAAAGTGCAACTTAGAAATGTAGAGTGTTTTTGTTACATAGCTGCACTCAAAAAACAAAACAATGTAAAACATCAGAGCCTATGAGTCCACTCAGTCCTACTTTTGTTCAGCCAATCGTTAAGACAGACAAGTTTGTTTACATTTACAGGAGATAATGCTGCCCTCTTCTTGTTTGAGTGTAAGTGATAACACACGTTCTCATGGCACTGTTGTAGCCGGCATCGCAAGATATTTGTGTGCCAGATGTGCTAAAGATTCACATGTCCCTTCATGCTTCAACTACCATTCCAGGAGAACTACATCCATGGTGATGACAGGTTCTGCTCGATAACAGTCCAAAGCAGTACGGACCAGTGCATATTCATTTTCATTATATGTGTCAGATGCCACTTGCAGAAGGTTGATTTTCTTTTCTGGTGGTGTGGGATCTGCAGTTTTTGCATCTGAGTGTTGCTCTTTTAAGACTTCTGAAAGCATGCTCCACACCTAATCCCTCTCAGATTTTGAAGGCACTTCAGATTGTTAAATCTTGGGTCAAGTGCTGTAGGTATCTTTAGAAATATCACATTGGTACCTTCTTTACGTTTTGTGAAATCTGTAGTGGAAGTGTTCTTAAAATGAACAACATGTGCTGGGTCATCGTCTGAGACTGCTATAACATGAAATATATGGCACGATGTGCAGGGGACATACAATTCTCCCCCAAGGAATTGAGTCACAAATTTAATTAACGCATTATTTTTTTAACGAGTGTCATCAACATGGAAGCATGTCCTCTGGAATAGTGGCTGAAGCATGAAGGGGCATACGAATGTTTAGCATATCTGGCACGTAAATATCTTACAATTCCAGCAACAAAAATGCCATGAGAATGCCTGTTCTCACTTTTTGGTGAAATTGTAAACAAGAAATGGGCAGCATTATCTCTTGCAAATATAAACAAACTTGTTTGTCTAAGCGATTGGCTGAACAAGAAGTAGGACTGAGTGGACTTGCAGGCTCTAAAATTTTACATTGTTTTATTTTTGAATGCAAGTGTTTTGGTACATAATTCTACATTTGTAAGTTCAACTTTCATGATAAAGAGATTGCACTATAGTACTTGAAATACTATTTCTTTTGGTGGTTTTTATCGTGCAAATATTCGTAATCAAAAATAAAGTGAGCACTGTACACTTTGTATTCTGTGTTTGTAATTGAAATCAATATATTTGAAAATGTAGAAAGCATCCAAAACTATTTAAATGATATTTTATTTAACAGTATGATTAATCGCGATTAATTTATTTAATTGCTTGACAGCCCTACAATTTATTAAAATGGAATCCTTAAAAAAATTTCTGGAACGTTAATAGCAGAAAGAAGCTGTAAATACACATGCTTCTAAAAAAGTGTTTTTGCAGAAATAACTGATACTGTAACCTGTGTCACATTTGCTACTGTTTAAAAACATTATGCAACTCTGGACTAGACAATCTATAAAATGAAAAGGAAATTAGAAATATGCATAGTTTATTGACCATTAGTACAGTGCTAGTAGCTGTAATGCAGATTCACCAGTACTCTTAGGATATTTATTTATATGTACTTTTTTGTTTTAAGAAAATAAAACTTGAACTCCAGCTGCTAAAGAAGCAAGTAATGGTAAGATATATTGTTTATATTGCTACTTAGATGCAATATGACTATAATGAAGATGAAGAATTTAGAGACCCATTTTAAATATCTATCTTGTTCACTTTTAAAAGGTTTTTACTTTTAAAAAGTGCTTAGTTCTTGTGCTGCAGGTACCTTGGTATGGGAGACAGAAATTTCCAAATCCTGGAGACTGCAGCAAAGGTAGCTTCATGTATGTATTTTTAGTGATACCTGAAACTATTAAAACCCCTAAATATGTTTTAAATCAGATTTATTTTTCACTCTTAGCTGTTTTACTTTATTTGCATTTCATTGATTTAATTAAGAAAGAGTCAGTTGCAGTTCCATGGTTAAGGCTGAATTGAGTTCTGCTCTTAAGGCCACTTTGTTAGTTATGCAAATGTATGGCATTATCCCCAAAATTACAGCACTTGTTGGGGACAGAATTGGTTTTCTGAGAATCTGCAAGTAATTTGGTTTATTTGAGTAAAAAATAATTTAAAAATTGGTTCATTACAAAATTTTTAACCCCATGTGCCAGACCATGTTTTTTATCCAGATGATTGTAATAACAGAACAATGAAAACTCTCTTGAAACTTCCCATATAGTAAAAATTTACTGAAATTAAGTATACGAACTACATAAAAAGGGGTTTTCTTGTTACCCTTTTTTTAGGGTTAATGGTCATTTTAGTGCTGTTCTTCTTAACTGAAAGCTGCTGCTGCTTCAGAAGATGCTATGAAGATGCTGTTTCAGAGAATTCCATTACTAACTGCCCTCTTTCAAAATGACTGCCATCTCCAATTTTCAATGGGTGTGAATCCGTGGGGTGCCCTTAATAAAAACATAAATGGACACCACTTCTCACTGTTCCCAGTGTTAATGAAGCCAGACTGCCCCTAGGAAAAATGGTTGCCCCCTGAGGATGTAATCTCAGGGTTCCTATTCACCACTCTGCCCTACTTTGCTCCTCTCAGCTGGAGAGAGGGCACACCCTTCCACTCCCAGGTTGCTATCTCCTAATGCTTCTCCACTGAACCATCAAGCTGTTGACATATCTGGGCTTAGTAACTGTGTGATTTTTTAATTATTGCCTTCATCACCCCATCCTCTTCCTGTTGTCTTGAGTTCCATAATATTACATCATGCCTAAAATAAGGCTCATATTGTATATTTGTATTGTGCACTTTTGAACACTCTAAAATATAGTTTTAAAATACTTTTAATTAGTCCCTAATTTATAGACTAGAGCTATCATAATTAGTTGCATATGATATTTATTTCCTTTTACATAGACGTTAATATCGCTATCCCAAATCGTTCTCTCTATAACTGGTATTTTTCATTAATAGGTTTTATAGAGGTTTGAGGTCATCATCCATTTGTTTTTACATAAAATTAAATTATTTAGTTACATTTTTCCTTCATCATGGTATGAAAATTTACTCTGATAACATTCAAGGTTAAAATCATTTATTTGTTAAGTATAAAATATCTGTCACTAATTTTAAAGTTATTAAGCAGAATTAAAAATTACTAAAACAGAAATCAGTCTAAGATAATTAAAAGCTTTTTTATTAGCTTCATAGTGGCTTGTAAAAAATGGTTGCATGTGTCTGATACATAGTAGAATTTCTTGGACTATTCGTCAGTCTTCACATTTATCTTATGCACTAGTCTGGTTAGCAGCTTGCTTTATGACCCACAGTCAGGAAACTGGAATTCCTCTGGGAAGTTGCAGTAAAATGGTAGCTGTCATTGAGAAGCAGCAGTGCCACTTACTGCTATTGTGCAAACAAAATATTGGCAAGTAGCTCTATAAAGTTTTAAAAATATATCTCATCTATAACAACTTCCAGTAAATATTCCATGAGCTGTCTTTAATTATCAGTTTTCTTTTAAGCCAAACAGTTATTAGATAGATGACCGTTACTAGTGTCCTCTCTGCAAGCATATTTTTATATGCTATCTTGAATGGATTAGAGCAGTAGTATGTCTCTGAGACATCAACATTTTACACACACCCAGACCTGGCCTCCAAACCTCTAAGTTAGTAGTACCAGGGACATAAGAAATGTTCTTAGCTTCATTGGATAGACCTGATACATTGTCCTGAATCTGCTATGTCAGTGTTTTAGTCTCAAAAGCAGCTGTTAGTTGTCATGGCTTTCAGGAATCCTATTCACCTCAGAGGTCATGTGTATATTCCATTGATCGAAGGGGCAAAATAGTTCTCCACATGCAGCCTATCAGGAGAAAAGTCCTTTTATTGAGGTTTGCAATAGAAAGACACACTATATTTCTTCCATTACTTAGCTCATGAATTGAATGAAGAAAATGTTTTTTAAATTTCCTGAAATATTTTGCATAATTTTTCTCTAGGATGAAGTTACCAAAGTTCGTGCAGATAACAAATTAGACTTCAGTCTGGAGAAGAGCAGAGTAAAAGAACTGGTATGTTTTATGAATTTCTTCTAGAAGTATGTAAAATGTGATTACCATTTGAAATTGTTTGGTCATGAATGTAATTTTCATAGTTGTACATGAAGTCTTTTGGCCAGAAGATAGTGTGAACCATAATTATTCATCTTAATGGTTCTGTAGTGTAATGTGACACTGTTCGCCTTTAATATTTTATCAGATTTTCACATTGTTTTTGATCTCAAGATTAATGAGGAAATGTTTTCTTCTAAATTTATCTAGTCAAATTAAGTTTAAATACTTTGTTAAATTACCTAAACTGAAAGCTTATCCTTGCCCATATAGGAGACTAATTACATCATAGCTAGTATGTCAGCCAACAATTTGAAGTGATCTTCACACTATCTTGTCCTAACTGGTATTGGTCACTTCTGACTTCCAAGTGTCTGGTAGAATTGAAAATCTTTATGATCTTAAACTGGAGTAATAAAGGTTACAGTAAATTGGCAGGTTTTTTTTTCTCTTTTAGAGTGTAACTCTGTTTTAAGCTCTTGTGAATGCCATTACCAAAATGTATTTCAGCAAATCAGAGACAATATTGGCTAACTTAAATAGTCTTTTTTGAATGACATTTTTCTACAGATTTTATTTTCCCTAGTCGCTCATCACATTTTACATTTATATTTCATAGAGATCTAGCGAAGGAATAATATTGACCATTACTCTGGGCAGTAAGCTTTGTTTTCTTTAGATATCACTAAGCTTTATTCTTTCAAAACTGGTAGATGTGCCCTTGAAAGTGATTATTCATAGTGATTGTCAAACGAGCTATCCTTGGTTGGGTCAATGACTTAGTACTGTGGATAACCCTCTGTGCTGCCCCATGAGAGAATCAGGTTGAAGAACAAACTGAGGCCTTCAAACCTTTGCACTCGTAGATTTTTCAGATGTTGCAAAAATAATGCTTTGCACTAACATAGCACCTTTCCTCTGAAGCTCTTAACTACTTAAATAGAAAGCCTCACAATATCCCTATGGGTAGGTAAGCATTATTGTATGCATTTTATAGATCACTTAACTTAGGCACAAAGAGTTTGTGATGTGTTCAAGATGACAGGAATAGAGCCCGGGAATCTGACTCTGTCTCTCACACCAAGCACTAGACTATATTGCTTTTCTAGCTGAAACCCCCAACCTTTATGTGAAGAAGTAGATAATTATAGACTACAGTCATGTATTCCATTGCAGTCTGTTGTTATACAGGGTATTGTACCTTTCAAGGAGACTGCTTGCTTGCCAGTTGTTGTCAGCAAACATCATGCATGGCCAGAACTCTGGTATAGAATGGGGAAAGAGGCAGGTGAATGGAGAACATAATGCTACATATAAAATAAAGTTTATTTGTACATAATAGGAAAGAGGAGAACCCAAAATAATGGGCTGAGTGAAAGTTCTGTGACCTCTCTTCAACCTGTGCTTATGTGTTGATGTTGTTGCTTCTGTATTAGTGAAAGCATTATTGGCATATGCACTTGGACAAAGGTCAGACCTATACTTGAATGTGCAAAGTCCTATAAAAGTTCTGGGGGGAAATAAAGCACACTTACCTAGGAAGATACCTGAGGTAATTTAAATTAATAAAGGCTTAGCCAGTGGCTTTACTCCTGAAATATTTCCAAAGCATGGTGGCTAATATTCCATCAGTGTGGTGTTTAAAAATATAAATATATGCACACTACTTGTTTTACAGTTTCAACTTCTTCATTTAAAGGCAAGGTAGGAAAGTTTCTCTAGTGATGAGATAGGAAGCAGAAGGGTATTATTTAGGTTATGACATTGCAATAGCTAGTCAAAATGTTTCTTTCTGCTGCATCCAAGAAGAAGAGGAGAGGTTGACTGAAATGTGGGGCAAAAGCCCACACAAAGAAGTTGGGAGGGACAGTCACAAATATAATCAGAAAGACTCCAAGTTGAATGGGCAAACTAGGCTTTGAGAAATGAGAAAAGGCTGCTGAGAAATAAGCAAAGGAGGAGCTTTTCATTGCTCTGAGCTTAGAACTAGAGCAGAGGTTCCCAAATTTTTGCTGGCATGAACCCATTTTAATGAAGTATTTCCTGCCAGGATCCCAGACAGCTTGGAGGATGCCATTTTGTAGAGCACAGCATGACCTCACATGCACCATATGTATGAGGTCACATCACCTGGACAACACCATTTTGCTCTACTAAATAGCATCCTCCACACCCCGTGACCTTGTACGTATGGTGCATCAAGGTCATGCTGTTCAGAGCGAAATGGCACCCTCCATGCAGTAGGGATCACCAGCATCTCACCTGCTAATGGCGTGCTCCATTTGGGGCAGGGGTTCTCAAAGTCGGGGTTGGGACCCCTCAAGGGGTTGTGAGGTTTTTACGTGGTGGGTCGCTGCCAGCTTCTACTCCAAACCCCGCTTCACCTCCAGCATTTATAATGGTGTTAAATATATAAAAAAGTGCCTTTAATTTATAAGGGGGGTTGCACTCAGAGGCTTGCTGTGTGAAAGGGGTCACCAGTACAAAAGTTTGAGAACCACTGATTTGGGGCCACAACCCACAGTCTGTGAACCACTGGTACTAGGGCATCTACCAGGAACATTCTGGTAGTTTGCTTTACCTGCTCTTACCGCACAAGAAAATATCTCAAGTCTGTCTAACCAAAGAGGTGGAGGCCATGAGTATTGTAGAATAGAATGATCTTTTCTCTTTCATGTAATTAAATTGACGATCCTGGCAATTTATATAAAACTAGTTTAAATGAATCTTACAGCTTGAAGGGAAATCATGTCTTACTAATCTATTAGAGTTCTTTGAAGGGGTCAACAAACATGCGGACAAGGGGGATCCAGTGGACGTAGTGTACTTAGATTTCCAGAAAGCCTTTGACAAGGTCCCTCACCAAAGGCTCTTACATAAATTAAGTTGCCATGGGATAAGAGGGAAGATCCTTTCATGGACTGAGAACTGGTTAAAAGACAGGGAACAAAGGGTAGGAATAAATGGTAAATTTTCAGAATGGAGAGGGGTAACTAGTGGTGTTCCCCAAGGGTCAGTCCTAGGACCAATCCTATTCAACTTATTCATCAGTGATTTGGAGGAAGGGGTAAACAGTGAGGTGGCAAAGTTTGCAGATGATACTAAACTGCTCAAAATAGTTAAGACCTAAGCAGACTGTGAAGAACTTCAAAAAGATCTCATGAAACTAAATGATTGGGCAACAAAATGGCCAATGAAATTTAATGTGGATAAATGTAAAGTAATGCACTTTGGAAAAAATAACCCCAACTATACATACAGTATGATAGGGGCTAATTTACCTACAACTAATCAGGAAAAAAATCTTGGAGTCATCATGGATAGTTCTCTGAAGATGTCTATGCAGTGTGCAGCGGCAGTCAAAAAAGCAAACAGGATGTTAGGAATCATTAAAGGGATAGAGAGTATCTTATTGCCGTTATACAAATCCATGGTGTGCCCACATCTTGAATACTGTGTACAAATGTGATCGCCTCATCTCAAAAAGGATATAGTGGCATTAGAAAAGGTTCAGAGAAGGGCAGCTAAAATGATTAGGGGATTGGAACGGGTCCCATATGAGGAGAGATTAAAGAGGCTAGGACTTTTTAGCTTGGAAAAGAGGAGACTAAGGGGGGATATGATAGAGGTATATAAAATTGAGTGGTGTGGAGAAAGTGAATAAGGAAAAGTTATTTACTTGTTCCCATAATAGCAGAACTAGGGGCCACCCATTGAAATTAGTGGGCAGCAGGTTTAAAACCAATAAAAGGAAGTTCTGCTTCCCACAGTGCACAATCAACCTGTGGAACTCCTTGCCTGAGGAGGCTGTGAAGGCTAGAACTATAACAGGGTTTAAGAGAGAACTGGATAAATTCATGGAGGTTAAGTCCATTAATGGCTATTAGCCAGGCTGCGTAAGGAATGGTGTCCCTAGCCTCTGTTTGTCAGAGTGGGGTGATGGATGGCAGGAGAGAGATCACTTGATCTTTACCTGTTAGGTTCACTCACTCCGGGGCACCTGGCATTGGCCACTGTCGGTAGACAGGATACTGGGCTAGATAGGCCATACTGGGTCAGACCAAAGGTCCTTCTTATGAATATCATAGTAAATTTAAGCAACATATTTATAGACTTCACAGGAGTGATGTCTTTAGTTAAGATTGCCCAGCAACACATTGTAAGACCTTGTTTGGCTGGTAATCCTGCCAAACTAACCACCTGAGCTGAATTTTTCCATACCTGGGTGTCTTCCTCAGGATGAACCTCCTCCCCATCCCATAGCCCTTCTTTAAAAACAATAGGATCAGCTGTTTCTGGGGACAGGATTAGGGGAAAATACAATGTTTTGCCCATGTTAACAAATGCTTATAAGTCTTCAAGATGCTGTAGTGTCTCCATGTTTTGAAGCAGGGACTTGAAATTTGGCAGAGAGGTGGTCTTTGTGTCAGGAATGCTGGACCCATGGAAAAAAATATGGGGAATGTTCTAGTCCAGTGCTGCAGAGACTGAGCTGAACTTTTCTTGCAAATGTTGCTCAGTCCAGGATACTGTGGCACCAGAATGGAGAGCAGGGAGACTGTCTGCCCTGTGCTCTCACTGTACTCTCTGCTGGTACCCAGGCAGTGAGAAGGAGGAGCAGCCTGATTTAGACTGCAGAGGGCTAAAGAATGGGGAAGAGATAAGGGAAAAGAGGGGTTGCAGGAGCCGGAGGGTTGGGAAGAAGCAGAAGGCTAAGGGGACAGTATCTGACGGGGAAAGAGCGAGAGCCAGGAGCCGGCGTTGAATAGGAGCAGAGGGAGTATTAGGAGAGGCATGTGGGGTACATGGAGAGGAAAAGGCAGGAACCAGAGTGGGAAACTGGATGGGACGGGCAGTGAGATGTATAGGAGCAGAGGCAGGGGGTGGGTAGAAGATGGGGATGGAGAGGGACAACAAAAGGATGGTGGGAAGAAGCTGAGGGATGTGAAGGAGCAGAGAATAAAGGGAGGGTCAGGAGCCAAGGAAAGAATGAGTCAGAGTGGTAGGGGCATTAGTAGGAGCGGGGTTTGTAAGGACCAGGGCTGGAGGATAGACATAGGTTTGAGGGGGACAGAGGCAGAACCACTGCAGCAGACTCCCTTCCAGAACCTTGAATTGAATCCAAAAATTCTTGTCAGCAAATATCTGACAAACTTCTGGATAAAGTTTGTGCAACACTCACCTTTAGTGCTGATCAACATAGTAGTAGGCTGTTATGTTCTGCTACCAGTTTTACATTAGCTCAGCCCTTGCTGCTTGGCAAATTAGTCAACATTATGGATTTCTTTTATTACTGTTTAAAATTCTAGGAAATGCCATAAAAACATTAAAAGATTATTGATGTTGGACTTTTAACTTATGGATTGTTACTCAACCACTGAAAACACATATCAAACCTAAGGGCCATCTCCCTGCCAATTTTTAGTTTTCTGTCCACCATCTACTTATATTTCAAGTAGTTGTTGACTTCTTTACTGGTGAAAGTGTGCATTTCACTGTCTATTCTTTTTTAAAATATCTGAATAATTTCAGACAAACAGCAACAAAACTTTTGAATGGAGACCAGACCTGGAAAATTCCATCCAAAAAAGTTAAAAAATATAAACTACTAAAAGGGGCCATTAGAATGGAAGTTCTAGCAACCTTAAATATAGGTAACGTTACTAAAATAATGTATTGTGCATAATTTCATTCTTAAATTATGAAATCATTTTAAATGTAGCTGTTCTTTTGAGCATGGCACCAGGTACTGATGATCAGCTATTACTATTATAATGTTCAATCTCCTGTCATGATTTGTAACGTTGATTGAAAAACATTACACTTTTAAGTTAGGTTCTTATGTAGATATTCTGCCTTTTTATCACTTGTTTAAAAACAAATACTGAGTGAAGATGTTTGTGGTATTTTTGTCCTCCTCTCCATTTACCAGCATCTCTCCTAACTTGAAAGACAGTGATGCATTTCAGTTATTGCAAGCGTGCAGTAATCTTATTATCTCTACCCCTCCCTCCATCTTATATGATCTGTTGGTTCAATCAAAGACCCAGATAGAGCTCAAGAACATTATGTGGATTTGTGATGCATCCTTTTGGTTTCACAAACCAATTAATGGATTACCATGAGACATAAATGTAGTATATTTTGACAAATACAGTAATTTTTAATAGTGTTAATTTCAACTTGAAAGGGCTACCCGTCTTTTCTTTGACTGTTCCTCCAAAATTCCAAGTGGGGAACGAATCTAATCGTGGTTAAACAGCTACATATGACAATTAAATCTGGTTTTATCTTTTAAAACTTCATACTGAGGAGTGACGGGGGTGTTGAGAAAAGTGACTAAAGTCTAACCTTGTCTGCTTTAAGTCATGCATAAGTGGACACAGCAGAATATTTAAATCTAGCTTCAGTTATGGGACTAGTGATAATTGAAATTTCCATGTGTGTGTTTTTAAATGCAGATCTGCAATCCTTTCCCATTGCCAGTCAGCAAACATATTGCCATAATTAAAGGGCAGTTTCTGGTAGAAGATCTGCTGCCCTTACAGCTCTGAGATTTGCTGAAACATTTGGCTTTAAACTCTTTTCTTTCAAAGAGCAAGATCTGTTCTACAATGGTAACTCTAAATATTGTTGGCAAACACAGAAGAATACTGAATTCCAGATTAGGAATTCTAACAATGATGTTGGAAACTGAGCAAAAGTACTAATGTGAAACTGGGAAGAAATTCAGAAGAGAGGATAATGCTTTTTTGTTTGCTTTTTTTCTTCAGTATTCAGTTAATGAAAAAAAACTGCTGGGAATAAGGACAGAAATAGTGGCACTGGTAAGAATTTAAGAATGAATTGTTGAATATGATAAGGCTTACTGTATTTGTGTACTGTACACAGGCACAAACAGCTTTAACATGAGTAGTATTTAAATGTCTGTATATCAGTTCTCCTAAATATACAAAACTCATTTTTAGCTAGTTTTAAGTAGTTTGTTGTGTACATATATATAGTACTATGGCATTACTACACAGGTAAGTGAAACATAATGCTGTACATACATGATTACTTCTGGGGGAATTATGTGCAAAAAAATTAAAAATTCTGCACACTATCTTAAAATTCTGTATATTTTATTTGTCAAAACAACACTACATAATCATGCCAGTTTCCATTATTTTGTAATTTATTTAGAAATACCTGTCAGCTGCTATGTTTGTAACAATACTGACACAAAAAAATTCCCCCGGAGTAGAGAATTAAAGAAACCCCTAGAACAACCCAGTTCCTGTTTCTCTGCCCATTTTCCCCAGAGCCCAGCTGTGCCCCCTCCCAGCACAGACACTCTCACATACTCCCTTCCCCCCAGAGCCCAGCCACGGGGCACCTGCCAGCCAAGGGAGAAACAGCCCGATACTGGGTCCCCAGCTTGTACGGAGTTTCCTGCACACCGCCTCCTTCCTTCAGGGCATGCTGAGAATTGGAGCTGTTGAGAACCTTCCAGCTCCATCCTGTTCCCCTCCCCCCCGGCAGTGTCTTCTATTTGTGAAAACAGAAATAGAAGACACTGCCTGGCTCTGCTGGATCCAGTACCCCCAAGTGGCAGCCAGCAGCTCTGCAGCCCATTTCTGTGGGAGGAAAAGGAAATTCTGCACATATCATTAATTACATTGCTCTACAGCCAAAATGCTTCTGCAATAAATGTAGTCAAACTTTACTAATTCTGGGTTACTGAGAACAAAAATGATGCTTAAAATTGTTGATTGGCTCTAGTTTTCAAGATATGCTATTGGGTCAGTATATACGACCCTTGACATGGGAATGGCGGAGGATAAGTGAGTTATAAAGGGAAGGGATCTCAATTTAAACCAGAAATGACTAAAATACATCTTTCACTGGATCTATGAATAAATCTATGACTAGGTTTGTATAGTACTTGCTTTTTAGGCAAAACAATGAATGATGCAATCTGAAGCTGGTATTGCGTCATACATGATATGAATTGCATCATGTTATTCCTAGAAGTCATGGATGATGCAATCATAAAGCTTACATCACTCTGCTGAACAAATTGCCCTATATCAGCTCTAGAAATCGTACAGTGTCATGCTCTCTTATTTGTCAGTGTTTGATTTTGCAAAGGGACACATTTCTGTTTAGCCAAAGTGAGCAGCGATGCCTCGTATGTGTGTGAACAGTGCAGATAACTTCTGCTATGTTTGTGGTGAAGTGACTTTTGCGTCACAAAAGCTCAGTATAACCACTATGGTTAAGAAAGCCTATCACCTTTATTTTGGCTGCAAAATTGGAGATCAGGACAAGAGGTGGGCCCCACACATATGCTGCAACACTTGTGCAACAAATCTTCGCCAGTGGTTGAACAGGAAAAGGAAATCTATGCCTTTTGCAGTGCCAATGATTTGGAGAGAGCCAACAGATCATACCAGCAATTGTTACTTCTGCATGGTGCCTCCAGTTGGGAAAGGTGCGTCAAAGAAGAAAAAGTGGACTGTGCATTATCCAAACATTCCATCAGCTATACGCCCAATACCCCACGGACAGGGACTGCCGGTTTCTGATGCACCAGAATCATTCTCACTTGAGTCAGACGAGGAAGAGAGAGAGGATGAAACTTCTGGTCCTGAACCATCAATCCTCCTCCTCTGAGCCACACCTCATAACACAAGCTGAACTGAATGACCTTGTCAGGGATTTGGAACTGCCCAAGAGTAAGGCAGAGCTGTTGGGCTCCAGACTACAGCAGTGGAATCTCCTGGCAGGTGATGTTAGGGTTTCCATGTTCCATGACCATCAAAAGGATCTTGTGCCATTCTTCTTCATGGAAGGTGATCCTGTAGCCTGCAACATCGATGGTGTGATGGCAGCCCTCAACATCGTTCCCGATCCAGATGAGTGGAGACTCTCATCTTCGATGAATCAATGAAGTCTTAAAGCTGTCTTGCTGCATAATGGCAATGTTTTGCCATCAATTCCAGTTGGTCATGCAGTCCATATGAAGGAAACCTATGACAACATGAAACAACTTTTGAAGTGCATAAACTATGACCGACATCAGTGGCAGCTTTGTGGCGATTTGAAGGTTGTTGCTCTCTTGCTTGGTCTGCCAACTGGATACACAAATTACCGCTGTTTTCTCTGCGAATGGGATAGTCGTGCGAGAGATTCCCACTACATCAAGAAAGATTGACCACTCCGACATTCATTGGAGCCTGGGAGGAAAAGTGTTCAGCATCCACCACTTGTTGAATCAAGGAAGATTTTGTTACCACCCTTCCACATCAAGCTGAGTCTGATGAAGAACTTTGTCAAGGCCATTGACAAAACACAAGCAGCTTTCAAGTACCTCCGTGGAAAATTTCCAAGGTTAAGTGAAGCTAAGATAAAGGAAGGTGTCTTTGTTGGTCCTCAGATTCGTAAACTTCTTCGAGATGATGCATTTGACCATGCACTGCATGGCAAGGAAAAGACGGCATGGAAAGCCTTCCAGTCAGTGGCATTTTCTCTGAAACAACAAGGTAGACAACTACAGGTTGTTGGTGGAAAACCTCCTCAAAGCATACAAAAGCCTTGGTTGCAACATGTCACTAAAGATACATTTTTTGCACTTTCATCTAGATTTTTTTGCACCAAACTGTGGAGCAGTGAGCGATGAGCACGGCAAGCGATTTCACCAGGACATTGCAACAATGGAGAAACGCTATCAGGGCAAATGGAGCCCGTCAATGTTTGCAGACTATTGCTGGACAGTGACAAGAGATGCTCCATTTAATGAATACAAGAGACAAGCCAAGAAGTGCCGAGTAGACACTGAATAGGCCTAAACTATGTACATAATAATTTGCCTTTTGTTTCATAATACATTTTATTTATATAACCCTTTTGCTGATTTTTAAAGTGTTACATAAACAGGACAGGTGAAATATCATCATGTAAAGCAACCATAAACACATGAAAAGACCTAGGTTTACAATTTATGATTAAAAAACTCTACTATCTACACAATATACATAGACATAAAATGTAAAAACTTAAATATCTTAGAAACAGTAGCCAGTTGTTTTAATTGTCATATTTGACTTCAGCACATCAAAATACCTAATAAATATCACATTTTATCTCTGAAGCAGACGACTTCTAAAAAATTGTAGACCAGTGTTACTGCATGAAACTGCTGGGTTTTTCTATCCTTTCTAAATCTGAGCCCAACAAAAGGATCCTCTCTCTCCTCTTTGTTCTCCCCCTCCACGTGCAATTTGTCTGTTAGCATCCTCAGCAAGTGCAACTAGTCAACTGCTTTTGTACTCAGAAGCAGAGATTTCCTCAATAGCTGTCTGAGAACTCCTTTCCTCAGGAATTTTTGCTATCTTCTCCCAGTGTGGTTTGTGTCAGCAGAAAGACTCTTTGGAAAGCACCTTGAGGAAGGTAGGTGATTCCAAACCTAATAGTAGATCCTCAGCTGCTTCAGCTGTAGAGTGGTACCCAGCCAGCTATATTGAATGTTCACCTCTTTGTACTGCCAGCCCGCTCCTTGAGCAAAAAAAAGAAAGACTGGACTTGTCTATAATAATAAGCCTCCAAAATTCATCTTCTCTTTAAAAATAGCAAACGCATCTGAGTTTATTACTATATTGTCATTATTCACATGGATAGTTGAGGTGGTACAACAGCAACAGAGCTAATCGCAGTGCTCTCTGTGTGCAGAATTCATTTCAGGATGGAGATTTAAAGATATGGCATAAGAAATCATGGAAATTATTTCTTAAATTTCATAGATCTCAAGAATAATCACATTCCAATACATTCCTGCTACTAATTGGTTCCTATATTTTACATTTAGGAATAACAGTTATCATATTAAAGCAGTGAACTTTAGTCTGTTGCCCAGCCTTGGGATGTTCACAAAGTTAATGATTTTTCTGCTATTCTGAGATAAGAGGGCATCCAGTTCTACCACTTTCCGGATGATCTGCTAGCAAAGGTGCAATCATATGAGCTTGCCATATTCGCCAAACCATCTGGTTTCTGGAACATGATAGATTCCTAGTGAATCATTAGAATGAGTTCCCTTACCCCACCTTAGGGATTCCAAACCAACCTGTGTCTTGTGGTACTGTAAAGAGCAGAAATTTGACATAACACAAGCTGCAGTTCCTCAGCACATCAGTGCATTCAGTTGATCCATATAATAAAGGCCAGTGAGGAAGGGAAAGTATCTTGAGTACTCCAACTTTCGTCTCCTTCAGAACTTCCCAGTCAGGCATGGAGGTACCTGGTTCAGGATATGGACCATGTATTGATAGTCCCTTCAGCAGTGATCACTAGGACACAGCTTTGGCAGATGCACCAGCAATGTGCATTGCAACCAACACCAGCTTTTGGGAAGACGACATCAGATGGGACATGAGTCATAGCAAATGATCTCCCCAGGAATTCCAGCTCAGCATCAACCTGGAGCTGTGGGAAGCAGGAAATGCAATAATCAGCTTCCTCCCAAGGGGCCTTCTGGGAACTGCAGCTATTCGTTTGGAAGGTGACAGCAGAACTACTAGGCTCATATCACTGCCAAAATGGAACAGAAAGTGAAAGTCTGTAAAGAGAGGCCAGAAAATTCTTCCATAATTGGAACACCTGGGTCTGCCCATCAAAGCACATACATCTGTGGCAAGCCCAACAGTCATATTGATTTGCTTAGTTGTCTTAAGCGAATGGTAGAACAGTGGGAGCTAATCATACAAAAACTTGATCAGATTATATCAAGATGGTTCTTTCCATGATGGGGATATTTATAAACCAAACCAACAGGAATAGTGATATTCTTCTTTTAGAATTAGCTCCCACAGGCTGGAGAATGGACACCAACTCATTTCCCCGATTAAGCTTCCAGGGGCATGCCTTTTCTCCTCAGAAACAAGGTGATCAGAAAGATCAGCTTGGATCAAGCCTCAATAAAGCCAGATCATCCCTTACTAGCCCAGGCACCTTTGTTTTCCCAGACTGGTACATATTCAATATGCCCACCATTCATTTATATTGACAGTTTCTCAGCACCTTCGTCATCTGAACCTTTTCAAGTTGTGATACAAATCACCAGCACCAAAGAAGAGAATACTGATGTTGCATTTTTAACTATAATCTAGTGCTGGGATAAGGAAGTGGACAGATGAGTGAGATAAAAACAGGGCCAGATTATATATATATTCTGGCAGAACTCCCATTTTACTTTGTTGGAAATTTGTTTGAATAAGGATTGCAGGATCAGGCACAAAAGCTGTTGTTCAAGTATAGTCAGCATGACTTTTTAAAGACAGACTACAAACTCTTTGAATAGGGTTTTATGATGGAATCTACAGCTAATTGTAAATTTGATGTGAAGTCACCATTGTAATAAATCCATCAGAAAATATACATGTTCTATACGCTTTTTTAAAAAACACTATAGCAGAGCAGTAAATGTCATACTTGTGTTCACCTAAATGTGGCAATATGAATTTTCAGTACTGTAAGGGAAACCTCTGGCTTGTTAAGAAATATAACATTACTTATATTCTTCCCTCTAAGTAGTATTAACTACAGAAGCCTCCAGAGAGAGGCTTATTCGTAGTTTTTAATACATAGTTAAAAGTACTGAATCTGCAAGAGTGAAGAGAGAGCAAAAAAAAAAAAAAAAAAGTAATTCAGAAAGGAAACAGATTTATTTTAAGATTAAATTGTGTTCAAATAACTTAATACTCTGCTTTGTTTCTAGCATGCACAGCAAGACCGAGCTCTAACTCAAACAGATAGGAAAATAGACACAGAAGTTGCAGGACTGAAAACAATGTTGGAATCGCACAAACTTGATACTATTAAATATTTAGCAGGTAAGGAATTCTGACAAATAAAAGCACACATGTTAGAGTTGTGTTAGACTCTCTTATTAAAGGCCCTAATTCAGCAAGGTACTTAAGCATATTGAGTAGACTCCTTGACTTTAGTGGGATTATTCATGTACTTAAAGCTAGGCACATGCATACTTGTTGAATTGTGCTTAAATTTATTTATATCAAAAGAGAAATGATCTGATTGCCTGCCAAGGGTGGTTAGTGTTGTAATGGAGACCTAGCCATTAATTATAACAGTTCAGCTTGTACGATTATTGTCCTGTGTTTATATTCATGCCTTGTATTGAAGTACTGTTGTTCAGCTTTCGGGCATTTGTACGTAAAGAACACTTTCATAGAATTGTAAGCCTGGAAGGGACCTTGAGAGGTCATCAGATCCAGCCCCCTGTGCTGAGACAGGACCAAGTAAACATAAACCATCCCTGAAGATGTTTGTCCAACCTGTTCTTGAAAACTTCAAGTGATGGAGATTTCACAACCTCCCTTGGAAGCCTATTCCAGAGCTTAACTCCCTTTATAGTTAGCAAAATGTTTGTAATAACTAACCTAAATCTCCCTTGCAGCAGATTAAGACCATGACTTGTGCTATCTTCGGTGGACATGGAAACAATTGATCACTGTCATCTTTACAACAGCCTTTAACATATTTGAAGACTTATAAATTCACCCCTCAGTCGTCTTTTCTCAAAACTAAAGATGCCTAGTTTTTTTAACCTTTCCTCATAGGTCAGATTTCCTAAATCTTTTATCAATTTTTTGCTCTCCTTTTGACACTCTTCAATTTATACACATTTCCTAAAGCCTGGAACCCAAATTGGAAACAGTACTCCATTTGAGGCCTCACCAGTGCTGATCAGAGTGGGACATTTACTTCTCTCATCTTGCATACGATATTCCTGTTAATATATCCCAGAATGATATTAGCCTTTTTCACAACTGCAGTACATTGTTGATTCATATTCAGTTTGTGAACCTCTGTTACCTCCAGATCCTTTTCAAAAGTACTACCATCTAGTGAATTCTGTAGTTGTGCATTTGATTGCACTTCCTAAGTGAAGTACTTTATACTTGTCTTTATTGACTTTCATCTTGTTGATTTCGGAACAGTTCTCTAATTTTTCAAGGTTATTTTGAATTCTAATCCTGTCCTCCAAAAAGGACCCCTCCAACCCTAGTGTCATATACTAGTTTCATAAGCATATTATTACATAATGTAATATATTCTTGTGTTTTTGCTTACATCATTTTCATATTTTGAATTTCCGCTGTGTATTTTCGACAAATATGCAATACTACTAAATGAGTAGGTTTGTTATAGAGATGTACTGATTTGAGCACGGTTTTTGATAAACCTATTAACATGGTTCTCTCCCTCACACTAGTAGTTATTGTTCATATTTTTCATAAAGGGATTCCTAACCCATTGTAGGAACATTACCTAAAGAGGTACTCTCATTTGAAAATGTGTCAGGGGAGTAAAGCTCTTTCCCCTACTTTGAAAAATACATTGGTCTCCTATGTTGGATCTTAGGATTTTCAAAAAGTACTATAAATATTGCCACTTACAGGCTGGTAAGCCTAATTTCAGTACTGGGCAATTTGGTTGAAACTATATAATAAACAGAATTATCAGTCATACAGATGAAAACAGTTAGTTGGGGAAGAGTCTACATGGCTTTTGTAAAGGGAAATCATGCCTCACCAATCTATTAGAATTATTTGAGAGGGTTAACAAAACATGCACAAAGGTGATCTAATGGATATAGCCTACATGGGCTTTTAGAAAGCCTGTGACAAGGTTCCTGATCAAGGGCTCTTAAGCAAACTAAGCAATCCTGGCATGAGAGGAAAAGTCTTAATAAATCAATAACTGGTTAAAAGACATGAAACAAAAGGGAGGAATAAATGGTCAGTTTTCAGAATGGAGAGAGGAAAATAGTGTCCCCCCATAGATCTGTACTGGGACCAGTGTTGTTCAACATATTCATAAATGATCTGGGAAAAGGGTAAACAGTGAGGTGGCAAAGATTGCAGATGATACAAAATTATCCAAGACAATAAAATCCAAAGCAGACTGCGAAGAGCTACAAAGGGATCTCACAAAACTAGGTGACTGGCAACAAAATGTCAAATGAAACTCAGTGTTGATAATGTATATTGGAGAACATAAGCCCAACTATATATACACAAAATTATGAGGTCTAAATTAGCTGTTACCATGCAAGAAAGATCTTGGAGTCATTGTGAATAGTCCTCTGAAAACAGCATCTGCTCAATGTGCAATGGCAGTCAAAAAGTTAACACTGTTAGGAACCATTAGGAAAGGGGTAGATAATTAGACAGTAAATATCATAATCCCATTATATAAACCCATGGTATGCCTACACCTGGAATACTGCATGCAGTTCTGGTCACCCCATCGCAAAAAAAATACATTAGAAATGGAAAAAGCACAGAAGGGCAACAAAAATGATTAAGGAAATAGAACAGCTTCCATATGGAGAGAGATTAAAAAGACTGGGACTGTTCAGATTGGAAAAAACTACTAAGGGGTAGGGGATATGATAGATGGCTATAAAATGAATGGTGTGGAGAAAGTAAATAAGGAAGTATTATTTGTCCCTTCACATAACAGAACCAGGGAGTCACTCAATGAAATTAATAGGCAGTACAGTTAAAACAGAGAAGAAAATATTCTTCACACAACACACATTTGCAAAACTATAACTGGGTTAAAAAAAAAAAGAATTAAAATAAGTTCATGGAGGATAGGTCCATCAGTGACTATTAGCCAAGATGGCCAGGCATGCATCCTCATGCTCTGGGTGTTCTTAAGCCTCTGACTGCCAGAAGCTGGAACTGGATCACAGGGAATGGATCACTTGATATTTACACTGTTCTGTTAATTCCCTTTGAAACATCTGGCATTGGCCACTGTCTGAAGACAGGATACTGGATTAGATGAACCATTGGTCTGACCCAGTATGGCCATTTTTATGTTCGTTTGATCACTTAGCATTGCGTAACTACTCTTATTAAAGACAAAGGTAAAAACACTCTTTACTTTTTGGAGGGTGACTATGAGAAGAGGAGGGCTCACAAAGACAAAATTGCAAACTTGTTAAAGGATAAACTTTTCAACAAATTATATTGATCATAACTACCCTTTTTAAGTGAGGTTAAAAACTATAGTGTTTGCAGGATATTGGACTTTGCTACTAATATTCATATTGTCTTTATTTCCTCATTTTGTAACTATAACTTGCCATGTTGATCTTACTTATGCGGAATGGTAAGCAATGATAGCTTTCCAGCCCATTTTTCCTTCGCTCCTTCTTTCCTTCCTTTCTTCTCTTTTGTCATTTTGTGGTCACCTCCCCATTGAATTTCTGTTTGTAGTCTAGAGTAGCTTGTTTTCTTAAATAAATAAAATAAATTCTTGAGTAGCTTGTTTTCTTAAATAAAAAATAAAGAATATAACCATAACTTGTAGTAAATCATTGTATTTGCAATTAACTGTTGGAATACTGCTTCCTGAAGGAGCGATACAAGAACAATGTATTCTCACTTTCTCATTTTCATACTAACTCTTGTTTTTTCTTTCAGGTTCAGTATTTACATGTCTTACTGTAGCACTAGGATTTTATCGTCTGTGGAGATAATAAAGCATCTGTTTCAAAGGACTTGTGCTCTCTTGCCTTATGAAAATCAAGGATGTTTTCCCCTAGATTCCAGAATTCAGTCTTCACTTTAAAGCAAGTCGATACTATTTTATTTATCGTTATTTTTTAAAAAAAAAATCTATATTGAGAATGTAACCAAAATGTGCCTGGGAATAAATTGTTTATGTATCTCAATATAGAGAGAGGATTACCTCTGGCACAAACCAGGCAGAGTCTGCACAGCTCTGCCAATTCCCCTCAATCCTGACCTGCAACATCCTTTTCCTATTGTAGTTTTAGAGCCTCAGTTAAGCAGACTGCAAGTTGTACCAAATGGTGTAGTGACTGTATGATGTGGTGAACATTCCACTAGAAATTATATGCCAGACTCTGCTGAGATATGCATGTGCAGTAGCAGTTGTATGTTTCAGAACAGAATTTGGTCATAAATTTAAAATCTTCATATGTATTTAATTAGTGACCTTACGGATATTTTGGACCTAGGCCTTTGGAATGAAACATACTGGGTTAATGCACAGCCCACACACTTCCTTTTTGTTAATACAATGTATTCATATACTTCTATTGTAAAGAAATATTTCTTTATCTGTTAGCGTAATTTTTAAAGTGGTGTTTGCGTCATGGTTTACTTTCCAAATTGCCGTCCAAACAAACTATTATGTTTCCTGAAAAAGTGTTGTGTAATGAAACAGTGTCTCTACGACCTTTTTGGTTTTTTACATAGCATTTTAAGAACTCATATTTAGGACACACAAGGTTCTAAAACTTATTGCACATGATGATTGTAAGTTTTGCACTAAAACTGGAACAGAAGTTTGAACAGCAGTAAAATCTAACATTGTATATTAATCTCTTCTACGAGCCTGTGTAGAGATACAAACCGCTCTCTGTCGCTGCTTGATTGATAGAAGAGAATTGCTTCTTTTATTCTTGAGGTGAGAATTAAGGCTGATTAATTCTGTTCTAGGGAGGAAGGAGCAATTGGCTCTCACTTACTAGAGTGATAGCCTTAGGGCTGTGATCACTAAGGGAATATCTACACTAGCCATTTTCCCAAAAATTTCCCAATGGTTCTACAAATGGTACAGCTCCTCTACTGGAAGCAGTGGTAGGAGCACTAATGTAGACTAGCCACTGGTGTGTTTAATCCTGCACGGAGCAAGGCCATATGGAATGGTACTTACAATATCAATGCCTTCTCTACATTAATGCTTCCCACTACTGGTAGCAATGAGGGGAAATTATAGGGAAATGGGGCTGATGTGTCCAGGGTCAGCCACCAAACACACCTGCCAGGTCCAATCACTCTCATTGACCTACAGTCATGTGTCTCTGCGTAGCTTCTCTTTTTTGTTTTTTCCCTCTCTCTGTGGGCTGATGATAAAGGCTGGCAGCATATCATACCAGTTTTGCTCCCTGCTTTGTTTGCTGAAGTCCTGGTAGGCTGGCTAACTAGTGTATATATACCCCAGTAGCCACTGAACTTTCTTGGCTGTTGGGGCTATCATTTGTTATATGAAGGCAGAGAGGAGGCCAGATGGAGGTAGAAGTATCTTACAAAAGGTAGGGACTACCCTGGACCTAAAGGCTAATGAAAGGGTGGGCAAACTGCAGTCCGCGGGCCACATTTGGCCCGGTCCTTGAGCCCCCGGCGGGGGAGGCTCCCCCTGCCTTTTCCCCTCTCCTGAAGCCTCAGTGTGCCGCACTGCCAGCACTCTGGCCCCTGCTCCTGGGCAGTGCTGCGGTGGTGTGGCTGGCTCCAGCGGGGCCTGAGCTCCTGCTGCTCTGAGCAGCATGGTAAGAGGGCGGGGCTGCAAGTTCCAGAGTGTCTAGCTCGGGAGGGCTGCGTAGCCTCCAGTCATGCTGCTCTGAGTAGCACGGTAAGGGGACTAGGACAGTGGCCAGGGATGGGGGGCTGGATAAGGGGCAGTGGGTCCTGGGGGGCAGTCAGGGGACAAGGAGCAGGGGGCGGTTGGTTGGGACAGGTTCTGGGGGGGCAGTCATGGGACGGGGAACAGGGGGTCTGTCAGGAGGCGGGGGGTGGATAGAGGTTGGGTCAGTCAGGAGACGGAGCAGGGTGGGGTCCTGGGGAGGCAGTCGGGGGGGGGGGGTCTAGGGAGGGAGTGGTCAGGGGACAAGGAGCAGGGCGGCTTAGGAGGTGGGGTCCTGTGGGGGGGGGTGGTTTGGGGCAGGGAGGTCTCAGGAAGGGGCAGTCAGGGGAGCAGGGAGGGTTGAATGGGTTGGCAGTTCTGAGGAGGGCAGGAAGTGGGTGGCCAGATAGGGGGCAGAGTCAGGCTGTTTGGGGAGGCACGGCCCTCCCTAACCAGCCCTCCATACAATTTTGCAACCCCGATGTGGTCCTCCGGCCAAGAAGTTTGCCTATGCCTGGGCTAATGGATAATCATTAAAAATGTAACTAATAATAATCATCTGAGTTTAATCACTCTTAATAAAAATAACCAGTTGGTCTTTCCTATTAGTAGTGATTCTTAATTTAGTAAACCTTACCCTAGCTGCTAAGAGTTAAGAAACAACATAAATAAAAAGACTTCTATAAAACACTGAAGAGGAGAGAACATTCAAGAGGCAGTGTAAAGGAAGCTAGTATTGTAAAACAACATCCTCCAAATTACCAGCATCTTTTGAATTGGTTTTGTGTTTGTGAAAAAACTATAAAAATGATTCAACCCTTAAGGGTTGTGCTAAAGCTGGATTTTTATATTTATGTGAAATGTCACTGTTTTAAAGTGTCAGGCATTATAATTTAGGTAAACGTTAGGTGTGATCTACTTCAGTCTTTTATATATAAAAGCATATAGTGGGAACTATATATTCTTGTTACACTGGAATATAATCTCCGATCAACTGGATGCCTGAGCAGTTGATGAATTGTCATATGACTAAAATATTAGTGAATTGTAAATAATTTAAATCAGCATATTTAATTTCAAATGTAAAATGAATTCTGCAGAGAAGTGAAATTCTTATACAAGGAGTCAGAGACTTTTGCAGTGAAATAAAGCTGCAAGATTCATTTATTTTTTGCTCCAGAAATGGATCTTGGAGGAAAAACAGCACTCTCAATGTTTGCTGTAGACTGGAATTAATAAAGTTCACAAAAAGGGGCAACATAAATAATAGGAAACATTCAGTATTCCAAGTCTGTAAAGTCTCCAGGTATGGTGCTCAAGGCCATGAAATTTCTAAATCATATGTTGTTATAGGCAAAACCTTCACTGACCAGGTACAGTTTGCTATGCGTTTAAAAGCCACTGCAGATCAGTTATGATAGGTTCTGACATATTCATGCAAGCGGTAATGTCTTTACCTGCATTGGCATTTAAAATAGTGCAAAATCCAGCTTACTGATACAGTTGAGGAGCAAGCACATGAGCACCCATGAACTAGTTTTTGGAATGTTAAGATTTGATCCAAAGAACAAATGATAACTACAAGCAGCTACTGGGAAACCCAACTCCACTGCCATTAATTTTCCATTCCTTAATGTCTCCAAAAGCTTTTTTTCTGCACACATGCTACATAATATCTTCATTATTTTAGCATATTTTTCATCAGGATTTGAAACACATTCTGTATCAGATTTCAAAATTTTGCCTTTGTACTGGCGGACCTCAATTCAGAAGTTGTGGTCATCTGGCATAGCTGGAAACTGGGTGGGCTTTTTGTCTTTCTATAAAACCACTGCAATTCTGAAAGTTTCAAGGCAGCCTACCTTTCTGTCAATAGTATTGTCCGCTGCTAGGCAGGAAATAGAGGTTCATGTCCTGAGCACTTTTAGGCTAGCATGAACAAAATTCTGCAGAGGGGATTGGGCAGAGAGCATTGCAGTCTTCCTCTGCCAGAAATACGAGTTGATCCTATAATAAGGCCTTGGGGCTCTGGAGAGCAAATGTGAATCAAGGAAGACCTCTCACAAAACAAACTTTACATGTAAATATACTAGTATCAGTACTTTTGTTAGTCTTTAAGGTGCCACAGGACTCTGTCACTAGTAAGCAGAAGAAATTGATATGGGAGTTTTATAGTTTTTTTTTTATTTTGCTTACATTTTTGTGTTTTAATTAAAATCTGTAACCAAAAAAGGCCTTTTCCCTAGTAAGTTCTAACCTGTTTGTTTCCTTACAATTAAATTACCCTAGGCCTGTCTCTGTTAAAAATCTTGAGTGCACCCTTTTTCAGGTGTGGTATTAAAGGCTAATGTGATAAAACCATGAGTTGAGAAAGAAGAGTTGTTTAAAGATAGATACTTTCTTTGCATTAATTGGAAATGTTCCTTGATTCTTCTACACATGAGCTGTCTTAATGTTAATGTACTGTGTATCTGTCTTCACAGTGCCAGAAGCAGTCTATTGTTTTTAACTACATATACCTGATTCCTCTGATGTAATTGCTGAATGTTAGTCTTCTTTCTTTATCCATTTTTATATACCTTGGCATAGGTTATCTGCATCCTTTTTCCTATTCCTCTGCCTGTCTATGCCAGCAAATAGTCTAGCCACTCAAAGTCTTGTCACTAACACTTTATCTACTTGTCTCACTTTTAAACTGTTTACTTCTATTTTAACTGCCTTGGATCTTGAAATTTGACCAAAATATTAGAATGATCATCTAAAATTAGGATCACATCTCAAACCAAAAATTTGACTATACTAAAAATGCTAAAAGCTTTAAAGTGGTGATTATGGTCAGTAAATGACTATATAAAATGACATTTTTCTCACTTAACATATTGTGACAAAGCTCCAAGTTTGTACTCATGGGTCCTGCACTTCCTGGCAGATTTAGGGGCCTCAGAAACTCATCTAGGCCCCAGAGTGATCTCCCTTTCTCAGTATAATTGGCAAGAGTCACCACCTAGTGCGTTACCTTCATCACAGGCCAGTATGGAAGGTGGAAAGAGCAGGGGGCGGGGGAGCCCAGGCCCCCCCTCTACTCCAGGCTCCAGCCTAGGGACCCTAATAGTATCAGCTAAGATGGCTGACCTTTTATCCACAAAACACAATTCAATTCCCTGGGCTACTTCCCCACAGCAGTCCCTGCTTCTTCAAACTCCACTTCACCCTTACCTCAGGGCCTCCTTCCTTCTGGATGATATGTTGTCCACCACTCAGTCTCACCAACAGCACAACCTCCTTCCACAGCTCCTGACACCCACAGCCTACCTGACTAACTGGGAGGTTTTTATCTGGATTCAGCCAGTCCCTGATTGGCTTCAGGTGTCCTAATTAGGCTAGCTGTTTCTACTCCTTTCTAGAAGGTTCTTAATTGGCCCCAGGTGTCTTGATTGGTCTGGAGTAGCCTTTGTTTGGCTGTCCAGGGAACAAGGACCTGCACATCCTGAGGCTGATATACCTGCCTTCCAGCACTCTCCTATATCCTTCTGGTCTGACTCCGTCACAATATGTACTCACAGAGTGAAATCCTGGCCCAACTGAAGTCAATGGCAAAATTCCCTATTGTGTTCAGTAGAGCCAGGATCTCACCCTATGTGTATTGCAAGTCAAAAAAGTGATTTTTTTTCATTCCTGCAACCACCTGCAGACCCAATACAGTACAATTTTATATTTTTCTATCAGCATAATTGTTAGCTGAATTCCAGTTGCCAATTTGTTATTACTGTTCACAATACGTGGCCAAGACTGATTTTCTCATCCCATTGTAGGTTTTGGCTCAAATAGAGGGATCTTTTTTGCTTCTCAAGTAAGCAAATTCTATTTGAAAAATACTGAACATGAAACAGCACAATGCATACATGGTCATTTTTCTTGATATAACTGCATTATAAATTGAAAGTTCATAAAAATAGATACACTGATTTTTTAAAAAATATAGTGGTACAGGAATTGTATTTGAAAAATAAATCTTTATTCCTTCATCACTTTTTAGTTTCATAATGCATTTTTACTTGTTTTTATCAAATTTTATGTTTTTAGTTGTACAGCTATTGAATTTATATTTTTACAGATTAAAAAAGTGCATTCTATTTGAGCAATTATTACATTATCAACTGTTCATGTTAAGTGCATAAATAGAAAACTGACCTTTGCCATTAATGAAATATGTGGAATATTTGATGTTAGTTTTAATCTGAAATAAAAGCATATATGCTGGCAAAATGACTTGCCTTTTATTTTTTTATCCAAGCTGATATAATTCTTCCTAGCACAAGATTAGTAGAATATACTTTTTAGTAGCATATCACATTTTACCATTTTTCTGAGCATTGCTCCTGCCACTTCAAAGACTATTATGTTCCTCACAGAAGTTTAGAGGTTATTCCCTGCAGAGCATTCAGATTTCTGTGTGCTCACAATAGTCTTCACTAGCTGTTCTCTGCTATTGCTTTAGAGGAAATAAGAAGTTTGGTCTGAGTTCTGCCTTTTCTGTACCTGTGATCCATTATGCAGGCATTTTACCTTAATCTCTCTCTTCTGTGGTCCGTTTTCTCCAGATTCCGGCTACTATACCAGATAAGTCAGGTATCCAAATCAGCTTGGCTTACATTAAATACGTTTTTATAGCAACAGAGAAGTCAAATCAAGCATGCATACACTCTGGAAAGTAAAGGTAAGCCGCCACTAAGCTGGTAGCTAAAGTATTGTCTACACTTACTTTTTTTTCTGAGTGACTTGGCACTAAGTGAAGCTTTGTCTACACTTCACTAGGAAAACTACATTGCTGATGTGTTTGCAGCATGTGCTTTTAACTGTTGTTCCTGAAATAGTGCAGAACAACACGGTTAACCTTTGTCTACATGTCTCTAAACTCAACATCCCTCGTAGATGCCTGTTATCACCAGTGGATTTTTGCAAGTGTAGTTAAGGCTTGGAATGAAAAGTGCTGAGCATTAGTGTAGCATTTCCCTACCATACTCTGTCTTTAAAGGCTTGTTTCCTATAGGAGAATGAATTGCTTGGAGTGATGCCCACTTGGTAACAAAGCAAAACACAGGATATAAAAAACAATGTTTACAGAAAAATCTATAGTTTTGGCTAATGTTTATTCCTGTCCTCAAGGTAGATGAATATTGTCCAATATTCAAACTATGTTAATGTCTCCTTCCTCTCCTTTGCATTTCTTCCCCTGCCCACCTCCTGTCAAGCTCTTTTTAAAAGCACATTGGTTGCTCAGTTTTATTACTGATTTTGTATCTGTTTTAGTAACGTTGTGATTAACATTAAATGGACAGTCCCTTCTTGCTGAATCTGTAAAATTTTTAAAAACTAAGTTGTACATGTGCAATGTTGTGTGAGAATTTTACATTCAGTTGTGTGATGGGATATACCAAGGCCACATTGAGCCAGCAAGGGCTAATGAGCTACTGTGGGCCCACTCAGCCCCAAGCAGCTACACCTGTCCTTGCAATCAGGTAATGAAAGGGAAGCTAAAAAGGGAGGAGGATAGCTCACTAGCTGGCTGACTAAGGAGAAATACAGATCTGTTATATGGTGCTATATGAGAGAAGGGATTAGTCTCTACAGGAACTGTTGACTGCCAGAGCCTATGGAGGAAGGTAGGCTTGGCCAAAGTTATTGAGTTTCTCTTTGGTTGATTACGAAAGGACTTTGGCTCAGGCAGGGCTATCTGGGAAAGGCCTGAGGGGCCTTCTAAGACTGCTGCAGGGAATCCTTTCCCAGGTAATGTGTGGGGAACTGCTTCCATCTAAGTAGTCAGAATCAAGCCAGCTGACTTTGGGCTAGTTACATCATGACAACAACAGATGTTTACCCTTTTTTTTTACTCTTGTCATCTCTACAGAACCAACACAACACAGAGAGAAGAAGCTGGATTCAATTCCACTGTGTGTATCATAATCAAAATAGCTTGCTGAGTTCCAATCAGCTATACTCTATGTATAGAGTGCTGAGGGCACATCTTGAGAAGATTGGTGTTTGGCAGTGTAAACAAGGCCTAATTTGGCCTACAGAACCTTATCACAGATGTGTGAGAAGGAAGGACTCTAGTGGGACTCAGAGAGCATATGGTGAGTTTGCAGGGCTGACAGTAAGGGCTTGTCTACACTGGCCCTTTACAGCACTTCAGCTTTCTTGCCCAGGGGTGTGAAAAAGTGCAAGTTTCAGTACTTAAAGTGCCAGTGTGGACAGTGCACCAGGGCTGGTGGCCGCACTCCCAGTGCTGGTAGCTATGCCCCTCATGGAGATGGGAGGGGGGGTTATAGCACCCAGCGCTGGTGCCGCAACTACACAAGCCACGTTAAGCCCTTAGAAATAGCAAAGGGGGAGGGGGCAATGTCACTTATAAAATGAACAGTTTGATACATAGGGAGGCAATAAACATGGAAACAGCACAGGGTAGCTTTAAGTAATTATTCAAAGTAGAGCCACACTATAAGTGGCCTTAATCTATAACGGGAGAGGATGTGATATTAGTTCCTCTTTAAGTCTAACGTATCTAGTTTTAGACTGCTCATTACTATGGTATCCCTACTAAATGCAGTGGTGCCCAGATTTTATAAGGAAATGTGCCATAGAAATGTATGCAGTTGTATGCCATTGTTTAAAATGTATTCAGTTATGTAATAAAATGAAAGATGGGGCCAAAATGGAGTGCAGTAAAGATTGGATGGCAGGCGCTGTTACTGGCCAACCATCCTGAAAATATATTTTCAAACGTTTGTAGCCCAGCTTTCATTAAAGCCTCTACAAACCCGAGTTGAACACTCCTGTTCCAACCATTTTGAAAATTTACCTGACAGAATAAATACCTTATTAGCTCCAACCGTTAATCCTTGGAAGAGGCCTGATATTGCACAGCATGGGACAATATTTGATGCTTCAGAGAAGGGCCACAAAAGAAACCATGTGTGTTGCCAGTTGTATAGTGCTGTACTTTGCCCAGAGGAGGATATTCCTTCCTTACCTCCTGCAGGCAACCAGTTTATGTAAAGACGCATGAAGTAATTACCCTTATTATACTCTTAGCTTCCCTAGCTGCAAATGGTGTTCCTGGACAAACAATTTTCCAATGCTTTTGCAAATCCAGCCACAGAATTATTTGCCTCTAATTCCTCCTATGGCAACAAACTGCATAGGTTGACAAATGTTGCATAATAAAGCACTTCATTTTGTTTGTTCCAAATTTACTGTACTTAATTTCACCACGTGCCCATTCTCATTCTGTGGCTTACAAAATTTCCATTTGAAATAAAAATAATTTTACAAGATTTTTTTGTTATGTGGAGAAAATAAATGTAAAAATACTTGCTCTGTTCCCATTTGCTTAGTTGGATGTGTGGTTTCTGCACATAGACAATATGTATTGTGAGGAGAGGGAGGGAACCAAAAGCAGAGGCTGAAGTTGCTCTCGTCTTGATGCTCTGGGATTTACACACACTGTGAGTGGAATAAAGCTCTCAATACACGTCAGTGGTTCTCAACCTATTTATGATTGTGGGCCACATATGCACCTCTGTGTTATGTGGGCTCCCTCCTGTCTATCTACCAAAAAAATATGGCTTAGTATTGTATGACAGCAATAGGATTAAAATTGCTATAGTACCTTTCATTTCAGCACTGGCAAATGTCTACCAAGAGCATTTTAAATTAACAAAATAAGTCAAAACATTCACTGTTACAGTAAAGTAATTATAAGGGTGGTACACCATGGTATTGTGCCACTCTCACTTCCATGCTACTGCTGGCAGCATGGCTGGGCTGAGTGCCTGAAAGTCACAGCTGCAGTGCCTTCTGCCCTAACCTGTGTGAGGTGCACCCCCCTGCTAGAGATGGTCCCCCATCACCTGATCCCTCTGGGACTGTCTCCCCTTCAGTATCCAAACCTGACTCCCCTGCTGCCCCAATGCTGGGCTGGTACACATGCCTTCCAGGGAAGAATGGCTCACCCAGGGACTGTCTCCCACCACTCCCCCACCCACAGACTGCTACCCATTCAGGGACTGCCACCAGTCCCCCCATGTAGTCTGTCTCCCATGCACCAGCTGCACTCCCTCCTCCCTGTACTTGCAGCTGTCCGCCTCCCACTGTGGTCCTTTTAGTGCTGGGAAGCCTGCTTGAGCCAGGGTTACTGGACCTGTGACCCTGTGGGGTGCTGAGCACCCTGGCCTCCTCCTAATCTCAATCCTGGGGAATAGGGGGTGCTGATATTCATAGACATCAATTCATAGACATTAAGGTTGGAAGGGACCATTATGATCATCTAGCCTGACCTCCCGCACAATGCGGGCTACAATCTAACCAACAGATTTCTACCCCAGATCCCTAAATGGCCCCCTCAAGGATTGAGCTCACAACCTTGGATTTAGAAGGTTAATGCTCAAACACTGAGCTATCCCTATGCTGCCCCATTTTGTATCACCCCTGCCTGCTTTGTGCCTGGAACAGGAGGCCCTCTTGTCCTGACCCTGAGGATGTCACATGGACTACAGCTGTGTGCTGATTGGGCTGCAAGTGGGCTGTGGGTTGAGAACCACTGGCCCATGTGCAGCAGTTTAATGAATGAGTTGCAGTCATTATGGTCTATTGAGTCTATAATCCACCTGTCTAGAAGAAAACTCACACTAGATCAAAGGGTGAGGTTTGTTTTGTTTTTGGCACATTGACAGTCTAGCGGGTCAGAATAACTCTTCAAATTTCTGCACAGAGCTGAACTGAGTCATATAGTTCTGCTGGAGGAAGGGCTCGCCATAGCAGTAGAAGAATAGGCAGAATTTGTCTCAGTGTTGAATATAACTCAACCTTTATTCATTTGTATATCCAGTCTGACTTCTTACATTGTTCCATACCTTGTTTTACTGTAATTTCTATTTAATAGTGCCCACAACTGTGCTAGGAGTGCCATAGAAAATGTATAGAAGACTAGTTCTGGAATATGTACACTAAAATGGCTCAAAATTACTATGAGATACAAAATGAAAGTTGGGCTATAAAATGTATGGCTGTGTGTATCAAGGTGTTTGAGAAGTCTCCTGGCCAGTACTACTCAATTCCAGGAAATATAGCTACAAAGCGGGGGAGGTGGTGACCTTAGGAGCGCAGGAAATTGTCTTAGGAAAAACAATTGAGTTGAGTAAATATAGGCTGCTGGGCAACATGTGTTGAAGCTACCTTCTCCTCTAACCTAGAGTAAAGCATGCTGGGATTGAAGAGGACTGTAGAAACAGCAGGCCTCAGTCATAGACCTGGGGAAGTTATGGACAAATAACTTGTACGTTTTTTTTTTCATGAGATTGTATAGACTTTGCCACAAACTGCTCTTGAGAGGCCTGAGGCCTGATCAACAGGCAGATTTTTGTATCCACATAACTTTCAGTTAGGGACCAGGGTTTGAATTTGTGTTTTTTATGAATGAAAAAACAAGTGATAGTGGTAGAGTGGATTCAGGTGCTTTAAACCAGTATATTTGTCCCTTCCATTATAGGAATATCTATATGGTATAACCGTCTTTTTATACCAATAGAATAGCATCCAAAGTGGGGAGTTTATACAACTTTAGCAGTGTCCATAATAAATCCTCTGGCAGGGAGGTGGTTTCTTGTTCAGTTTTGGAAAAAGCTGCACAAATATAAATTTTTGCTTCATTTGACCTGCCTCGCTACATATGTGAGTGGTACCCTTGCTTATAAGTTCGTAATAAATCATTTGAGTGCTTACACTTTCAAAAAAATAGACCTGTCTAAAATGAACGTATGACTAACCTGAGTAACCACATAATTATACTTCTATACCCCAAGCTCTTCCTTACCGCTCCTCTTTCCTTGTGTAGGTTTGTTTTATTCGATGTCAAGTCCATTGTTTAGGCTCCCATCTTTCAATGCCTTCTGCTAGCATGGATCCTTGTGCCCTGACTGAAAACAAGCATTTGGTAAATCAGATGTGTTCCTTTGACTCCTCCAAGTTACAGGCTTGAGTGACAGAGACTGGTGTTTGTCAAGTCCAGAGTGGGGTTGGGAGGACTGATTAGGGGTTAAGTTTTAAATTTAAGGTGGAACATACCTAGTAGCCTAAATTTGGCATTAGGGAAGAGTTTAAAGTCCAGGACCTCCATGGTAGCACTCTCTGAAATGTTTCCAGTTCTATACACCGGGCCAGTTAGAGAGGCAGAACTGCAGGGTCTCAATGTATTGATGAGACAATGGTGTAAGGAGATGGGGTTTAGATTTATTAGCAACTGGGGAAACTTTTGGGAAAGGGGGAGCCTATACAGGAAGGATTGGCTCCACCTGAACCAAAATAGAACCAGATTTCTGGCACTTAGTTTAAAAACTGCTCTATGACCTTTTTAATTTTAAGGGCTGAGGGAAAGCTGACAGGTATGGAGGACCACAAGGTTCAGACAGAGACATCCCTTAGGGGAGGCTCTACTAATGGAGATTCTCTGTCCTAATAAGAAGGAGAGTATGAATGACAAAATATAGCTAGGATCTGATAAGAAACAGTCAAATGAAAAAGTCTCATTCAATTACATAATGTAATGGGAGACTGCTAAAAAAAGTGATAAGTTTTTAAAGTGCTTATATACCAATGCTAGAAGTCTACATAATAAGATGGGTAATCTAGAGTGCCTCATATTAAATGAGGATATTGATATAAAAGGCATCACAGAAACTTGGTGGAATGAGGATAATCAATGGGACATAGTAATACCAGGGTACAAAATATATTGGAAGGAACAGAACAGGTTGTGCTGGTGAGGGTGTGGCACTATATGTGAAAGAAAGCATAGAATCAAATGAAGTAAAACTCTTAAATGAAACAAACTGTACCACAGAATCTCTATGGATAGTAATTCCATGCTTGAATAATAAGAATATAGCAGTAGGGATATATTACTGACCAGGATGGCGTTAGTGACTGTGAAATGTTCAGGGAGATTAGAGATCATAAGAATGGCCGTACTGGGTCAGACCAAAGGTCCATCCAGCCCAGTATCCTGTCTGCTGTCAGTGGCCAATGCCAAGTGCCCCAGAGTGAGTGAACCTAACAGGTAATGATCAAGTGATCTGTCTCCTGCCATCCGACGAACAGAGGCTAGGGACACCATTCCTTATCCATCCTGGCTAATAGCCTTTAATGGACTTAACCTCCATGCAGTGAGAGGCAAAAAGGCATCCTTTAAAAAGTGGAAGTTAAATCATAGTGAGGAAAATAGGAGCACAAACTCTGGCAAATAAAGTGTAAAAATGCAATTAGGAAGGCCAAAAAAGAATTTGAAGTACAGCTAGCCAAAGACTCAAAGTTATAGCAAAAAAATCCAGAACATCAGAAGCAGGAAGCCTGCTAAACAACCAGTAGGGCCACTGGACGATCGAGATGCTGAAGGACGATAAGGCCACTGCAGAGAACCTAAATGAATTCTTTTCATCTGTTCTCATGCTTGAGGATGTGAGGGAGATTCTCAAACCTGAGCCTTTCTTTTTTTTTTAAGCTTTTTAGATTAGATTGAGGTGTCATTACAGGAGGTTTTGGAACAAATTGTTTAGTTTATCCGTAATAAGTCACCAGAACCAGATGATACTCGCCCAGGAAGTCTGAAGGAACTCAAAAGTGAAATTGCAGGATTACTAACTGTAGTCTGTAACCTGTCATTTAAATCAACTTCTGTAACAAATGACCGGAGGATAGCTAATGTGACACCAATTTTTAAAGAGGGCTCCAGAGGTGATCCCAGCAATTAGAGGCCGGTAAACTTGACTTCAGTACTGGGCAAACTGGTTGAAACTATAGTAAAGAACAAAACTGTCAGACACGTAGATCAATATCATTTGTTGGGAAATAGTCAACATGGGTTTTTGTAAATGGAAATCCTGTCCCCAATCTGTTAGAATTCTTTGAGGGGGTCAACAAGCATGTGGACAAGGGGGAATCCGGTGGATATAGTGTGTTTAGATTGACAGAGTGCCTCACCAAAGGCTCTTAAGCAAAGTAAATGATCATTGGATAAGAGGAAAGGTTCTCTCATGGACTGGTTACTGGTTGAAAGAGGAAACAAAGGTTAGAAATAAATGGTCCATTTTCAGAATGGAGAGAGGTAAATAATGGTGTCTCCTAGGGATCTGTAGGCCCAGTCCTATTTACTCCTTTTTCCAAATCATTTATGAATATGTTAAACAGTGAAGTGGCAAAACTTGCAGATGATACAAAGCTACTCAAGATAGTTAAGTCCCCGGCAGACTGCAAAGAGCTACAAAAGGATCTCTCAGAATTGGGTGACAGGGCAACAAAATGGCAGATGAAATTCAATGTTTATAAATGCAAAGAAATGCACATTGGAAAACATAATCCCAATATACATACAAAATGATGGAACCTAAATTAGCTATTACCACTCAAGAAAGAGATCTTGGAGTCATTGTGGATAGTTCTCTGAAAACATCCACTCAGTTAAACGGCAGTCAAAAAAGCAAACAGAACCTTTGGTCTGACCCAGTATGGCTATTTTTATGAGGAGATGGCCTCCAATCCCACACCTCCTGTAACTCTGACAACAGTTCAAGAGTCCAAGGTAAATTGGCAAGTCATCCACATAGAAATAGTAGCTTGGAGCCATATGATTGTACAAGATTATCACCCACTATGTGTAGCCGGAGGAGAAGAAGAGAGAGACAATCAAGGACAGAGCCCTTTGAGACCCTCCAGGGTGAGCAAGAAAGGAAGGGAGGACCCACCAAGAGGAGGAGTGAAGGAATGACCAGAGGTTGGAGGAAAACCAGGTGAGGATGGAGCTTTAAAAGCTAAGGGAGGAGATGTTCAGAAGGAACATATGATCTCCTGTACCAAAAACAGAAGAGGGGTCAGGAAGGATAAGAATGAATTGGAGACCCCAAGAAAAGGTCACTATAAACTCTCAGAGCAATTTCAGGAGTGAGGAGAGTGGACAGCAGACTGGCAGGAGTTCAAGAAACAGCAGGAAAGAAATTTTGGTCAACACAAGTAAATGTCAAGTTTGAGTTAGGGCAGTTGTTGAACAGCACAGTGTCAAGGATGGGAGAAATTAGAGCCTGCTTGTACTGGGAGGAACAAGTAAGTAAGAGAGACCGAGGCTAAGGAGTGAGAATGGAGGCGAGTAGAGTGGCCAGATGTCCCAAATTTAAAGGGACAGTCCCAATATTTGGGGCTTTTTCTTATATAGGCACCTCATACCCCCCACCCCCATCCCAATTTTTCATACTTTCTATCTGGTGACTCCAGGGGCAAAGGAGGTAAGTAGACAAGAAGAGAGAGAGGGTAAACAGTGAAAAACTAGCATTAGGCACTAGGGAAGGAGGGAGGTCAGGGTAGATCTCATATAGACTTTTCCCCAAAAAATAATTTTGCATAAAGAAGGAAAGAGAGTTTGCCGACATGGGATAGGGAAGATATTTTGAACATTCATTCTATTCTGAGTATTAATTTGGATGTTTTGAAGTATACTAGAAAGCCCATGTTTGAAAATCTTCTGGCAGCAAATCCTTAGATATTAAAGCTGGTTCTCTGACAAGGATGATGGGGGGTCGGGGGGCGGGGGGAGGAGAGAGCAAAAAGAAGGCTGGGGGAAAATAGGGAGAGACAGGGAGAAAAGAATGTAGAAAACTCTAATCTAATTGGCATCAGCCATAATCTCTCCTGGGATTGATTTGCCAGATTCTCAGTGTCTGCAGCACTTAATATTTGTGGGATGAAATGGAGGATCCAGATCACTTGGCAGACAGACAGGTGTTGTTCCAAACCTTACTGCTGACTTCTAAGCAATAGCCTCTGTCTTCCCTTTGTGTGGCCTGTGAAGCAAGAAAAGTAAAAGCAGCTTTCAAAGCTGGGGTCAGGAGAGACATGTCCATTTGCATTTTGGGTTATTATGGGTTAGCTCAGCAGGCAGAGTCTATCGTACAGATAAATGATTTCATAACTGGAAAACTCATGTCAGCAACTGCAAATCATTTTTTTTCTTTAAAGAATGAGGCAAATTCTGAGAAGTGAGGCAAGTAAAATGTTGTTGTAGTTAAGAAATGTGCAGATGAAGACGAAGAAAAATGATAACGTGTAGTTTGGGAATGACGGAGTGGATGTAAACTGACCAAAGTGCAACAGTTTTTGATGGCAGTGCAATGGGAAAGAGAAAGATTGGGAAAATAATTTAAATTTAATTTCTCTCTTTTGTATTTGGTACTAACGCAGATGCAAGAGACCCCCTCATTCATTCCCAGGCAATAACTTTTTTCCTCATTATTAAAGTGTGTGTATATGTGTGTGTGTGTGTATATATATATATATATATATATAATGTATATACTGTGCCAGATTTTGCACTCAGTTATGCTGGTGTAAATCTGGAGTAACTCTTCTGAACTCTGAATTTACTCTGCATTTTCAGCAGCATAATAGAAAGAAAAGTTGGGCCAAGCATATATCTTGGGTTTTATATTTCAGAGACAGCAGAACAGGATTCTGGCTCTTCACATTTCAGCTTGCAGAGACATCACACCTATTTAGCATAATCTTTCTGCATTCCTCCCCTGTTCCATTTCTTTTATGCTTTCTCTCTCTTTATGCACAATAGCTAAATCCAAATCTGAAAAGTCTGCTCACAGGACTGAATAACCTGCTGACTTTAAACTCTCCTTTCATCTGGTTTGTGGACTCTGCCCTCACAACCGTAGTGCATGCAGGAAAACAAAAAATAGATCAGCATTACATGGTTTAGCCTCTTCCAAATATATTTTTGAGTTAAGAAATGTAATGGAACATCAAAGGAAATTAAATTGAGAACAAAGCTACTGTCATGAAATATAGCAACTAGAAACTAACCTGTCAAACAGTAAACACTTTCCAATACGCTGAATTATGTATGATATGCTCCAGGCATTGTAGCACAATATGGAACACGACTACTTCTTTATTACTTTGATTTTTGTTGTGTCTTTCTTTAAATGACAGAGTAACAAGATTTGGAAGAGTAACTGTACAGTACTTAGAAATGTTTTCAGCATTGTCTATTAATTTTGCTAGGAGAAAACCCTTCTATTCATCAGATGCTATTCATAAAAACTCTGTTCATTCACTTAGATTTTTATATCTATAAACTGCTTTTATTCTCCACGGAAGCAATTGTATCCTCACTGTGCTTGAGTCACAATAAAATCTTGAAGCAGATAGGCCATTGGAGTACCATTCATTGGATATGTTTCAGACTACCATGGAACTTTGTGTGACAATTCAGTGTACCTGGGGATGTTTTCTTTTGACTAGAAAAGTGTCTGCATAATTTTCTGTGGCTTTCACTTCATGCCTGTGTAAGGGGACTATTGTCACAGTGAGGGTGTTTTGGTTGGTTAGCTCCCAGTACCAAAATGGGAAATCAGGACCCTGAGATTGACAGTCCCCAGGGGCAATGGGGAGAGGCCAATGCTCCAAATCAGCCTGATTGACAGAGTGGGCAAACTAATCAAGGAGTTAAGAGGCCAGGGTGGGTCCCGTCTTCCCTGTGAGCTGGAATAGCCTAGGTCAGACAGAGTGGGGCCGAGCTAAGGAGAGAGCAGGGGTCCAAGCTAAGCTGGGAAACAGCTGTGCCAAATCCAGAGGGGCCAGAAAAGCAGCCCAGAGAGAGCCGATCCTGTGCTGAGAGCAGAGTTGCAACCTCAAACCCAGAGCACAGCCCAGAGAGAGGAAACCTGCCATGAGAGCAGAGCTATAGCAACCAGAGCCAGAAGAGCCAGAGAAGCAGCCCCGGGAGCTGAAGGCAGAGCAGCAGCAGCAGTGCTGAGGCAGAGTGGAGCTGGAGCTGGAGCAGTCCAGAGCCGGGTGTGATGAGCAGCTGGGGAAAGCGAGGGGAGACCCTGGGCAGTGGGCCCAGCACAGGGAGTATCATATCAGTGCAGTCAAAGAGCCTTAAAACCATAGCCACTGAATATTAAGTTGCTTCCTCCTCTTTTCTCTCCCTAATCTGCTTATGCCAGCGCTGCAATGATGCAGACAGCTTTGGGTAAATCATAGAATCACATGACTTAGAGAGGGAACAGACCTGTTGTGGATAATCAATTGAATGTGTGCTCCCATTTTGATGCTGTGACTAAGGCCTGGTCTACACTACGAGTTAATGTAGACTTTAGTGCCGTTAAATCGATATAACCCTGCACCCGTCCACACACAGTAGCCATTTAAGTCGATTTAAAGGGCCCTCAAAATCGATTTCTGTACTCCATCTAAGAGAGTGAGTGCAAGTCTGAGATGTATAAGCAGGGAGTATCTAGTAGGAGATGGTATTAGAGCAGGGGTGAGACCATCGCTGGGATAGGATGTCAAGTTCTGGTGTCAATACTTCAGAGGATGTTGACAAATTAGATCTGGTTTACACTAGAAATGCTACAGCAGTGCAGCTGCACCAATGAAGCTGCGCTGCTGTAGCATATCTGGTGAAGATGCTCTCTGCCAACAGGAGAGAGGTCTCCTGTCGGCATAATAAAACCACCTCCACGAGAGGCAGTAGCTATGTTGGTGGGAGAAGCTCTCCCACAGATATAGCACTATGCACACTGCTGCTTAGGTCTGTGTAACTTACATCACTCCAAGGGTATCACTACTCTACAGCCAAAATGCTTCTGAAATAAATGTAATCAAACTTTACTAATTCTGGGTCACTGAGAACAAAAATGCTGCTTAAAATTGTTGATTGGCTCTAGTTTTCAAGATATGCTATTGGGTCAGTATATACGACCCTTGACATGGGAATGGCGGAGGATAAGTGAGTTATAAAGGGAAGGGATCTCAATTTAAACTAGAAATGACTAAAATACATCTTTCACTGGATCTATGAATAAATCTATGACTAGGTTTGGACAGTACTTGCTTTTTAGGCAAAACAATGAATGATGCAATCTGAAGCTGGTATTGCGTCATACATGATATGAATTGCATCATGTTATTCCTAGAAGTCATGGATGATGCAATCATAACGAAGCTTACATCACTCTGCTGAACAAATTGCCCTATATCAGCTCTAGAAATCATACAGTGTCATGCTCTCTTATTTGTCAGTGTTTGATTTTGCAAAGGGACACATTTCTGTTTAGCCAAAGTGAGCAGAGATGCCTCATATGTGTGTGAACAGTGCAGATAACTTCTGCTATGTTTGTGGTGAAGTGACTTTTGCATCACAAAAGCACAGTATAACCACTATGGTTAAGAAAGCCTATCACCTTTATTTTGGCTGCAAAATTGGAGATCAGGACAAGAGGTGGGCCCCACACATATGCTGCAACACTTGTGCAACAAATCTTCGCCAGTGGTTGAACAGGGAAAGGTAATCTATGCCTTTTGCAGTGCCAATGATTTGGAGAGCGCCAACAGATCATACCAGCAATTGTTACTTCTGCATGGTGCCTCCAGTTGGGAAAGGTGTGTCAAAGAAGAAAAAGTGGACTGTGCATTATCCAAACATTCCATCAGCTATACGCCCAATACCCCACGGAGAAGGACTGCTGATTCCTGATGCACCAGAATCATTCTCACTTGAGTCAGAAGAGGAAGAGGATGAAACTTCTGGTCCTGAACCATCAATGTCACAGGACCCACATTTTCTCCCATCCTCCTCCTCTGAGCCACACCTCATAACACAAGCTGAACTGAATGACCTTGTCAGGGATTTGGAACTGCCCAAGAGTAAGGCAGAGCTGTTGGGCTCCAGACTACAGCAGTGGAATCTCCTGGCAGGTGATGTTAGGGTTTCCATGTTCCGTGACCATCAAAAGGATCTTGTGCCATTCTTCTTCATGGAAGGTGATCCTGTAGCCTGCAACTACATCGATGGTGTGATGGCAGCCCTCAACATCGTTCCCGATCCAGATGAGTGGAGACTCTTCATTGATTCATCGAAGACGAGTCTTAAAGCTGTTTTGCTGCATAATGGCAATGTTTTGCCATCAATTCCAGTTGGTCATGCAGTCCGTATGAAGGAAACCTATGACAACATGAAACAACTTTTGAGGTGCATAAACTATGACCAACATCAGTGGCAGCTTTGTGGCGATTTGAAGGTTGTTGCTCTCTTGCTTGGTCTGCAGACTGGATACACAAAGTACCGCTGTTTTGTCTGCTAATGAGATAGTCGTGCAAGAGATTCCCACTACATCAAGAAAGATTGGCCACTCCGACAGTCATTGGAGCCTGGGAGGAAAAGTGTTCAGCATCCACCACTTGTTGAATCAAGGAAGATTTTGTTACCACCCTTCCACATCAAGCTGAGTCTGATGAAGAACTTTGTCAAGGCCATTGACAAAACACAAGCAGCTTTCAAGTACCTCCGTGGAAAATTTCCAAGGTTAAGTGAAGCTAAGATAAAGAAAGGTGTCTTTGTTGGTCCTCAGATTCATGAACTTCTTCGAGATGATGCATTTGACCATGCACTGCATGGCAAGGAAAAGACGGCATGGAAAGCCTTACATTTGTAAATGTAGCAATACATTTTCTCGGAAACAACAAGGCAGACAACTACAGGTTGTTGGTGGAAAACCTCCTCAAAGCATACAAAAGCCTTGGTTGCAACATGTCACTAAAGATACATTTTTTGCACTCTCATCTAGATTTTTTTCCACCGAACTGCGGAGCAGTGAGTGACGAGCACGGCGAGCGATTTCACCAAGACATTGCAACAATGGAGAAACGCTATCAGGGCAAATGGAGCCCACCAATGCTTGCAGACTATTGCTGGACAGTGACAAGAGATGCTCCATTTAATGAATACAAGAGACAAGCCAAGAAACGCCGAGTAGACACTGAATAGGACTAAACTACTATTATGTACATAATAGTTTTTTGCCTTTTGTTTCAGAATACATTTTATTTATATAACCCTTTTGCTGATTTTTAAAGTGTTACATAAACAGGACAGGTGAAATATTATCATATAAAGCAACCATAAACACATGAAAAGACCTAGGTTTACAATTTATGATTAAAACTCTACTATCTACACAATATACATAGACATAAAATGTAAAAACTTAAATATCTTAGAAACAGTAGCCAATCAGTTGTTTTAATTGTCATATTTGAATTCCGCACATCAAAATACCTAATAAATATCACATTTTATCTCTGAAGCAGACGACTTCTAAAAAATTGTAGACCAGTGTTACTGCATGAAACTGCTGGGTTTTTCTATCCTTTCTAAATCTGAGCCCAACAAAAGGATCCTCTCTCTCGACCGGCCGGACCAGCTTACTTTCATCTCTTCTTGTTGTATTATTTAATCATAATCTTAGAATGAGTGCTCCATGAAGCAGGGACTCGTGCGTGCGTGTAGTGGGGCTATGATCCTTGACTGTGGTTTCTGTAAACTACTGTAATATAAATAAGGAAATTTTCCATTGTACCTGCTTAGTGCAGTCTTCAAACAGTGATTTTTTTTTTAATAATCTCAAAACTTTTTTTTTTTTTTTTCAAACCAAAGAAGGACACTAGTTCATGTTAAGTTTCCATCTCCCACCACTCTTGGCTGATGAGAACTTGTTTAAGTTTTCCAGAAAATATTTTTTTATATTTCTTGCTATCCCTGCCTGCCTCTCAACCTAGCCATTATTAGATAGCTAACTTCTTGTCGGCTTCATAGCAGAAATGGATGTGTGGGGGAGGGGAGAGTTGCATTACTTTCAGAAAGTAATCAGCATGTGAAAAGTTATATCTGAAACAGGTTTTTTGCTATTTTAACTATGGCAAGGGTTACCAAGCACTCACTTTAATAACATACAGTTTATTTATAAGTAAATGTTGAACTCTGCCTCTGCTTAGCTTCAATGTACTTACCATTAGAAAAACAGCAACGGAATGGCTCTTAAGCCAGATAAGTGGCAAGACTAGTTTCAATAAATCTTGTTGTTTAAGCCTCAATGCTCTAATATCACTTTAAAAAGCTTCCACCAAATTGCACACATGTGGGAGCCTGACTACTTGTTTGTACACAAACTTAGGTTTCTAAATTGATGTGATTGTGAGTACAATTACTTGCACTCACAATATTGGAGGATGGATTGAGGTCCCTCTTGTTTATTGCCATGGCAATGGTGTAGTATAATGCATGCTGTGGATTACAAATATGAGTACTTGATATGAAATTCTCCATAGAAAGGGTTAAATGCAGATAGGCTTGCTGAAAGTATCTCATGAGGGCTGGTTAGGATAACCTCATCTGGATGGTAAAGGGTTAGACACTCTTTTGTCTTCATGGACAGCTCTAGTAGGCCTTGTACTCACAAAAGTACCTTTGTGTTCCTTCCATGCTGCCCTTCCCAGACTAATCTGTGAAGTAAGAAACTGCATCTTCCTCGAGACCAAATCAGGAACAATGACTCTTATCTGTCTTCTCCATTCCCTCCGTTTTTACATCCACTTGTTTTATCCTGTCCATTTTGACTATAACCTCTCTGAGGCATGAATTCTCTCTTATATGTACATACAGTGCCTCACACCAGAGTCCCCCTGCTCTGACTGGGATCTCTGGGCAGTACTGAACAATAATGGAGTGCAATAAAGGCTTAGTCAGTGGGGCTGTATCTCTTGTTATAGCTGTTCTGTCACTGAGAAAATTATGAAAAATTAAATCCTCTTAGTGGAACTCACCAAGGGCAAGTTTATACGCTTTTGTGCTTCCTCTGCTAGCAAAAATTTCCAGAAGTAGGCTACTCTTAATCTGTGATGCTGATATGAACACAGAATGAAAAACAGATACACTTCATTCACTGGAGAGGAGGGGCAAAATGCCAATGTTTGCTAAATAGAGGTAAAATGTAAGAAAATATTATTTTATAGTCATCCTTCCATAGTGTAGTAATACATGGTGAAAACCAATAAAAGCCATAAAAATAGATAGAGGCAGTGTGTTTTTAAAATGTGTCTCTGAGGGCCTAGCTTAGGCTGAGGACTAATAAAATTACTCTTGAGACACAAGGAAGTTCATCGTACTATCAAGAGGCTGCTGCCCTGTGCTCTCTGTACACCACAATAGTTGTTAGTGACTCTTGGTAAAAATTCAAATTGTTGTTGTCTCTTCTAATCAGAGGTGAAAGTAAGTGGGTATGGTCTGGTACGGTGTACCTGGAAGAGCTGGCACGCCGTACCGGACCGGCTTCCCCAGGTGGCAACTTAAAGGTGAAGGGCTCCTCACAGTGGAGCCCTGGGCCCTTTAAATCACTGATGGCTTCAGCAGTGATTTAAAGGGTCTGGGATGGTAGCCCCGGCCCTTTAAATGTCCCCTGAAACCTGAGGCTCCCAGCCAGCACAGCCAGAGCCCCGGGGCCCTTTAAATCTCTATTTAAAGGGCCCAGGGCTCTAAAAGGCCCCGCCTCTTCCGGTTAAGACCCCTCGCCCTGCTCAGGACACCATCGTACCAGTATGTCCTTTAAGTTACTTTCACCCCTACTTCTAATTGAGTTTATTGATGCAGATGACTAGCACGAGGGAAGGATCAAAGCAGGGAGAAAGTACCAAATGATTATTGAAGAATATGTCAACGTTTCTTTTGCAGCATTTCAAACATATGGATTGGCTCCTTGTTCTTTGTCTGCATGCCCTGTGAATAGGAGCAAAATGGCATTTTGGCTTTAAGTATTTTGTTTTTTCCATTGAGAGTTCAAGAATCTTCCTGCCAGTGAATCAACCATTTAAGAAAAATGTGGTGGCTAGAATTAGGCCTCACCAAGGTTTAGTTACTATTTCAGAACTGCTGAAAGAAAACTTGTAAATGCACTGGAAAAGGCCGCCTCAGTAATGTATGCAATTCTTGCTTGTAGCCAAAAATGTCTTAAAAGAGGAATCAAATTGGAGTTACTGTACTTAGGAAAGCCCATCTTCCTTCATGCATTCATGTTTCTCAAGTAAGGTTTTGCCTATACTTGCAAAACTAGTAAGCATGTTTCTGCCCCAAGGGAGCCCCCTCTGTGTTTCCACTACTGGAAGTTGCAGTAGTGCAGACAGGGTGCAGATTTTTACCAGTTGTGTCCTGTAAGGTTAGATGATGTGGTAAAAACACATGCATTCTAATTGCACTACAACTTCTCCTGTTGGACACTCTGATGGAGCTGCAGCCAATTTGCCCAGTGTATATGCATCCTTAGAGAACATGGTGCTTAAAATGTCTTTGAGGTCAATGAGGATCCAAATTTAGTATATTGCATTGAAGACCTCCTGAAGAATGTTGAATGTTACCTTCCTTGGGGGAAAAAATGACATTTAAGGCCTTATGAACTTGAAAGCATCTCTCTTAATTCAATACATTGCTATAAGAGTGGGCCCCTGCAGTACTTGGTTCAGCTACAGTAAAGACTGTAGGGGTACATTCCTATTTTAATTGTACTGAACTGTTTCCGTTTGTGGGGGTGTGTGAAAACCAAAGCAAAAATAATCACATTAGCATCCTGCAAAACTATCAACTTTTAAAATGCAGGGCTAATTCCATTTTTAAACAATGTTGTCTATTCTTTCCCCCTGATTCTCCCCCATGGAAACCTTAGAAACAACTTTGCTTTTCTTTACACAATCTTTCTTTATCTTTTAGCTAGCTGAAAGAGGACATTTCTGGATAATCATAAGGACTGTTTCATCAAAGAGGTGTAGCACATCAGTGTTGGATCAAATAGGCATTGGTCAACAACCATTATCCAATACCTCTTGCTGGTTTTTAATAAACTAAATTCACACACTTATTATACATCTAGTTAATAGCTCTTCTCCTTGCAGGTGCTGCAGTACTGCATTGCTGCCCAAATAACAGTTGCACTTTTTTTTTCTGCTGTGTGGGATCAGTCCCGTTTTGTAGAAGGACTTGAAGCCCATGTTTTTGAATCACTACATTGGGTGTAGTATTCAATCACTGAGAACTTCAAAAATTCTGGTGACTTGTGTGTTTGTATTCTTTGTGTGTCTGATTTTGACTACAGTACTTCCTTTTCCTTGCATTTTTTTTTTTAAGAGCACAAAATATTTTTGCTTTATATGAGACCATACCATTTTGATATGTCAATAAAATAAAGAAAATCAGACTGTTTGTCACCGGATATACTGGAGAAAACAATTCACCACTTAACCAAAAACTTCCTTTTACAGGAACTGACATTCAAGATGCATAGCATTGGGGGAGAGGGGAGTGGAGGAACGCTCATGTTTGAACTGGTACATAGATCATGAAGAAATATAAACACTTAGTTGCTGTCTCCTCTGCTATTAATAGTCTTCCTTCTTTATATAACTCCATAGATGTACATACACCGTACTGTGGGTAAAATATGCTGAACAAATAAGCATCCCTGCCCACATTGAGCTTTTATTTCCATATGAAAAGATCCAGAGCACTACAATGCATTTATAGAAGTGCATTAAGTGGGGCATGGCATTTATAGATGGAATACTTCAAGGAAATGGAAGGTCTTCAGAAGACCTCTGAAGTATTGTATTCTAACAATCTGTCCATGAAACTTGCAGACTAGACAAATGTATCATATGTAGCAGCCAGTGTATTAAAACCTAGTTTTAAAAAATGATTGGCAAGATGTCAACTACTGAGATGCAGATGACATCTGCTAGTAGTGCTGCCATTAAATACATGGCATAACTTTTGAGGGCTTGATTTTGCAACCTCAATGTTTTTTTAATATTGTTTTTATTGTGTGTCATTTTCTAGGTTTTTTAAAAAACATATTGGAGAAAATAGAATTTCTATCATGTGGCAGCATATTGACACCCACAGGAATGATCAGCAGGCTGGAACCTTTATATCCTCCACACAGACCTCTGCCTCTTGAGTGAATGAGTAACTGATAACTGCAGTTATCAATCTTCTGTTATGTGGAACAGCCCTAAAGGAGGAATGAACTGTATGCCAGTGGGTTTCACAAATATTTGCTGATGGCCAAGGAATGGTGAGAGTCCGGTTCTGTTCCAGGCTCTGGAGAGGAATGTTCCCTAGTGGTCACAGACTTTTCTGCCCTGTTCCCCCAACCTGTCTCAGTGCTCTCTTCCCCATCATGGCTCCTTATTTTAGTCCCATCCTCCTCACCTAACTAGTCCCAGTCCACTTCTCAGACTTTTCATCCCAATCTCATTCTCTTTTGCCTGGATAGTTCTAGTCTACCGTGTGTAATCCCTGTCCCAGTCTTTAAATCCTCCCCGTCCGGGGTCTCAGTCTCCTCACCTGGCCAGAACCTCTCTCCTGTGCCAGCAACTTATTCTATCTCAGCCTCCTCTCCCCATCCTTGGCTCCCAGTCCCTTACCTGTTTGTGGTTCCTTACCCAATCTGCCCCACATTGCCTTCAGTCCTGGTCTTTCTCCCACATCTTCCAGGCTGTCTCACCCCACTGACTTCCCCATCCCAGGTGTGGCTCTTGTCCTTTCAGCATTTGAATCTGGCAGTTTCCTCCTTCATGCTGCACGGGCCCAGCAGGGAGCCACTGAGAACGTGAGAGAGGCAGGCTCCTTGCTCTTACTTCCCATGTCTGGACCCAACCTGGCTCGGCCCTGGCCCGGCCCACAGCAGCCTAAAATTGTAATTCCAGGGAAAGTCCTTCTTATCTCCCAGCAAGCTCAGTGTGGACAGAATCTTCAGAATCTTTACCTCTAGCAAATCTCTGTGTATTTGTGAACTGTGATTTACCCCCACCCTCACATAAGCTTATAACTTGGCCAAACTTGGATGGATTTTCATGCGGAGAGCAAAAGGCCCATCTCTAAAATAAAGACCACACCCTTACTAAATTTTAAGTTCCTGCTCCAAAGCATGGGGATGCAAAAGCTTATTAAGGAAAACCTCACCAGTATTTTTTTTTAACAAGGGTAAAACCATATTTTCCCCTACCCTCGTTCTTAGAAATAGCTGAATTGTTGTGGCTGGAATTAAATGAGTAAGTAGAGGAGAGAGGAGGATCAGTGTGAGGTAGATGCCTAACATAAAAAACTTCAACCTGAATGGTTAGTTTGGGAAAATGTTATAAGCAATTGAAAACAGAGTTTTATAATGGGAAATGTCAGTCAACCTTAATAGGTAGTGCTGCCAGCCCACCTATAAACAGGCTAGATCCTTAGTCATGGTGCCACTGTCACAATTTTGTGCCTCGTCTGTAGATTAAAATTGGTTTACTTGGTCTCATTAGGATTCTTTCCTTTATAGAGGGATCCTCGGAGCAATTAGAACAGCTCTGTGACACCTGAATCATACACTAACCTGGTCCCTAAGGAAAGGTATGTAGCTGGGGAAAAGGACATGTATCTGGGGCATCCTATGTGCTGGTGAGTCCTGGTAGCTGGATCAAACTCAGCTGTGCCAGTCTCTCAAATTTGTCATTCCCATGTGATTAGCTTTATGCAAGGTTAGTATTAAGATCTGAGAGGCTGCAGACCAAGTTTGACTTGGGAGGGTTTCCCAAATCAGGCCATATCACAACCATAATATGAGCTTTGTCATATTCTTGCATAATGTTTTAGCTATCCTTCTCATTTCTCCTACCACCAATATAGTACTAAGACTTCATTTTTGAAAGCTGTCATGCAGAAGAATGGTCGCTTTCTGAGACTTTGTAGGTTACCCTACAAGTTCACTAGTTTTTCTGTCAGTGCTGGTGGTTTTTAACCTTATTTGCCTCAGCAGGCATTTGGTGATGATCAGGCAGAAATATTTTCTTTGTTTTCAAAAATAAAATAATTCCACACCTTCCTGAGTACCATTGTGCTCAAAGGATAAAATTTTCATAAGTGTCTATGCCTAAATTCCTAAATAAATGCCTAAATTTTCAAAAGTGACGTGTTCATTTTAGAAGCACAGTGCAAGTCCATGGGACTTAGCGTTCTTAAGTGCCCAAAGTCACTTTTTTAAAAAATGGGAATTGTTTATTGTTATGCTTTTGAAAATTTTACCCTAGGGTAACGAACTATATCGTTTGTGGATAGGCCAAATAAAATGAGTTAAACATGAATGACTAGTCTTAGCATTCAGACACTAGTGCTACCATTCTAAGGAGACTTTACTTATTGTATAAAAGCTCACTACAGAAATGTGGCATGGTAATCACCTTGTCTTGTGTCCACAGCATGCGTGTAACCCAACATGTGTTCACATCATTTGAAGCACTTTGGTGTGCAGGCTTTACTGTTAGCCTAGTTAGAAGCAAATCTAATCCAAACCACCAGGTGACCCTACTGCAGCACAGTCCCAGTGTGGACAGAAATCACTGGTGTAATAGCCCCAACAGCATTGCAGGCAGTCCCTCCTCCTGCAGATCTACACTGCACCAGTCATTACATGTGTGGTTTAGTTACTGTCTGTTCTTACAACCTTAAATAACCAAAACTATATTATTGAAACATGGAACTAGATCACAAAATCCAGGCAAGTTGTGTTGGCATATTCTGCACTGAAAGAGAGCAGAATCAGCTGACTAAAAGTAAAATTCTTTGTCCTCATATGAATAATTTGATTTACATTGCAAAGTGGCCCTCAATAGGGAATAATTACATCTAAAAGGACAATTTCATGTTAAAGGATATATAATAAAATACTCTGAAAGAAGAGAATGATGCATCATACATTAATTTTAAATGCTTGTAGACTGCATCTTTGTAAGAATTACTACAATTCCTGGGCTCAGTGCTACAAAGTCTGTAGAAATAAAGATATTTTAATATGCATCTTTTCCATCTTTCTAGACTCTATGCTGAACATTCATGTTGCTAATTGGAAGGCTCTATATAAGAGGGATGTATATTCACAGGATATCAGAAGAGTTGCTATTCATATTTGAGAGATACAGACACCTTTTTAAAATGTCCAAATGACAGAGCGGATGCACCAGAACAAGTAGTGACGGGCTGCCAAGTAAATTTATCCTTGCATACCTAACTGTAAATAGACTGCCAAGATTAAGCCAACAAATAGCTTATCAGAAAAGCCCATTAATTACCAAGAACTAACTGTTCAGTGCCAATGCTGAATTGTTAAAGAAGCACATCTGCATACATTTACTATTTGTAGTCTCTAATTTAGAAACAAAATCATGTTGACTAGAGCTTTAATAAACTTGGGCCTGAAATGCCAATGGCAGACTTAGGTCCGAATACCCATTTGTTAACACATTATTAGTGTCACAGTTTCAGGGTAACTGCACCTGTTTTACCCCTCTGTGGTCCATCCCAGAGTTGTCAGGTCTCCTGATGTCACCTGTCTCTGGGCTGGGACCCTTATCCCACTCCCTTCTGACTAGGGAGTTTTTAAAGCTGATCAACTCCCTGCCTTACACTGTGATATCCCCAGCAAACCAGTGTGTCTAAAGGCCAGTGCCTATGTTTTGCTTCTTGCTTGAGGGCTATGAACCGTATATGCTAGCAGTTACAAGTGAAGTTACCACACAGCACTTTCTAAGCAAGCATATTTATTCTTAAGGCAAAAACATTAGAGGAAAGATTTCTAAAAAACCCTAAAAAATTCTACATATATGCTAAACGCTTGCCAGGAGTAACCTATCAGTCTTTAGCGTCTTAATAGTGTCAGTTTTTCCAACCTCTACACAAGGTTAGGGTGGCCCTCCATTGGACAAAGGGTCCTGTCTGTTTGCTAAATCAGAAAGGAGGTCAGTTCAAGATCATCCTTTAAAGCCCTTTCTTTGTCTTCTAGTCTCTAGAAAATGTAGCCTGAACAGTACATGCATGCAAACCTCCCCAAGAGGTGCAATGTCTCTGGAGCTGTTTCATCTCAGTGACTCACCTTAGTCACCTGCACCCTTTCCCCCACTTTAGTTTTATTTTTTGTTTACTTTTTTTAGTTCCTGGAGGTGCTGTGGCAACCCTCCCACTGCAAACAGAACACAATCAGAAAAAGTTGTGTGTCTCATGTATTGCAGAAGGCAGAGAAAAAACTAGGAAAGAGGCTGTTCTAGATTTGATTTTGACAAATAAGAAGGAACTGGTTGAGAATTGGAAGGTGGAAGGTGATTTGGGTGAAAGCGATCATGACATGACAAAGTTCATGATTCTAAGAAATGAAAGAAACGAAAACAACAGAACAAAGACAATGGTCTCCAGGAAGGCAGACTTGGACGAACTGAGAATCGGTAGGTAAGACCCAATGAGAAGTAAGTGTAAGAGAAAAAAAGAGTTCAGGAAAGTTGGCAGTTTTTGAGAGAGACATTATAAAGAGCACAAAAGCAAATTATTCCAATGAGTAGGGAAGATAGAAAGCATAGTAATGACCCACCTTGGCTTAGCCAGGAGATCTTCAGTGACCTAAAACTCAAAAAAGAGTCATTTTATAAAGTGGAAAGTAGGTCAAATTACAAAGGATGAACACACAAAAATAGAACAAGAATGCTGGAACAAACTTAGAAAGGCTGAGGCACAAAACAAGATCAAACTAGCTAGGGACATAAAGGGTAACAAGAAAACATTTTACAAATACATTAGAAGCAAGAGGAAGAACAAGGATAGGGTATGACCATTGCTCAATGAGGAGGGAAAGACAATAATAGAAAATGCAGTTATGGCTGAAGTCATAAATGCCATTTTTGTTTCTACTTTTATCAAAAAAGTTAGCAGTGACTGGATGACTAACATAGTGACATAAGTGTAGATTGGGTAGAATCTGAGGCTAAAACAAGGCAGAAACAATTTAAGAATTGCTTAGACAAGTTAGCTGTCTTCAAGTTGGCAGGTCCTGATGAAATAAAGCCTAGAATACTTAAGAAAGTGGCTGAAGAGAGATTTGAGCCACTAGCAATTATTTTTGAGAACTCTTGTCGGGGGGAAGAGATCCCAGGAGACTGAAAAGAAGCAAATATAGTGTCTGTTTACTAAAAGGGGAATAATGACAACCTGGGGAATTACAGACCAGTTATCTTAACTTGGTACCCAAAAAATAATGGAGCAAATAATTGATCAAATTGTAAGCAACTAAATAAGGTAATAAGTAATAGTCAACATGCGTTTGTCATGAATAAATCAGGTCAAACCAAATTAATATCCTTCTTTGACAGGTAACAAGCCTTGTGGCTAGGGGGGCAGCAGTAGATGTGATGTCTCAACTTTGGTAGTGTTTTTGATAGTCTCACATGACCTCATAAACTAGTGAATTATAGTCTAAATGAACCTACTATAAGGTGAGTGCATAACAGGTTGTAAAACCCAGAGTAGTCAATGCTTCAAAATCAAATTAGAAGATCATATCGAGTGGGATCCTGCAGGGATCTCTCAAGAGTCTATTCAATATCTTCATAAATTATTTAGATAATGGCATAGAGAGTATACTTAAAGTTTGTGGGTGATACAAAGCTCGGAGGGACTTTGAAGGACAGGATACAGTTAAAAATGATCTGGACAAACTAGAGAATTGGTCTGAAATAAATAGGATGAAATTCAGTAAGGACAAATGCAAAGTACTCCACTTAGGAAGGAATAACCAGTTGTACAAATACAAACTGGGGAATGACTGCTGAGGAAGGTAGAAAAGGATCTGGGATTATAAAAGAACACAAACTAAATATGAGTCAGCAAGGTAATACTGTTGCCCAAAAAAAAGCAAACATAATTTTGGGATGTGTTAGCAAGTGTGTTGTAAGCAAGACATGAGAAATATTTTTCCAACCTCTTGAACATGGATAAGGTCTCAACTGGAGTACTGTATCCAGTTCTGTGCACCACACTTCAGGAAAGTTGTGGACAAACTGGAGAGAGTCCACAAGTGAAAAACAAAAATGATTGAAGGTCTAGAACACATAACCTCTAAGAGATTGAAAAAATTGTTTAATCTGGACAAGAGAAGATTGAGAATGATAGCAATGGTCAAATATATAAAAGATTCTGATAAGGAGGGTGATAAATTTTTCGCTGTAACTCCTGAGGATAAGAAGTAATGGGCTTACATTGCAGCAAGAGAATTTAGGTTAGACATTAAAGCTTCCTCACTGCCAAGGTAGTTAAACATTGGAACACATCACCAAGAAGGTGATTTACCTCACTAGGATTTGACTTCCACTTTTTGAAAAGATAACTTTTTATTTCTCACTGCTTCTTTTACATAGTTGTTAAGCCACGGAGGCTCTTTTTTAGTGCTTTTACTGTGGTTTTTAATTTGGGGGTATACATTTAAGCTGGGCTTCTATTATGGTGTCTTTGAAAAGTGTCCATGCAGCTTGCAGGGATTTCATTCTAGTCACTGTACCTTTTAATTTCTGTTTAACTAACCCCCTCATTTTTGCATAGCTCCCCTTTCTGAAATTAAATGCCACAGTGTTGGGCTCCTGATGTGTTCTTCCCACCACAGGAATATTAAATGTTGTTATATTATGATCACTATTTCCAACTGGTCCTGTTATAGTTACCTCTTGGACCAGATCCTGTGCTCCACTCAGGACTGACTCAAGAGTTGCCTCTCCCCTTGTGGGTTCCTGTACCAGCAGCTCCAAGAAGCAGAGATTTAAAGTATCAAGAAATTTTGTCTCTGCATTTCATCCTGAGGTGACATGTACCCAGTCAATATGGGGTTAATTGAAATCCCCCACTATTATTAAGTTCTTTATTTTGATCTCCCTTAGCATTTCATAGTCACTATCACTGTCCCGGTCAGGTGGTCAATAATAGATCCCTATTGTTATAATGTTATTAGAGCATGGAATTACTATACATAGAGATTCTATTGAACATGTGGATTCATTAAAAATGTTTATTTCATTTGATTCTACATTTTCTTTCACATATAGTGCCCCTCCCCCACATGACCTTTTCTGTCCTTCCTATATATTTTGTACCCCAGAATGATTGTGTCCCATTGATTGTCCTCACTGCACTATGTTTCTGTGATGCCTATTATGTCAATATCCTCCTTTTAACACAAGGCACTCTAGTTCACCCATCTTATTATTTAGACTTCTAGTATTTGTGTACAAGCACTTTACAAACTTGTCACTGTTTATTTGTCTGCCCTTTTCTGATGTGTCAGATTCTTCTTTATGTGAAAGTTTCTCATCTGATCTGGCCCCTACTTTATCCTTTTCCGTCCTCTCCTCCTGACTAAAACCTAGAGAATCTCTATCAATAGACTCTCTTCTGAGAGAAGCCTGTCCGATTCACATGCTCCTCTTCAGCAATCGGCCTTCCCCCATCTCTTAGTTTAAAAACTGCTCTGAAACCTTTCTAAACTTTTGTGTTGGTGACCCCTTTCACACAGCAAATCTCTGAACGCAACCCCCCCTTATAAATTAAAAACACTTTAAAATAATTAATGCTATTATAAATGCTGGAGGTGAAGCGGTGTTTGGGGTGGAGGCCAACAGCTCACCCCCCTCCATGTTAAAACCTTGTGACCCCCTGAAGGATCACAACCCTGTTTGAGAGCCCTGCCTTAGCCCTACCCCCAGTGCACGTGACTGGACTAGGTGACCTAACAAAGTCCCTTCCAGTCCAACATTTCTATGATTCTATAAATCTTTCATAACTATAATATGAATGGCCCCCAAAGATATTGCATGTGATTGTAGTATCTGTCACAATTAGATGTTAATAACACTTAGATTAAAAATGCGCACTGAAATTACCAATATATAATAAAACACACTAATACATGTGCTTTCTGAGGGAGAAAATGTTTAAGCTGTACAGTTGTACTTTTCCTTTCTCACAGAATATTGAGACTACAAAATTGAAGGAAATAATTTTAACATAGTCAAAAGTTGGCTCCCACACACAGCTTGCAATCTTCAGTAATCAGTGGATGCTTGAGAACTATCAGGTCACATTCAGTATTGCTAACTCTTGTGATCTTATTTCGAGTGTCATGATACATGGTGTTTTTCTTAAAGGGCCATCTGTTAAAGTTAAGTGATTAAATCAGAATCCCAGCTTTCAGTTTTTAAAATGTAAGTTCCTAACCCCCATGGTAACATTTCACATTTACAAGTTTTTTTCTAAGTGTACCATCAAGGCTCAGAAACCAGACGGCAAATAAAAAGAACCAAAATTTCTTATTTTTAAGGAATAAGGATTTTTGAGCCCACCTCATTATTTAGAGTGGGACCAGAGTTATGATTTTTGGACACTTGGGGTTGGCAATTTTGGAAATTTATATCTTCATTTAGATTTTATTTTTAAAAAAATCATTGCCCTGCAATGTTAGCAACCTAAACACTGAAGCATCCTGCTAGAGAAAAACTGACTGCAGATTAGCTACATATGCATGTCAGTCAGCTTGGACCAAAAAACCCCCCAAACCCTGAACAGCATAAATGATTAAAAGTGAACTGTTAAAAATCTATTTGAACTTTTATCTATGAACTCATTAGTAACATAAGGAAGGAGATTTAGTTTTCAAGATTTTTAACCTAAGAATGTCCCCTTCAATAGAATAAATATACATCATATTTTGTTAAATGGTCACTTCACAAAAGGAGGTACTATGTAAATTTAGCAGACTGGATGTCGATATGAGTCTGCAAGGCCTTATCTTCAATGCCAGCTCTAGCCATAACTCACCACTGGTACAACTTCACTGGTGGTGGCAATGAAGAAAGCTGCAATGAGGATAGAATTCAGACATTTTTACTGTCATTGATTGAACTGCATCACCAATTAATTAGAACAAGAGTGGATTTCAAGTTCAGTGTCTCTTTTTAAAATTCCACTTATACACATGCTAGTCTCAGTGGTAATGTGCATTCTTGAGTGTGCTAAGCACAGAAAGGGGGAAAAAACTGTTCTTATAAAACATCAGTTATACTATTCAGGTCAGTTAAAGGAAAAAGCATGATGAACCTCTCTGTATGTGCAGCTAACAATTCCGTCAGCCTTACTCATCCCACTTCCTGGTTCTCCTTTCCCTCAAGGTCTTCCCACTTCTATAAACACAATAACAATAATTAGGATAATCGTTGGACACTTCAGCATTCTTGTGATCATAACATCACTCATAGCTAGTACAGGATCTTTCTCAAAAACCCTAAATTAGCTTTCAAGAAGTGGGTTAGCATGACACATGTTTCTGGAAGTCTGCAGTCTCAAATTTTGCTACATCCAGATTTAAATATATTTTCAGCATGAACAAAACCTCAAAAACCACTTAAACACTAAGGGCTTGTCTACATTTACTGAAGGATCGATGCATCAGTGGTCAATTTAGCGGGGCTAGTAAAGACCCACTAAATAGACCGCCGATCACTCTCCTATTGACTCCTGTAGTCCACCTGATCGAGATGAGTAAAGGGGAGTCGACAGAAGAGTGTCTCTGGTCGATGTCGCATAGTGGGACTGTGCAATAAGTAGATCTAAGCTACGTCAATTTGAGTTACACTACTCATGTCAAATTCCGTAGTTTAGATCAACTTTTCCCTTTAGCGTAGATAGGGCCTTAGCCCTAGTCTACACTGGAGGTGGGTGAAGGGGTGGATTGACCTAAGATACGCAACTTCAGCTACGCGAATAGTGTAGCTGAAGTCAATTATTTACGTTTACTTACTGCGGCATCTTCGACTGATAAATTGATCCCCGAAAGATCGATTGCTTTCTGCTGATCCAGTGGGTAGTGTAGACCTGGACTTAGGCTCAGATCCACAAAGGTATTTAGGTTCCTAACTTCTGCTGAAATCAATGGAAGTTAGGCACTTAAATACCTTTAGGGATCTGAGCCTTCAATCCAATTCTCCCTTGTGATTCTTACCTTGAAACTGTCAATGCTTCAGCTGATCTTTCCTGAGCCCACAGAAGGGCATATCTTGTATTTAGGAGCTACTGTGCAGAATAAGCCACATAAGAATGCTAAAGGATAATTATACTAACCTTCTGGAAATCTAGGAATTCACCTATTCTTCCAGCACCTATCTGAGAAACTTACCAATTTTTACAGAAATTACATTTACCCTGAGTTTTCTTGAGAATAGTAGTTGATAAAATTGGTCTATATCTCTCCATTCTTTTATTTTTTTCATTTACTACCTTTCCTCTCTTTCAGTCATTCTTTCCTCGTAGAAACAACCAATAGTTATTTCCAAAAGGATTCATGTAGCTTTATGTTCCAGAAACTTAGGGTAGATGTTTGCCAGTGTTTTGGAACATCATCTGTTTCAGTAGTGTGTAAACAAGGATGCAGTGGATGGTCTCTGCTTTATGTTACCTGAAGTCTGTCACGATGGGCACACTTCTAATGAATCGACTAGATAGAAAACCATAGTCTAGTTTGTGATAGGAAATCTGAAGTATGATTATCAAGAACACGTAACTTGCAAATCTCTATCTTAGACCTCTTGAAAGAGAGCTTCAGTGGTGTCATTTGGTACAATAATTCCCAATATTTCAGTTCTGTGACCCTCTTTTGAGAAATGTAACCTTTCAATTACCCTCTGATAGTACCAACTATATTGGAACTCATCCATTATGTCAGCTGTTCTCAAACTGTGGGTTGGGACCCTGTTTTAATGGGGTCACCAGGGCTGTTAGACTTGCTGGGGCTCAGGGCCAAAACCTGAGCCCTGGGCAGCATGGCTCAGGCTTTGGCTTCAATCCTGGGCAGGAGGGCTCATGTTACAGGCTGCCCTGTCCAGGGCCGAAACCTTTGGTCTTTGGCTTTGGCCTCCCCGCCCAGGGTCATGCACCCTCCTGGGATCATGTAATAATTTTTGTTGTCAGAAGTGGGTCTCAGTGCAATGAAGTTTTGAGAACCCCTGCATTTTGTCATTGAGACAGATTGCTGAAGCAGAGGGTGGTGGGAAAGGGATGTGCATAGGACAAAAAGGAAAGTAATATACTTTTAGCCACTAGTTTATCTGGACTCTTTTCTTCTTACTTCTGTCACTTTCCTTTTTCCTGTTCCTCATCCTCACTCCATAGGATCTCTCTACACTTAGGTTCTCTTAGTTCCTCCTGTCCTGACTGCACGTGATCACAGCTCCACTTTAAAAACTGTGGCCATTACTATTTCTCACCCTCCACCCCCACCCTCACCCTACACTCCAGTCAATTTTAAAAGTAGACTCAGGATTAAATACAATTATTTTTCTTACATATTACAAACTTTGAAGCAACCCACCTAGCACAGGCAAGCTGGCATGTTTTAAAGTGACTCACAAATGCATCATGACCCACCAGTTGGGAACAACTATTCTAAGATAGCATTATAGCTTGATTTTTCTGCTTTCACTAAATGGATAAGCCAGTGCACTCCAATCAATTTTTATCCCACTCCCCCATATATTTCTCTCATGACAAGGATTTTTATTCACATTTGCTAGGTATTTAATTTCTGTGGCTGTTTTGACATTTTAGTTAGAATAGGACACTTGCACACTAGGCCAAATGATGCAGAGAGAGAACTTTTGCTTTCAGATCTATTCGAATGAGCTCCTAAAAATGTCTTTCTGTTATTGTGCAAACTGTATGCTTCAGCTTGTGAACTTGCAAAAATACTTGTTCTGAAATGTAAATTTGGAGCCTGGCAAAGAACTGCCTATGGCATATATGCTTTTATGGATTTCTGTGCAGTGTGTCACCAACAAGCTGCAGGAAGAGATTTGAAGTAAATATGACTCAAGTATTATTACCTATTTCCAAAACAAAATTTGACTAACTGGAATAAGTCATGCGACATAATCTACCCTTACAACAGTGAGTAATTCTAATTCGATGACCAACAGAAAAACAGCCTAGGTATCTCCAAACATGAAAATATAATAGGCCAATAAGGATTAAGTTGCTGCATATAGTGGAATTCTGTACAAAGCATATATCATAGTGCTGCACACCAGAGGTTTGTAATGCTTAGCGTAAGACCCAGTGCCCATCTAGGTATTAAATGTATAAACATAAAGCCTAGGATGTCCTGTTCAAACCAGGCATTAATGCTGTAATTGAAGTTAAAGTATCCATGTGGAAATCTAAAATAAATATAAGAAGCAGAATGCAAGAGAATCATTGAAACCATGTGAGATTCCTGTTTTGCCCTTTGTCTAAAGTCAGCACAGGTATATTGTTACTTAAAAAAATTATTAATGGATTACCCAGTTTTATAAAAATAGAACTGTTGCGCTATACATGAGTAACACTATAGCAACATTGTAAATTGCAGCTTGCTCGCTATTAGATTCCACAAAGTTAATAACTGATAATGGCCCATAAATCATAAGTGATTCACTTTGCCCATATGTTGAAAGAATTGCCAAACAGGTTTTCAGATAAGTCAGATCAAATAGCAAAGAGCTTGATAGAAACCCTCCAGGTAGATTCCAAAGATCCATACTTAGCATTGTTAAAGCATCTCAACATACTCACAATGTTTTTGGATTAAAATAACCACTTCAGCAACTTATGGGCAGAAGGATAAAACTTTTAGTGCCCATATCTAATAAACTTCTTGAGGCAAAGACAGTTAACTCTGCATTAGTTACAAAAGAGTTATGCAGCAGGAAACTAAAACAGAAGGAACACTACAGGAAGAACAGTATACAGTTTCAAAGGGGAGATATTATACTCCAAACAAACTGGCTGGCAATTTACCAATGTAACGTCTATACCATCCACATTAAGGTCATGCATCATAACTATCCCAAGAGTTGATCCTGCAGGAGGAGCAGAAGATGTCTAAAGAGAACAAAGGAGAATACTGGCTCTCTCTCTTTCTTGAAGATGGCCATGATGCTACTCCTGGCATCACTTGTGCAAGAAACAGAAGCAACCTACTGCTACTCATTGAATGATGATGAAAACATGAGGAGCAGTAAACACCGGATGCAAGTAGTGGATCCACCTCTGCAGCTGAACCGTCCTTGCAAAATGCCTTCTTTTGCAAGAAGTGGCAGTTATGTAATCAGAAAATCATTAAGGTTAAAAGATAATAGCTGCTGACAGCTACCCAATAGGAGGCAAAATAATCCCTTCTATTGTCAGGGCCCTTACATTGTCTATTCATTGGTTGAAAAGCTCATTTAAAATTAGGATTTTAAAAAATGAGAGGTAGGGTCTAACCAGCATGGGTTGTGCAAAAGAAAATTATTTCTCACTGATCTATTAATCTGTTCAAATTCTGTGTGATAAAGGAGAACTGGCTAGTAATTTATTTAAAAAGGCCTTTGACAAGATGCCTCACCAAGAGGCTACTTCAGAAGCTAAGTAATCATGGGGTGAGAGGCAAAGTTCTGTCATCGATCCAAATCTGGCTAGGAGACAGAAAACAAAGAGTAGGACTAAATATATGCACTGAAATTGTAGCCGTGTTTCCTGCCCCCATATTCCCAAGCTTCTCTCTCTCCAACAGAAATTGGTGCAATAAAAGATATTACCTCACCCACCCTGTAAGATTAAATGGTCATTTTCATCATTGCAGAAGCTGAACAGTGAGTTACCTCATGTGCTAGTACTGGGTTCTGTGTTTAATTTATAGAGGAGAACCTCAGAGTTATGAACACCTCAGGAATGGAGGTTGTTCATCACTCTGAACAAAACATTAGGGTTGTTCTTTCAAAAGATTACAACTGAACATTGACTTAATACAGCTTTGAAATTTTACTATGCAGAGGAAAAATGCTGCTTTTTACCATCTTAATTGAAATGAAGCAAGCACAGAAACAGTTTTTTCTTATCTTGTCAAATCTTTTTTTAAAATTTTCCCTTTTATTTTTGTAGTAGTTTATGTTTAACATGGTGCTGTACTGTACTTTTTTTTTTTTTTGTCTCTGCTGCTGCCTTATTGTGTACTTCCAGTTCCAAATGAGGTATGTGGTTGACCAGTCAGTTTGTAATTCTGTTGCTCATAACTCTGAGGTTCTACTGTATGTGGGGAAAAAGGGAAGAGTAGTGAGGTAGCAAAAGTTGCTGATGACCCAAAATTATTTCAGTTAGTCAAAACCAGCAGGGACTGTGAAGAGCTTCAGGAAGACCTAAGAAAGCTAGTTGAATGGACAACATGATCATAAATGACATTGAATGTCAATAACTGCGAGGTACTGCATTTTGGAGGAAAAAATATGTAAAATACTTAGTCAGTTTAGACCCTCATAAGGTGTATATCAGCCCAGGAAGGGGATTTGGGCATCATTGTAGATATCTTAGGGAAGAAGGTCAATATACAGCTGCATTCAAAAAAGCAAACTAGATGTTAGGCTATATAAGGAATGAGAATAATACAGAAAAAATTATAATGTCTTTATAGTGTGGCCTCACCAGGGATACTGTGTGCATTGCTGCTCACTCCATATAAAAAAGGATATGAGGAGAATGAGACCAAGGGCAATTGGTCTTGTAGCAAGAAGGATGACGGGAATTATTAGGGAGGAAGGTGGTCTTAGGTAATATCTTTTACAGGACCAACTTCTGTTGGTGAGAAAGACAAGCCTTTTGAGAAGCTGGTCCAATAAAAGATATTACCTCACCTACCTTGTCTCTCTAATATCCTGGAATTGACACAGCTACACCACTGTGCATATAAGAATGATTAGGAGCATGGAAAAACTCTTATGTGAAGACAGATTGAAAAGACTGAGATTATTTACCTTAGAGAGGGTGATGAATAAGAGGGGAGATAGTAAAAGTATATAAACTAATGAATGGAGTAGAAAAGGAAGAGCTGGAATTTTTGCTCTCCCTGTCTCATAGTACAGGAACAAAGGGATGGGCATTAAAAGGTTGCAAATTCAAAACAAATAAAAGGAAATACTTTTGCACACAACATGTAATTAGACCATGGAACTCATTGCCACAGGAAGTCGTTGAGCATAAGACCTCAGGAAGGTTCAAAAATGGACTGGACAGTTGTATGGACAACATGAATATCCAGAATTAAAACAGTTACTGCTAACAAATAAATAGAACATAAGAATGGCGATACTGGATCAAAGCAATGATCCACAGAGCCCAGTATTCTGTCTGCCAACAGTGGCCAATGCCTGGTGCTTCAGAGAGAATGAACAGAATGGGTAATCATCAAGTGATCATCCCCTATTGCCCATTCCCAGCTTCTGGCAAACGGAGGCTAAGGACACTTCAGAGCACAGTTTTGAATCCCAGCCCATCATGGTTAATAGCTATTTATGGACCTATTCTTCACAAACTATATAGTTCTTTTTTGAAGCCACTTATAGTCTTGGCCTTCACAGCCTCTGGCAAAGAGTTCCACATTTTAACTGTGCAATTTGTGAAGAAATACTTGCTTTTGTTTGTTTTGAACCTGTTTCCTGTTAATTGGGGATGCTAAATCATTAAACTTGCAAGGTTGAAGCCAATTTCTGACTGTATTGTTAATCAGGATAAGACCTAATGTGGGGGTCCCTGTGCTGGCATGGTGTTCTTACATTTGCCTCTGAAACATCCAGTACTGGCCACTGTTGGAGATAAGGTAATGGATTACCTAGCTCTCTGGTCTAATCCAGTATGGTAATTCATTTTTTACCTCTGTCCTAGATGTTTCTATTTCTGTGTTTTTATTAACTGGAGTTGCAGCAGGGTTGTTGGTTTTTTTTAAAAAAATGGTATTTAAGCTTTTGATAAAAAACAAAACCCAAAACAAAAACTGTAGCTGCTAGAGACCATATATGCAGATCCCTCACACATGTCACAGGTACAACATTTTAACTCTGATCCATGTCACGTGACTAGATACAGGAAATAATAATTAGTCTCTTACAAACATTCCTGAGTGCAATTATACCACTGCCACCCAGAACTATGGAATGAAGATTATCTCCTCTTTTAATTTCCTGTTTTCATTCTTGTCTTGAGCCACTGCCTACTTAAAATCTTGCTCTCTAAATTTTTTAAAATTTGTTTCAGGTACTATGCTTGCACTTGAGCTGCCCCTCCAATATTTATGGTTTTAATTTTTTTCTGTTTCTTAAATGTTTTCTAAGTAGCTGTGTGAGAGACTTGCACAGGTAGTTGACTAACTACTTGACTATATAAGGGCAAACGTTAAACTAACTATTCAAAGGACTGTCAAAACCACAAAGTAAACAAAGGGAAAATAGGGACCTTTTTTTCCTTCCATCTTTAATCTAGGAGTTCTCAAACTTTCTCAAAATATGGACTATTTGCTTAAAGAAAGATTATATGCAGTGTAGTTGTAGCTGTGTTGGTCCCAGGATATTAGACAGAGAAGGTGGTGACATAATATTTTTTTATTGGTAGGACCTTACCAAATTCATGGTCCATTTTGGTCAATTTCACAGTCATAGGATCTTAAAAATTGTAAATTTCATGATTTCAGCTATTTAAATCTGAAATTTCAATGTTGTAATTGTAGGGGTCTTGACCCAAAAAGGAGTGTTTTGCGGGTGGCAGGGAAGTTTGCAAGGTTATTGGGGGGTATGGGGTTGCAGTATTGCTATCCTTTCTTCTGTGCTGCTGCTGCTGCTGGCGGCGGCGGTACTGGATTCAGAGCTGGACAACTGGAGAGTGGTGGCAGCTGGCTGGAAGGAGCCCAGCTCTGAAGGCAGCACCCTGCTAGCAGCAATGCAGAAGTAAAGATGGCATGGTATAGTATTGCCACCCTTACTTCTATGCTGCTGCTAGCGGAGCGCTGCCTTCAGAACTGGGCACCTAGCCAACAGCCATCACACTCCGGCAGCCCAGCTCTGAGGCAGGTGCAGAAGTAAGGTTGGCAATACTGCAACTCGCCTAAAATAACCTTGTGACCCCTGCCCCCACAACTCCCTTTTGGATCAGGGCCCCTTGTTTGAGAAACGCTGGTCTTCTCTAAGAAATCTGTATAGTATAGATTAAAAGCACACAAGGCCAGATTTCACGGTCGTGATGGTTCCATACAAATACATGCTATTCATGTATAGTTTGGTAGGGCCCTGTGTATTGGATTAACTTCTATTGGTGAGAAAGACAAGCTTTTGAGTTACACGGAATTTTTCTTCAGGTCTGGGAAAGGTACTCAGAGTGTCCGCGCTAAATACAACCTTGAGCAGATAGAATATGTGCTAACTACTTATGCCAGTGATTCTCAGCCCATGGCCCATGGGCCACTTGAGGCCCAGTCAGCACACAGCTACGGCCCATTGACATCCTCAGGGTCATATGCAGCTTGCAATGGAAAATAGGTTGAGAACTACTTACTTATGGTAAATTAAGGGACCATTCAAGATAAAATGGCCTGTTAACTCCTCTGTAGTCATAGGACAAAAATGAGGGTTAGTGGGTTATTGATTGTTGTAATAAACCATAATCCATTATCTTTATTATGACTATGATTTTTAGTGTCAGCTAAAGTTATGAATGTAAGCTCCCAGGCTCATCTTTTGAAAGTGTTATGTTGTAGGTTTCCTTTGAGGATGCGGACTGGTGGGTCAGATATAGAGTGAGCATTTTGTGGATAGCTGTAGTATGAATGTATTGAATTTTAGTACCTGGAAACAGGATTATTGTACAGTAGCACCCTTAGGCAAGTATGATTGTATTTAATGCCTGTGAAGGGTGCTGGCTGCCTCAGTCTCCCCAGACTGTGCCACCACCCAAGCCTTCAGGAGCTTCTTCATCCCCCAAGACTGACCAAGAAGGTCGACGGCTGTATTAGGAGCATTGCCAGACGATCAAGGGATGTGATTATTCCCTTCTATTCGACACTGGTTAAGCTATGCCTGAAATATTGCATCCAGTTTTGGTCCCCCCCCTTACAGCAGGGATGTGGACAAAGTGAAGGGAGTCCAGCGGAGGGCAACAAAAGTGATTAGGGGGTTGGGGCACATGATGTACAAGGAGGGGCTGAGGGAACTGGGGTTATTTAGTCTGCAGAAGAGTAAGGGCGGATTTGATAGCAGCCTTCAACTACCTGAAAGGGGGTTCCAAAGAGGATGGAGCTTGGCTGTTCTCAGTGGTGGTGCATGACAGAACAAGGAGCAATGGTCTCAAGTTGCAGTGCGGGAGGTCTAGGTTGGCTGTTTAAAAACACTATTTCACTAGAAGGGTGGTGAACCACTGGAATGGATTGTCTAGGAATGTGGTGGAGCCTCCAGCCTTAGGTTTTTATGGCCAGGGACAAAACCTTGGCTGGGATGATTTAGTTGGGGTTGGTCCTGCTTTGAACAGGGGTTGGACTAGGTGACCTCCTGAGGTCTCTCCCAACCCTAATATCCTATGATCTCACCCTCTTGGCTCAGGGGTGAGAGAGGGCTACGGAGGCCCCCTGGGATTTTTGTGGTGTACTTGCAGACCCGCACCCCTCCTCCAGGCCGCAGCTCTCACAACCTGAGCTGAGTCCTCTAGTCTCTGCAGGACCGGGACAGGAGGCTCCCAGGAGACTAAAACCATGACAAAAGCGCAGTCCCCGTTTGCCGCTGCCAGGCTCTGCACTAGCGCCCCGAGCAGCCGCACGGCTAGACCCCGGCTCCGCCACCTTCACGCCTTCGCTCGTGCAGGAGCGGATTGGCCACCGCCCTCGCGCCCTCTGATTGGCGGAAGCCCCTCCTCCTCCTCGCGCCGCCGCTCAGCTGATCCGGGACGTTCCACCGCAGCAGCAGCAGCGTCTGGCGCCGGCCTGGGGACCGGCCGCGGCGTCTCGCGCTCTCACCCCCGCCTCTGTCTTGCGCAGCGGCCCGCGCGCGCCCCTTCCCCACTCCCCCCAGGTCTGTAACCGCCGCCTCCCTCGCCCCTCCCCCGCGACTCCGGTTCCGGCCGCTCGTCTAAACCGCCCCCTCCCCCGCAGTGCCCGGGCCTGCCCGCCGCGCCCGCCCCGGAGACCGTCCGCCGACAACCGCCGCCGCAGCAGGAGGTGGCGGAGGCCGGGATGTCCGGGCAGCAGCAGCAGCAGCAGCTTCCGTTGACGGCGGCTCCCCAGGCCTCGGGGCTCGCCGCCCCCGCCGCTAGCGCCGGCCCCGCTCCGGCCTCGGTCCCGGCGGCCGCGCTGCTGCTCCACCCGCCGCCTCCCCCGCCACCGGCCACCGCGGCCCCGCCGCCTCCCCCGCCTCCGCCCGCCGCCGGGCCCCTGCCCGCCCTGGGCCTGCCGGCGGGGAGCAGCGCCCCGGCCGCCTTCCCGCACGGGGACCCGGCCCTCAACGAGCAGGAGAAGGAGCTGAAGCGGCGGCTGAAGCGGCTCTACCCGGCCGTGGACGAACAGGAAACGCCGCTGCCCCGCTCGTGGAGCCCGAAGGACAAATTCAGCTACATCGGCCTCTCGCAGAACAACCTGCGGGTGCACTACAAAGGTGAGAGCCCCGCCCGCCGGGGGGCGCCTGCCCTGCGCACGATGCAGGGCCCGGCCCCACCGCGGGGAGGCGCCCCGCTCTGCCCCCTCCCGCCGGGCCCCAGGGCCCTTCCCCGTGGGGCCTGGAGCTAGGCCCTGGCTCTGTGTATAGACACACACATCGGGGGTGGGGGGAGGGCTTTTACACATGCAGTCTCCCTAGGGACCTGGGCTCCTGGCTTCTCACCTCAGTGCCCCTTCTACTCCCCTACTGGGTCCTCTCCTCACCTGGGTGGAAATCTCTCTTGGGAAAGGCACCAGCTTGATCAGGGAGAAGACATAACAAGAAATAACTCTTTCTGGAATATCTTAGAGTTTATATTATGGAGGGTGGTGATCCGGATTCCCCATTTCCCCCTCCTCGCAGTGTAAACCCCTGAGAGAGGAGGGGGAAGGTCCATCAGATCTTTCATCCTTTCTCACTCTGGATTTTGAGGGAAGAGGGGGCTGTAAACTAGCAGACTTCCTCAGCTGGTCGATTCTGCTGTCAAACCAGTTTGAGAACAGTCAGGAGAATAAAGCAAAATTGACATGGTGCCATGTTTCTAGCTACAAAAATAAGCAGGACAAGAATTGCTTTTTGTCTAGAAATGGAGAGAAGGACATTATAGGGAGTTATAAGATTAGTAAATGTAAAACTACTAAACACGGAAATGTCAGGGAGGGGAAGCCACAGAGAAAACACATCTTGATTTGTACAAAGTGAAACATATATGAAATAAAAGTAGTCTGTGTGTAAGTATTATACATAATGTTGAGGGTAGTAGTGTGAGTAATAGTCAAGATTAGTTTCTCTTACATTTTAAATTTCATACGTAGTGCTCAGGTTTCTCACAGATCAGTTTACAGCATTCTAAGGCTTTTATTACAGGAAAAAAAATACAAATTACTTAGTCATGTAAATCAGTCAGAGATGACAATAAGGTACTTTAAGTATTGGTGGTTGTGAAAGTGTCATATAAGCTAGAAACATGAGTTCACCCTGACCTGAAAAAACACACATCTGGCATTCCACGCCCAAGTCCTAAAGTAGAAGTGCTTCCGATTAAAAACAGCTTTTGAGTTGGCAATGAAGACGAGGTCAGATTGTAGTAAAAATGAGTATGGGGGCGGGGAGGAATAACCCCAAAACCTTGTGGTTACCCTTTCTCAAAGTTTACAGAGGTGAAGCTCAAGTGAAGTCTTCAGAAACTTTTTACGATTGGTTCAAACAGGAGGACGATGGCAACACACACTATACAAATCATACAATTTGGGTGCCAGGAAAGGTTAGATATATTCTGTAAAATAACCTACAATAGACAGGTCCTAATCTATATTAAATACAAAATATTCATTTTAAGTAACACAATTTGATGCAAACATACAAAAGCTAATAAATTCAAATTTGGTAAGCCTTATTTTAGGCTTTTTGGTTTGAATTTTGTTTTGAAGGACACCAAGAGTAAATTAATATTAGAAGTATGTCCTTTATTTGGATTTTCTGGCTTTTGTTTGGATTTTTATTATTTTGATATTTTTAGGAGTACAGTAAACTCTCGATTATCCAGGTTGATAGGGAAAAAATTAATCATGGTTAATAAAATCGTGGATAATCACCATCCATAGGAAATATGGGGGCGGGGGTTGGTTCACCAGCCACCCTGTGCCGGAGGGGTGTTGGTGTATTGGCTGTCCTGCGCCCTTTTGGTTTTGTGTTTTTTTTTTGGTGCTTGGGGCAGCAACAAAGCCAGAGCCGACCCTGCAAGTTACGTGTATATATATATTTTTTTGACATCCTGGTTAATCCACAACCTGGTTAACCCAATCCTGGATAATCGAGAGTCTACTGTATTTTATGTGTACTTGGGATCTGGCTGCTGTAAGGATTTTTGTAGCAAGGGCGTAGCTTTGTGGTTAGCAAGTCCTCCCACTCGTTTTATTTATTTATTTATTTTATTGTGGTGTGTATTAAATAACAGTTTATAAACAGGTAGCTATAGAATCTTTCTGATCTGTTTTAATGTGACAATATAGTTGTTTTTTTTCTTTTCCCTATACCTCATCCCTCCCACCAGCAGAGTGTAACCATGTGTTTTTGAAATGTGGGCAGCTACATAGTGACCATTGGGCACTTGGAAACTAGGGAGATAGTTGCCTTGAAAGTATATTGACTAAGTTGTCACTCTAATTACTGTTAACCTAATCTTGTTTAACAATGCGCCGGTGAAGAATGAATAGACCACTAGGGGTCACCGGACTAGTCCAGGGGAACCTGGATCAGAAGTGAAGAGGGTGAGGAGCAACTGTAATACACATAGCCTCCCTCCTTCTCTAACTGGAAATGTGCTATTTTGTTAAAGCAGTGAATTGCTCCTTGAAAACTGCCCATCTTTCCCAACCTTTTCCATTGTCACCTTTAATTTTGGTTTACACTAAGAATTTACATTGATGTAGCTGTGCCATGGTGGTGTTTTAAGTGCAGACAAGCATTGGAGTAGCTCCTATACAGGCTAGTAGCCCAAGCTTCGCTGTTTTTGCTTTTGCAGTTTTTGGCTAAGCTATGAGTGGCACCAACAGACACCATCCCCACTTCTCTGGGTCTGTTTGTGAGGGGAGAATTAAAAGAAAATAAATGAGCAAAAAAACTAACACAAACAAGCAAGACAAAACAAAAAGAAAATAAAAAAAGGACAGGACAGAGATTGGATGATGGAAATAAGGAAAGATGGTATCAACTGAGTTCTTGCATTGTATAGAATGTCCCCCATTGAAAAACATTTAAATAGGGCTCCAGTTAAAGAAAAGATTCAGCGTCTTCTAATCTTGTAAAGTGTTGGCACAGGCAATACACCTTCAGTTATCTAGGCAACGGGGAAAGAACAGGAGATTGTAGTTTGTTTTTGTAAAGATCTTGATTGGCACATTTGGATTGGGGAACTATTTGTGGGACCTTCCATACATCCAACTGGAAAAAATAGATCCAGTCAGAAAGGGTGCAAGAATTTTTTTTTTATTTTTTTTTAAAAAGAATCCCTTAGAATCATAGGGTTGGAAGAGACCGCAGGAGGTCATCTAGTCCAATCCCCTGCTCAGAGCAGGACCAACACTAACTAAATCATCCTCCTTCTTCTCTGTCTTGTTTTTGTGCCTTAAATACATTTATTTAAGCTTCCTCTGTTGGCCTTGAAACATTCTGATAGCATCAACTTTTCTGGAGGCATTTGTTCCCTATCTGTGATTAGGACTGATCTGATAACATCATTTTTCCCACCAAACATCTTCCTCCTTCTTTTCCCTTCCACCTGTTTCTCTCACATTTGTTTCTCCTCCTGTTTAATGCCCCAAGTGAACTTGCCTCTCTGGGAGGTTTTCTTTGTGAAAGACTGAAAACGAAGGAAAGTGAAGAGAAGTGAGTTAGAGGTAGGAAAATCCTGCCGTCAAGTGAGCTGTATGGAAAAAAGTGTAGAGGTCAGTGTGTCATTTGCAGGCCACATTTTGACCTCCTAAATATTAGTGTGCAGTATCTTAAAATCCTAACATGCTTATGAAAAGATAATTGTATGAAAAAGTTATTTTTCGGTTTGTAGTCTGTGATCTTTATTTTTTCAGATCATGTAATCATTTGAATGTACTGACATATTGCCAGATTTGAGGCTTTTATTTTCTCTGGTTTATGAGAGAAAGGAAATACAAATCCTCAAATTCATCAGAGATATGGAATTTTCCTGCCCACCACCAGATAGTCCATGCAGAGCTTCAGGTAGACAGAATGTCTTCTCCCAACCTTGACAGTTGTGTTGCTTCATTCTGCATGAATAGCATTCACTGGATCATTGTCTTTTTTGTAAACCTACTATACAGCACTTGAACTAATTAAATATGTCTCAAAAGGAGATACTGGTTAGCAGGTAAAGGTGGAAGAGGAAGGAGTACAGTCTGATGGCATTAAGAGGATGAAAACAGGCTGTTAGCGTACTTTCTCAGGGCCAAACAAAAGTCAAAGATCACTGCCAAATCTGTACAACATTGTCCATCTGAACCATACTGTGTATGTGATCATAAACCAAAAAGTAGCACAGGATTTAATTGCAAAGATAATCATAAAGAGAGTTACCTAAATAGAGAGGACAAACCATAATCGGTACAGTTTTAATTTGCTGTTTCCTAGAAACAGAGTTCCTTTAGGCCAACTCTGTGGTGATTGCCCAAACAAAATGGGCAAAAATGATACAATTTGAATGAACAGACATCAATAGGATTTTTGTCAATGCGTCTTTGGCTAATACTACTTAACCACACCTTTGTTGACAGTGCAGTCTTTTCTTTCCATTTAAAGACAAGTCCTCTCTGAATTGCCTCTAATACGGTTAAAAATCTTCTAATTGACTTCCAGTGCATTCAGTTGTATCTCTCTGTATTTCCCTAATAACCAAAAGGGAAGGATCTGGTTGTGGTAATCTTGTACAGTTTTTCCAGGAGCACTTGAAGTGCTACCAAACCAACATTGTGCAAGAATGGCAAAGTGATTCTGTTTTGCCATTGTAATATAGACAGCAAAGCTGGGATCTAAATTTGCCCAATTAAAACAAAGTGTAAGAAGTGGAAGAAATTGAAGTAAGACAGTATTCAACAGACCATTTTTTGGTCTCATTAAAACCTTTCCCCGTGTGTTCACTGAAAGTGGTTTTGTTCTTATTTCTCTCTCACCTGGCTCACAGTTATCTGCTAAAATGATCAAAAATCAGATTTTGAAACTATATTTATATAAGCTGTATTTAAAGAATGTAAGGTTGTGCATAGCTTTGTCCATATGGGTGCTCCCACTGACTTAAGTAAGACTACTCTGTTCTATTCAGTGTCTGTGAAGGGATGTGCTTAGGGCAGTGGTTCTCAAATGGTGATCAGGTCTCCAATGTGGGTCAATACCTTGTTTTAATGGGGTCACTGGGGCTGGCGGTAGACTTGCTGTAGCCCAAGCCCCACCACCTGAAGCCAAAGCTTGAGACCCGCTGCCTGTGACTCAGGCTTTGGTTTCAGCCCTGTGTGGAGAGGCTCAGGCTAGAGGACACCCCTTCCAGGACTGAAGCCTTTGTCCTTCATCTCCTCCCTGCCCCCCGATCCCGGGGCAGCAGGGCTTGGGGTTCAGCTCTGGCGCTCTTCCTTCCTTCCCCCCACCCTTCCTTGCCAACAGCGATGTCAGGCTCAGGCTTTGATCCCTCCTCCTGGGGTTGTGTAATAATTTTTTGTCAGAAGAGGGTCATGATGCAGTAAAGTTTGAGAACCTCTGGCTTAGAGCTTTGCAGGATTGGACCTACATGTTACATTTTTGAAAGCTTAAATGCGTCATTTTCAGTAGATGCTAAATTATTATGTTCTAATGGGCTTTTTGAAACATGATTTTTTTATGCTTAAATTGTTTTTACACTGTTTTGCTTCAGGACCAGTTTTCAGTTTTAAATGCCTGAAAAGTCTTCAAGTTAATCAACAGGAATGTCTAGCTGGTATAATAAAAGCAAGAAGCCCTATTCATAGAATGTTGTAGCTTCCAAGTTTTTTTAAAACATTTTTGGAAAAAGTTAGACTTTAAACTTTAAAAAGCTAGTTATTGTAATTAGGTGTCTGTAAGCTCTCCTACAAAATAAAACTAAAATCTGTAATGGATGGCAGTGAAACTGCTTTGTAAGATCCTATCTGTTTGCAGAAGATTTTTTTTAAAGCTTTTAAATATTATAAATGTACACTTTAAAAATGTCACCCTGTGAAGTCTCCTATGAAAAAAAATTAGACATAGGCTATGAAGGTCTTTAAAGATCTCTATTTTAGGCAATATAGAGAAAAATGTTGGGATGCTTTACAGGTGTTCCTTAGATTGTTTGAGATACTCAGCTGACTGTACTACTTTCAGTGGAATTCACTGTCAAAAGTGATAACCATAGATAATCTGAGATAAAAACCAGCATATTTAAAATTCAGCATCTACATAAGAACAATAAGAAAACTTTTGAAGGGACAAACTTGAAATTTAGTCAGTTTTTAAAATGAGTTTGGGGTGCCACTTTCTCCTGAACAGTAATGGTAGTGACTTTACAGTTGTGATTTCTGAGTTCATAAAATGTTTTTCTCTTCTGTTGCATGAAAGCCCACACAAATAACGGAAACTGACTTGAATATACAGTGGAAGCAGTTAAACTAACTACAGAAATCACTGTCAAATGAATAAAGTAAACTTGGGCAAATATTTTTTCTGTAGGCAGTTCTTTGGTTTTACTTGTAAAAACAAGTTAGAATTTTTTTAACACAAGTAATTTCTAAATTAATGGAACCTCCTTTAAACAAGCTCTGCTCACAAGCATCAGAGAAGCTCCTTTAAGGCTTTGGCTGCTTATTAAGCCCAAGGACTTCTGTATAGCCAAGTATGGCAACCTAATTTATGGCATCTAAACAATGAACTGCTAGCACTTAAGAACAAAACAAAAATGTATTCTGGAACTTCTGGAGCTGTAGATTTGCTTATTACTCTGATTGAATCAGGCTGGGGTAATTATAATTTACCAGTGTTGAGAAATACAATAAGTGCATTCAGTCTTGTAATTTGAGTACATGTCAGGAGCATGACTTGACTGCAGAAAGTAAATAAAAGGGTATATATAAACTTCACTAAAAAAAATCAATGCTGGATTATTCAAACAATTTTAGATAAAAGAGATGATTAATGACGCATACTAAAGTTAGTACACGACCAACTAGAAATTGAAAACAGTTGTCCAAGGCCAAAAACATAGAGACTAGGACTTCTTGCAGTAGCAGATTGATATAGCATTTGCTGTTTTGTAACAAAAAGAGCAGGACTATGTTTGCTTATTTGAAGACTTTATGAGGTTAATGCATTTTTTAATTCAAAGAAATTCAGAACCTGGAAATAAGCCACCTACTGTGCTTGTTATAAAGTAACTGACCGTTCTATTATAGACAGCAGTAACAAAATATCTTGAAATAGAAGTATACCAAGCAGTAGATTAAACTCAATTGTATCACATTTCAGTTTCTAAAAATCGGTAAATGCTGTGCAATGGAGAAGCTTTTTCTAACGGAGAAGCAGACATTGAGTACATCTCTTGGCATGTTTAGACAAGGGACAGTTGCTAGCATATTCTAGAACACATTCAGAAGAACATTGCTTCATACGCTGTTCCATACACAAATAATGAGAGTCTGATCAGAAATTTTCTATGTGCTGAAGTAAATTGACTACTTAAAGTAAATCCTTTATTTTGAATGACTGGCTTGTACACTGTCAGACTTGAACTTCTACAGTTTACTAGTTTAAAATATACTTTAGATTTTAATATGACTGTTTTGCAGGTCATGGCAAAACTCCAAAGGATGCTGCTTCAGTTCGAGCCACACATCCTATACCTGCAGCCTGTGGAATATACTATTTTGAAGTTAAAATAGTCAGTAAAGGAAGAGATGGGTAAGCACTGAATGTATCTGTCTGTTTTCCTACTATTTTTATGCCTTTCTGGAAAAGGTGCACTTTGCATATTTCTACATCTCCATACCAGTTTTCATTTAATCAGATCGCTTCAAAGTCAAAACACATTATTCAATTAAACAATTCTTTATAGTAACTAGATGGCTCAGGAGACTGGTGGTAATGCATATCGTGAGCTTTTAAGCCTCACCATTTTAAAGTTAGCCTTCTTGATTACTGACTGGCAATTACCATCTGGCAGCCAGTGTTAGATGAATTAGTAGTCCTAATTCCTTTCCCAGTAGTTAAGTGTCCTGGTTATAAAAAAACACCGTAAGTAGCATCCTTGTTGACAGTTCGGGCAAAAGAGTTATGGACCGAATGGCCACAAAGACTGAGACTGCTCTCTCAGGTGTAGTCATTTCACAATGTGGTGGAGGCATGTTCTCAAGCTAACATTAAGGAGCTTGCGCAGTTACCATCCAATACTTCCATTGTGTGGCTAAATAGAGAAGTTTATTGTCTGGGACTGTCAATCCAGCACCTTTTTCAAGTATTGTATTAATTTTAAAAGTAAATGACATTTGGGTATATTAAACTACTTGGCAATGAACTGTTGTTGAAAACATTTCAAATGTTATGTGCTGAGTAGATGTTTAGTAATTAAGCAATGATCCCGTGGAAAGAATACAAGGTCTTGAACAATTGAGCAAGTACAGCTGCTATTTTCCAGAGTGTTTCAGTTTGTGAAAATCATCATGAGTGTCTCTAGTATCTCAGAATATTTAGGCTGTATTGCTTCATAAAAAGGCGCGTTATCTAACTAAGGCAGGTAAGGGCTTACTGGGAAAATTCCGAAGTGTGAATAAATAAATAAAGGTGGGTTGGCAAACATGCGTTAGTTATATGGGGAACATTTGTCTTTCATTTTTTGGTAGCGAAGTGCTAAAATCAGTAGTATATTTCTTTTCGTTTTGGGGGACTGCCCACTATAACACTTTTGTGGTGTGTTGCTCTGACAAGGTGAGTAATCATTCTCCAATGTGGTATAATAACTGTATTGTGATAGCACCTAAAGGCCTGAATTGTATTGGTGTTTTGTTGTTACTAGTGTTGTACAAGCACGTAATGGACTTTGAGCTGCCCAATGCCAGGAATTTTTTGACCGTTTTTTTTCTCTTGCCAAGATTATTCAGTAAAGGTGACAAGTACAGTTAATTTCATTTTGTCCCATCACTTCACCTTCTTTTTAAGGCACTAGCAAGTCCTCCTTGAGGTAATGGGTAACCTTTTGCCTTCTGGTCAGAGCATTGACTAGGTAGGGACATACTGGGAGAACAGCCTCTCAACAGAATATGGGGCAAAGACAAGAAGCCAGTTGGGGGATCAGAAGAAGTTGTTTGTTAAAGCAGTCTTTTGTATAGATGAATGGTGAGGGTTTAGAAGATTATGGCATGTCATGTGACTGCTAGTGGATGAACAAAGATTTTGGCAGTGAAAATAGTGGGGAAAGAGTAGATTTTGATTGCGCTAATGTGGAAGAAGCAATGGAGATCAGATGAGAGGTGGAGTGGGGTAACTGGATTATAAATCAGATTACACTGAGGTTGCAGGTCTGGGAGACAGGAAGGATAATAGTAGTCAGTGGAGATAAGAGTTAGAGGAGAGAAATATAATTAGTTTGGTTTTGGAATGATTACATTTGAGATGATAGCTGCACTTGAGGGTGCTCTAAAGTTTCCTCTTGGAAGCTTGGAGCTCTCTGTAAGACAGATTTTGGGTGTTCTTGATGTGATAGCCTATGTGGCTTACCTAACTCCTGACAGTTCAGCCATCCCACCTTGTTTTTGCAAGTGCCTGTCTCAAGGTATGTCTGCGCTTCAAGAGCCATATTGACACAACTGGATTGCTTCAACTACTGCAGTGTGCTATAGACACTAGCTACTGTTACATCCCTCCTTAGTCTTCTCTTCTCCAGACTAAATAAACCTAGATGTTTTAATCTTTCCTTATAAGTCATGTTTCTAGACCTTTACTCATTTTTGTTGCTCTCCTCTCTACATCCTCCAGTTTGTTCACATCTTTCCTGAAACGTGACATCCAAAAGTGGACAATGTACGCAAAGTGAGTAGAGTGGAAGAGTCTTGCTTAGGTATATCTCCATAGAACTGGAAGGACCTTGAAAGGTCATCGAGTCCAGCCCCCTGCCTACAGTAGCAGGACCAAGTACTGTCCCCTGACAGATTTTTTGCCCCAGATCCCTAACTGGCCCCCTCAAGGATTGAACTCACAACCCTGGGTTTAGTGTGCTCAATCCACTGAGCTATCCTCCCCCTCACCCGCTGTTACAACACTCCTGCTAATAAATCCCAGAATCATGTTTGTTTTTTTTAAAACAGTATTACACATTGACTCATATTTAGCTTGTGGTCCACTATGAGCCCCAGATCCCTTTCCGCAGTACTTCTTCCTAGGTAGTCATTTCCCATTTTGTATGTATGCAATTGATTGTTCCTTCTGAAGTGAAGTACTTTGCATTTGTCCTTATTGAATTTCATCCTATTTACTTCAGACCATTTCTCCAGATCATTCTGAATTTTAATCCTGTCCTCTGAAGCATTTGCAATACCTCCCAGCTTATTGTCTGTCAACTTTATAACTGTATTCCCTATGTCATTAAATAATTGATGAAGATATTGAACACAACAGGACTCAGGACTGATCCCTGCAGGATCCCATTCAATATGACTTTTCAGCTTGACTGTGAACCACTGATAACTACTCTCTGGGAATGGTTTTCCAACCAGTTATGCACCAACCTTATAGTATTCTAGAATGGATTTCATCAGACCTTGGGGACTTGAAGACATCTAACGGGTGTAAGTAATTTTTAGAATGTTCTTCTATTTGAAGAAGACCCCAGAGTACTCTTTACTTCGTACTGGGGCAGCGGTATCGGGCACGACTTGGCCACCAGAGTCACCACTGGTACTGAGTCATTGGCCACCAGTCTCCTTGTCTACTCCCCCAATATCCAGTGGAGACTCTCAATACAACCATGAGGGTGGTCTCTCTAACCACTCTTCTTATGCTCCCTCCCACCTTCTCAGATACACCTTTGTTCTGGATCTCAACCATCAGTATTTGACCAACAATGGGCTCTGCCACCCATGCCCTTTCCACCACTCCAGTGGCCTTATTAGATCCATGAGTGACCTATAGGCACCAGGCCACCTAAGCATCTAGTGTTGCTCCCCGGGAATCCGTGAAGTCCTCTGCCTCCATATCTAGAGCCTCTTGAGGAAATTTTTGAGCAACAGGAGATTGGATTAAAAGAGGAAGCTACGCTGCAATCTAATTTCTCTTCCTCCTCTCCAGACAAGGCAGTGATGCTCCCTCCTACATCCATGGCAGAGGTTTTCAGGCTTTTGCAGGACATTAAAAGAGGATGGTGGAAATACTGAAAATCCCTCTCGAGGAGGTGAAGGACACTCACTATAAGTTGCTGGACATATTACATACATCCTCCTTGAGGATTGCCCTCCCCATCATTGAGGCCGCTTTTGGATCTAGCCGAGCTCATATGGTAAACACCAGACAGCATTGGCCACCCCAACATGTGAAAGGGCCAGCAAAAAGTATTATGTACCCATCAAGGATATGGAATTTCTCTTCTCTCGCTTTTCACTTGTTTTCATCATGATGGATGTGGTGAACTCCAGTGGCCATCAGCATCACTCGAAATCCACCTCTTATGATAGGGATTGGAAAAGATTTGACTTGTGAGGAAGGCTTACTCTTCCGTGACTTTTCAGTTCCAAATTACAAACTGCCAGGCCCTAAGGGCCAAATAAAATAATATGAACTATGGCAAACTTAACACCTTTATTGACCACCTGCCAGAGTGTCACACAGGCCAATTTCATGCCATCATTCATGAGGGACAGTTAGTGGAGAGAATAGCACTCTACATCACACTGGATACCATGGTTGCTGTTGTCTGCTCGATTTCAACCATGGTTGTGATGCAATGGGTGTCGTAGCTGCATCTTTTGGGGCTGCTAAAGGAGATACAGATAATGTTCAAGGACCTCTCCTCTTTAAAGGTTTGAAACTGTAGATAAAACCGGTGGCCTCACTCTACACTCTGAAAGACTCCAAGGCCACACTATGGTCACTGGGATCTATATACCTGGACTGAAAAGGAAATTTAGTCCTCAGCCTCCTCATGAGTCACATCTGATCCAGTACCCACCACAGCACTACTATAAGCCACAGCAGAAAAAGTCCAAATTTCAGAGGTGCAGACCATCAGGTCCTCCATGTCACAGGCTTCCACTTCGAAACACCAGTTTTAACACATTAGTCACGGTCCCGAGAGATCACTACCAACAATACCAGCTGCAACTTTCTGACCTCTCACATCCCTTTGGATGCTGCCTTGTTCTGTTACGTCAAAACTGGGAGAACACAATTTCCAAACCCCATCTGTCAGATGTTATCTCCAATGAGTATTCTATTCATCTCCCCTATGCCCAACCCCTCCTCAGGCACCCTTCTCACAAGAGACTGTTAAGATAAGAAATAGGAGGTAGGAGTTGATCTATGCCTAGGGGCTATAGAACCTGTTCCTATACATCTCTGAGCCAAAGGTTTTTATTTCCAGTATTTCCTGATCCCCCAAAACAGGGAGTTTGGAGATTATATTGGATCTCAGAGCACTGAACAAATTTGTGGAAGGCTCAAAAATTCAAGATGGTCACTCTAGCAACGATTATTCCATCTCTGGAACAGGGAAATTGGTTCTCTGCTCTTGACCTCCAGGATGCCATTTCCACATCTCAATTCTGCCATCCCACAGATGATTCCTCTGGTTTACCCTAGGTCAGGACCATTAGTAGTACAGAATACTCCCCTTTGGCCTCTTATTGGCTTCCAGAGTATTCTCCAGCGTTCTCTCCATAGTAGCGGCTCACCTATGCACATTGGGGGTCATGATCTACCCATACTTGGATGACTGTCTCCTCAGGAGCCCACTCCTTTGATGGGCCGCCCATGGGACTATGGAAATATTTATGAAGCTAGGACTACAAATCGATGTCCAAAAGTCAACCTAACTCCTGTACAGCATCTGGAGTTTATAGGGGCTGATCTCCTCTCCCTTCAAGCGAGAGTGCTCCTTCTGCAACACAAATTTCACTGTCTGTCCACACTCATAAGTTCAGGCCAGTCCATAGACATCAGCCAGACATTGCCTCCAGCTTCTGGGGCACATGGCGGCTGGCACTTTTGTAATCTCATGCCAAACTAGACATGAGGCATATTCAGACATGGTTCAAATTGGTTCACATACCAAACAAAGACAGGTTAGACAAACCTCTCCTGATGCCCTCCAGGATCAAACACTCCCTGCACTGGTGGTAAGACCCAGCAAATGTTTGCACCGGGGTCCTGTTTGCATACTTTACACCCGTGACATTACTTCTCACAATGGATGCGTTCCTCATAGGTTGGGGAGCACATCTCAACAACCTCGTGACTCAAGAAGGCAAGTGGTAGTTCATGGAAAGGACTCTCCACATCAACCTCCTTGATCTCAGAGCAGTCGGGAATGCTTTTGATCTTTCTTCCACTGGTCAGAGTATGCACATGTAGATCATGACAGATGACATAGCATCCATGTAATATGTAAAGTGTTGGGGGCATCAGATCATCCTCCTCCTGCTCAGTAGCACTAAAGCTATAGAATTGGTGCATTAACTACAGTGTTCTAGTATCAGCGGCCTACCTGTCGGGGATGCAAAATAAAATAGCAGACAGTCTCAGACGCAAGTTCTCACATGGCCGTGAGTGGTACCCAGCAGTACTCCACAGCATATTCTGTCAATGGGGGACACCAACAATAGACTTGTTTGCTACTTATCTGAATAGGACATACTCTCGCTATTGCTCCAGGTCTTGTTTTGAACAGCATTCATTAGGGGACACATTCCTTCCATGGGAGAAGGACCTTCTGTATGCCTTTCCCCATTCCCTTTGCTGTTGAAAGTCTGATTAAACATAAAAAGGGAGAAAAAAAGTCATGCTGATTTCTCCTACCTGGCCGAGACAGATGTGGTACCTGTACCTGTCACAGCTTGCAACATGTCTACAGATCCCTCCTGAACGCACACCTTACCTCTTCTCACAGAACAAAGGAGACATTCTTCATCCCAATCTGTGGATGTTCCATCTCAAGGCTTGGCTCCTTCATGGCTCCCACATACTTTATGGTTGCAACATGGTTCCTGCTCAGAAAAGATACAAGAAATGCTACTACACAATAGACAATCGGCTACCCATCACACTTACCTGAAAAAGTGGATTAGGTTTCAGGTTTGGTGTAATTCCAGACACATTACCTTAGCATGTTCTTTTCTCATGGTTTTGGGCTACATGCTGGATCTCAAGAGGTCAGGGCTGTTCCTCCGTTCGCTCAAAGTACACCTAGCAGCCATAGTGACTTTCCATCAGCAAGTAGAGGGTTACTCAGTTTTCTCACACCGAACCACAAAGAGATTCCTCAAGGGCACAGTGAACCTTTTTCCAACACAGACATCCAACTCCAACGTGGGACCTAAATCTAGTTTAAAGAACCTCACTAGTCTTCCCTTTGTGCCTATGGCCACTTGCTTGCTCACATACTGTCAACGAAGATAGCATTTCTAGTAGCCATCACCTCAGCAAGAAAAACAGGGAAAGTAGTGGCACTAATGGCATATTCTCCTTTCCCCTATCCCTGCTGTTTACAGTATTCCTTAAAGACAGGTTTACTCTTAGTCATGCTCAAACTCTATCCCCAAGATGACCTCGTCTTTTCATAGAAACTAGCTGACGTTTTACCCTAAACCCCATCATGATAACAGGGAAGGTATACTACACATGCTCTGGCCTTTTACTTGGATAGGACAAGGGCCTTTAGGAAATCTGACTTTTTCTTTTCCATTGTGGAAAGGTCTTAAGGCACAGTGGTACTGGCCACTCTCCAAATGCGTCTTGAACTATATTAAACATTGTTTTCATGTTTGCAGTATGGTACCTCCATCTGGAATCTGCACACACTCCACAACCTGGGCATCTGCATGTACCTTTGCAGATAACTGTACGATTACTGGAGACTCTGCTTCTGATTCTGTCTTTGGCTCTACAGCATTATCATCCATAATAGACTCGACTCCAAAGCCCCAAATTCCCATGATTCTTCTTCTTCGAGTAGTGAAGCAGAATTAGAGTTACCTTGTGCAGTAACAGGTGCTTCGAGATGTGTGTCCCTATGGGTGCTCCACAACCCTTCCTCCTCCCTTCTATTTCAGAGTTCTCCATAGGCACTCTGCAGCAGAGAAGGAACTAAGGGTGATTTGCCCACACAGTGCTAGTTAGCTTTGAGGCAGAGCACGAAGTGTGGGGAGAGTGCATGTGTAGGCTTCACTTTGCTACCAAAGATATCCGATCAGAAGTGCAGGAATGTAGACACACCTATGGTGGAGCACCCATAGTGGAGACACATTTCAAAGAACCATCACTACTGCACAAGATGAATAAGTCTCCATATTTTAGCCTCAGGTCCTACCTCATCTTCACTGGCATTGGCTATGTTAGATATCCAGTTGCTATTAACCTTTTTGGTGAAAATTGAAACAGAAATGTCATTTTGCACTTCTGCCATTTCCACATTTTCTGTTGTTGTCTTCCCTCCCTTATTGAGTAATGAGCTTACACTGTCCTGGGTCTTCCTTGTGCTTCTAATGTATTTGTAGAATGGTTTCTTGTTACCACTGGTATAGTCTGACCTCATGTATCACAAGCCACTACTAGACATCACCTCAGTTATCTCTGTATGAAACCCCAAAACAGTAGACCAAAGTGTCTATATTCTTAGAAGACTTCACTGTGTGCTACAGGCAGAGAACAGAAGAGATTAAGGGGCCAGTGCAGCCCCTGCAATAGCAAAGAATTGATTAGATGAGAGATGCCTATATGGTCCCACCTGGTGAATGACACTTTGTTGCAAAGGAAGGAGAAACCCCCCTGCAACATCCCAGCCAATCTGGCCAGGGGAAAAATTCCTTGCCAGCCCTAGCTTTGGTGAATAACTGTGACCCTGAGCATGTGAACAAAACACAAGCCAGGTATCTGAAAAGAGGATTCTCTGTATCATCCTAGAACACTGGTCCACCTTGTCTTGTCCTGTCTCCAGCTGTGGTCCCTGATGCTTAATTCGAAGGCAAAACCAAACCCTCCCTTCTCCCCAGAAATACATCTACTCAGTTGTGCATGGTAGGAGGGGGAGAAACCTCCCTGAGCAGTTCAGGCAACTGGCTGAAGCCATGAAGCATAAGACTTGATTTATCATTCTCTTTATGCAGAGCTGCAAGTGGTAAGAACATCTTGAGGGCAGTTCAGGCAATCTAGTTCTCCCTTGGGCCCATGCAGGCAGGGGATGATTGGGGGTGGAGGTGGAGATCTTATAGTCATAGATTCCAAGGCTAAAGGGGATCACCAAGGCCAGACAGCCCACTCTCTACTCTCCCTTTCCAGGCTGTAGAATTTCCCCAGAAACTGGATTAAAGTTTTTAAGGAAGCAATCCAGTCTCATCCTGAAGACTCTAAGGGAGACCCTATTGTCACCCCTGGTAACCTGCACCACTGGTCAATCACAGTCCCACCAAGCAAACTGCATCTCATTTAGGTGTTGAATCCATCGAACTTCAGTCTCCAGCCACTGGATCCTGTCTCAATTGTCAGCAAAGTCAGAAAGCCTTCCACTATCAGATTTAGAAATTTTATTAGAGCGAATGTTTAAAATCAAATTTACACAAGTTAAGATGGCAGGTACTGTACGTCTGGGGTCAGGCTTGGGCTATGGGGGACTGCAAGTAGCAGTTACAAGGTTCATGAGTTACATACATATCACAATAACCAGCTATTAGTAATCCAGATTACCCTCCTCTTCTCCAAGCCCCTTCAATGAATTCTTAATTAGTAATCAAAATTGGAGCCTATATTTTGCCTTTACACACACAGTTCAACTGAAGTAAGAACATTTGCATGACATAACTGGGGAATGACTGCTCCAAATGTTCAACCCTCTCAGTATGTATAATTAAATAAATATCTCATAATGCTGGAAAGACCTTGAAAGGTCATCGAGTCTAGTCCCCTGCCTACACTAGCAGGACCAAGTACTGTCTCGAGACAGATTTTTTTGCCCCAGATCCCTAAGTGGCCCCCTCAAGGATTGAACTCACAACCTTGGGTTTATCAGGCCACTGCTCAAACCACTGAGCTGTCCCTTCCACACTTAAGGGTAAGACTGCTTCAAGAGTTTAAAAGAGGATGAAACAAAGAATTGAAACTGAGTCATCCAAAGGATAAGTAAAAACAAAAACCAAGTATGACTGGTTCGGTGACAGAGACCCCTTTGGGACTGTCACCTGATGTACTGGAATTACCTCTGAGCCCATTTTCCCTGCCATCTTGGGACTTCCAGAACCCTGTTTTGTTGAGCCAGACATGCTAGCTTGCTGAAACACAGACCCAGGTCTAGTCCATTTCCCCCGAAGCTGCAGACTTTAACCAAAAACTGCTCAGCAGGTCACCTATCTCCAGCACCCAGACACCCAGTTCCCAATGGGATCCAAACCCCAAATCAGGATGGGATTTGATTTAAATCATTAGTCAGGAAGACTCGATTTAATCATGGATTTCTACATAAAAGAGCATTCTTGTTGGTTATAACCTTAATACATGACTTTATAACTCAGAGATGTAGGTTTTATTTTTAAAAGGTGCACACTATTTTTTTAAAGTGATTTATTTTGAAAACTTTTCAGATTAGTTTTACAGCTATATCAAAAAATGAAAAATTGTTTGGTTTTTTCATTTACCAAAGGTAATTGAAGCAGATATTTATGAGCTTATACCTTGCTATGATATAACACTGATAGAGATGGACAGCTGTTTGCTTCCCCAGGTATTAATAACTTACTCTGGGTTCATTAATAAACAAAAGTCATTTTATGAAGTGTAAAAAGTAGGATGGGGTCTCAAACATGCAGCCTGTGGGCCACATGCGCCCCGCCACGCCCTTCCCTGCAGCCTGCAAAGCTTCCCACGGTCCCCCCACCTCCCCAAGCTCCCTGTGTCCCCCCCTCAAGCTCCCTGCCACCTCTCCCCCCCCGGGCGCTGCGAGTGCCACGCTGCTTTCTGAAGCGGCTGTCAGCACGTCCCTTCGGCCGGGACAGAAGGGGGAGAAGGCAGAGAGCTCTGACTTTGCCTCCCTCCAAGCACCGCCTCCCACAGCTCCCATTGGCCGGGAACAGGGAACCGCGGCCAATGGGAGCTTCGTGGGAGTTACCTGGAGGAACGCAAGAGCAGCACATGCAGAGAACCCTGAGCAGTCCCCACTCCTCCCGGGCTGCAGGAACTGGTTGCAGCAGCTTCCTGGAGTGGAGCAGCGTGGGGCTGGAGCCGCTCTAGGTAAGTGGCATCAGGCTGAAGCTCGCACCCTGAACCCCTCCTGCACCCCAACTCCCTGCCCTGAGCTCCCTGCCACATCTCACACCCCTCCTACACCCGAACTCCATGCCCTGAGCCCCTGCTGCATCCTGCACCCCTTGGGGGTAGGAAGGGGGCAGCGTTAGGGTGGGGACTTTGGGGAAGGGGTTGGAATGGGGCAAGGAAGGCATGGGAAGAGGCGGGGCAGGGGTGGGGCCTCATGGAAGGGGTGGAGTGGGGGCGGGGCCAGGGGCAGTGAGGGAGGGTGTCAGTGATGTGGCCCTTGGGCCAGTGCACTGGTCCTCATGTGGCCCTTGTGGTCATTTGAGTTTGAGATTCCTGAAGTAGGATTTAAGTGGTTTCAAGTAGTAACAGACAGAACAAAGTAAGTTATCAAGCAAAATAAAGCAAAAACTTGTAAGTCTAAGACTAATACATTAAGAAACTGATTACAGGTAAAATTTCACCTTCAGAGATGTTTTAATAAGTTTCTTTCATTGACTAGACTCCTTCCTAGTCTGGGCCAAGTCCTTTCCCCTGGTACAGTCCAGGTTAGTTCCAGCAGACATCTTAGGTAGAAAGCCAGGAGTGTTCTCATGACTGACAGCCCCCATTGTTCTGTTCCACCCCCTTTCATAGCTTTGGAACAAGGCAAGAATCTTTTTTCTCTCTGGGTCTCCACCCCTCCTCCTAAATGGAAAAGCACCAGATTTAAATTGGATTTAAGGTGACATGTTCACATGTCCTGTCAGACCCCAGCCTTCATTCTTCTAGGGCGGGCCTGCAAGTACCCAGGAAGGTTTGCAAGTAAATGGAGCCATTTACAGGTAATTGATTCTGAAGCACTCTTAATGGCGCCACTTAATATATTTATATAAACTTGTATTACTAATATCTTATTCTCCCAACTCCAGACATAGAAATAATACATGCAAACAAATAGAATGAACATACTTGGTAGATCATAAGCTTTGTAATGATACCTTACAAGAGACCTTTTGCATAAAGCGTAGTCCAATTACATCGTATTCACATTCATAAGCATATTTCCATAAAACATTATGGAGTGCAACATCACATCAAGTAGGAAAAAAGCCTTACTTTTTTTTTCAAGTTGGACTTTGAAGTATGATAAGTTAAGCCTTGTCTGCAGTGCTATTATGGCCAACTGTGTAGTTGAGTTGGTGCAAATCCCTAGATGTGATTTATATGGATGACACTTTACCCCATTTTTGAAAAGGGGTAAACTACACTGATAAAAATCATACTGCATCAGAGTAAACAGTGCCTGTACTAAGGGTTTACACTAGACATCAGTGAAGCTGTTCTATATTCCCAATATAAAGAAGGGTTTAGACAACTTTCAGATCCCAGCTCTTCTCTGTGACTCTAATCCAGGGGTGGGCAAACTTTTTGGCCCCAGGGCCACATCGGGTTTGTGAAATTATATCGAGGGCTGGATAGGCA
>ML677334.1:29520817-29767288 GCA_007922305.1 Dermatemys mawii
GCACGGCTCTGGGAGAGGGGGAGCATGCAGCCTCGCAGCAGTGCCCACGCTGCGCGGCTCCGGGGGAGGGGGCCAGGGGCAGCCTCCCCGGCCATGGGCCGGGTGTGGCCCGCGGGCCGTAGTTTGCCCACCCCTGCTCTAATCAGTAATCTGTAGTTTTGGTAGTGCATTGAAATATATATCATGTACATTGTGAGGTGGATATAGAAGTGAAGAAAAGGAGGAGCTTGTAGTCTAAACTAGTAAATTCAAATTTGTGTTTTTATAGAATTTTCACATGCATGAATGCAGTCTGAAATCTCTGCTATTTTAATTTGTAGTATTTGAGTGACCTGTCCTTCAGTTTCTCATTTCTATATACAAACTTGTTTCTGTGATCCCAAACCAGCTTTTTCTTTAGCATTTGACGTGTATGTTTGTTAAATGTTTCTGTCTTGATCGGATTCTTTCTGTGCACAACACGAGGGAAATCTAACTCCTGATTTTGTTTGAATCTTTGTTTTTACTACAGAATCTCAGTCTGGGATTTTGTGCAAAATTCTCAAAATTGTTTTCGGTGGTTTGAGGTATTTATTCAAACAGCAGAATGGTCAATTTTTTGGAAATAGGCTTTTGTTGTGATAGTGTGTGAAGATTTTTTTTGCTTACCATTTGAATGTGAAAACAGTATTAATAGCAGTGTATCTGGAGAAAGAGCAGAATCAGATGCTCGAGAAGTCTGACATTAGTGCATTGATTTACGTTATTGCCATTGTAACCTAAAATCTAAGATGATTGTTCTGGGAAAGAGAAGCAAACTGCTATGCTTCATTCTTTTATGTTTGGACTGTACCTAAATTTCAGTTACCTAATAGTGTATTTGACTGGTGATTTGGAGGTGAGGAAGAGAATGTAACCTTAGATAGGTAAAAGGAATTTTTTGAAGATTGCATTTGTGTATAATTTGATTAGAGATATGAGAAATTGAAGAAATGGAGCTGTTCTATTCCCAAAATATTTTTTAGTAAGAGGTGAAAAAAATGTTAACCTAAAAGGAAGCCAGTTCCAAAAGAGTTGTACTCTTCTGGTTTTTGGTCTCCCTGTTTTTTTTCTTTAAGAATTTAAATGTTTCCTCTTCTAATAAGGTCCAATCATATGAGACTAGTCCCTATGCACTAGACTAAAAAAAGGGGTCATATTTGCATGCAATTTTTTTTCTGTGTATTGTTCAGCTGGTATAACTTGCATTCTTGCAGAGAACATCCATTGGAGAAAAATTGTGTGACTGACCTTAAAAAGCCAGGAGGAACCTATGAAGATTGAATCAAGGTATAAAATCTTCTTAGGAGAAATGTCATGGAAGAAGAAAAGTCATTATTACAGTGGATTGTAATCTCATTTTCTTTTACCACTAGTTATAGAACTGTGTGTGAATGGACTAGTCTTTTACTTTCAAAAATGGCTTCTTAGGAAATTTCTTGGAAAAAGAAATCTGAATTCAGTGTGGGTTAAATGAATGACAAGGCCTCCTGCATATTTTGAAGCAATTTATAGGGACAGAAACATAAAACAGTTCATTATGTTGAGTCATGGGTTGTCTTGACAATAGAGCTCTAGCATTAATTTTCTCAGAATTTTAATGCATGTTATAAAGATGGATTTTAGTTTTCTGACCTCTTAACAATCAGGAATCAATTAAGATCGACAGAATACTGTAGGGCATTTCAGATTTCTTAATATCCTTGCAAATGACTCAATGTGAAAACCTCTTAAAATTTTACACTATGTAACCTAAATCATCATACCAAGGGGGTAGTTAAACTCCCCCTTCCCCTTCTAATGGGTACCTTTTTACTGGTAGGTTTTCTAATAAAACATATCCTTTTCTTAACTGCACTCACTGTATGACTGATTTTTTTTTTCTGGAGTGTTAATACTTTCTTTTTATTAGTTGGTGGTGCTATTTTCCGTATTGCCATGTTCAATAACTTTTTAAAATTTAAGTGTTAGGAAGAAATATAAGTTAGAATAGTACTTGCCTTCAGTTGCGTTTAGTCCCATACAGATGTTTTGGTAACTTGAGTTTTATTACTGTATGGTGTTAAGCTGCTTTCCTTAAATCAATGGCATGTATGTGAGGCCAAGATCCAGATATTAGCTTGTCATTTAGTTTCATCATCACCAAAACAACTTGGATTTCAAGACACGATGGAGTAACTTTCTCCAAGTACATCATCTGGTAATATCTGTTGGCATAATGGAAAGAGTGAGCAAAAAAAGCTAGGGATTTTGGTTTTTCTAATATTATAGCTTCCAAAGGAAATATGTGGCATTTTTAGCAAAGATGTTCATTGGTGAGCTTTACCAAAGAGAGAGATTTGCTTTGTTGTTGTTTTTTAATTTCTCCTTAAACAGTATGGCATTTATTACCAAAAATAAGGAATCTTTTATATGTAGGGTAATGTATACAGCAATAACTTTGTCACTGATACCAAATCACTGCTTTACTAGAAAGCGTGTTGGTAACAAGATTTGATACGTTCTCCATATTCCTTTTAGAAATGTGAAAGGGTATAAATGTTGTTAGATCTGAATTTTGATAGTTATTCTTTTCCTTCCACATGGAGATAACTATTCAACATGATGGTGCAAGATTTTGCTGCACAGCTTCATTATTCCTGTTCTAAAATCTGCATTGTCATGAATTGTTATCCCTGTTCTTTCTCTCAGCTGTCTCTAATTCCATACTTCCTCATACTGATGATTTTTTCCTTGTTCTCTTCTTATCCTCATGTTCTTAATAGTTCTGCTTAATCTGTATTTAATCAGACATCAAGATAGAAACTTAAGCTTCAGCCATAATATGAATGCAGTTCTTAAATGAAAAAACAAGAAGAAAACTAGCTACTATAAGATTACTTCCTCTCCATTTTACATTGCAGTGAAATCCAGTCAGGGCATTTGTACTCTTAACTGGGTGTGGGTTTATTTTTGTTAAGTGATCTGCAACAAATGATTTCAACATCTGATTGTACACAACACTTTGTTATCCCTTGATCAAGTTAATGTTGCCTTATACATTTGCAGCTATGTTGCACTGTTTTGCAGTGAGCATACGGGATTCTGGTGAGACATCCCATGATGTTGCCACCACTGTCAGGTAGGCAGCACTGAGGAAACTTTGGCCAGTGTTGTGATCCTCATAGTGATGAATATAAATAGGCTGTTAAAGCATGTCTACTGTTATGCGTGAGTTCAGAACCAAGGCTATAAAGGCATCACCTGAAGAGGAGGAGGCTCATGTACAGACCCTTCTAGATCTCTTTTCCTCAAATGATTCTTCTCAGTGAAGCATTTTTTTTTTAATCTTGGAAAACTAGCAGTGACTGCGGGGATGAGGGTAGTGCTGAAGACCTTAGATCAGGGGTCGGCAACCTATGGCACGTGTGCCAAAGGTGGTACGCGAGCTGATTTTCAGTGGCACTCACACTCCCCAGCTCCTGGCCACCAGTCTGGGGGTCTCTGCGTTTTAATTTAAAATGTTTAAGAAGCTTCATTTAAAATTAAAAACCTTATTTACTTTACCTGCAAGAATAGTTTAGTTCTATACTATAGACTTATGGAAAGAGCCCTTCTAAAAATGTTAACATGTGTTACTGGCACGTGAAACTTTAAATTAGAATGAATAAATAAAGACTCGGCACACCACTTCTGAAAGGTTGCTGACCCCTTCATTAGATCAATGAATGTCCAATATGTTCACCACTAGCCACGTGTGGCTAATAGGCTGTTGAATTGTGGCTAATGCATGTGGCTTTTTTATAATGTGGCTAATAAGAAAAATTCAAAACCACAAGTGTGGCTAGCATCAAATTTCTATTGGACACCGCTGCTTGAGATGATCAGCAATGGGGGCAGAGCTTTCAGGATGCCTAAATCAGCTTTCCTAGAGATCTATGCAGAGCTTGCCCCAGAGTTGTAGTGGCAGAACACCTGCATGAGAAATTCCCTCCATGTGGAGAAGTTTGTGGCTATTGCCATCTGGAAGCTTGTTAACCAGTTGGGTTGGTAAATCAACTCCTGGGGGTATTGTCATTGAGGTGTGTGCTGCTATCCAATAATTGCTTCCCCCCCAGCCCCGAGTCAGAAGGCTGTTCAGTGCACAGGCTGTTAATGGGTTGACAAGCTTAAGATTCCCCAATTGCATTGGGGCTGTTGATGATAAGATGCAGCATATGCTTATTCTTCTCTTACCCTGCCCTTCCCCACACTTGGCCTTGGAGTTGATCAGTTGAAAGGGATATTTCTCACTGGTGGAGCATGGCCTAGTTGATTACCATGGAAGATTCCCCAATATTAACATGGGATGGTCTGGAAAGGTCCATGATTCCAGGATCTTTAAAATGTTTGGAGTGTTTTCTGCATTATAACCAGGAACTGTTTTTTCCCTGGTCTTGCTGGATATTGATGACATTGCTGTTCCTCCAGTCATTCTGGGAAATCTAGCTCACTGTCTGCTTCCTGCCTTTTTCTGGACACTTGGAACTTGTTAGTGGTGACCAGAGTAATTGCAGAATGACTGTGAAATGTACTTTTATGAGACTGAAAAGTACATGGGGTGGGATGCCCATCAGCCTCCAGCATAGATTTATCTGCTTCTTATTATGGGTGTGTTGCACATCCTGTCTGAGGGCAAGAGAGACAGTCTTGTGGATGGATGAGAGGAAGAAGTTGGGAAACTTTCCGAATATTTTGAACCGCTGAAGAATGGGCATCTGCTACATGCTTCAACTACTCAGGGAAACTGTGCTAGGGATGAATTGTGCTCTTGCTTTGAGTCTATGGAGAATTGTGAACAATGTAATGTCCAAGGAGAATAGCTTCTATCTTACTCATTTGGCTGCCGTAGTATGAAATATTTGAGTGTTTTAGGAGAGACTATGGGTTACGTTAATAGGAAACCTGTGGTGAGCTTACTATGAAATGAACAGCCTATATCATGGAATATATGGCTCTTGTAGTAGGAAATAGGAACCTGCTTTTGTAGGAAATATGCTGTTACTATAGTATGAAATGTATGAGTGTTTTAAAATGTTGGTAATTTCATATACACTGTACAAATAAGTATGTTTAATAAATAACAGTACGTTATAAACTTGGCATTTAAAAAAGTATACAACTTATTTCGAACATTGCAAATGAAAACAAAGCTTTTAAAATGAAAGTGAGCATAAATTTTTGCTGTAAAGGTCATAAATATGTGTATTTAGGGCCTCACGTTCTCTGATGGTGGTAGAATGGCATCTCCCTAGTTTGGAGTGAACCAGCTGGGAGTTCAGGAGCAGAGCAGGACGGTCCCGTAGGCCATATGTGGCCTGCGGTTTGCCCACCTCTGCCCTAGTTTGTGACGGAGTTAAAGATATCTCCCAAAGCCAGCATTTTCTTTGTTATTCTGTGGCACAGAATGCCTTTGAAGACCTGTTTCTGGATGAGGTTGCCCTGAATGGTTTTCAGAGATAAAGGGTTGCTGGGGACTCACAGATTGTGACATAGGCAGAGGATGTGGCTGAATCCTTGAACACAGGCACCTTAATCTTCAGGAGGATTCTCTTTCCACCATGCCTGGCACTTGTCTGTGAAGTTTTAGCCATTTTTCTGACTTTGTCCCTCTTCTCTTTGTCATGCTTCCAGAACTCTTCTCTCATACATTTTTTTGTCCTTCTCTTTGGAGGTGTTCAAGAACTCTTTGAATGCCTTCTGTTCAGCACCTATTTCTCCTATATAGGACAGGCATTTTCTTTATGATAGCACCCTAGCCTTGGCCACTCGAAAGTCTCAGTAGCTGTGGGGGGAAAAGCTAGTTATTATTCCAACTGTAATATTAAACGCCAACAGTGATAAAATGTTTACTCTCCCCCCACCCCCTTGGATGTTGGAATTGCAATCCCTTGGGCTTTTTGGAGTTTTGGGTTTTGCTTGGACGTGGTAAAACACTTGCAAATTGTTGCCATTTTGAGTAGGATCATTGGCCCTGTGGTATGAAGGTGACAGCTGGGAGTTAATTGCTCCACAACTAGGAGGATAATAAATGAAAGGTGCAGACTGGAATGCTGCTGGCAGAGTGTGGCTGGAGGAGAAGCATCAGTCAGCCTAGTTAATTGACTTCACACTTGTGTAGACTGTGCTTACTATGGAACAGCAGTTCTCAACTGCTCAAAAAGCTGCTCACAGATCACCACAGGAGTCCGAGGCCCTGTGGTGATCTGTGAGCAGATTTCAGGGAATCCACCAAGTAGGGCCAGCATTAGACTCACTAGGGTCCAGGGCAGAAAGCCGAAGCACTGCCTCCGCAAATCCCACCACCTGAGGCTGAAGCCTGAGCAACTTGTTTTCACTAGGCCCTGTGAGCCATGGGGCCCCAGGGAGTTGCCCTGCTTTCTACCTCTAATGCTGGCCCTGGCTTTTATATGCAGAAAAACAGTTGTAGTACAGGTGGGCTGTGGAATTTTTATAACGTGGCGGGTGTGTGTGTGTGTCTCGGAAAGAAAAAGGTTGAGAACCCCTGCTATGGAGGATGTTACGCTCAAGGATGTCCAAAAGAATCAGCGGAGGATATTTTTCAGAAAGGCAATGGGCAAATTAGGAAAATATGCCATGCTATTGTGTGCCAGAATCATGACCCCAGGGCAGGTCTAGCAGTGGAAGAGATCCACAAGCTATCTAAGCAGTGTTCTGAGATTGCTGTATTGACATGTAATCTCAGTGCTGAATTGGAATATTATCTTTGTCTTAAACTTCCTTTTGTAACACCCGTGGATCAGCATAAAGTGTACTTCAAAATAAATAGAATTCTGCAGTAGTGCCAGAGCGATGAATTTCATTAAGTACCTTAAAATGTTTTCTTTTTGAGATGTTGTTGTAGCATGATTTGGTCCGTTTACCTCTTAATAACTTGCATTGGCTCAAAGCTGAGGGCAGTAATGAAACCAAGATCCAGAAACTATTTCCTCCCCCCAGCTTTCTTTTCTGTATGTGGTGGGTTAAATTCTTATAGTGTTTTATGTTTAATTTTTGCAAAGTTTTTGTACCATGCCTTGTCTGAGCTACCTTATAGTGACTCACATTAACTAAAAGTGGAGAGGGCATTAATAAAAGTGAGTCAGTTGCTTTTTTTCTTTTCTGTATTTCCTGCTACGATAAAAAATGCTTTTATTTTAAAACTTGTTAACTCCCATGGTGCTGCTATCTTGGGTGGGGGTGGGGGGGCATACTTAGATAGGGAAGGGATGGAGAACGAACGCGCCCTGGTAAAGTGTGTGGGAAAGGAGACAGCAAGATAGTGGTGCCTGAGCTAGCAAAGGGGGAAAATAGCTGAGTTTATATATTCATTGCCATGGCCTCCATTTTGACCAAGAGGAGCAGGGGTATAAAAGCTCAGGAGGCAGTGTAATTGTAGACAAATATGGTATTCTTATGGTACCCAGAAGTAAATTGCTCAAAACGCCTTTCCCATAACTTATATAAAAATATACAATACTTGGTGTTCCCCTCCACAGTTTTTCTCGCCTTGTGATGCAGCAGGATCATCTGGCTGTGATTCATTCAGCTCCTGAGTCTCTGGGACTCTGTCCACCTCTGTATGCTCCGGAGCAGCAAGATAGGAGGTTCAGTATAGCTATCCTCATGCTCAGCATCCTGGCTGCTGTCAGCAGGGTTTTCTTTGGTGTCCACACAAAGCAGTAACTCAGTGATACTCATATCTGGGAGAGATACTGTGTCACTGTAGCCCCAGAACCTTTAAGATCTTTGAAGTCCTATTGTCCTTTATACCTTAAGCTTTTATCCTGCTTTCTCATTGGCTGATTAAAATTATTGCATATGATGCATGTTTAAGATTACACTGTGTTTTGAAATATTAGTTCATACCAGGTCTTGTTAGCACTGTGTGACTTCATGATTTCCTTCCAGATATTTGGTTTAAGGCCAAGACATCTCACTGACCCACCCTTTTCCTCATCTGGTCCGATCAGTAGCAAAACTGGGGCTGGATTTTGGGTCGGGGAAGAGGCAAGGAGGGAACTGCATTCTTTAAAATAGCTACAGCTCAAAGATATATGTTCTCATTCTCACCCTCACCACATTCTTTAGTTACATTGATCTACAGATTGACTGCATTTTGAAGTGAGTCATGCTCTTTCCTGTTGTGTTATCACCATCTTTACATGGACTGTTTTGCCATGATGTGCCCTGAGTGGGGAGGGGTAACTGTCCCTTAGTGCCTTCGTGAGTGCCTCCTAAACTGAGCCCCACTTTATGCCAATACTTCTGGTAAGTGTTGCAGTAACTGGGACAGCAGCCTAGAGTCCCACTCTGCACCTTGGTCCTGGCCTGCTGTTGCCTGTTTGCTTCATCGTCCTTTTGTGTTGAGCTCTTCTTAAATCTATAGATTTGCCCTTAATTTTACTCCAATTCCAAAACTAAAGACATTCTTGATATGTGAACCTTAGCAGTGCAGAATATAACTCTGCAATTCATCTAATGAGTGTTTCTTTGTTTAATACTGTTTGTTCATTAGCTATGTGCCTTGACTGATTTATGTATACAGCGCTGTAATCGTATTGGTCCCAGGATATTAGAGAGACAAGGTAGATGAGGTAATATCTTTTAATGGACCAACTCTGAGTACCTTCCTAGACCTGAAGGAGAGCTCTGTGTAGCTCAGAAACTTCTCTCTCTCACCAACAGAGGCTGAGGTAATAAAGGATATTACCTTGCTTACCTTGTCTCTTTGATTTATATTATGTGAACTAACTTGAACTATTTTTCAAAACCACAATAAATTGAACAGTTTGCTTACGTTAGACACATCTTGCTGATAACATAGGAATGGCCATACTGGGTCAGATCAGTCGTTCATGTAGCTCAATATCCCCCGTCTTCCAACAATGGCCAATGCCAGATGCCCCAGAGGGAATGAACAGAATAGGTAATCATAAAAACAAGTAATGTTATTGCCAATTCCCAGCTTCTGGCAACAACATTCAAAGACCATGATTAGGGTTATTAGACTGACTTTAATAAATGTCTTCTAAAAATACACATTTATGTTTCTAAATCTGCATGTAGTTTATAAATGTATGTACTTGGTAAAGTAATTTGTTTCTGCATTTTCTCAAGGGGTTGGTGGACTCTCCAGGGGTTCATCTTTCTCTGGAATTGCCTTCTCTTTGCAAAGATGTTTTGATTTTTACGCTCTTCAGAGCAACAGTTACTGGCCTAGTGAAGCAAGGCTCTATTGTCAACTTGATGGTTTCCATTAGTACTTTTATATAAAAACTGAGATGTTTGAAGGAGAGGGAACCTTTTCCCAAATTATTCCTCCCTCAAGGACAAATACCTCATCCATGATGCACCAAATCAACAAATACATTGGGAATGTCTTTCCTGTTTTGATTGCACTGCCACTATGCCAGTTTGTACTGCCATTGTCTTAAATGATCTCTCAGCATTTAACTGGAACTAGATTAATCAGGATAGTGTTTCTTGGAAATGTCTTTCATATATTTTTGTTCATGTAATGTAAAAGAAAGATAAGTTTGTTTTATTTTGATTTTTACAGTTACATGGGAATTGGGCTTTCAGCTCAAGGTGTAAATATGAACAGATTACCAGGTATGTTTAATGCTTCTTATGTGTTTGATGTTAGAAACAATTAAACAATATAATTAACTTAGTGGTTCTACAATATATTAAGTAAATACATTTTGAAATATGTTTGATCCTGATGAGCATCAACAATGTGTTTAGCAGGGCATAATACGATATAAAGACAGTCCTTGCTATATAGAGCTTGCCATCTAAAAAGTTAATTCTTAATCATGGTCACTGTACTTTGGCTCTCAGGGCATTAAAATCCAGGATGGATAAAAGCAAATAAAATTAAATCCTATATTTTTTATTTTAAATAAGATTTTTTGATTGAAAGTAAATGCAGACTTATTTTTAATAATTCTATTTAAAATTTGCTCTGAAATTGGCAACCTATATTAGTTTCTTATTATAATCTATTAAAATGATTTATCTGAAATACAAAAAATGGTCAACAGCACGTTCAAAGTTTTGAAGTGAAACTACTGAACATGTAGAAATCACCGGTTAAGCATCTGGAACCAGTCAATTCAATTAACTATCAATTATGCTTAATTTGTTAAATAAATGACTTAATTTTAAATACAAAACTTTTTTCTTGTATATCCAGAACATTTAAGGTAGTTTTATTTAATAAAAAAATTAAAATGCCATTTTTGTGCATTTTAGTTGAATTTGAATTTCAATCTGAATAGAGCTGTGCACAAATCACAAGTAAAAAATCTAGTAAATAAGAAATTCATCATTCACCATTTTCTTAACTTACATTTATTCTAATTTTTATTTATTAAGCTATGTAACTGCCTAAATAAATGTTTTAGATATAGTGTATCCTGCTAGTTAGTGAAGAAAGCATCAGATGTGGTGTAAAAGCTATATTAAGTTGGTATGAGAAGATGAGATTTACTTAGTGTTTTAATGGTTACTAACCTTGCTTTAGGAAAATAACATACAAATGCAAAACACAATTAAAACTCATTATTTAAATCGGTGTTCCCTGTTTGCTGATTTAAATCATGATTAAAATAGCTCATTTAAAATCATTGACTTAATCAATCCAGCCTGTTAATATCCATCATACTTCTCCTATTTAGAATGCCACCAAGACACTTCAGCTATAGAACAAATACAAATCTGGTAAAGTAAGCAGCTGTCTGAAAGCCTGAATCACAAAATACTTCCTTGCTCAGCAGATTTGTAGTACATCATTTTCTAATAGCTAACAGAGATGCCCTGCTGTGATCAAAAGCATACCATTGTTAAGAGTAGAGCAGAACATCTACTTGTGTCCCAACATCATTTCCTTATCTATTTTAAGAATTGTTTAGGAATGCACAGCATGGCACCTACCACAGATGCTGGCTTCCAGTTTCCCCTGGGCATACTCAGCCCCGAGCCCTGCCCCACTCCGCCCCTTTCCCCAAGGCCCCACCTCCAACCTGACTCCTTCCATCCCCTTCCGCCCCTTTCCCCAAGGCCCCAACCTCCAACCTGACTCCTTCCATCCCCTGCCCCGAGTGTACTTTGTCCCCACTCCTCTCCCTCCCTCCTTCCCAGTGCCTCCTGCATGCCGCAGAACAGCTGATCCGCCAGCTGATCCGCCGCAGACCAGTGGTGCTGGGAGGGAGGAGGAGGAGTTTATCGTTGGGGCGGTCAAAGGTATTACCCGCTAAACTTTTTCCATGGGTGGTCCAGTCCTGGAGCCACCCACGGAGTCAGCGCCTATGGTGCCAACACTCACATGCTTAACTTTGATCGCACAAGTAGTCCATTGATTTTTTTTTCAGGATCAGGGCCTATATCTTAATACAGATACATGGAATATTGTTGTACAGTGTTCACACATTGTGAAGTGTTAGTATATACTTTACCTGGCTCTTCAGATATTTTAAACTTAGCTATTTCAAATCGTATTGGCCTAAAAAAAAGTTTTTAACTTGTTTTTTTTAATAAGAAAAATAACAATAATCCTATGGCTGAGATTTTAAGTGTTCAGAGGCTAACAAAACAAGTTAGTTCTGACTCTAAACCAAACTGATTCTGTAGTGTAATATATAACATTTGTCTGTGCTGTCAAATGTGTCCTTATTATATGTGCATGCAGACAAAGTATGGCTGTTGTGGGAACCGTAACTTCCCCGAATTGTAGTGTGTTTACATTTCACTTAAAATGTTACGTTAAAGAAAAGCTTCAGTGTAATACAGTGAGATTCTGATCACTAAAATAGCTTCCCTTTAAGTAGGACTGGGAATGTAGCTCCCATTTTTGAATACATAAGAAATAGGAGACCTAAAAAATGACTCTAAAAAATTTGGTTATAACATTAAATTAGTCTTACAGCATCTTTAGTCTCCAGTTCCTCATGCATCCAAACAAGCTGCATTTTCAGTCTAAACCTCCTGTCAAGGGTACAATAATGCCAGCATCCAATGATTTATGGGTAAGAGCTCTGAAGTCAGTGGATTATGGGTGGGTATTCAAAATTATGAAAAAGAACAAAGAATTATCAAAGGTATTACTAATTCCTGTAGCTTTCCTTTAGTATAGTATTTTTTGTCTTGCATTTTCTAAAAGGCCCTTAATTAAAGTGGTATCTAGTAAAGTGGTATCTAGTTTATATTTAAACAATGTGGGTTATGTCCTAAAACATATGACCAAAGAGAGCCCTTTTTTACTATATTTTACTGCTCCTAAGTGCTTTGTATTGTGAATTTGCTGCATATCCTTCTGTTAACTATTTTCATAAATTTTACTTCTCCTTAAAGTGTGGCCAATTCAGGATATGCATGTTGCCTAGTTGCATGGAACCCCATAGAAGGTGATGAACTGTGAAGGCAGCACACAAGCTCCTTTGCAGATCTGAATGTTCAGTGAGGTATATAAAAGAGCCATATGCCCTACTTCATTACAGTTCCTTTCTGACTGTTCCTGCTGTAGGTGTGGAAGCCTTTCCTGATGAACTCAAATGTGTGGGCAGTTGAGCAATGCTTTCTTAAATATGAAAAATGTTTGGTACCTCTGTGAAACTCTTCATCTCTCAGGAAGAGCACCACTTTTGATCAGACTCATCTGAGTTTACTGGGTGTGCTTAGAAAAAATGTGGTTAATCTGCCTAATCTGGTACCTGTAGACCTGAAGGACAAGGGATCTAGCCTGCTAGAGGAACAGAAGAAGCACAGCCCCATTCAGTGGAATGATATTTCAGAATAGTTTGATGCCAAAAGGAAGCTAGAGATCTTTAGAAATCTATGAAGGTGTTGCCTCAATACCAAGCATCTTAGTTCCTTGTGTGTGACTTCCCTTGGTGTCAATTGCTCAGTCAGATCTGCATGCCCTATGTGGTATCCCTTGAGAGGAACAGTGTGACCTTTGTAGGTCTGTGGGAGGAATCCATTCTTGTATCCTGCAAGGGCACAATCTCTAGAGAGAATGCTGTTTGCCTTCCAAAAATGTCTGTGTTCATATTTCCAGTGTGTCTGGTTGAGAAACTAGGAGCTGTTCTACACTGTAGTTCTGCAGAGGTCAATTTACTGAGAATCAGGCTTGAAGAGATTTTTGAAATCCATAATCTTTGCCAATAAATACTCAACTGCAAAACACTGAACTTCGAATGCAGGTTTTTAGATCTCCTGGCTTCTGTGCAACACTATTTGCTGCACAACAGAACAACTTGAATCTCTTGCAATAAAACGCTCTCCATGTGTAGTGAAAGACAATACCAGATTGAAAGGTGTTCCCCCCACAAGACAATCTTAGTATCAGTTGTCATTGTGAAAAATGCCTTGGGCACAGGTTGGATGGATGGGCTCACATGGAAAATCTCACATCTAAGTTTACCAGTACTAATTCTTAGACCATGTGGCCTTTATCTGAACCTCCTGTTCCCGTCTGAACTCTTTAGAATCTTCATTCATAATTCCAGTGTCAGGTTTCTTCATAGGATCTCTCAGCCTGGCTGCCTAATTGTGCCAAACCGCTGGGTTTGGATACTGATCTTCCCCTGGAAGTTCATTAGGTCTTTCTAGAGCAGGCTGGGCAAAATTTTTAGCCTGAGGGGCCACATCTGGGTAGGGAAATTGTATGCAGGGCCGGGGCAGGGCGTTAGGGTGCAGGAGGGAGTGTGAGGTGTGGGAAGCGGATGTGGTGTGCAGGAAGGGACTCAGGGCAAGGGATTGAAGTGCAGGAGGGATATGGGCTGCAGTGAGGCTCAGGGCAGGAGGTTGAGGTGCAGGAGGGGCATGGGGTGCACCAGGGAGCTCGGGGCAGGGAGTTGGGGTACAGGAGGGGTGAGGAGTGCGGCAGGGGGTTGGGATGCAGGAGGGGTATGGCAGGGTTTGGGGTGCCGGAGGAGCTTGGGAGGTGGGCTCTGGCCCAGCGTCGCTTACCTAGAGTGGCTCCAGGGTGGCAATGGCATGCGCCAGGGCAGACTGGCTCCCTGCCGGCCTGCCCTGGCCCCACACTGCTCTGGGAAGTGGCCGGAACTACGTCCCTGCAACTCCTGGGGGATGGGGGGCACAGGGCTCCATGCACTGCTCTTGCCACTCCTCCAGATACTGCTATCGTTCCTCTTTCCCGGCTAGTGTGAGCTGCGGGGGGCGGTGCCTGGAAGTGAGGGCAATGCACAGAGCCTTCTGCTCCTTTCCCTCCTCCCAGTTGGGCCACAAGGATGTGGTGCGGGTCGCTTCAGGAAGCGGCACGAGGCTTGTGGCGCCGCAGGGATCCAATCCCTCGGGCCGAATCTGAAGTCCTGAGAGGCTGGAACTGTCCCGTGGGTCATAGTTTGCCCATTCCTGTTCTAGAGGGTCTTAATGCTTCCACAAGAAACAACTGTCTTAAAATGGACAAGGCTTTGTTAATGAATCTCTAGTAAGAACTGCCCCATTGTCTCTCACAGTTCCTTACATTCTGGATTCTCTCTCAAGCATTCTGGATTATCCTTGAATGCTGATAGGGTCAATCTGAGAGCTGTATTTGCATGCCATTTGCCGGTATACAGATACTTACACACCGTAATTAGCACATCATAGTTCAGAAACTTTTTTTAAAAAAGAAAAGACTGTTTCATCCTCCTAAGAGTTTAGGAGTCCCCATCTTCTTGTAAGTTGAATCTATATCAGTTGAAACTTTAGGACAGAGGTGTTCGATACGTTCGCCACTAGCCACATGTGGCTAATAGGCTATTGAATTGTGGTTAATGCATGTGGCTTTTTTATAATGTGGCTAATAAGAAAAATTCAAAACCACAAGTGTGGCTAGCAGTGTGGCCAGAATCAAATTTCTGTTGGACACTGCTGCTTTAGGAGAATGCTTTTTGTACCGTCTAGCTATATGGATTGCATTTTAAGTGGCTATAACATCAACTGGGAGAACTTGAGAGATCCAAGCTCTGGTTACTAATCCTCATTATCTGGTGTTTCGAAGGATAAAATGGTCCTACATTCTCAAATATTTAACTAAGATGATCTTAAAATGTCTTTTGAAATCAGTCCATCAGCCTCTCTTTATCTTTCCTTAGACCTCATGATATGATAGGAGAAACCAGGTTGCATAGTCAGTGTTAAAAGGAGCCCTTTATCTAAACAGGATTAAATCTATATGCATGTCTCCCAGCACTGTGGCGTCTGGAGGTAAGTTGGGAGAAGGATGCATCTTTGCTCAGATTCATGATTGCATCAGGCTTTGTATTCAGCTATTTGAAGACTGTACAGATACGATAACAGCTGAAGCCTTTTGTAAAAATTTTACCTTGTTAGCTTCTGCAGCATGTCTGAAGAATGTTCCTATTAGAGATTTGTAAAGCTGCTACCTGGAGCTCAATTAATATAATTACATATCATTGCTCACTTTAGTGGGCAGCAGTTATAGAGCTAGTACTCAGCTTTCCTAGATGTTTACCTCAATGATAGATATTTAAAAAAAAAAATCCTGAAAATTCTGGAGAGCAGTCCTGAAAACTTTAGTTCTGTGACTCTTCTGTTGACAGTTATTTCTGGGTAATCTCCCTGGAGTGAGGCAGTCAGATAGTACTCAGGAAAATGAAGGTACTCCCAAGTAACTAGCTCTTCAGGGAGATTGCATATAGCTCCATATTCCCCACTTCTTTGGAGTCCGTTGGCTGCCGATTATGTGGAGTGAAACTGGAATGGAATTGAGGGTTGAGCTCTTTTTTGTACCCTTGCATCAGACAGTCAGATCTGTAAGGGAGCATACATGATGCCTACAAAGTCACTCCTTTCCAGAGAGTTTTTGCTGTTTGTACTGAGGAAACACTATAGTTACTTCATATGTAACTTTTCTTTTGAAAACAGGGGAAAGTGTGCAGTTGTGTGAAACTTACTTATTCTGCAGTTTCTCCACATGCAGAATTAGGTCTTCTTGATTATCTAGTGTTAGTTACTTTTCCCCTGAGTTCACTTCTGGATTTGAAGTTTTCTAGGACAGCAAGGCTAGTACTACTACAGTCTGTGGGCGTGGCTATTAAGTGGAGGTAGTGCTACTTGCTGTTGAACAACAATTAAGGATGTTCAAGAGTGGCTGTGACTTTCTCCAGAGACATGTCTGGGTTTTTAGACCATCTGAATGTGACAGTGACATGTGCCTTCAAGTATGGGTGTTGAAAAATGTGGGAAAATAAGAGGAAACATCATTACTTTATTGGGACATGGTAGACATGCAGATAGCATTAACATTCAGACAGTGGATTTGGTCAGTCGTCAAATGTTGACAATTTTGAATCTCAAATCTTTTACAAGGGAGAGAGACTAGACAGTCTTTGCAACACTTTCCCTTGTTTTCTTGATTAGTCTGTGTGGCACCTGTAAATAGAATTATATGTTCAGTCATTTTTGAAAGAAGTTGATATTCAAGTGAACCAGAGCATTTTAATGTTAGCACTTTGCGTCTTGTGTGTATTGCTAACAGTTATTTTACCGTTTTACAGGAATAACGGTGAGTGTTAATAAACCTTAATAAAAAACTGCTTGGATTGTAACAAGTTAACTTTTGCTGTATACATTTATTTCTTTCCATTAATTTGTAGTGGAAACAAATGAATAAAACTTGAAATGCTTTGTTATAGGTTGGGATAAACATTCATATGGTTACCATGGAGATGATGGACATTCATTTTGTTCCTCTGGAACTGGACAACCCTATGGCCCAACATTTACAACTGGTGATGTAATTGGTTGTTGTGTAAACCTTATCAACAATACCTGCTTCTACACAAAGAATGGACATAGTTTGGGTATGGAAAACAATCAGTGCTAATGATAGCTGATGTCATCAAACCTAATGCAGTTTTTTGTACATTAAAAAAATCAGCCCATATTTAAGGTGCTTATGAATCTTGACTCCAATGTCCGGAGCAGTAAAACACAATTTTAAGATTTTAAATGGGTTTTATATTGAAGGGCTTTACACTAGCAGATAAGAAAAATGGAAAAACTTATTAATACAACATGAATTTGGAGGGGTTTGCTCAAACCATCTTTCCCAGGAGATATATATTTCAACTCATGGTGACTAAGATCTGGCATATGAATTTTCTGAAGGTCTCTAGTCTTCAATTGTTGCAGTTAAATTCAAGCTTGTATTTTTGAATTTGTAATAGCATACTGTGTGTTACTGTTAGATGAAGTCTGCTAACAAATCTAATTACTCTTTGTCCCAGAACATAGGAGAATGGATTTCAAATATAGTGTGTCCCTTTGTGGACAGCACACTGTCAGTAGATCCATGCTCCTTAAATCAAAGGGGCTTTATCAAAAGCATATTCATTTATCTGAACTGGAAGAGAGATGGTCTCCCAAGTAACCACTTCCCAAGTCATTTATAGCTAGAACAAAACAAGAAGTTACAGTAGACTCTTGATTACCCAGGATGATAGGGAAAAAAAATAATCCTGTTTAATAAAATCCCGGATAATCACCATCGATAGGAAATTTTGGGGGGTGTTCACCAGCCACCTTGCGCCGGGGGCAGAGGGCGTTCGTTCACTGGCTGCCCTGCGCCTGGTGGTTTTTTGGGGTTTTTTTTTGTGCTCTGGGGGCAGCAACAAAGCCAGAGCTGACCCTGCGAGTTATGCATTTTTTTTTTAACATACTGGTTAATCCACATCCTGGTTAACCCAGTCCAGGATAATCGAGAGTCTGCTGTACCACATTGTACAGAAACTTTGAGGATGAGCACAGCAGGGATGGAGGTGTTAATCTTACAAAAGTTACCTGTCAGGTAGTTCAGATGATCTGCAAAATCTTTAGTGACCAAAGATTTTTTTTTTCTTCATGTCTTGTATATGTGTATTAGCAGTGGGTTAAGGAGAAGGTTGTGGTTTGGTGAATAGGTTTTGGAAGAGTGTTGAAATAGGGGCCAACATGCAATAATGCTTAGACAATGTGAGAAAATGACAAAGGGGAAGAGTTAAGACATCTCTTGTTGGTAGGAGTGGGACTGGGAAAGAAACTGGCTGTAGATTTAGGCAGGAGCTTAATATAGGCCATGAAGGGAAGGACAAAAAGCTTGTTTAGAGTGATGGAAAGCTGCTGGAAGGCTGCAAAAGAGTGGGGGTGGGGTTAATAAGATCATGGCACTACATAAGAGATCATTTTGGAGAAATTGGAGGAGGAGATGACAGTCAAGAAGTCCAAAGAGGAAAAGATTCCAGTAGTCCAGTCAAGAGAAGATGAGAACATGGACAGCAAGTTAGCCATATGGAAATGATGAATTTTGGATGTGATGGAAGAAGCAGCAGGATTTTTTTACAGTTTGTGTGGGAGAAAGATGACAATAAGGAGTCAAAAGTGATCCCCATATTGAGTGCCTCAGTGATGAAGAATGGAGATGTTAACGGTGGTGGAAAATGTGGTTGGATTTAGGAAGAAAGATTTAGAATCTTTGTTTTTGCCATAGTGCATTTTAGATGGTAGTGGTATATCAGATAGAGAAATAAAACAGAAGTAAATTTGCGTTGTCAACATAGATGGACAACTAGTAACAAGGTAAAAAATAAAATCTTTACATCAGAAGGAAATGATGATATACCCTCTGGGTTTCAGATACACAATTTCGCTTCTTCAGGAAAATCTGTTTGAATTTGGAATTATTTATCTAAAATTTGCCTAAAGCTCTGGGGCCCTATAAAGGTTAGATATTTTTTTCTAATCCCAGTAAATTACAAAATTGCCCTTCTAGTTTAATCATTTATCAGCTTCTCATACTTTATAACTAGATACTAAAATACCTGGTTTAACTTTATCAAACTCCAGTAGAATATGTAGTTTGGATCAAAACTAACTAATGTTCAACAAAGCCTCTGGCAAATATGCTACTTTTGCTTTAATTTTTGCAAACAAGAAAAGTGCTATGCATTGCCAATAGAAGAGACTTTGCAGTAAACTTTCATCTCATTATTATAGTTGCATATGACAGAACTTGTACATTTCCAGAATATCTTATGAAAATGCTATTGCTATTTTTTCCCTGTAGCATTTAAGACAGTCAACTGTAGCCAAAATTTTCACACTTGATTGCTTAAAGATAGGCTGCCAAATCTATACTTAGACACCTATATAACATGGTTAAGAGAACATAGCTTTAAGTTTCCAAGTTTCAGAATATTGATCTGCATATTTTTCTGTATGGTAGTTTGTTAAATGTTTATCATCTTTTGAAAATATTTCTTTTCTATTCGCTAAGTATTGACCTTTAGGTTCCTGTTACTACTACACTAACTTGTGCAGTAGCATTATGGATGTTAGGATGCCTGTCATATTTACTTTTGAGGCAGGTCTGGGAAGATTTTGCAAGCCTGTAACAGATAACAAATAGATAAACTAAATATTTAGCATCTAGATATTCCCTATTAGATATTCTCTTCAACAATTATAAGACTTGAAAATTTAACTGACTACTGAATGCTCCTATATACTAAAAAAACAAACAAACCCCAAACCCCCAAAACAGAAAAAGCTATAGGAAGTTACTTGCTTAACTTTTTCCAATACATTTTTAATACAAATATATGAAAAATTATTGTAATGCATTTCTGTTTATTGCAGGTATTGCTTTCACGGATCTACCGGTAAGATAAGTGGATTTTCAAACAGAAAATAGAATTTTCTGCTTACTATAAATAGCGGTTTCAAATGTATTATGACTATTTTTGTCTAGCTTCTGCTTCTTGGAAATATGCACGATGCCCTTTTTATATCATTTTATATCTGTCTGGTTTTCAGTTTGACAAATATCAGTGAGGCCAAAACTTGAAACTCAGTTTCTGTAAATACTAATACTGAAAAGCAAATTGTTACGATTTTTTTCTGTGTTCAGATTTTAGTATCGGGGCATATTCTTGAGGATTTTGACCAGAAAATCAGGATAAGAATATAATACATGATTTTAAAATATTTTATTTATATACTCTGTGTGCTTGTAAGCTGGTTGTGAGATAATCTGTGAACAATAATGATAAAGCTAACTTATTTAATATTGTAATAGTTTTATGTCAGATATGTAAGTATAAGCATCTGTGTGTTCGTTCTTGAGAATACCTGAGTTGGAAGTACAAAATGCCCATTGTTCAAACACAAATGATGGCTGTACTGTATGGAAAGGCTCCTTACACACACAAATTGGTGTTTTGTGTAAAATCACAAATTTAGGCATTTCCTCCGAGAAAGGCTATTTTTAATGAAATTGTGTCAATACTAGTGGCACTTGGCTTTATAATTGTAATTTAGCCCATAGTACGAAGTATGTAAGCTATTTTAAATAAATTAAAAATACCTTAATATCGTGACATTCTGCATAAAATTCTGTAATCCCTAGTTATCTTTTGATTGGATCTTTCTACAGCAACATTCTGTATGAAAGGCCCCCCTATACTATGGGTACACCATGATGTCTTTTTTTTTTTTCTTTTTTTTTTTTGTCTTTCTCTCATCACGACTTTGGTGTTGTGATTTAGAGGACCATGATTTAGATGCAAAATCCTGTTGGAGGGCATCATTGCGCCACTAGATCCTAAAAGAAAAAGCTGAAGAGACACTATTGGCACCCAAAAATTCACTCTGATCCTAGAATGCATAAGTGCTGGCAAAACATATTTTAGGAATTTGGTCTTCACAGTGAACTTTTAAATATGGTCCCATCTCTGAAAAGAAACAGAATTTAGAAGACAAATGCTTCAAAGTCATTTTAGATGCAAATCAAAAAAAATTGTGAGGGCTTTAGTGAACTGATGTGATTCTTTGTAGGTATTATACTTGAATTTTGAAGCTTAGGAGTTGCCCCATCATATCAGTTCTTACTGTAAAACATTGCTAAAATATCTGAATTTTAATGGTGGAACACATGACAATGGAAACACTTTATAAATTTGTGTTAAATTTTTTTGCTGTTGTTTAGAAATCAGTATTTTTTTTATAAAAGACCAGGATTGTTTACCTTGGAGATGCATTTTTCAACACAGAATCGAAGCCAAAAAGTGTGAAGTTTACCATGCTTTAAAAACTGCATTTATTAGCTTGATGAAGAATTACCAGTGTTGAGGTTTAGATCTCAGAATAAATGGGCAGTGTTTTATTTCCTTTCCCACTGGTGACAGTGTTGTTTGTCCTCATATTGCTGAGTTGGATTCAGTTACTTAAATTTGACTAACCACTGGGAATGCTAGGTGAGTGAGTACTACTTCTTCCCAGTGATAGATGTGGGTGGGGATGTTGAAACTGATTAAAAAAGTGGGGGGGGGGTTGGAAAAAGTATTGATTTTTTAAAAAAATCTCTTGCAGCCAAACTTGTACCCTACGGTAGGGCTTCAAACACCAGGAGAAGTGGTAGATGCTAACTTTGGGCAGCATCCATTTGTGTTTGATATTGAAGACTACATGCGAGAATGGAGAACCAAAATTCAGGCTCAGATCGACAGATTTCCTATAGGAGATCGGGAAGGAGAATGGCAGACAATGATTCAAAAGTAAGAATTAGAGGGATTTTAAAGACTGTATTCTTAAAATTCTCTAACAGGGATTTTAAAATGGGCATTTTAAAAGATGGTTTATGAAAAACTAATTAAATTTAACTGTTCGAATATTTTTAGAACAAATATAGACACTTCGTAAATGTTCATGAGAACTTTGTATTTGTCCTGTCGTATTGAAGTGATGGTAAAAATGCATTCTTTGATACAGTAATTACAGTTACTACTAAGATTCATCAAGGCAGCTGGCTGGCATATAAAATTAGTAATAAGCTATATGACATTTGACTTCTTGCTCACCAGTGTAAGTTCAGCATTGATCAGTAGTGAGCAAAAGGTATTTCTGTTGAATGGCTATTGGAATGGCATATGTAGAAATCTCGATCAGTTCAGATCCTGGTAGACAGGTTTCTGTATCACTTGACACTATTTGGCACAGATAATGGCTGTCTCAGCGGAGAAGCAGGGGACTGAATGGCTTATGGAGATTAACAACTATTTATCTGGCACCTTAAAATGTGGTAGGTGCCTCACAAAACATGGAATATACTTGGTCTCTGCCCCAAAGAAAAGTCAGTCTGAAATGACAAGTGAAGTTGAACACAGAGGGAGTGGATATGGAAACTGAGGCACACAGGTTATGTACATAGACTCATGAGTTGAGGTAGTCTACATGGAATGGATATATATGTATGTGTATATATATAAAATATACATTTTTTGACTAATTCAGTTAATTTAAATTAAACATGCCTAAATTCCTCCTATATTTTCAGTTGGATATAGTTTTTATTCTCTGCCAATATTGTTTGTGTTTTGTGATGTGGAATAGTAACTGTTTCAGATGCAAATAAAGTGATTCCTATATGTAATTTGTTTAACTTTGTAAAGTATTTTGGGATGAAATTTGCAATTTAAAAATTGCTGTTGCTCTCACTTTCTCGTAGCCTCCCCCTTCTTTCATGAACACTAAATTCACTTAAACTTAAGAAAATCTTTCAGATTTTGAAAATCTATTTTATGGTAGTCTTTCTGCACTCACACAATGTCAGTAGAACTTACACATTTGGATATATTAGTTCAGCTACTTGCTGGAATGCATTGTTTACAAGAGTGTTTTGTATTAATATGGCACTGATTTTAATTTTTAAAAATTAACGTTTTTAAAACGTCACAATGAACACATTTTGGTGTTCAAGTGAATACTCACTATATTATTGATTCACCACCCCCTGACACCGTATGTGTTGACATTAGTGCTAGAATAAGCGGTTTTGTTATCTTTCCCAGCCAAACAACCATTTCAATTTAAAAAAAACCCCAAAAGCTACTACTGAAGGGGAAGTATAACTTAATTTGTCATTCTCAGTGTACTTAAATTCAGAACCTTAAATATGATATATAGGATCAATTACAATTCATGTGATTAAGTGAATTGTCACAAGTATTTGAATTTTTTAATTACCATACAGAATCAGACCACTTGTCACTACGCTTGTTTTCTGCACCAGCATTCATGCTAAAAATCTGTTGAAACAAGATTTAGATGGTTCAACAGATTCAAGGCTGTTCCTTTAGGACCATTATCCTATAAACACTTATGCATGTGCTTCTCTTTATGCACATAGATAGACCATTATGTCAGTGGGGCTATTCGTGTTTAATTTATGTACGTGGACTTAAGTGTTTGCAGGAGATCAATAGTTAGGTCACAAGTGCAAATTCATACCAATGTCACTAGTGACTGCAAGTCAACCCGCTAATCTGTGACTTGTTTAAACTGGGTTGGTAGACTGTCTAGTTGCTTGTGGACAGATATCAGTACAGTCACAGATTTCCTTAATCATGGAGTCTTCCCTCTTGCTCATAAGGTATGTCTATGCTGCTGCCTCCCTCTTCCTTCGCACCCCCCAAAGAAACCAACAGCAGCAAGTCTCAGAAGCCAGGTCCACTGACTTGGGCTTCTGGAGTTCAAAATAGCAGCATAGATGTTCAGGCTTAGGCTGGGGTCAGACTCACCTCCCTCACAGTGTTTGGGTCCTGGTTTCAGCCTTAGCCTAAATATCTATTCTGTTTTTAGCCCTGTGGCATGAGCCTGAGTCAGTTGACCTGAGACATGCTGCAGGTCTGTTTTGCAGTGTAGATATATGCAGACTTTCATGCTAGTTCTGGTTTGAGGAGCATTTTTGGTACTGTTTGGAGAAACTCTCATTGCTGCTGAACATGCAGTATCTGTTCTGTGGATTAATACACGAGTTGGCCTCACAGGCCTTTGAGTCCAACACGTTTCATGATCAAGGAATACGCTTAAAAAAATCAATATGTAGGGGATCATAATTTGTTTTAACAAATGGGATTCATTAAAAAAATCCAATTGTTTCTATATTAATTGAAATAAAACGTTAAAAAATAGTTTGGAAAAAAGCAAGTGTAAGTAAGAATATGCTCTAACAAGGAGCTTAGCTCTTCTGGGAAGGAAATCAGTTACAGTCAAATTATTCATGACTATATAACTGGGATAGGACATTTTTATATGTTGCAAAGATATATTTCTCTTTTAGGTATCTTACTAATTCCACTATTGCTTTTATCAAGCAAGTGATTTTGTTTACCCAAATGTCTTTCTTTATTTTACCTGCATAATAGTGTAAATGATGATGCATATTTTAACTATTTGAATTCTCTTCTCAGAATGGTTTCATCCTATTTAGTTCATCATGGGTACTGTGCAACAGCAGAGGCTTTTGCCAGATCTACAGACCAGACTGTACTAGAAGAATTAGCCTCCATTAAAAATAGACAAAGTAAGGCTGGAAAGTACACTGCATGCTTTTTAAAACAAATTAACTTAATTTGTCTCTTAGATTGAATTGTTTTTAATATATCGAACTCTTCATCACGGAATGTCCTTCCAACAATCTTACACTTACAATTTAGCACAATCATGGATGCTTGAGCCACTGGTTTATTAATCTTGAAAGTACTGTTTAATTTTGGAACTAGTTTAATGAAGAGGAATGTTATGAATTACCTACCAGGACACTGGTATTTGAAAGAGAGGACACAATCATGGAACAAATGTTAATGGTGTGTCTAGACCAGTGGTGGGTAATCTGCAGCCCGCACAACTTCCTGTAGATCCCATTGGCTGGAAACGGCAAACTCTCGGCGACTGTCAGCAAACTGTTTCGTGACCTGCCAATGCATTATCCATGACAGGCCGCAGGTTGCCCACCACAGGTATAGACTAATGTTGACAATCACTTTAGTAAACCAGAATTGATTACCAGTCAGTTAACTTGAATGGGACCACAGACATAGACTTTGCCTTGAGTAGGAAAAGTGGTAGAGGCTTAGCTAGCACATGCTGGGAAAGATCAACACTTTTAGTTCAATATTAGCAGGGTGAGTTGCAGTATAGTCAGGAACTTAAACTATAAATTAAGTAGGTGAAAATTAAGTTAAGGTGTTACTCTGATTTTCATTAGGCGAGAGGTCCTATTTAGGTTGGACTTAGTTAGCATATTAACTAAATGCAGTCTAAACTTGACCATTTTTTTCATAGTTTAAATATAGCCTTTATAAGTTAGATGTAGCCTGGTATTCCTGTTGTTGCAAATGACAATAGTGCAGTGTGGGTATACTTTATGACGATATAGCAGTTAAAATTAAAATACTCACAACAGCGTCTTAATTTTCTAATCTTCCTTTAAATGAGCTATTTGAGTAACAGGTAGCTCAGTGTGTTTGCAAAGCAGCTGGCAATATATAATGTATATAATATTCATATAAATATCTGTAAAATAAATACAACTCTTAAAATATTTCAAAATTTCCAAGGAAACCAACCCATTTCTTCTTTCTGTTAATTTTTTGGTAAAAATCCTATTGATTCATCTTGGTCGTATTTTTAATCTTTAATGTTGTATACGAATCCTTACACTGTGCAAATAACCTTACTTTTTTGTGCTTTGGTGAACAGGAATTCAAAAATTGGTTTTAGCAGGAAGAATGGGAGAAGCCATTGAAACAACACAACAGTTGTATCCAAGTTTACTAGAAAGAAATCCTAATCTCTTATTTGCATTAAAGTAAGTCTATTAGTTATGCAGATGTCTGTCTATAGATAACTGTGTAGTCTTAAGAGATTACATAATTAATTTCCTGTGAACGCTTTAAATTCAACAGAATTTTTAGAAACTGCTTATTTAGTTAACTTTTCTGTGTGCTATATGTATCTTGATCAAATAACTGTAGTTTGTCATCAGGGTCCTTTGTATTCCGCAGCTCTGTAGACATAATTTGCTTCTTGCTGTAGAATTGTCTTCCAAAATCTGAGTTTTCATCTCAGTCTGTGTGTGTTTTTAATTTTTTGGAACTTTTTTCCATTATGAATATTTAATGTTAAACTTTCTTTTGTCACTTTATATGTCTTAGTTACAAACACTGAGTCCTCCTCTTCCCTCACTGACTTTGAGGGAAATGGTGGATTCTTCGAGGAATGTCCTTGTGGGTGCTACACTTTAGTTATCTTGAAATCTTGCTCTTATAATCGGAGATTTTTGGTAGCAGTGCCTGGTTGGACTGCGTGCACGCTGTAGTTGTCTCATGCCACTCCAAACAGTTACATAGCACAGCTAGCGGTCTCCCAGTTCCTTCTCTACTGCCTTTGGCTTGAGTCAGACCGATCAGCAATGCCCTCTCTCACATCAGATAAGATTTATAGTAAATAGTTCATAGTGGTAGTTTTAGGGAAGCTAACTACAACTAAGCTTACACTTTCCTTACTCTAATTGTTTTTAAAATTTAAAAAATAGGAAAGATAAAGGAATTTTTTTATTATCTACCCCTGCCTCTCTGGCAGGTATACAGCCTTAGCCTCAAACAGAGTTTACCTTTGTTTTTTAACTCTGAGACAGATTTCCTCAGGCATGCCCAGCTCACTCAACTTTAAATGCTGCCTGACTTGCAGACTCTCCATACTGGTCTCTGATGGTCACGCTCAGTGTGTCTGCTGCCTTGGTGAGACACACGTTTCTGCAGTGTGGTCTGAGAGCTGAGTAAACTGAGAGCTAGGACAAGAAAAGTCAGAGATCTCCAACTGAGGTGCCTTATGATGGAGAAATCCCTCAAGCCAACCTCCGACCCCGAGTCCAGGTCATCCCCTTGCCAACAGTTGCCAACCTCTGACATGGGCTGCACTTCAACAATGACTGCCAAGGAGCCTACTCCTAGAAAGGCTACCAAAAAGCAGTCGCAGACATCTATGCACTGAGAATCGTCTAAAAGAGAGCGATCCCCAACTGAAAAATTTGCCCTTGTATCAACGGCAGTATGCCTTAGAACAACAATCAGCATCAGATGCTCACTTTGGACTTACAGTATTATCCACCATCAGTAGACCAACTCGGAAGCCCCTCCGTTCCACTCAGAGGCACTGCTTAGCAATCACTTAAAGTGGAGCACCCCCAGGACACTCCTTGAAGACAACACCTTGTGCAGTAACTGAGGTTCTTGGAAATGGTTGTCCCTGTGGCTGCTCCACTATCCACCCTCCTCCCCTCCACTTTGGAGTTTCGGGCCAATTCTCTCACGTAGAGAAGGAATGGGGACAGTTGGCTGCACACTGCTATGTAACTACTTGGAGCGGCACAAGACAGCCATGGCACATGCGCAACCCAGCCGGGCACTATTACCACAAATCTTAGATTACAAGCAAAAGGGATCAAGCACCTGAAGTGGAGCACCCACAGGGACAGCCATCTCAAAGAACCTCAGTTACTGCACAAGGTGGGTAACCTTCTCATCCTGAAGAAAAAAATTAATTTAAAATAGAATATTTAATCTTTTTAAATTTTCCTTTTTTAAAGATTGTTGATTGTCAAAATTGAGTCTTGCAGGATAAGGTTCTTTCTCTTCTAGGTCCTCCCCACAAATAAGTTATTTGTTCTTTTGAGGTTACGTTCTGGTTGGATACTCTCTAACCTTGTAGTCTGAAGACTGAGACTATACCTACACTACGTGCGCTGTTCTGGTTCAGCTGCAGCTATGACATTGTAATATTGTAGTGTTAGCATTTCCTACATTGATGAAAAAACCCCTTCTGTCAATGTGATTGATCAACCTCTGAGAAGAAGTAACTAGGCCAACAGAAGAGTTCTACACTGATGGTTAGATCGACCTAACTGTGGCTCTCAGGACATGAAATTTTTCACAGCCATTCGTGGCATAGCTAGGTTGATCGAGTTTTTAAGTATAGACCAGACCTAAATCTCCGATATCGAGTGCTTTGTCAGACAGTAAAACTTTGTTTTCAAGACTGAAACATTCAATGCAAGAAGTAATTTTTTATCTGAAATTCTGAAGTGGCATGTCTTCTCCCTAAGATAACTGTTGTCTTTTTTTAATTGTTTAGGGTGCGCCAGTTTATAGAAATGGTGAATGGTACAGACAGTGAAGTGCGATGTCTGGGAGGCCATAGTCCAAAATCACAAGATAGTTACCCTGTAAGCCCTCGATCATTTAGTAGTCCTAGCATGAGCCCCAGCCATGGAATGAATATTCACAGTTTAGCTACAAGCAAAGGAAGCAGCACACACTTTTCTGGTGAGTCAAACTAGGGGAAAACCCCATACTGTATTGAGTTCTTTCTTCAATTCTGAATGTCAAGAATAAATTACAACTGTCAGATTTGCATATTCATTATTTATTTTCCTAGTTTAACATACTGAATTAGTTTTCCAAAGGAAATTTGTACTGGTCAATTGACAATTAAGATGTAGCCATTAAAAATGAAGGCTGACTGTAGCCCAGTCAGGGTTTTCAGATACTTTCTGAATGGTATATTCTAAGTAAAAGGTCTGTAGTACCTCTGATTTGTGTATTTCACTGCGAACATTCGCTAGTGAACAAAATCTGATATGTAAGCTGCTGGTCTCATTTGCTAGTTAATTTTATTACCTGGCTTCTTTACTGTAAAAGCCTTAAATCTGTTTCAAAGGCTTGAGGAGTGAAAGGTAGGTGTATGGAATTATTTGATAAATCTACTGTACGGGAACAAATCAATCATGCTTATTTCAGTAATGTGTACATAAAAATCACAATTTGTAACTGATTGAAATTACTAAAATATTCTTTTGTTTAGGTTTTGAAAGTAGTTGCAGTAACGGAGTAATATCAAACAAAGCACATCAGTCTTACTGTCATATTAAACACCAGTCCACAAGTTTGAATGTACCTGAACTCAACAATATAAATGTATCAAGATCACAGCAAGTTAACAGCTACACCAGGCGAGTAATCTCCCAAACAGATGTCTGATCCACCGTGATGCTAGTTTTTGTGATAAACACTTTATTTTGCACTGCAGAGAGCACAATTTTTATATGGATTTTTAGGACTTGGGCACAGCATGTGTTTTTGAACTCACTAATAGTTCATAAAATGGGATGGGGTGAGGAGGTTGGAATTATTTTCTCATCTTTTTCATTAAATGTATTGTTATACTTTCATCTTCAAGACTCAATACAATACTACACATGTACGGTTCTGTTAAATGAGTAAATTGGGAAAAGGCAAATTATTTTAACTGTGACATTTAGAGACATCAGTTTTTGTGCTCAGAACAGCTTCTTCTGGTTATCAAACTGCTCCCTTCATATGGCCTGATGCTTATTCAAAATCATGTGTGAGGGTGTTGTGCTACACAAAGTACAAGGGATTTTTTTTATAGGGGAGAAGGCAGCAGGCCGTATTTATTGAAAATACAAGAGTTAGCGTATGCTTTTTAGACTCACACTCATGTTCATAAGTACCAGTCCAGAGTTTAGTGGCCAGCCACATTGGTTGCAGAGAGGAGCCGGGCTTTGTTGGTTGCAATTTGATGCTCCTGGTTTTGTGGCAAGATGAACCCAAAGTTCCATGGCAAAGCACCCTGTTTTTATAGTTTTTGTTGTTGAAGTTTATGGATTTTGCTGTGTCAGTTTGTGACAGGTTACTCCTTAATTGGTGTATGTTAACATTCCAAAACACCTCCGAGAGGGTCGTGCTGTCCTGGATTGATTTAATCACTTGTCTTTAGGGGTGCCAGTCTCCACTTCAGGGTTGTCAATTTGCCCTTTCTTCATTATGGATGCACGTTGATGGTTCTGGTGTCCTTAAGTCTCTTTATTTCTTCTTCCTTGACCATCTGGCTTTAACAGTGGCCTTCACACCTTATCTTTTCCTGATGCATGCATTTCTCATTTACACAAAACAGTCTTTTACAGAAATCTATTATTCCTTATTCAATCATACATACATACAATTACACTTCAAGTATATCCTGTCACATCTGTATTTTAATGACCTACCCCTCCTTTAACATAACCATTCTAAAGTCAGTGGGACATGGCAGGCTTCAATAAGTCTATTCATCCCACTTGTTATAGGTAAAAGGAAACAAACAAGATAAGCATGTATGAGTGGAGGTTTCACAAATCCTATTCTGGAATTTAGGAAAACAAAGTTGTAACAATTTTTTTGTCATTGGATGTGCTTCTTCAATTAACACTAATTTTGTAAAATAACAGGCAGTTTCAATCAAAACAAAAAACATATTTCTTTCTTTCTAGTGGTCAGGCCAAATTCTGGGATCAGCTGTAAAATTATTCTTTCTTACATTTGTCATATCAAAAATATACCAGTTGTCAATTTAGTCCAACAAGGGCTTCAATGACAAACACATTCACTGGTTTGTATTCATTTTATGCAGATAAGATTGAGTGAACTGTGGATTCTCTTGTATGTATGTATGTATGTATGTATGTATATAGTACATAACCACAGTGGCTTGCTGTGAGCAATAGATGTGTGCAACCACTTTGTTTTTAATGGGTTTGCATGTGCTCTGGAGTCTTTCAGGCCATGGAGCTTCACATCTGTTTGCTCTGAAAAGAAAAAGGACCCTTCAAACAGAAGGTCCTGAAGGGATTGCTGGATCTCCACGGGTAGGCCAGAGGACTGTAGCCAAGAGCACTTTCACATGGCCACATCAGACACCATAGATCTGGCTGCTGTGTCCAGGGCGGAAGCCCCACAAGTTCCAGAATGGCCATTGCATTTGTTGCATAGGCCAGTGCCCACTGGGACATGCACTGCTAAACTCTTCCTGCACTCCAGTCTGGTTCTGTCCATCTCACCCAGCACCAGCAATAAACATTCTACAAGCCAGATTAGGCTTGGTTATATTGATGTTGATATGTAATTCTATCATTTTAGAATTACCACTTCTGACATAGAATCATAGAATATGGTCCATATTTTTAAAGGTATTTAGACATTGACTGTCAGTGTCTCCTAAGTGCCTAAATTCCTTTTGAAAATGAGATTTAGGCTCCTACATCATTTAAATGTTGCAACGCCTAAATACATTTGAAAATGCGGATCTTTGTCTGTCTGAGAATCCAGCCCATGAAGACACTCGGGCCTATTCAACCAGAGCACATGCAGCTTCCAAAGAGTGCTTTTGTCTAGTGCCATGAACAGAGATGTGTCATGCAGTCTTGTGCTCCATGTGTGTTTTCTGAACAAGATTCTTTTCTCTTGTGCATGCTTTGGCTGACTGAGTTTTGGTTCTTTCCCCGATCCTGTTCCTCTGCCCTCCGTCTTGTTCCTGGTATTGCTTTCCAGTCTGAGTGAATAATCTATGGACTGAAACTTGCTGAAAGAACTGCATTGTTTTGCTTAAGCTAGTTGTCTCCAAATAAGCTTCATGCTTGCTTACCCTTTCATGTAAAAAATGAGAGAGAACTGGAATAGCAGATGTTCTCAGCAGTTGAAGTATACTTCCTACTCCTTGGGACCAAGCTCAAAACCCACATTGGAATTTGTGTGTATAATTATCAGGGATCCTAGAAATCAGTTTGCCAGGGGAAAATGAGAAATTTGCATTCTTACAGGGAATCTTTAGTTTTTACTTTTTTGTGAAAAAATAAAAATATACAGTAGAATCTGGTTTACCAAAACCAAATTTTTGATTATCTGATCTAACTCTGGTCCCAACTAGATTGGATAAACAGGGTTCCACTGTATCAATAAAACATAGTGAACTTACATAATATTATGGCTAGGGAAACTAAAGTTCAGCTTTTCATTTTAATTTTGGAGAAACATGGATTTTTTTTATCGGATATCTTTTTTATCAAGAAAAATTAGGATCTCTGATAATTATATCTACATTAGTTATATGTGTTTACATGTATTTTAACAGATTTCAACAAAATAGTAAAATTAACTTTTTACATGTCTTAGCACCAGAGATCTGTACTACCTCATGCTGAGTGTTAATGTATTTCACAGTGGCTGTTGGGTTGGGGCAATCCAAAATTCTTGATGCCTGTGTAATTATTTGCTTTGAATAAATCTATGGTTAATTATTATTGATCCAATGTGATATTATTTAAAAGGTGATATTTTGACTAGGAGAGACAGGGAATCTTAAGGTGAAATTGTTAAGGTAAGAAGCAAACCAAAGTGTATTTGAAGTTAGTGATGTGTTTTTTTTCCCCTTTCTCATCAGTGATGTAGACATGGAAACAGATCACTACTCCAATGGAGTTGCAGAGACTTCATCCAATGGCTTCCTAAATGGTAGTTCTAAACATGATCACGAAATGGAAGAATGTGACACAGAAATGGGTCTGCAGTGATATTTCTTACATTTTTAATAAAAAGTGATGGCAACAAGGTTATGTTTTTACTTGCAATGCTTCCCAAGTTGAAAATTAGTGACATGACTGAAATTTTAACTTTCCATTTGCTAGTATTGTACTACGTATAAATCTCATAATGCTATCTGGTATGATAATCTGGAAACAGGAGGGGAATATTGTAATAGGTATTTTAGAAAAATAATATCAAATAATTGGTACATAAGTTCAGTTGGAAACCATCATGCTTTTTGTTTAGTTCATTGATGTTAGCAGTTAATTTTTCCCCTGAAAACTCAACACTCATTGATAGCAATACAACCAATATCTGTTATTGGACTAACTTTTGTTGGTGAGAGACAAGCGTTCAAAGAGCTCTTCTTCAGGTCTGGGAAATGATAAGATTTGCACAGACTGTTTAGCATAAGTAGTTAAGACATTTCAAGGGACCATTCAAGAAGAGGTGGCCTGTTTAACAACTCTCCAGTTGTAGGGAGGAAGGGAAGGTAGAGGGCAGCAGCTGGGGAGAGGAGTGTGGGGGGAGAAGGGGAAGAGATTGTTGTAATAAGCCATAAATCTAGTGACTCTGTTCAGTCCATGATTTTTAGTGTCTGGCAGAGTAATGAATATAAGCTCTCAGACTTGTCTTTGAAAGTGTTGTCCAGGCTTCCTTGGAGGATGAGGACTGAGAGAGTGATCGCTTTAAGTGTTCACCCAGAGGTGAAGTGGTATCTTTTATCATTTTGCTTGTGTGAGTTCATTTGAGTGTGTAGTGATTGTCTGTGAGGTTTCACCCACATAGTTGTTATGGGGCATTTAGTGTGCTGGATGAGGTATACCAAATGTTTTGATAATCATGGGTAGAGATCCTTGGAAAGGTGTGTTGATAATTGTAGTAGTGGGGATATGTCTGCAGGTTTTGCATTTGTTCCGGTGGGTTCTGGTGCCGCTTTGAGTTGGTGTGGCCTGGTGTGTGGGCAGCTTGCATCTGATGTGCTTTGAGAGGTGATGGTGGTTGGTTGGTTGAAGGCCAGAAGAGGAGGGTTTAGGAAAGATTTCTTTCAGGATGCAGTCCCCAAAATGGCCTATACCAAGGAACCCAAGGTATTGGGGAGATGTTTTGGGACAATCTTATTTTTTCTATGGACAGAGATAGGAAGGGTTGATAAGAGACTGAAATGGTTCTGCTCCCAAACTGAAAATTAGTGACATGACTGAAATCTTAACTTTCCATTTTGCTAGTATTGTACTACATGTAAACCTCAGACCTCTATTTGGGTGATGTTCATCTGAAAACGAGAGGGAAGTATTGTAATAGATATTTTTAAAAATTAGAGAAATTTCATATTTTCCACATTTGACTTATAGTCCTACATGTAGCTATGTAAAAATGGCTCAGTCTTTCTTACTCATCAGATCTGTTCTGTGTTCACTCATACCAGTTGCCTTTAGTGACAGATAAGTTTAACAGCTTCTTTTAGAGCCAGCACAACTAAGAGGAAGTTGTTAACTAAATTTCAATGATAGGGCCTATCAAATGTACCTGTGCAACCATGCTGAAGGCACTGAGGGTTACACAGGTGTAAATAGGCCATAATTTGGCCTCACTAAATCTTTCATACTGGTCGTGTGTGTGTGTGAGAGAGAAAATCCAGTGTGACAATCAGTTCCTCTATTTGCAGGGCTGCATGTTGGAAGACTTTTTTTGTTTTACTTAGAGAGTGACAAAAGTGTGGACTGTTTTGTAGACTTTGAGTACAACAGCTCTTAAAAATATCTGTGAAACTGTTCCAGTCTCAGAGCATATACTAGTGCTGTTCTGCAGCTTCCCAACACAATGTCATTGTTTTAACACAGTACCTCTGTTCCCAGCACTGAAAGAGTCATCTGATTTCCCAGTCTAACCCTGTGTATTACATTGCTGAAACGGAATAACAAGATCTGGTTTGTGTTCGAAAAACCACTTCTTTACTTTCTTGCAGCCTTTTCCACAGAGGCTTTCTGTGATAGATGTGAAACAGCTGCACAGGCCACAGAGTTGCTTTTTTTTTTTTTTTATTTAGTTGTTTACAGCCTCTGGAAAATGAATTCCTAGACTGGGCTCCAGCTAGCAACAGACATCGCTGCTTCAAGACTCATGGGTGTTTCACTTCTGTAAAAGAAATGTGACTTCTTGGACTACCCAGAATACTTTACACCCCACAGTTTGAGAACTATTTTATGATATTTTGTTTTTTTGAACTCTTTCCAGTTTCTCTGTAGTGTTACGTACACATGAGTGTGCGACTGAAGTAACCAGAGATCTGTTTTGGAGGTGACAGTTCACTTACCTAAGATAATTATGGTAAAAATGACTGTTACAATTTGCTGGACACTATTAAAAGCTAGACCGTCATCACAAGCAAGTTATGTACAGACTGGACTATTTTTAAAAAGATAGAGAGGGTAGCTTTGTGGCTAAAGCACAAGTCAGAGTTGGAGATCTTAATTCTGTTCCATTTCCTCCTGTGTAATCTTGATAAGTCAGCTAACTTCTCCCTACCTTAGGTTTTTTATCAGTAAAAATAGGGATAACACTAATTTCATAACATGTTAAAATTGATTAATGTTCATGAAGTGCTTTGAAATCCCTTGGTGTTAAGTATTAGAAGTGGGAAGTACTGTCACCTGTAATTGTTCCAGTTTGTAATGCTCAAATAAGATTTAAAAACCTCTAGTTTTTAGCCTTTCGTGATCTGAGACTTAAGATTAGTTGAGAGTTATGCCTGCTGTAATATTTTTAGCTTTTTCCCCAAGGGTCCTGTAGATTCCTAATTACTATGAAGTGACAGTGGACTTGGAGACACAAAGTACATTTCTGGGATTAGCTCTGTAGCAGTGTCTGATCTGTTAACCTCCTCATTTGGACAGTTCAGAATTTGTAATGCTGGGTGCTAATGTGAACAGGCAACTAGAATTGTGTTTTTTTCTTTCTTTTCCCTAATAGAGGATAGGCTTCTTCATTAGGCTTGGTCTATGCACAATGTTGCACCAGTTTAACTAAGAGTATCTTTAAACCAGTGCAAAATCCTGTTAGGATACTCTTGATTTTTTGAACCTGCCTTATAACAATTCAGCTTGTCATTAAATGCACCCCAATACAAGATACATGAGAGTTTTGGCCATTTTAATTAAATCTGTTAAACTAATGCAATTTTTGTAGGTAGAGGCTTTATAGCTCCACAGCTGTGTGCTGTACACCGGGCACATTGTGCCAAGAATCCTGGTCCTGAATTGCTTTCATTCTGAGATCACATATCTGCTCCTGAATTAATCAGTTGGCAGAAACTTTATAAGAGCATACATTCGTACTGCAGTACTGTATTAGTGATGATGATTTGTCATTCTTGCAGAAGTTGATTCAAGTCAGTTAAGACGTCAGCTATGTGGAGGTAGCCAGGCGGCCATTGAAAGAATGATCCATTTTGGAAGAGAATTGCAGGCAATGAGTGAACAGCTAAGGAGAGAATGTGGCAAAAACACAACAAATAAGAAAATGCTAAAGGTATGGCAATATTTTATGTTCGTATTTTTGGTGTCTGCACTTCCAAATAGAATTTTACAATATCTGCTGCATTAACCAAAGCTAGTTTTTACTTAATTTTTTTCATGAAAAATATTGTAATATTTTTCTATTCTGAGGAGCCTGGCTTCCCATCTTGTGTACAGCAGTTTTATAGTCTGAATATATAAGGTGACCATTACTCTGGCAATAAGATAAGTGACACACATTAAAAATTTTTAAAAGAACTCCTAGATTTAAAAATACAAGGCACGCAGTCTCCTCCTCACATACAACAAATCCTATAGTTGCCTCCCAATAAATCTAGAATGTGGACTACATAGGTTCCATTTCTAATTCCAGTAGGATAAACCTTGGACCCAGTGAAGCAGCAGAACATAGAATGCTCTGTCAAAGGAGAATACATATGCCTGAAATGTGGTGAAATGGTGGTTCTTTTTGGGTGGGTGGGAAGCGCAGAGAAAAAAAAAATTTTTTCTTTTGGTCAGTTTTTTTTCCTTATAATTTCTCCGCTTTTTATAGTTACGCAAAACTGTGGTGGAAAGTAATTCCCATACAAAAACCATATTGAGTTTTGTTAGCTGAAACAAAGCACTCTATAATCGTTTTTAAATTTTCTTTGATCTCCTTGCCGCTAAATACTTCATCAAAGTCACCTTTTCACACACTGAAAATAACTTTTTTAAAAAGTTTTTCTAATATTATGAAGTTGCAGATTGCTGGGTTAAATGGCAGGAGCTGTTTTCTTAGCTACTATATTGGACACCTGCCCTAATCATACGGTAGCCCTGTATGCTGACTTATTAACAAAGTACATTTGCAGCCTCTCATGGCAAACAGTTAAATTTTAGTTCTAGATTAGAATGAATGAGGAAGTAGCTTTTATGTCTTGTACTAACTGGATTTAGCTGTGTGAGCTTTAGATAGAAAAAAACAGAATGCTAATTTTCCCACAGGATGCTTTCAGTTTACTTGCATATTCGGATCCTTGGAGCAGCCCAGTTGGAAACCAGCTTGATCCAATACAGAGAGAACCTGTGTGCTCTGTTCTTAATAGTGCAATACTAGGTAAGTCTTTCTGCTTTTTGCTTCATGGCATGTTTATTCAGGTAAGTGGTGCGGTAAGCACAACTGACATTGCATTCCCTAGACTCTTGCAAAGGCTGTGTATTCTGTAATATGTATAGCTGAATAGCCACTATGGAATTACCTGAAATAAACTGATGCAAAATCAGTAAACCAGAGTTTTGACGGAGTTTAGAGTTGAAGACAACCAAAAAAAACCCCCAGGACTGAACAGAGTACATCAAATCAGTGACTTACTGACTGCACCGCAGAAGAGAAAGGACAGAATAAAATTCTGTGATGTTGCTTTTGCAGTAATTTATCATAAAACCCTGGTATTGAGGGTCAAAGTCCTCATTCATGGTATTAGTGCCACAACTATATTGCTTTGTTTCTCTCAGAGCAGAGAGAGTACCAAAGCAAATACCCCTTTCGCCATTAAAGTCAGCAGTTTTAAAATTACTATAGTAGTAGTTGATGGCAATGCAGTTACTTCATGTATAAGCAATGCTGCAGTATCAGAAACCATTCTGTGGTAACTTGGTGAATAATGGCTTATGGACAACCACAGTTAATCACACAGCAATACTTATCTTTTGATAAATATCCAAAACCTCATCCACAAAGGAAATGCTACAGGTTAATGATTTCAGACAATTTAGTAATATTATGAAATGTGCATGTTGTATTCTACATACAAACCTGCCTAAATCACACATTTGCAGTTTGTTGAAAGGCTTACAGTGTAAGAAACTGGGTAGATCTTTGGTCAGTTCCAGTAGCCAACTCCCATTCCTAGTACTGTGTCCTAGAAAGTGATGAATATTTTACATTTTTAAAGATCTATTACACATGTGCATTGTTGAATCTTTTCAGAGACCCACAATCTGCCAAAGCAGCCACCACTTGCCCTAGCAATGGGACAGGCTTCACAGTGTCTAGGATTGATGGCGCGTTCGGGAATTGGATCATGTGCATTTGCCACAGTGGAAGACTATCTGCACTAGCTATGCATTTGAAGATCTCAAGTATGTATTGTGGCATATTCAACATGGAGGTAGATCAGCTCTGCTGACTGGAATTTGGATCTTTTAATTATGTACTAAGGACAGGTCTGTCGCTTTACGTTGCTTCCTAGTTTACAGCATGATGCAAATGATTTTCTAACTTAGTGTTAGGAGAAATTTTCCATCTTTAACCTCTTAGACAACTAAGAGTTAAAAGTATCACTGATAATGTCAGACATCCAAATTGACAATTACAAATTCTTTAAATGATTGTTCAAACCAAACCAAAAATTCTACCACCTTGAGGTGGGGTAGAAGAATAGAAAATGTTGTGGATGTGTTAGCATGTGGGTGATGTAAACTTCAAGCAGGATGACTTGCCAACCTCCACCCTCATTATTACATAGTTCAATCAGCATAACTTGCAAAATGCATAAACACCTGACAGTTTGGATATATAGTGTTGATGGGAAGAAATATTTTTTAATGTGTACTGTAAAACTTGAAATACTCAGGAGCTGAGTGAATATGTTTGTTGCTACTTACAATCCCTACCTGTTGATCTTAGTAGTTTTTGTTTTAACATGGTCTTTTCAACTTTCTTTAACTACAGACAACTTCTGTTATAGACTCACCAGTTTAACTGTTGTATAATAACAGTATTACATGTCACAGTGTGGTTACGACCTCTATTTATATAAAAACCAAATATTAGTCAATTTACAGTCTTAATTTAATCTTTGTACACCTTGCATTTTTAAAAGTGCTTAAATGAGTACTATATTGCAATAAAATGTAGTGATATCATAATTAACCAGCCATTAAAAACTTACTTCTGCAGATATTAGTAGCATGGATTTGTATGCTACAGATTCTACTTTGTGTTCTAGCTTCTGAAACTGAAATGAATGGATCAGTTATGTACAAGGCAGAAGCATTAAGTGGTTGCAGAAAGTTAAAACTGCTTTCTTAGGAGCAAAATGGTGCCTGCTTCAAGGTGTGTTATTGCATGGGGTATAGGCCAGCTTGCCCAGTCTTTGGCTTTGGCTAGTGGACTAAAGTTTCAGCTGAACACAACAAGAATTTGTGAAGTGCTGTGAGGGAGCCCACCAAGGAAACACTTTGAACCTCCTACTCGCTCCACGGCCTAAAATATGATTTAATCAAAGCCAAAGAGGACTGACACTAGATTTCAGAAAAGGGAGTGGGGAAAAAAAATGCCGCCAGTCATCAGATGCTGGATTTTAATTTCCGTACTACTTGTATTAAAGCTGCTGCGTCGCAGAAGGCACACGTCCACAAGCAAGCCCACAGTAGCAGCAGCAACAACAAACTACTGCAGGGAATTTGAAGAGTGAATACTCAACTTGAAAGTAGCTTCACAAAGGCACTGCAGTGAGTCAACTGAGGCCAGTGCAATTGTCTTTGGCCTAATGAGGAATCTGTTCCTGAAAATATAGTCAGCAGGTTGACAACCCATCTTTAACTGCAGAACAATAAACTGATAAAACACCAAAAACGTTCTGAGGGAGGGAGGGAACTGGTAGGGCTGCTAACTATGCAGTCTTATTAAAATCAGGTAACTGGGAGGCAGCAGGAATGATCCTGCTAGTGTAACCAGGAAAATTAACAAATTTCCCCTAGAATATATCATAAGAATCCCTTAGTGTAGCTTCTGCTAAAACAATTCTAGTAAACTAGATGCATAATTTTGCTTGAGATTTGGTTTGACTTTTTTCTTTAGAACAGCTTGAGAGTCTCTTATGAGGCTATTAGATAAGGCAGGAGGGGGCAGGAATAGTGCTATGGATTAGCAACTGCCTGAGGGAGACAACCGATCAACTTTCAACAAAACATTAAAGTGCTAGGGTGGGGGTAGAATATTAGATTTGTGCAGAGTTGGTGAGTAGATAATTTGGGGGTTGAGAGTCTGGCCCTTTACTTGCCTCAAGCTCTGCTACAGAGCACTTCTCTAGAAACTCAATTGTGAAGTTGCTGTGTAACTTCAGGCTGATGGCTGTTTTCATCTTTCATGAACACTGGCTTCATCTCTTGCTAATGTTGTTATGATGCAGTCACCTGCTGACAGCTTGCTTCAAATTCCCCATGAATTGCAGATAAGAAAATCCTTCTCTGGGAGACTAAATTCTTCAAGTGACTGCTGTGTTTAAATGGACCTCCTTGCATAGCCTCAGCCCTTTTCACCTTGGAATGGTAGGCCAGCCCTTTGTTCAGTCATTTCATTTAAGCTTAACTCTGGTGGAAAAGTGGGGGAAATCTCTAGTGTTCACTGAACTGAAGCCATTCGGGCCTTGTAATCTGCCTTTTGTATTATCAAAAGGCCAGGGGGTAATGTGCAGTAAAGGAGAAACCCCATAACTGTGTCAAGCTAAAGGTTACTGAAGGTGGAACTCAAGCATTGTGCAGAGTGGTAGTATCACAGCTGATTCAAATAGCTTAACCTGTGACCTCAGGTACCAGTCCATTGACTTCAGCTTGGATGGGGAAGACTCTTCAAAATAGCAGTTGCACTTGTGATGAGCAGTGTTTGCCCTTGCCAAGGACACAAGAGCCTTCTACATCAGGGGTTTCTAAACTTTGAGATAAGGGCCATATTTGATTTTTGAAGGGGCTTTGTAGGCTGAAGCGACTGAAAAAATTCAATATATGCAAATGTATGCAAAATCCCCCCATTGGCTCCTCTGGCTGCTACTGCGAACCCCACCTTTACTCCTCTGGCCACTGCTGTGGGGGCAGGTGGTAGGGTCCAGCAGCAGCTTCTCCACGTGCCTGCTCAGTTGGGGGACTGGATCCAGCCCTTGGGCTGTAGTTTGGCAACCCCTGTTCTAGATGGTGGGCAGCCAGAGCACGACTCTGCTTCCAGAAAACAAACACTTTTGCACAGTAAGATATACTTAAAAGTTTTATTATCAAAATGTAGATCTTGTCCATTATACCATCACTGACAAGACTCACGCTGCAACCTAAGAAGTTTGACTGATTTCTTACATACATCATAGCAGGGTGGGTTTAAGAGAAGTGAAGGTTAGCTAGCGGAAAACCAAAACCAGGGATAGCGTGTGGTCTAACAAATAAAAATATACCTTTCAGCCACTACCAAAACATCAACAAATAAGGTGGCTCCTGCGCATATTTTAAAAGTTAGGGCATGAAACTTTATATGTTTACTCAGTGATGTCTCTGCACAAGACCTCCATTTGCCCACAAACCCATTTAAAGCAGTTTTACTAGTAATTTTGTTTTTCCATTATTACCTGTACAGTACCAAAGAGAAAGAGAGGAGCTTTACAGACAAGCAGAAAATGAAGAGCTAAAGCCAGCATTTTTCTTGGCAAATGTCATTAGTGTCCATGTCAGAAGGCTTTTCTTCTTCTGAGAGAAGATGCCATCTTTGTAGACATCCAGTGTTTTTTAAACTGCTTAGCCTTCTGTTTTTTCTCTGTCCCTAAAAGCAAAAAAAAAGTTGTATTAGGCAGCAGGTTCTGTGGTACATGCATGTAGCTTTCATTTGGAAAGTTTAATTAGAAGGCTACATAGCACACTGAGTGCTATTTATTTCATCCAGTTTATTCTGGAATGCTGTAAAAGGAGCAATTTGGTGGTATAGAAAACTATGTGACACAGCATGTACAGTAGCAGAAGACTATGCTGCAAGGTATTTAACTTGACTGCCATTTCAAGAATGCCAAAGTCTTGGTGCGGAGTGGAAACAATATGTCAATAAGAGCACAAATATTTAATCAACTAAAGGAACTTTGCCTTTTGTAACAGAATAGTATTCTAGCTAAAAAAATAGCTGACTTGCTTTCTTCAGATTTGAAGCCCACAGCTGAGCTCTAGATTTAAGGATTTTTAAATGTGTGTTACACACAAAAAAACCCACCTTCAACTTCTGTTGCTTGCTTTCTTTGACATTAGTATGTACTGTTTGGAACACATTAGTTAATCCTCCTCTTCTCCCTCAATGCTAAATCCTACTAGTTTTTTCTTGACATCACCAAACTTCGAGGCAAGAACAAGAGTCTAGGTGGAAGAATGACTGATTGCTTCACCCTACTCTAAAATACCTAGCCACACAGATAAAAATATTTGTTCTTCCTACTTTAAAGGGCTGAAATAGGTTTTTGTTTTCTTAATATTAAGATTTTCAGATTTTACATAGTTCCCCTTCTCTCCCCCAAGATTCACATTTAAAATGTCCACCTCTGCCAAAAAGACAAAGTCAGAGCCTCAACATCCTAAGAACACTGTGAACGCAAAAAAAAAATAATAAAAAAAAAAAAGTTGAGACATGACCACCAGCCTCTAACATACTGAACATTCAGAAGAATCAATGCTTTGACCAGCAGTTTGAAAGGAATAGGTTTTATATTCCTAATCTCATTATTTGCATCCTCTGTGTATAAAAGTGTTCACAATAGCCAGCTTTACACTAAGACTGAAGCCATTTTGTTTTGAAGTGGTAGATTCTACCTCATACATTTAATAAAGGAAATTTTAGCTCTGCTCCCACAACACTATTGTGTATGTTTAAGCACCATTCTTCTGATTACAGTTATAAGTCTGTTTAAATGTTTGAAGGTTCAGGGCTCTAGTTTTAAAAATTTTGACTTCTGCCTATAGTGGATAAGGTGCATTTCACTTGCTCCACCTTGCCACCTACTGTTACCTTAACCTCTTTGCACTTCACTCTGTTTCATGGAGCCTTCCCTACAACAAAAGGTTCTTAGGCACAATATTACAGTAGTTATTTAATTCAGATTTATAAATATTAAACTACATTGTTCCGGATTGCATACAGTTAGCCAAACCCCTGCAAGGGTAATTTTTGTCCTCCCTTTAGCTGACAAATTTATCAAACTCAGTATTTAAAATATGCAAAAATATCTAACAAGGTATTTTGGGTTTATTACACTTACCCCAAGATTTGTTCACAAACTGAACTGCAGCTTTTTTAACTGGACTCTTTTTATTCGCAAAAGAAAAGAACTGGTTTGCTGAAATAAAGGAAAAGTTGGTCACAGAGGCAGATGATCAGAAAGATACAAAATTGCACCTAGAAGAGTTACTTTACCAGTTGTTCGGTTGGTGCCTGGTCCATATAGATGACTCTGTACAAAATCTTTGGCCATTTTTTGGTGCTGGCTGGTTAGATCTTGGTCTTTTAAGCGCACAGCCATATATTTTCCTTTCATTCTAGTTAAGTAAAAGTTAAAAAATAGTCACTATTGGTGAAAACCCCCAAACAGTATATGTACTGGCCAACATCTTGCTACAAGAAATGCTTTTATTGGCTTCTAATTCCTAAACCATGTTCCAATCATGTAGATGAAAATTACTGCATTTGAAAAATCTTTCGGCAAAATACAAAAGTATTTCTATATTATCCTAGCATGGAGAGCTCAGACCCATAAGGCTCATATCCGCATCTTTCCTCTGAGTTCAACAGCACCAAAGATGATGTCTCTGCACTTAAAGTTGTGGGAGCTTAAAAATATTCCTACCAAAAGACAATACAAATGAGTCATCACCAGTGGGATGCTTAGACAATGTCCAAATAATTGATATTTTTTTCTGTGGGATCCTTCTCTTCCAAAGGCTTTAGCTCAATGCTTCCAGCAAGGGGACTTGACTGTGCATGAGGCATCATTTTAGTCTGTCACTACTATTATACAGCGGGATAGCCAAGTCATATGCATAGTGCAGGAACCTTAACCCTTCTTTGCTATATTTGCAGATGAAATCTGAGATCTCTCTGCAGCACTCAGTGTGACTAGGGGAATCCATGCACAAATGCAGACTTTCCAGGCATAGTTTCCCCTGCTGGCTGAGGAGGAATTATGTGTGTCCTGAAGCTCCTGGCAAAAAGGAGAAGACAATCCTGCGAGTTTCTGAGACTCACTCAGTCTAAACAGCAATTTTTAGTACGTTTCTCTTTGCCCTGTTACCAAAAGGCCCATGTTTCACTCCACAGCATGTCAACGCCATGCACAGGATCAGCCACAGGACCTCTCTCAATATTCCATATCCTCTGGTGCTCCAGACTGAGCAGGATGCCTCTAGGTACAAACCAACTGCAACACATTCCTATTTCAAACAATGCATGTTCCAGTTTCATTGTAAAACTTACTCAGCTACATATTGCTTCAAAAATAGCACAGGTGTGGGAGGTGCTAAAATGCATTGTTCCCAGGAGACCACTTCTGACTTGCATCAAAAGGATGTTAGAGGGGTTTCTGCCCAGAGGCTTTTGGTCAGAGGGAGGAATGATATGGGGTCCATGAAAGCGTGGGGATGTCGTAATAATACAGGGGATGCCAAAGACCCTACTTTAATCAGACAACTAAAGCGTTCCTCTTATTACCACTGAAAAAACCTTGTACAGCAGGAAAGAGTGGTAGCCCACATCTTTCACTCGCATGTGATGGCCTTCGTCAAATTGACATGACTGAGGGGTTGAAGTCTGATCTCAATGTAGAGTTCAAGCCCTTTAGGATTTTGACCACAGTAACACTTTAACTGGAGCTACTTAACATCATACCTAACAACCGGTATTTTTCTTTTATTGTTCTGTCTCCTTTTACATTCTTCATTCTTATTTTGAGACTCATCTCGATTTTCACCTAAAATAGATGCAATATAGTCAAACCATTTCTGCACACTAATGTCAATCCACAGATAGTAAGTCAAACTGATCATTCATAGGCCCTTGGGAAGAACAGTGCATAGGTCTTTGATTGGACCAAACACATTTCCAGAAGCAGCAGCTTATAAGAGTAAGAGGTGCTGCCTTCGGAACAAGACCATTCAGGCAGAGGACAAAACAGACCTTGGAGGACAGCATCAGAGGTTAATCACCACATTCCTGAACAAGGTGGTGGTGTGGGGGGGGGCACGGAATCATTGGTATGGCCTGGTCACAGGAAAGGATGAGAGGCAAGAATCAATGCTATTTAGCAAGAGACAAAACATGGCTGGATCAGTATTTAACACTGAGTTTTTCTATAGTCAAAGTGAACGCTGAAGTTGTAGACACATCCTGTAAATATAGCACAATGGCTGTGCATAACTCAGGAAGTCTTAAAATACAGTCCACAGTTGGCTTCCCTACCCTGTATCTTAGAGAATTAAGCACCGCCCATGAAGACTGATTTCCTCAAGAAACCTAGAGTTCAACTCCATTATTGTTTCTAAAGCATTATGGAGATATAAAATTGGGGGTAATGTTTACATAGCTTACAGGAGGTTGTAACACACTTGGAGATCTGCAGATAGATAAATGTGTAGTGCTGTAGCCCCTTTCATGTCTTTTTGAGTGCCCTGGATTTTGGTTTTGATAAGGTGAAAAGTTTCTCTTCTGTTTCTACAGAGCCATGAGAATGTGGAACACACATGGCCCTGCTGCAAGAATCAAGGAAGATAACAAGTGTATTAGTAAAGGCTGTTTTATGGTTGTGGTCATTTCTGAGAATTACAAATCAATGCCCCCCATTGTTGGGTCACCAAGAAAAACCTAATGGTCTTCCACTGATCCGTCTTTACTTAGGCTGTCCAGCTCTCCAAACTGTTCTGTCTACACTCAAAGTTTTTTTCAAACACCACCTAGTATTTTACATCAAGCACTTGCACAGCAGGCTTCTCAAAACACAGGACATGAAACTAGGACCAACACCAATAACTTCAGAAGAACGGAGGGTTAGAGAGGAAGTTAGAATTGCTAGGCTGCAGCATTCAGCGGTTGTTAAATTCAGGTTTCACTATCACAAGTGATTGCAAGTGTGTGAGAACAATCTTACTGCAGCTAGTTCTAACACAGAATGGACACCATGTCTGGGACCTCATAAAAAGAAATTAATAATAAAAGTTTGTATCTTACCTCGTTTGGTTTTGTCAGATAGGTTAGTGTTGCTGAGAAGGGAACAAGAAAGTCTGTTTAGAAACAAACCTTCACATTTAGGAAAGAACCCATCAGCCTCTGGTTATTCACAGTTACGTACTTTAAATGTTTATAACTCCTTAAAATATTTACAGAGTCCTAAATATAATAAAGACTGTCAAATAATTATTTCTGCATATGATCTTGAGGCTTAAAGATTAGATGGGGATTGGAACAACCTAGGTAACCCTACTAGAACTTTGACTTTTAGTGCCAGTATACTGTTGAACATTCAACAATATCTTAAATAGTAAGCTACAAATAGTACATGCACAATTCTGTTAATGCCATAAACCATCCTCTTGCAACACAGTTCATTATCAATCACACATATAAAGGGAGAAACAATCTGAGCAAGGTGACATTTTTACATAGCTAATTTTCTGATTGTAACCACATCTGGAAAGATATGAGTATAATCAGAAAAGCGCGCATGAAGAAACCTCTTACTCTTAGACCCGCAGAGACAATACAGTTGAAGGAGAGAGAAATGTATTCTGTTCTTGCCCGCCCATCATCAAAGTTCAAACCACAGATTCTTTATTACCACTGATGTTTTTTTGCAAGCCAGAAAATACAGCTCAGTCCTAATAAAATTAGGGCATTGTTTTGTGCATCAGGACACTACTTACACTTACCTAATCTGTGGTCCTGAAGTTAACTCTTCTAGAACACTTTCAGGCAGTAATTTTCTTTTCTAAAGAAAATTAAGAAAATGTTTCAGTAGCTACAACTCTTGGTTTATCCAACTTTCCTTTTCTAGGCAGTATTTGAGGACAGCAAAGCTGTCAAAATACCAATCAACAAATATTCAAAAATTTGGTTAACTTCAACTCCTGGTAAAAAATCATTTGTGAACTGGGGCACAGTAAGGTGGATTATTCTTACAAGCTCCACCTGAAAATTCATTCCTGTCTACTCTACTACAAAGAGTACTGCTGTAAGTAGAAGTGAACTAATGTGCAAGCTCTGAACATTAGCTCTGCAATTCCAGACTAACACGGCTACCCCTCTGATTCCTGCTGTAAGTAGATAGTGCTGATGTTCAAAATACGTTCACATGGGTTTCTAGGCTCGGATACTGGTAAAGTAGGTTTGAATAGACCCAGGGGTATTAATTGGTTCCTAGAGCTCAGGGGGCTTAGCTCCTTCCTGATTCAAGAAATAACTAAGTGGTGGTAGATGATGGCTACCCAGCCTGCCCAACTGTGGAGTTCAGACAGCCAGAGATTTTGTAAATCTTGGTACAGTAGATTCTGCTTATTAGCAACCACTCAGCTGCCAGCAAAAAGTTGCCATTATCTGGCAGTTGCCAATAAAAGAAAGGCAGGTTTGCAAGGCTGCAGCCAGGGAAGCAAGTGCTAGAATGTGCTGTGCCTGGCTGCCCTCTGCAAATCTGCCTGCAGACAAGGCAGCAGTGAGATTGGGTGCTGCTACTCAAATGAAGTGGGGGCACTGGGTGCCCACAGAACTGCACCATACTGTTCCCCCCTGCACCCTCCAGGGGGCAGTGCTCACTGTGCTTTTTTCCTTGGTGCAGGCCCCTAGCAGGGCACAACCTGGAGACTGCAGGGAGAGGTTCCATGCAGCTCTGGCATCTGGGTTGCAGCCCCCATCCCTGCTACTGCCCTGGCCACAGCCTCCTCCCCGCTCGCAGCCTGCAGGCCCTTATCCCCTGTGCACTCCCTGGGCGTAGGCCGGCCTGCGCGGCTGCAGCAAGGAAAGGCAGGTCCCAGTGCTTCCTTGCTTGGCTGTAATCCCCCAAACCTGCCTGTGGTGGGTGCTCAAGGCTTCCTTCCCTGCCTGCAGCCAGGGCCTTGCTTTTTACCACAGGGCATGTGGCTGCCAACAGCCAAATCCCATTCACACTACAGTGGATGGGGCGGGATTGGTTCCTGCAGAGTGGTGCTGTTAACCAGATGTCGTTAATACCCTAGTTGCAGTGCATGGTCTCTGCAATATCGGCTCCTCCAGTCCTGCACTGTCATGAGAGATGCTGTTCCCGGGCAGGGCGCCAGTGGCTCATCATCCAGGCTCATGGCAAACAAGGATGCCTCTTGGCCTGTAGGCTACATCTCTCTTGCAGCAGCCAGGCACCCCAGTGACCAGGGCCTGCGATAGCACAGTACAAGACAAGGCAACCTGGCCTGGCCCAAGTGGCCCCTCTTTACCTTCTGCTCTTTGAACAACTCCTCTCGTCGCCGTCGCTTCTCCTTCAGCAGCTCCCTGTCCCTGTGGGAAGGAGAGAACATGCAGGTCAGCGCTGGGGCAATGTTACAAACTGCTACCGTCACAATTTGCAGCCTCTGCCTTTCTGCATCTCTTGGGCTGGGTAGCAAATTGTGACCGATGTGGGATGCTTCTCACAATCTGCCCTCTCTACCTTTCCCCATCCTCTGGTCCAAGGGAAGTAAATTGTGATGTATAAGGGCTCACCTGTTGCAACTTGCTAGCTTTCTCCATCTCCAGCTTTGGGGCAGCCAGTTGTGATATTTCATCACTATTTGCTACCACTGTGAAATCTCCATTTTAAATTTGGACACAAATAATAAAAGATATTTTTTCCAGTTTGGAAAAGCATTTTATAGCGTTAAACCGCAGGGTTATTGTATAAAAAACCCTGAATGAAGACGGTGTTATTTCTTTAGTAGTCTCCTTCCTTTGTAGTTAGGCCATACAGTTTCTACAGTAAACAAATATTTAATACACAGAAAACCCTGAAACTAGCTGAAGGCAGAGTAAGTAGTATTTTACTAATAAATTGTTAACAAAAACTATTAGGCAGAACATCTGTTATTCTTCCATATACAGACACCCACCCACCCACCACTGTCACCGTTACACACAAATTTGTACTATTCTACTTTGGCACAAACATATGAGCCCATTAATCTTATTTCAGAGATATATTCTGAGGCCTTATCCTCACCGGGTTTTTAACTCAGAATAAGACCCACACCTTAGTTACTCCAAACAGAACAAAATGGAAAAAGGCTACATTCACAAAGGGACTTACTTATGTACTGTAATTAGGGATGTAAAATGTTAACTGACCTTAACTGTTAACCCCTAGCCAGCCTCTGGCCACCCGTGCCAGGACAAACCCATAGATATATGGTCTAGATGAAATTACTGTAAGGTGATGCGCATGTTGTTGAAAGCCCATCCACAAAGAGTAGTCATCGATGGTTCACTATCAAACTGGGAAGAAATATCTAGTGGGGTCACCTGGGCATAGAAGAGGAGGGATAGCTCAGTGGTTTGAGCACTGGCCTGCTAAGCCCAGGGTTGTGAGTTTAATCCTTGAGGGGGCCATTTAGGGATATAGGGCAAAAATCTATTGGGGATTGGTCCTGCTTTGAGCAGTGGGTTGGACTAGATGATCTCCTGAGGTCCCTTCTAACTCTAACAGTCTATGAAGTGAGTCCTTGGTCTGCTACTATTCAATATCTTCATTAATGAGAGAGGAGCATATGCTTATACAATTTGTAGATGACACCAGATTGGGAGGAGTTGCAAGCATTTTGGAGGACAGGATTAGAATTCAAAATGACCTTGACAAATTGAGGAATTGGTCTGAATTCAACAAGATGACAGTCAATAAAGATAAGTGCAAAGTACTTCACTTGGGAATGAAAAAGCAAATGGACAACTACAAAAATGGGGAAAAACAGCTATTCAGTACTGCTGAAAAGGAGCAGGGAGTTCTAGTGGATCACAAATAAAATACGAGTCAATAGTACAATGCAGTTGCAAAAGAGGCTAACATCTGGGGTGTATTAAAAGGACTGTGGTATGTAAGGCACAAGAGATAACTGGTTTGCTCTACTTGGCACTGTTGAGGCTCCAGGTGGACTACTAAGTCCAGTTCTGGGCACCACACTTTAGGAAAGATGAGGACAAACTGGAGAGAAACCAGAGGAGAGCAACAAAAATGATGAAAGATTTAGAAAACCTGATCTAAGAGGAAAGGTTAAAAAAAACTGGGCATGGTTAGTCTCGCGAAAAGAAGACTGAAGAGGAACCTGGTAATAGTCTTCAAATATGTTAAGGGCTGTTACAAAGGGGACTGTGAACAATTGTTCTCCATGCCCCCTGAACGTAGGAAAGAAGTAATGGGTTTCATCTGTAGTAAGGGAGATTTAGGCTAGATATTAGAAACAATTTTTTAACTATAAGATTAGTTAAGCTCTGGAATAGGCTTCCAAGGTAGGTTGTGGAATCCCTATCACTGGAAGTTTTCAAGAATAGGTTAGGGTTAGGCAAACACCTGTCAGAGATGGTCTAGGTTTCTCGGTTCTGTCTCAGTTCAGGGCACTGGACTTGATGACCTCTTAAGATCCCCCCCAACCCTGCATTTCTGTGATTCTATAATGTGCCCAGAATATACAGTGCACATGCCTTGCTTCTTTAGCTCTTCTTACGAATGTCAGCAACCTCTTTCTTTTCAAAGCATTTTTTGGTGTTCTCAGCAAAATCATCCCTCACAGCAGATGTGTGTATGTTCTCACATTGATCAGCATTCCACTGATATCACACAGCTGTCTTCAACAGATATAGTTATAACACCCCCCTCAGCTCTGATTGGCCTGCCTACAACGAAAACATCCTATGCAACTTCATAAACAAATACAAAGCATGTCTAGTAATTGTTACATCCTATTAGAGAGGCAAGTTGTGTGAGATAATATCTTTTATTGAACCAACTTGACAGTGACAAGCTTTTTCGCCAGGCAGAGCTCCTCATCCTCTTATTTATGTATGTTTCCGAGCCACGTGATAGGCCCTGCCACACTACATGTGCGCTGAGACATCATGAATGAAGTGAAAATATTTCAGTTGCAGCGGGACAGACTGTCCTCACGCCTTTGTGGATATTACAATAATGGACTTTTTAGTATCATCACCAGCACGTTAGAGGGGTGTAAACACAACAGCTGCTGTGCCTGTAAGGAAAATGTTCCTGCCATCATGTGGTCAGCAAACAGGTGGAGGCTGGATCTAAAGAGGAATCTTTACAGTTAAAGCACCAAAACCACGGATCAGGCGGTTAATGATAAATCGGCTCAACGTGACAGGACTGGCTCGCAGCGCGGATCACTGTACACCTGGGCCAGCATCGCGCGTCTGCAGTAACGCCCCACGCGCTACCAACCGTCGAGCCGCGTTCCCAGCACGCGCCCCCGGACGCGGCTGCTCCACGGCCAATCAGCGCCGCACGTGGGGGGGCAGCGGCCGCAGCTGTTTATTGCGGCGCATGCGCGGATCGTACGCGCCTGCTCCGGGCCAGCGAGGCACGTTCCAACGGGCAGCGGTTCCTAGCCCCGCCCCCTGCTCGCAACGGCCCGTTGCTTTAAGCGACTCCCTGCGGGGTAGGGGGAGAGAGACGGGCCGGGTCGGGCTGTTACCTCCGCGCTGTCTCCCCGGCGAGTCTCCGCTCGGTCTCCACCGCGGCTTTCGCCTGCTGGAAAGTCACCTCCTCCGGCGCCTCCTCCTCTTCCTCCTCTTCTTCCTCCTCCAGCGGCGCCTCCTCTTGCTCCGGCGCCTCCGCCTCCTCTTCTTCCTCCTCCAGCGGCGCCTCCTCTTGCTCCGGCGCCTCCGCCTCCTCCTCAGAGGCGGCGGCGCCCGCGAGCAGCTCCAGAGCGGCAGCCTCTTTCTCCAGCATCAAGCGCCGGCTCCGTGTCACCGCCATTGTGTGTCGCGCGGCCGTACCTTTTCCCTCCTTTCACCTCTGACCCCGGAAGCAGTCGGGGAGGGAGGGGCGTCGCCGAAGTAGGGCTCGCACTACAGTTCCCAGCCTGCTCCGCGGCTGGCTCAGCCTAGGACCCACCACGCGCCGCTACGGAGCCCGAGAGGCGTTTTCTCGGCGCTATAGCTGTCTGTCTTACGTGCCTGCATTTTTAGCTCTACGGACTAAAGCACCAAACAACTTCGGTGCAGGAAGTTGGAGGCCGCGTGTGGAAATTGCCTTTTAAAATGTTGTCGGGGGTGTAAATCCCAGGCCTGACTCCCGGCCTCCCCCCGGGATCTTGGGCTTGTTTAAAACTCCAGGGAGATTTTCTACCCTAAGTTCCGTGTCCGCTGCGGGCCCGGTCTCATGAAGGTGACCGGATAGTAGCAAGTGTGACAAATCAGGACGTGTTTGGGGGTAAAGGAGCCTATATAAGGAACCCCCAAATCTCACTCTCGTTCTGATCTACTTGCACGACTGAGCCGGGCAGCTGGAGGTGGCTGGAGCTGGTGCTTGGAGGCTGCAGGATCTCAGGGTACATCAGATTTTAAGATGCGGAGGAAGGGCTATGCTGGCCTTTGGGGGCAGCTGAGACGAAGGGGTGGCTGTGCCTGTGTCATATGCAGCCTGGGCAGCTCTGCTGTATGAGGGGCAGGATTTTTTTGGTGCACCCCACCCGCCTTGTTCTCTGTCCAGAGAGCAGAGGGGCACAGGGTTGGTCCTGCCACCACACATGATGTGGCAGGATCCAGTTCTTAGCCCCTGCCCTTGCTTCACTGAAGGGGGGAGGGGAGATTGCTCTTGACAACGTGAATGGGGTACAAGGGAGTAAAAGCCCCCACACTGCCTGAAGTCACTGGTGCAATCCCTCCCACTCCAGCTGAGGAGTGCACCTGGCCATAGGGGCTGCAGAATCCACCACTCCCTCCCATCATGGCTACGGGAGGCTCCCTTGTCCTTCTCGCAGCCCTAGTGGGCACGATGTGAGGGCCGGGTGGGAGGGGAGGAAACCCACCCCCCTCACCAAGCAGCCTCCTTTGTGAGGGATCAGCCTGACGTGCCGCCGTGCCCAAGCTGCAGTCGCGCTGGGGAGCGTCCAAGGGCTGCAGGCAGCATGGGAGCCGATGGAGTTGCGGGAGGATGAGTTGGAGCTGACCCTGCACCATCAGGCGGGGCGGGGAGTTGTCCCAGGAGAAACTTCCCTGCGGGTTCCACTCCGGCTGGCCAAAAGCAGGGAGCCTGAGGGCGCCCATGCTGGTGATGCTGCGGGAGGGAGGTTTCGGGCTTGGGTGCCCGGGAACGGACTTGGCCATGGCCTTGGCACTTGCCGTCTGGAGCTGGGGGGCCCTGGAAGGGTTGGGGCTCAAGGAGCACTCAGCTGTGAACCTGGCACCAACCTCAACAGAAACCCCAGTAGATATTTAAAAATTCTTCTCGGATGGCAATTTAAGAACCAAAAAGCCAGATGTGTCTGGGAAAATATGGAAATATGGTAACCCTAGGCTAGAACCCAAGGAGAGGCTGAAACACCCCCGCCAAAGACTGAATTAATTTAGGCAAAGACAGACACAAACCACAGCTCAGCCATAAAAAGCAACCTGAGGCGACAGAAATGCTGTTTAATAACATCGCCCATAACAAGGTAAGCAAGGGAAACAACACAAAGGCCATGCAGCTCCCTGGTGCAGATGGTAAAGCAGCGAGGCTGAAAACAGGTCTCTCCTATGCACTGTGCTTCCGACACTGTCACCATCATAAAGTGCAGCCCTGCAAGCCCAAACCTCTCCCTGGAGTGAATGTTCCCATGACTCTCGACGTTTTTATTCTGTTTATTTCTTTTCAAAGTGCCGAAGTGTTAGCCACATAAAAAGTTAGTTACTTTTCTTCCTTTCACACAACATCCTTTCAGAAATTTCACCTCTCATAAAAAAGGTCAAAGATCCATAAGCCTCAAATTGGTTTACAATGAAGTCTTTGTGGAGTTCAGATTCTTCTAACAGAGCACCATCATCCTAATGTAGTCAGTCAATTTTGGAGTCATTTATAATTGTTTTTGGTTTTGTTTTCCTTTGACAGAAAAGATTTTAGTCCAACAGAAACGTGACCTATTTTAAAATTCCAAAGTCCAGTATTCTCCCTTATTCCCAACCCTATGACTGCCATCAGTGTAACTGAGAGTCAGGATTTCTTTGATTAGTTTCATCCACAGATCTAGTCTCCTTACAACACTTGGGTTTCTTCTACAACAATCCAGTTCACTTTATGTGTACTTCCTGATATTCTTAGCAATTTAATTATTTCCCCTCCCTTAGATGAATACTCATGAGATTATTTCAGTTTCATGGCGAGCAAGCGCTGGAGGCAGGGTGGTACCACAGGGACCTGGGAAATGAAATCTGAAACAGAAATCAGAATGGTTATGAGAAAAAATGATGATAGAGTACTTTTCAGAAAGCCAGTTATAATACAGATTACCACCAAAACATAGTTACCCTTTATACACTTCCCTTATTCCAGTTTCTGCAGGTTGCCCAGTCATTTTAAAAGGGTTAATTTATCTACACAGACACCAGAGCAAGAAGCACCCTTTGTAATAGCAGTTTAAGCAGCAAACCATTGAACAGGTAAAGAAGTAAACAGACTGCAATCCTATGGATGTCACATTAATTTTTGTATTTTCAGTAAATTGGCAGTTAAACTGAAACTGAAAATAAAACAGGAGAGTTTAATACAAGTACAGAGAATTATAAACTCTTTAAATATACATATCTCATAGAGCTGGAAAGACCTTGAAAAGTCATTGAGTCTAGTCCCCTGCCTACACTAGCAGGACCAAATACTGTCCCCCGACAGATTTTTTGCCCCAGATCCCTAAATGGCCCCCTCAAGGGTTGAACTCACAACCCTGGGTTTAGCAGGCCAATGCTCAAACCACTGAGCTATCCCTCTCCCCTCCTCTTTGGGCCCCCTTTTTCTATAAAATTTAGATTTTGGAAAAATAGTAAACAAAGCTAGTGAATGTCATTGTCTAACATTTTCTAGACCAGTGGTTCCCAAAATTGGGGATCATGGAGAAACATTTTAGGGGGTCACATGGCAGGGCCAGGGCCTGGGCCTGGGCCAGCCCCCACAGGGGTCAGAGAGGTAGCACCACCCAGCCCTCGGTCTGCCCCCAGACCAGTTCCACTTGGCCCCCAGCTGCAGCTCTGCCCCAAGACCAGCTCCAGTCCCAGCTCCACTCCGTCCCCTGCTCTGTCCCCCAATCCAGCTCTGCCCTCATTTGCTTTCCACCCTCAGGCCAGAGCCACCTCTAGCCCCAGCTCCTCCATCAGCCCAAGCTCCTTTGTTGTTGAAGCCTTGGCTGTCATTAATGGAACAGGGGCGCCTGGGCAGATTACATTACTAGTAAGGGGAGCAAGACAGGAAAAGTTTGGATACCACCGTTCTAGACACTTAAGTTTTATCAGGACAATGTAAGAAATCATTTCAGTTAACGTTACTTCCCCCTTCTACCTAAAATGGGAGTAGTTTTACCTGAACCTATGTGTAGCAGGGGTGGCTTGCATGTTAAATTCTGCAACTGGCACTCCTCTGGCAGATACTTGAGGAGCAAACATAGCAGCAGGATACACCACAGAAGAGGTTCCCACCTACAGGAAAAAAATAGCACCAGACCCGCATTTTAAAAAAAGAATCTAGTGAGTTCTGACATCCTGAGAGACTCTCGACCTGCAGATTTGCTAAAACATCTAATGCATGTTCAACCCTGCAATACAAGTCTTCAAGTATTGATATGGCTGATTACTGCAACCTACCAAAACCTGGTGGATAAGAGGTCTGATATAGCGCTCCTCGGACTGGAAGGGAGTAAAAACAGCACCCAAGTTTGTTCTTCAGCCTTTCTAGTTGACAGTGGTATGGTGGTGCCCGCTTACAAAATAAGCCATTTCCAATTATGGGGGTGGATGGGGGGAGGCAGGGAATCACTCAGAAGTGGGGCCACTGCCAACGGAATAAATAAGAGAAATCCTAACAAAACACAACCTAAAGCAAATTTAAAAATATTAGGTAAAGTAGCCCCCCCACCTATCTTTCTGGGGTATAGTGGAGATTAATATTTATAGAGGGATCTGAACTAGGGCTGTCGCACGATTAAAAAAAAAATGAATCGCGATTAATCGCGCTGTTAAACATTAATACCAATTATTTAAATAGTTTTGGATGCTTTCTACATTTTAAATATATTGATTTCAATTACAACACACAATACAAAGTGTACAGTGCTCACTTTATTTTTGATTACAAGTATTTGCACTGTAAAAAACAAAAATAGTATTTTTCAATTCACCTAGTACAAGTACCATAGTGCAATCTCTTTATCATGAAACTTGATCTTACAAATGTAGAATTATGTAAAAAAATCCAACCTACATTCAATAATAAAACAATGTAAAATTTTAGATCCTGCAAGTCCACTCAGTCCTATTTTTTGTTCAGTCATTACAGGGACACATTCATTTAAAGAAAAAAGCTAGAAGTAGTTTCAGGTACTATACCTGTCCCTTTGCCTTCCTACGAAATTATGGTATTTTACAGAACATATTATCCTGTTTTAAAATATTCCCTCCCTCCCTTTTAGCTATATGTAAAATCCATGCAAACAGGGAAAACTCACTGGCTCTATTAAACTGACCATTTATAAAGTTCTGTCAAATGCAAAATTAAAACAAAATAAATATATTTTAAAAAATGATTTGTTAGCCTTTACAACTTCCTAAATACTTATATTAAAAAAAAAGTCAAAAGTGTGATTAAAAGTTTCCAGTGTTTAAGGAATTCAAAAGTCAAGCAATATTAGGTTGGTCATATTGCATAAGTACTTTCAACTACTTCATATGCAGCTAATGTATAACTTTAATATAGATAATGTGTGCTATGTTGCCAAGTTAGCACTGCTGAATTTACTTCAACTCAGAAATTCTTCACTGGTATGCTTAAATTATCAAACTTCATGCTACCTTAACACAGTGAGACTTTATTTTAATGTATTACGTTTCACTGAAAATGTGTTATGGCTGTATCTACATTTCTTAATTTCAGGTTGCTTGACTAAATAGGAAACCGTGGCATTTCTTACCACCAAACAGAGGTCACAGATCTCAAGTTCATTTTCAACCTCTGTAAGAATGTCAGAATTCAGAGTTTCTCCAAACCATACAACATGGGGACGAAGGAGGCCATTGCAGCCTTCCTCTTCACACCTGTGAAAAGTTACAACAATAGAAGGAGAAAGTGATTCTGAGCCTTGAATTGATTTGTTAAAAATGTGGGGATTCTCACAGAAGAGCAGGGTAAGGCTGACTCCCAGAGTCAAGGATTGGAGTGACCTAGCAGATCACCGGTCCAGATAACATCAGGGGAATGTCAAACCCTTACTCCACATTTCCTTTGTCAGTTATCTCTTGTAATGTTATGTTTAAATTTAAGATGTTTGGCACTATGGACAGGTCTACACTTAAAACGTGGCACAAAGAACTTTACTGAAGACACAGCTTCTCCCATGAGCACAGTTAATCCACCTCTGCAAGAGGCTATGTCAGCTATGTCAATGGGAGAAGCTCTCTGGCCGACACAGCACCGTCTATCCTGGGGATTAGGTCGGTGTACCTATGTCGCTCAGGGGTGTGGATTTTTCAGATCCCTGAGTGACACAGTTATACTGATATAAGTCCGTAGTGTAGACTTGTTCTGTCTTTCTCATTTTGTAAACTGCTTTCACGTTCTTCTGCTGTGATGTAAATAATATTAATTAATTCATTTGTGGAGGCATCCTTTCAAAATTCTTGTGAAATGTTTGAGGGGGATACGGTGGTGTGGTGAAAAGAGATGAAAGTCAACACTCACCGAGGAAGATTTTCAACTGGAATTTTGGCATCTTCTATTTCAGGGTCCGGAGCACTGCAGTCACAAAATAAAAAAAAAAACACATTTTAAGTACCAAGCAAAATGTTATTACAAGTGAAATGTGTTTCTCCAGAGCATCTCTCAAATCAAGGTGGTTTAGTAGCTGTAGGAAATAAATATATCTACTTCTTGCCATTCTAAAAACCAATGATGAGAAAGTTCCAAAAACTTCTCTCATTTTTCCCTCCCACCACACGCCATCAAGCAAATTCAGAGAGATCAGATTTGATATTCTTAATAATATGAAGGTTAAAAAAGATTTTTAGATCTTCTTTATATATCATAAAGCAGCAAAAATGGGCCCAAATCCAATCTTCCCTTTGCAGGTCATCTTTGGCTAGGTGTGCACTACAAAGGCTATAGCCATAGCAGTTTGGGGTGTGAAGAAGTGTGATTCCTGACTCACACAGCTGTGCTGGCCCAAGGACCTTTGCATCGACATCGTTATGTTCGAAAAACTGCACTTTTCCTGGTATAGTTTATTTAATTCAGCGCAGCACAACGTTGACAGCATAAACTACGTTTACACTCAGTTTTGCTGCTATATTATACGGTAGCAAATTGCTCCCAGTGTAGACCTGGCCTTTAACTTGAAGCAGCTCTTTTCTTCAGGAGATCTAAAAGGAAATTATTTGTTAAATGACTGAAGTCAGATTTACCATCATTTTTACCTGATGTTCTACTTTCAGTAGGCTATGTGCAAATTGTTACTTATTATTTGTACTGCTGTAACACCTAAGTCCCCGAGACACGATCAGGACGGATTGCGAGGTGCTGTCAAAATATACAGGCCATAGTGCACATGGAATGCATAGCTCCAGGCCATAGTGAAAAGCAAGTGGGATCCACACTGCAGTGTGCAGTTACACTTGTCAGTGAAAGGTTCTTGGAGAGCTGCCAGAGCCTTTCCTCACTGCCTCCCCCATGGCAGAGCCTTTCCCTGCTGCCAAAGTCTCTCTCTGTGGCAGGGAAAGACTCCAGCAGTGGGGAAACAGCTGCAGGACACTATCCTGCTAAAAATCGTAGTGTAGACATTGGAGGCACTATGTGGGTGAGTAGAGAGCTGTGTAGAATGTATGCCCAGGTACACACCCACAGGGTTCAGGTGTAGCTTTACTTTGCTTATCTAAGCAGCGCCTCATGGTTTACATTGCTATTTATACCCATACTAGGAGGGAGCATAGTGTGTGTAATCTGCACTCCACCAAAAAAAGCATGCAGTGTAGACATACCTATAGAAAGACAGTCCCTGAATTGAATTGTTTACTATCGCTTTTAAGACAAAATGTAACAAGTGAGTATAACAAACAGCAGAAAGGTGGGGAGAAAGAGAAGGGGATGAGGATAACAAGTTCCCATGGTAACATAGGATAATAACCACTCAACTTGGTAGCTGCAGGCCATCTGAAATGTTTGTTCTAATGGATCAGATATAATGGAAAAGGTTCAGAGAAGGGCAACTAAAACAATTAGGGGTTTGGAACGGGTCCCATATGAGGAGAGATTAAAGAGGCTAGGACTTTTTAGCTTGGAAAAGAGGAGACTAAGGGGGGACATGATAGAGGTATATAAAATTATGAGTGGTGTGGAGGAAGTGAATAAGGAAAAGTTATTTACTTGTTCCCATAATAGAAGAACTAGGGGCCACCCAATGAAATTAGTGGGCAGCACATTTAAAACAAATAAAAGGAAGTTCTTCACACAGTGCACAGTCAACCTGTGGAACTCCTTGCCTGAGGAGGCTGTGAAGGCTAGGACTATAACAGGGTTTAAAAGAGAACTGGATAAATTCATGGAGGTTAAGTCCATTAATGGCTATTAGCCAGGCTGGGTAAGGAATGGTGTCCCTAGACTCTGTTTGTCAGAGGGGGATGATGGATGGCAGGAGAAAGATCATTTGATCGTTATCTGTTAGGTTCACTCACTCCGGGACACCTGGCATTGGCCACTGTCGGTGGATGGATACTGGGCTAGATGGACCTTTGGTCTGACCCAGTACGGCCTCTCTTATGTTACAATTTTGTGCAAGATTTAGGATAAACAATTTTTCATACACCACCTTATATCTTTTGATATTATGGAGCACCAAAGCAATTCCAAAGTTAAGGCTGTAATCAAGCTCTTACTACAAGCCTGATTTTTCTCCCATCTCCAAAATCCACAAGAAAGGAATAGCAGTCTAAGGGTACATCTGTAATACCCGCTGGATCGGTGGGTAGTGTTCGATGGATCGGGGATTGTCATAAGTATAAAGTAGCCTAGAATTAGTGTTTACCTGTAAGGGGTTAAGCTAAAGGTAACCTGAGAGGTGGACAACTGACCAATGAGAAATTCCTCAGGAGACAAAGGATTTTGAAGTGACAAAGAGTCCTGTGGCACCTTAAAGACTAACTGAAATTTTTTTTCAGAGCATGAGCTTTCGTGGGCTAATACCCACTTCGTCGGATGCAAGGATTTTGAGTTTCTCTCTGGGTCTCTCTCTGTTCAACTCGGCTATGGGATGAATCACAGCTATTTCTTTCACTGTAACTATAAGCTTTCTATCAAGTAAGGTAGTCAGTAAGTTTACCTCCTTTTTATCACTTGGAAAATTCTCCAGTGGGTGGAAATTTATCTCTGTGTTTCTCTAATACTGTAAAGCTTCAGCAGGAAGAGAAATTCGAGGAGGGGGTTGTGTTTAACTCTTTATTGATTACTGAAGTGCTGTTCTAGTGATTTTCTGTAAGGGATTTATTCCTTTCTTTTTCTTTAATTAAAATCTTTCTTTTTAGAATTTGACTGCTTGTTTTCCATTGTGTAAGATCCTGGTTTTGGATTGGGCATGTCTTGCAGGATCAGGCGAGGTTTGTTTGTTTTTTCTCTCAAACTTCCCAGGGAAGGAAGTCATTTGGGGGGCTTAGTGGAAAGGGAAAGAAGGGTCCCAAACTCCCCTTTGTCCTAGTTTTTGGAATACTGAGTTTGGTGGTGGCAGCAGTTAGTTCCAGACACAGGAGAAGTTTGTGTTCTGGGGGTGGGGAAAGATAACCTAAGCTGGTAAAATAAGTTTGGGGGGTTATTTCTTTTTTCATGCAGGTTCCCACATCTGTACCTAGAGTTCAGAGTGGGGAGGCAATCCTGACATGGCTGGCAGTGGTGGGATGAAATTTTGTGAATCTAAAAAACAGAATTTTGCAGAAAGCAGTTTGAATTTCCACAGTTACTGAGAACAAGCAGTTTTTCTCTAAGGTGAGGATGCTAATGACCTCTCAGCAAGGAGCAAAGCAGGCAATTGTGCTGAGGTAAACACCACAGGGGGTCACTCTGGTGGAACTTGTTTTTCAGGTATTGGAGCTGTAGATAGCTCCACGCTTTGTCTTTTTCAGCTGCCTGAGGGCAGAGAGCTGAAGTTTTTTTTGGAGATGGTTTTCTCCTGCTGAATAGTAGAAGTTAGCCCAGTTTTTGCAGCTAAGAGTTTAATAGGCTCGTTAGGTGCTAGGTAACCACCCCAAGCGGTCCCTGTAGAGGGGGAGAAACTGGTCAGTCTGGTTTTTCTGAGAATTAGAGCAGGGGGTCTTTCTCCCTCTGCTGGTAGGATTAACACCCTGCTGAGAAATTTTCCAAGTGATAAAAAGAAGGTAAACTTACTGACTACCTTACTTGATAGAAAGCTTATAGTTACAGTGAAAGAAATAGCTGTGATTCATCCCACAGCCGAGTTGAACAGAGAGAGACCCAGAGAGAAACTGAAACTCAAAATCCTTTGTCTCCTGAGGAATTTCTCATTGGTCAGTTGTCCACCTCTCAGGTTACCTTTAGCTTAACCCCTTACAGGTAAACACTAATTCTAGGCTACTTTATACTTATGACAGGGATTGATTTATCGCCTCTCATCTAGATGCGATAAATCAATCCCCGAATGTGCTCCCTGTCGACTCCGGAACTCCATCTCGGTAAGAGGAGGAAGTGGAGTCGACAGGGGAGCAGCCGCAGTTGACTCAGCAGCCGCAGTTGACTCGCCACCACGGAGATGGCCAGGTAAGGCGACCTAAGATACTGCAACTTCAGCTACTCAATTTACATAGCTGAAGTTGTGTATCTTAGGTCAACCCCCCTTCCCCGAGTGTAGCCCAGCCTTAAAAACTGTCAGATTACAACAGGGGTAGAGACAGATGTTTTCTACTAAATGTGAAGTGATTTGGTCAAAGGGTTCCTGAGTTATCACCCCTTAAAACAGATTTTCAGCAGCCTCCAAAACTTCTGAATTTTTGGTTTTTGGTGACAGAATGGCAAAGATTTTAAAAAGGGGAAGTGAGGAAAGGGGAAATAGTACATAGCAGTTTAATTGATCTAGCCACAATCTCATCCACAGAACCAATCCTTCATTTCCTAGAGTCCAATATTAAAAGTTACCAAACCAGAAAACTTTTTGCTTCAAATGCAGTCAAGGTTGCTAAGTGACAGCAATGTACCCATATATCACATCATTTGCAAAACCGAAGTACTTGAAAGCAAACAAAAAAATAGGTAAGGACATCTTGAAAGTTACCCTACACCTTCCCCAACAATTTTTAAACAAAGTATATTTTATCATATCAACCACAACTGAGAGACATGGATCACTGGGGGAATTTTAATGTATTTTTGATTCTGATATCTAAATATTTCAAGGGATATTGCTATATGGGGATATTAGTTAATACATCAGAAAAATAAAGTACTTTTTGCTGTTCCTTGTGAGTAAGGGTATAGCTGTAATTTAATAGCCAAATGTATGACATTACATGGCCTCACCTTTGAAATAACTGATGTCATTAAAGTGCTCATTGTTGATGTAATTTGTATTTGACAAAAAACTGTATTTGATTTGTCACTCAGGAATCTTAACTGACCTTTGAAATACAGCTTGTTGGTTTTGGAACTTCCCAGAGCTTTTGTTGTTAAACATCTTTCATTTTTCCTTTTGTGTAGGTGCCACTGCATTCAGTGGCAATCCAGTCCAGTCACCACTTGCCCTGCAATACTGGGTGCCTTACAGTGTTTTGCTGCTGTATCTCCCAGCCTGCCTACAAGCATGCAGGTCACACCCTGAGTGTGTGTGTGCCAAACAGGCTGGGCTCAGCAGCTCTGACCCCAACCCCACCCTGGCTTCCATCAGCCTTGGTTACAACCAGCAAGGTGACCCCAAATACATTCCCAGTTCTGAATTTTACTAGTGTGGTGCGAATGTCAGGCCTGACAAGAGTTGCTGACACAGTAGTGAACCACAAATGCGCCTTCGTGTCACAACAGGTAAATGAAGATATTTTAAAAAAAACAAACACCTTAATGAGTGAAATAAAATATAAGCCTAAATATATAACACAACTGGATCTAGGTTAGTCTCTGCTAGAACCATTTAATGTACCACTATCTAGTGAGTTATTTTAATAAAGTTATTCTGTTAACTTCCTGTAAGTAAGATCATTACCTGAAAAACATGGCTAAGCCCCGTGTGCATTTTAGCAGTGAGCTGTTTCAGTGGCCTGACAGCCTCCCAGTTCCCAGTGAATAAAGCCAGAGTTAATGAAACAATATATCCCATGATTTCAAAGCATTATGTAGACTTTAAACACGATTCCCGCTAAGGTAAATGGGGGACACTTGGCTAAAGCCTTGCCCAGAAAATATCTATTCTGCTAAAGATAATAAATAAGTAGCAAACTGAAAAAGAGAAACTATGGGTTTCACAATATATTTACCCTTTCCCAGCCAAAGGTGGACATATTGGACTCTTGTAATTCTTTGCCACATTTCCACAGCTGGTGCATCGGGTTTTGAATAAGCTACCTGCAATGCACAAAGCAGCAATTTCAGATTTTAATATCAAACAATGATTTTCAGATGTGGTTACACATGCAAACAGTTATATCTATCCCTTATATATAGTGTTCCCATATTTGACACTGGAAAATAAATCTTGTGGGCAGTTTAAGTTACAGGAACACAGAAATAAGAAATTTCAGCGTGGCAGCACTGTGAATTCGTTATTATAAAGCACGTACATAAAACATTTTTGACTGGCAGTCAAAGAAGCCAATAACATATTTATTCACAAAGCCAGGATAGCAAAGGCAGGAGTGCAAGTTTAATAGAAACTACCATGCTGAACCAGAGAAATGGTCCCTCTAGTAGACTGTGGCTTTATACTCTGATATCTCATGACATCTAGATGACTATAACACAGTATTGCAGAAAAAATAATTTTTTAAAAAAATGGGAATTGTTTGCAATCTGGCTAAGAAGGATGACTTACTGTAGCATTTCCCTCTCAGTGCAGGAGAACTGTGTTAAAACATACACTTTGTAATTGGCACCAAAAATGCTCAAAAAAGGTACCTCTGACTTCCCAAATAATTAACAGCGAATGATATAGTGAGGCCTGACATTACTAAGACTTCATAATATACTGTAGTATATTTTGTAAAAATGAATTATAATCAAAATTAAACTACACTTATCAGAATAAGTGAACAAAATACTTTGTGATGTATTATCCCTGCTCACAAACTGGAAAACTCAGTAATTTGTAATTCCCACCCTTTAGGATAAATAAGCTAAATTCTATTGTATATTAATCCAAGTGGATCTGAGACATTCAAGGACAAAGTGTTAAGATGGAGACACAGTTCCAGTGCCGTCATCAGTATAAAAATAAAATGACAAACAACAAAGGGAAGAGACAGTAGGTGATGACAAGCTCAGGAATAGTTGGTCAGAGTAAGTGCATGTGTAACCCATACACCTCCTTGGGTGTGGTGTTCTGTCCCCCCTAGAGGCACCAAGACGAGTTAGAAAGAGAGTTAAATGAGTCTGCTTTACAGCCTTAGCTAACAACCAGTTGGCTTTTGGCTCATGCAGTAGAGGCTAATGCACTAAGCTCCAGAGGTCCCAGGTTTGATCCTGCCCGCCAATGACCCGAGTCTGTCGGCATTAAACATGCATTAAGACTGGAAGAAATTGTCTCAGGTGCTTGACAGAAATCGGGTTTTCAACAAAACAACTGTTCATGCAAAAAAGTGTCTGCTTTCCCTGGAAAACTTTGGCTTTTAATCTAAAACTCGAACACCTGGAAACCAAAAATGTTATTTGGAAATGCCACCACAGCACCTCTTGTGAGCGACAGTGCACCCATCCCAGACTACATCTCCCATGCTGCACGCTGGCGTCCCCTCTTGCTGAGCAGCCACAGTGCATCATGGGAGGCCTAGGCCACAATGTGTATTGGGAGATGAAATCTGGCCAGGAAGCCAGACCCATAAAAGAGGACTAGGCCGCTCGGCATGTGGCATTTCTGAATAAAAATGTTTTTGGTTTTTAGTTGACGTTTTTAACTTAATTTCAAAGATTTCAGTAGAAACTCCTCCTTCCATCTTTTGACCAGTTCTAGTGTATGCATGTGTTAATACTAACCATGAATTTCTAGGAGGTGTTTTGTGCCCGCCTTTCTGTGGAGCTCATCAATGTTCTGAGTAATGACCACAACACTCCTTCCCTGTTTGCTCAGTCTGGCTTCACACTCTGCAATGGCAATATGTGCTGGATTTGGTTGTTTACTCAACATCAGCTCCCGGCGGTAATGATAAAATTCCCACACACGAGAGGAGTTCCTTGCAAAGGCTTCTGGGGTAGCCAAATCCTGAAAAAACAAACAAAAAAACCAACAACATTCATTCATTAGTAATAAGAGCAAAACAACTACACCTGATAGTAGATACATTCACATGTAAGTTATTAGGGATGTCACGTGATTAAAAAAATTAATCGCATTGTTAATCGTACTATTAATCGCACCCCTAAACAATAGAATACCATGTATTTAAATAGTTTTGGATGTTTTCTACATTTTCACATATATTGATTTCAATTACAACACAGAATACCAACTGTACAGTGCTCACTTTATAATTATTTTTGATTACAAGTATTTACACTGTGAAAAGAACAAAAGAAATAGTATTTTTCATTTCACCTCAAACAAGTACTGTAGTGCAATCTCTATCATGAAAGTTAATCTCACAAATGTAGAATTATGTACAAAAAAAACTGCATTCAATAATAAAACAAAGTAAAATTTTAGAGCCTGCAAGTTCACTCAGTCCTATTTTTTGTTCAGCCAATCACTCAGACAAACAAGTTTGTTTATATTTACAGGAACTAATACTGCCCTCTTCTTATTTACAACGTCACCTGAAAGTGAGAACAGGTGTTCTCATGGCACTGTTGTAGAGGGGTCGTAAGATACTTACATGCCACACATGCCAAAGATTCATATATCCCTTCATGCTTCAACAACCATTCCGGCGGACATGCATCTATGCTGATGACGGGTTCTGCTCAATAACAATCCAAAACAGTTTGGACCAACGCATGTTCATTTTCATTATCTGAGTCAGATGCCACCAGCAGAAGATTGATTTTCTTTTTTGGTGATTCAGGTTCTGTAGTTTCCACATCGGAGTGTTGCTCTTTTAAGACTTCTGAAAGCAAGCTCCACACCTCATCCTGCTCAGATTTTGGAAGGCACTTCAGATTCTTAAAACTTTAGTCAAGTGCGGTAGCTATCTTTAAAAAGCTCACATTGGTACCTTCTTTGCATTTTGTGAAATCTGCAGTGAAAGTGTTCTTAAAATGAACAACATGTGCTGGCTCATCATCCAAGACTGCTATAACATGAAATATATGGCAGAATGCAGGTAAAACAGAGCCGAGGACATACAATTCTGCCCCAAGAAATTCACTCTCAAATTTAATTAACACATTAGTTTTTTAACAAGCATCATCAGCATCGAAGCATGTTGTATGGAATGGTGGTCGAAGCATGAAGGGGCATATGAATGTTCAGCATATCTGGCACAAATACTTTGCATTGCTGGCTACAAGTGCCATGCAAATGCCTGTTCTCAGTTTCTGGTGACATTGTAAATAAGAAGAGGGCAGCGTTATCTCTCGTAAATGTAAACAAACTTCTTTGTCTTAGCAATTGGCTGAACAAGAAGAACTGAGTGGACTCTGAAGTTTTACACTGTTTGTTTTTGAGTGCAGTTATGTAACAAAAATCTCCACATTTGTAAGTTGCATTTTCGTGACAAAGATTGCACTACAGCACTTGAGATGAACTGAAAAATATCATTTCTTTTATCATTTTTACAGTGCAAATATTTGTAATCAAAAGTAACATACACTTTGATTTCAATTACAACAGAGAATACAATATACATGAAAATGTAGAAAAATCCAAAATATTTAATAAATATCAATTGGTATTCTGTTGTTTAACAGTGCAATTAAAACTGTGATTAATCGCAATTAATTTTTTTGAGTTAATAATCCTGTCAGTTAACTGTGATTAAATTGAAAGCCCTAGTTATTATCTAGATGACAAGATAACAATATTAGAGTATTTGTAACCAGCAATATCTAACAAGACTACAAGTCAATAGCCAAAATCAGTCATTATTCTATAGGGGCATGATAAATCAGTGTTATACAGGAGGCCTGACTAGATGATCAGAACTGTTCCTTCTGGCCTTATAATTATGGATCTATAAATACTGTATTTTATGCAATGAAGTAATGCCATTCAAAGTTGCATATAATTTTACTGTGATGTTATCCAGAATTCTCAACTTTTACAATGGATTTTATATTCAGTTTTCTTGTTTAAAAGACAGGGGGAGAAAGCTCATTCAAACAAATCCATCTGAATTATATACTTGCAGTGCTACATAAAGATTGAACATCAATATGTCAAAGTTCTCATATAAAAAAACATTTCTATAAATATACTGTGTTTAAATTAGCAATTACTGAAAGAAATACAGGTGCACCTTTATCACTCCAGTAAATGGATAACTACACAGCTACTCTAGTTTTCAGAAGAATTATATCTTTCATGAGCATTATCTTAAACAAATACACACATAAAATTGATTATTATAGCAGTGAAAAAATAAGAAAGGGAACATTATATCAAGTTAATTTTGAGCCACAGAAGGAGCACAGACAACAGGTTGCAGTATGATGTTGTCAGAGCTGACGGACAAAATCATCAAGACAAGACATTTTCAAGCTTTAGAAAGTGTTACAATCAAATAAACAAAAAAATGTACTCAATTTTGTCCTTCACCACTGATTTCTTCATTTGTCTGAATTCAAAACGGGAGGTGCGTCCAGGAGGAAAAAAGCAAGCAGGGAAGTGGCAAGGACAAGTGTCTCCAAGATAGCTAAGACTTTGGAGCTGACCAGTGAAAAGGAGAAGCTGCAGTTGCACAGTGGAGTGTGAGAAAGAAGCTGCAGAGATGGCTGAGCAGAGAACATCTTATCACTACTGGAGCACTGCAAGAGCACTGCAACCCTTTAAAATAACTAGCTACTTCTGACTCAGTGTAATGGAACATCTGAATTGAAGGAAGAATAGTCTCTCATCAAATGTCTGGCCCAGCTACATACCTGAGCTTGCCATTTTCTCCAATAGCCCCCTGTACCTCTGAAGGTAGGAACACCACTCTCGGCGCTAACACCAGCCCCTGTAATAATGGCTATATGCTTTGCTTTGGCAAACACTTCTCGAAAATCAGCCATATCTAAATATAATGGAAAAAAATTATTAATAATCGATCCATCAGTTTTGCTTCATTTGTAAAGAGAGACCATTTAATCACTCAACTACATAGCAATGGGTATACAAGCACAAATGTGGCTGTTGGGCAAAACTGCCACACTTTTAATTTTTGAATATCTATTCTTTCCTGATGTTCTATAGATCAAAATTAGAAGTGTTATCTAGGAGAAACCACTGTAAGCCCTGATCTTGTAAACACTTATGCACACAAGTAGCCCTACTAACTGCAAGAGAACTACCCATGTGCATGAAGTTAAGTACACGTTAAGTGTTTGGGAGACTGAGGCTTTAAACAAAAGTTCCTTTGCTGGAATTAACAGAGATATAGTAATAATTCTGACATCTGTAATTTCTAGTTATATGTAAACCCCTTTCAACCAAGCAGCTGGGCCACCGCTTCCCGCAGCTCCCATTGGCTGGGAACAGCGAACTGCGGCCACTGGGAGCTGCGAGAGGCTGTACCTGCAGACGCTCAGGTAAACAAAGCACCTCGCAGCCCACCAGGGGCTTACCCTGAACAAGCAGCAAACCAAGTTGGGGAACCCCTGGTTTAAGGGCTCCCATGGAAGGTGCCCCAATCTTTAGGTTAGCCTAGCCTAACCTAAGAACAGGGGCTAGTTCTGAACTGTGGCTGTGATAATCTTGTCATCACAAAGGAAATTGGGGGGTGGGGTGGGGGGAAGCTGAAGGACTCCTCCTCCCATAACCACTGTTAGTGTTGGGATGATGGCTGGTAAGCTTATTAGCATGCAAGTAGGTTCTTTCATTGGTTTTAGTATGTTTTTTCAGTAACACTTTTATCATAAGAATAAAATAGGCTTGCATGGGAAGCGCTGTGTGGTATTTTATAACTATAGCAATTACACCTGTTAACCATCACTGAGGAGAAAGCAACCAGGTGTCCTTGGGCAACCTGTCTGCTGGGAATAACACAATGAAGGCAGGGAACTGTGCAGCCTGGAAATACCCCAGTCAGAAGGGAAAGAGACATGGGTCTCCACCTAGAAAACAATGGTTGGGAAGCTGGAAGCCTGAGAGTGGGTGCCCTTGTGGGACCTTGAAGGGAAATACAGATGTAGTTACCCTGACCTGTGATACAACCATCTTAATATTCTTCATACATTATGCTAATTAAAGGAATACACAAACTAAAATCTAGTTAGTGTGAAAAACATTAACTGAAAATAGTTTAAAGGTATGACACTTGCCTCTGTGTCACTGTGTCAATTTCTGGTTTGTATTTACAAATATCAGTCATTTTTGGTGTAATGTGTGAAAAATCTACACAAGTAGCTTGGAAAAGTGACTGATTATAAAGGGCAAAGAATTAAACAAATACACAAAGGGCTTGTCAAATGCACAATCTGAAAAACAAAAATATTTGCATCTCTAATCTCATTCAATTATAATCATCTTAAATGTTGCTTTGAACTATAATAAACAACATATTTTCAGAAAGAAATATGATTTGTATATCAACAGCATCTCTTTAAATTGACAGATGTTAAATGACCCTCCCAAAGTCACGCAGCTCAAACCAGACTACATCCATCCTAGAAAGTGTCTGTGGAGGTGGACCTTCGATACTATTTGTATTTTACTATTACAATCTAAAACAGTGGTTCTCAAACTGTGGGTTAAGATCCCAAAGTGGGTCACAACCCTGTTTTAATGGGGTTGCCAGGGCTGGCTTACACTTGCTGAAGCCCTGGGCCAAAGCTGAAGCCCAAGCCCCACCACATGTGGCTGAAATCTGAGGGCTTCAGACGTGGGTGGCGGGGCTTAGGTTACAGGCCCCCGCCCACAGCTGAAGCCCTTGGGCATCAGTTTTGGCTCCCACTACATGGAGTGGTGAGGCTTGGGCTTTGGTCCCCCCATCGTGGGCCGTGGGGAGTCAGCAGGCTCAGGCTTGGAACCTTCGTCCTGGGGTCATGTAGCAAGTTTTGTTGTTAGAAGGGGGTCATGGTGCAATGAAGTTTGAGAATCCCTGATCTAAAGGATCTTGCTTGTTGTATTCAAGTTAAACTAACTCTTTTCATGAAAGATTTTCATGTAGATTATCACCTGGATTTGAACAGCTGTAGCATTACCCAGTACCCTACCTGTGAGTTGGTGGGAGTGGTTTCACTACCTCAATTCCTGCAGAAAGCCTGCAGTGCAGAAGCGGAGGAGTGAATTTTACTCTGTGTGACTATGCAAGACAAATCTCAATATATATATACACAAAAATATACAGCAACACAAATATATTGCCTATTTTATAAATATTGACAAGATAAAAAGTGTTAACAGGAATAGCCATTTTGACCCCTAACTATGCCAGAAACTTGGCAATCAAGCTTGAGTGCAAGGAAGGTGACTTTCACCCACTGAAAAAACAAAAACAAACTTTCACAGCCACACTTTTCCATTTAAATACTTCCCTCTCCAATAATCTCGCTTTCAAACTAAAATATAGATTGCTATTATTAAAGTCCAGGCAAGTTCAAATAAAGCTTATAGGCCAGGCACAAAGCTTTTATTCAATCATCATTCTCCTCCTGATTATTACAGCTTCACGTAGTGATGCTGTATTTAATGTTGTCAAGAATCAGAGGGGTAGCCGTGTTAGTCTGGAATTGCAGAAGTGACAAAGAGTCTTGTGGCACCTTAAAGACTAACTAAAGATTTAGAGCATAAGCTTTCGTGGGCTAATACCCACTTCATCAGATGCAGTGGGTATTAGCCCACAAAAGCTTATGCTCTAATACTTTAGTTAGTCTTTAAGGTGCCACAGGACTCTTTGTCACTACTGTATTTAACGTTGAGGCTGCATTTCCATTCTAAACACTCATTATCAGGCACTTGTGACTTGGGACAGGTTACCTTGAAGGCTGAAATTTCTCATGCTAGGTCTAAGCCTAGAAGAATTTTTTTTAAAACTTTTTAAAAAAAATCTTTTCAGTCATTTGAATTCAAAGTTTAGAAATATACCATTTATTATATTTTCCACAGTATTTTCTTGCACTTAAACAAAAACATTTGTTAAACTTCTAGCTTGCATCCAAATGACTAATTTGACTTGTTTGCAAAAGTTAGGATTAAAAAGTTACAGACACAAAAGGAACACACAAACAACATTAATTTTCCATAACTTTACAAAGGGATAAGGCAGAGAACTGATACTACAATCACAGAGCCAAAAGTGATTCAGCAAAGAAAACTTGTGGTTTGGACCTTGCAATCTTTAAAATAACAAAATATATGCAGGTATTATACAGTATGTTTATATAATATAGTCTCTTGAGTTTAGAGCATTTCTGTTGTTCAGTACTTTGTGTCTAAGACAATGCTGCTTAACTTTAAGATACTCAAAACTCAGCAAGAAAGAAAAATAATTTACAGAATATCTGTCTGGAGTATAGAAAGAAACACATATACAGCACAGGAATTAATTTATCTTACTTGAATTAGGGCGAGCCATTTCTAAGCAAATCCTTTGTTTCTTGGAAGAAGGAGGCTTAAGTCCACAATATGCTTGCGAAACCAGCCTTCTACTGGTAAACTGGAAGAGACTCATCAGGATCACTTTATAGTTCTTAATCTGAAAAGAGAGATCAAATGAAAAGTTATACGAATACATGTTTATGTGGCAAAACTATACAGCAAATATACTCTTAAATACTCTGTGTCACAAAAAGAATGAGGTACAGTACTTACTATTTCATTCTCCACCTAATTTATCCAGCCCAAGTATTGCTTATAGGCAAAGTTCACAACTATAATATTTCAAAACTTATAGAGCAATCAAATAATATGATAAAACACATCATAAAAGTATTAAAGGACCTCCAATCCTCCTCTTGTGGAGAAAGTACTGAAATATCTATATTTTTTCCAGGTTTTTTCACAGTACAAAACACAGACATGTCAAAATCTTACTTGAACTCAAGGTGGAATAGCCAATTAATATTTCCCCCCATAAAATGAATTAACTCTTTCCATTCTGCTGTGACTTGAGTCCTTGTATTGAAAACATACAGTATGATCTCATGGGTTTAATAAACAAAAATGTGATACTGTGCAGACACAGTAATGCTTAGCATATACTGGGCATTTCATTTTTAATAACTCATACAACCATTAACTAATTCTGAGATTTATTCCCCCTTTACAGATGGTAAAACATACACTGGGCAATAGTCACACCTGGAGTAAATTATTACAGCTTACACCAGTTTTACTGGGAATTGTCCTCCCTTATGACAAGGCCGATGAACCCTCAGACAGGGTAAAGGTGACCAAGTGTTTAGTGGGCCTGGGCTAAAACCATTCCACCAAGCCCTTAATACAGATTTCAATCCTGGTGTTTAGCATGTTAGATCCAATTACCTATCAACACAGTATAACTGCTGTATGCTTTTCACCTTGGTATTGTAATTTTCCTTATATATGTAACATTTATAAAGAATGAACATATTGGAAAGTGTTATTGGTAGTTTTTATATGTCAATTTCCTAGTTAGTGGTAAATGGAATTTAAAGTATTTTTAAAAGATAAATCCCTTACAATCCACAAAAGCACAGAGATCATCAACTATACAAAAATGGAGAAAAGTAACAATAAAATCCACTTCGTATTTATGTTCACTACAACCAGCATATTTTTTTCCCTCAAATACAATCTTCTTGGATATTTAAAATCCACAGTACTTTCCACTGACTCAGATGTTCTTACATCCCAATCAAAAGAAGAAGCTCCCCCTATATTTTGAAACTGTAGGAAGTAAAAACCATACATAAAACCAGTGATTATTTTCCTTATATTACCTCATCATTCTCTCATTATAATATTGACAGAATAATCTGTATAAAAATAGTTAAAATTGGTTTAAATATCTGGTAGTGATGACAAGAATGTACATACTACGATTATACTAATGCAGAGAGTTTATTGCACTTTACAAAGATCATGATTTCATTACTGGCATCAAAGCATAATAATCTGGTCTATCACACACGTTAAAAACATGAATTTTGTTCAAGCACAAATTAAAAACAATGATATTCAAAATAGATCACATACACACAGTTTAGACAAGCAACTATACTGCTGAGAGCATACTGTAGCATGTAAATGATTTGTTTCACTATGTAACAAAGTAAAAGACAACAACAGTACGTCAAACAGAAACATACAGGGCCTAACTCCTGCAATGATAAATGCCTGGGTGGACCTATGTTCGCAGACCCAGTCTATCGGTATTTGCATTCATGTGACAATTTGCAGGATCTCAGATTAGAATCTCACTGAGGCAACGGTTTGTGGCAGGAATGGGACAAAGGGAAGTCTTAAAGTGTCACATTGGGATAAACATGGGAAAAAACATCACTTGCTTTTTTCTAGATTAGAAAAATGTGAGCGTTAACAATTTAAATGTAATTTTGCACCTAGTATAGAAGTGTAGACACAGTTTAGCACTTTAAAAATGTGCTAGCTTGCTATGTTCAGCCTGAGTGGGAGTCTGGGTTAAACACAACATATCCTGCCCACGCTATATGCCAGGGGTCTGTCTAGACGAGGATAATAGGTATTTGTTTTTTAAACATATTAGGGTGACCTTAATCAGCTAACACATTAAGGCTCGCTTCCCCCTACTTCAAAGCAACTAGAAAAATATTTATCAAAAACGTCAAAAATGTTTACACTCATCCAGCCCTAGAGTCTCTGGTTGTGTCTGTGGTCCAAGAAAAGACCTGATCTACCAAGAGTATGCCAAAAAATAAGGACTCCAAGAACTGGATCTTTTCAGGCATAAGGCATATTCATCTGCCTCCCCCCAATTTTGTATCACAAGCTACAATACCCTTTTAGCTAAATACAGATTTTTGGCATGGGAAAGGATAAACTCATACATATCCAAATTCCATCAGGAATGTAGAGAAGAACTAAGGAAAACCATCAAAGAGTATCAGATGGTAGAAAAAGATGGTGCTGCAGGTAGCTCTGAACATGTCAGATGGCCCACGGCCATTAACTTTACTACACAGCGTGCCTCTTGATTTCCAGGCATCCAATATATATTGTATAGCAGGTACATGTGACTAGAGAGGATATCCAACAAGTTGGATAAAGTGCTCCACTCCCTCAAGGATTCAAGTGTGATGCTGAGGTCACTAGGGCTCTAGACCATATCATAAATGGGAGAGGGATAGCTTGGTGGTTGAGCAGTGGTCTGCTAAACCCAGGTTGTGAGTTCAATCCTTGAGGGGGCCATTTAGGCATAAGGGACAAAAATGGGATTTGGTCCCCCTTTGAGTAAGGGATTGGACTAGATGATCTCCTGAGGTCCCTTCCAACCTTGATATTCTATGTCTAACCTAGAAAATAAGGCTGAGAGGGAACAATATAACAGTCTTCAAATATGTAAGAGTCTGTTATGGACAGGAGAGTGATCAGTTGTTTCCATATCCACCCACGGTTGGACAAAAGTCATCAGTTTGGTCTGCAGCGAGGGAGATTCAGGCTAGCTATCAGGAAAAACATACTAACTGTAAGAGTAAAGCTCTGGAATAAGCTTCCAGGGAGACTGTGGAATCCACATCACTGGAGGTATTTAGAAATAGGCTGGACAAACACCTCTGGGGATCGTAGAGTACACTTGGCCCTTCCTCAGCATGGGGTGGGTGTGAACGAGAGGACCCCTACAGTTCTATGAAAATACAACTTGCCCTTCTACTCTGGGATGTTCAAATGTTGTAGGGCTGGTCTTCATATAATTTTTGTATGGCTTGAATTATTCCCAGGGTAATGAAAGCTGCAGGGCTGGGGTATAATTCAAGCAATATCAGGGCCAGGCAAGCCCTTAATATGTCAGTGTATCCCACACTCACTCGGGGTGACGCTCATCCCCAGTGGCTATGCGACACTGACCCCCCAGCCTGCTACTGCCTTGGCCCCCAACCCAGTCCCTTAGCTCAGTCAATAGAGGCTCACACTGAGTCGGGGGGACTACCACCGACCCACCCAGGGTTTAACAGGTGGCAGCCTGGGGGCCCTAGGCTGGAGGAGGCTCGGGATGAGGGTGACCCCACCAGGGGGGTTCTCAGGGGCTTTGAGGGCCAGAGGTCCCAGCCCGGCTCCCCCTGCCCAGGCGGGTGGGTGCGGGGTTGTCAGGCCAGGGCGATGTTATCAGCCCCTCCACCCCGGATCGCACAGCCCAGCAGGCCCGGAGTGGGAGAGCCCCCCAATTCACCTCCCAGCCCGCCCCGCCTCCCCGGGGGAGGCCTGGGCCCGGCAGGTTTCCCGGGGGCTCAGCCCCGTCCCTGAGCGGCTGCCCCAGCCCGGGGCAGGCAGGTACCCACCTCCGCAGCAGCGCCCAGTGGGAGGCCGCGGCAGCTGATCTCGGGGCCCAGCTACGGCCGCTGCTGCGTGGAGCGCGGCACGTCCCGCCCCTGGAGCCGCCGCCGCCGCGGGGAGGAGGAGCCGCCGGGCCTGGCCCCCGCCCCCTGCCCGCCGCTGACACCCTCCACCCCGTGGCTCGCCGGGGCGGGCTCTGCTCAGGGCGCGGCTCACACGGCCCAGCTCGGCCTGTGACACAGCCCGCGGAGCGGCCCTGACAGCCGCCTTCGTGGTGCGCCCCGGGTAGCCCGCCCCTGATCTTCCACCACCAGCCCTTCGCTCTGCGGAGCGACGCCGGCACCCACGGCCCCGTCCGTGCTGGGGGTGAGCCTGGCCAGGAGGCGGCGTCCCTTTCTCCTGCGCTGTGGTGCTACCAGCTGGAAGAGACCCTCGCGGGTATTTCTGATGGGCACAGGGCCCATGGTATAGGCTAGAGTTCCCTTCGGATCTTAGCTCTCAGATCTGAACGGAATCAGATTTTAGCCTTTGGGGGATATACCAGGCCCTTATGGCCAACATGGCCCGGGGTTTCTTTTTACACTTTCCCCACAGCAGCTGGCCATGGGACAGTCCCTTCCCCCTTACTGCTCTATCCTTTCTTCACTGCCCCTTGAGATATTGCTGTTGCCCTCCTTGGCTTCTTTCCCATCTTCTGATGCTCTTCTCCTTGCTGAGTAGGTGTATGCAACATTTAACTCAGCCATTAGCACTCTACCTCCCCTTTATCTGAAAACTCCATACACACTGTTGAAATCAACAGCAAAAGGAAGGCACACAGCCAAGGAGAGACTGACAAAGACGTTTTCATGGATCCTGCGATACTGATTCACTTAGTTAATGGTCAAGACCTTATTGCATACCTGCAGTTAGTGGCTTTCAAGTGACCGGAAACATCAAAATCTGTAGAAAGGACAGAAATTATAAGTGGAGAAAACTGCCTGAATCAAAACTTTCCATTCAAATGTCCTTGAACGTTAGGAAAGTTCAGGTTTGAAGTACACAGCTTCAATCCATTTCCAGTATTATTCTTCTAAAAATATAGGTACTAAAGTATACAAATAGATTTAAAGCAGACAGCCAGATAAAAAACCACAGGAGAGGCTAGAGCAGGAAAACTCCATAAAAGAATCACTTGTGGAGTTTCCTCTGGCTTATTCAGTTCAGCTCCCAGATCATAGAATATCAGGGTTGGAAGGGATCTCAGGAGGTCATATAGTCCAACCCCCTGCTCAAAGCAGGACCAATCCCCAACTAAATCGTCCCAGCCAAGGCTTTGCCAAGCCTGACCTTAAAAACCTCTAAGGAAGGAGATTCTATCACCTCCCTAGGTAACCTATTCCAGTGCTTCACCACCCTCCTAGTGAAAAAGTTTTTCCTAATATACAACTTAAATCTCTCCCACTGTAACTTGAGACCATTGCTACTTGTTCTGTCATCTGGTACCATTGAGAACAGTCTAGATCCATCCTCTTTGGAACCCCCTTTCAGGTAGTTGAAAGCAGCTATCAATCCCCTGCGCCCTTCCCTCTCTTCCGCAGCCTGAACAATTCTGCAGCCTCTCCTCATAGGTCATATGCTCGTCATGTGCTCCAGCCCCCTAATCATTTCTGATCCTGTGAACCTGCAAGAGCCAAGGGTCATTGCTAACTCACTGTTTCAGAATGAGTTTGCACAGCTCTTATAACATCAACTAAGCTCTGTTGTCATATGACTGTTGGCACACTGAACATTTACAACATACCAAGAAAATATATTTTCAATATGTAGAAATTAGATGCTTGATTATAAGTTTCAGAAGTGCCAGTTTTATGTGCATCCATTGTCAAGATTGTTAGGCTGTTGCTGAGTGAAAACTGTTTGTTGGTGCACTTACATGTGTTGGGTCTTATCTTTAAAACAAAACTAATTTAAAATGTCCATATCTCAATATTTGAGTTATTTTTGTGTCATTGGTATTTTATCTTTTGTCTTTGATAGTGACCTTGGAGCTAGGCTCCGAAGGCTTAGATTTTTATCAATTGTTGATGTCACTGTACACATATACAAATCAATGAAAAATATTTCCAGCAATGATAATCACATTTTACAGGTAGGCACAGTAAGAAAAATGTTGCTTGCAAACTTTTGAGTCCCAACTTAAGGTGCATAAAATGTGTTGTAATGTTGGTGTTAGTAGAGCTGGAGCAGAGGCACTATTTAAGTAGGGTGAAGAGGGCTGGGGGGGGGGGGGGGAACCACCCCCTTCTGCTGGCCCCTGTGGTTTATCATGTGTTAATTTTAGGACTAGGGAGGCACCAGCATGAGGACACTGCCAGGGCAGGTATAGGAGGTGCAGCCACCCCATAATTCTGAACATTTAAATGAATAAAAATTGGAAAAAATGTTTAAAAACAAACATCAATATTATCCAAAGTTATAAAAATAAATATAAAATTCTGCCAAGCCTACTTAACAACAGTGAAGTGTTCTGTTGGTGAATATTTAAATCCATGAATCAGAATAAAGAGTTTAATTATGACAAATTAAATTCAGTAAAGACAAGTGCAGAGTACTACACTTAGGAAGGAAAGATCAAATGCCCAAATACAAAATAGGGAATAACTGGCTGGGCAGTAATACTGCAGAAAAGAATACTTGGTCCTGTCTCAGTGTGGAAGGTTGGATGAGATGAACTAGATTACCTTTTTAGCCCAATTTCAACCTTACATTTATATTTATATTTATATTTGTATTTTATGTTAGATAAAACATAGGTGATACCACATGAAGCAAAGCATCTAGAATGACTCACCTCTAAATACTGTGAGGGCTGGTGTACACATACAATTTAGTCTGACACAGGTACTACACTCAGGGGTGTGAAACCTACACCCAAGTGCCATAGCTATACCAATATTATCCCTGGTGTAGGGGCAGCCAGGTTGACAGACGAATGTTTCCATTGACCAAGCTACTGTCACTTGGGGAGATGGTGTTCCTGCAGTGACAAAAACCTTCCTTCCCTTGCTACAGGCTTTGTCTACACTCCAGGTTTATGGCAGCATAGCTATGGTGCTGAACCTATGCCATTGTGGCCCCCACAGCATAGATCTGGCTTAACAAAGCTAGCCTGTTTATAAACTGAAAAAGCCATAAAAACAATAAAATCTATGAAGTCTTTAGAAAACGCACAGCTTGAACAATACAAACATTAAATCCAAAGACCAAGATAAGGCTCTTTATGATTAGTTAAATACTAGAAGGATATTGAGTAAGGTTAAAAAGATCTGGATTATCCAGCTCATTGAGGTGAGTTTAGTCTGCCCTGTATAGTATTATTTGTGGTTTTTTATGCAAGCAATCATTGTGGCAAGAATTCTGTTCTGTGTTTGGCACGCTTTATTATAAAATGCTGCAGAAGATGGTGGTACTATATAAAAATTTTAAGGAAGACATCTTAAGGGTTAGGAAATATCTTTAGAGTTCTATTACAGGACCTGAATAAAATAACATAGGTAGTTAGTGTTAACAGTTTGTAGTTGGATAAAAAGTTTCTTCTGAAATCTCTGGTGTTCATCAGCTAGATATTAAGCCTCAATTCATCTGTGAGTTTAAATATCATTCTAACGTTACAGATGGGGAAAATGAGGCATGGAAAGGTTAAGTGATTTGTCTACAGACATGCATTAGCAAATTTAGGAATAAAATATGAAGCCTAACTTTTACTTCCTTGATCTGACCACTGGTTAACACTTCTCTCCACTTAACCTATTTTGGTCAAGAACATGTTAACGTATGGTGTATCAAGATCCAGGGGCTATAACTTGAAACTAGACCATTCAAACTGGAAATAAGGTGTAATTTTTTTAAACAGTGAGGATAGTTAACCGTTGGAGCAATCTCCAGATGTTGTGGTGGATTCTCCACCAGTCCAATTTTTAAATCAAGATTGGAATTTTTTTAAAAAACATATGTTCTTGTTTTATAATGAATTTTGGCATGTTCTAGGGCCTATGTTATACAGGTGGTCAGACTAGATTATTAGAATGGTGTCGTCTGGACCTGGGGTCTATGAAACATACAGGCTTAGCAGAATCACAGGAGTTTCAGTCAGTACAGAGACCACAATTGTATAAATAGTTCTTGAATGGATGCCTAGCATTTAGATAGGTTTGACTGGTTTGTTATTTTTGTGCAATATCTTTACAGGCTGCATATTAACACAAGCAAACCTATCTCCAAAATGTCTGAAGTAAATGCATATTTTGTATTCATGAAGGCCTAGAATAAATACAGAAGTGTGTGTTTAAACACCACTGTAAACCAAAATAACATTGTATTTTTACCATAAGATAATGTCCATGTTAGTCTTCAAATGATCCAAAACAGTTGTTTGGGGCAAATATTGTAGCTTTTTTTAGATTATTTTTTAAAGTTTTGTTAATTTATATCCTTAATTTATATTTAAAACAGTGTTTTGATATAAACATTTGGATATGATCCAGGATCACTTATTATCCTTGATAAATACTTTTTCCACAAAGGAATTCTTCAGTTACAATCCTCATGATAATTTCTTCTACTGATACAGCTTGATCAGTTCTGGGTGGACATTGATACTGTGAACTGTTGCTCTATGTATGTTCTTTTCCAAAAAGCAAAGCATACATTTGGGCACTGCCAGATGCATTGTATTCTGTCATCAATGAAACCCTACATTACATAAGCCAGTCAATGGTATCAGTGACTAATACTGTCCACTCTTCCATGCCTAAAAGGTATAGTCTCTTTAGCATGTTTATCTATCAAGAGGTGCATACAGTATATCCCACTGGAACACCTAAGCTGTGAACTAGCAAACTCATTAAACCTAATTTTTGATAATGAATCCTTAAATACAGTATTGAAGTCAAATACAAGCAAAAAAATCTTTTTTAAAATCTGAAATAAACTGTCTGTATTCTAAAACACAAAAAATCTGTACCAATTAAATACAGTAGAAATAGAATATAAATTACAGTTCTTTACAGTAAATAGTAAAACACTAGAGTCAGCTTAATATACACAAAATCAAAGGAATAACAGCAGCTTTTCAGTAAGGTCCCAGGTATCTCACTCATTCACTTGGCTAAGAAATAAAGAAAAACAGGTACAGCAGGTCATTCATTTCACTCATTTTTACCACTTGTTACTTTACAAATATTCAGGACATTGTACAGGCATCTACAATATCTACATGTGGAACAGCTTTCTCAAGAACTCACAAGCACTGTACATAAGTCCCTCCACCATTTTCATTATTAAAATAGACTTTACAGATTACAATTATTTTAGAATGTTCCTTTTTAGCTTGATCATAACCAGTAAAAAGAACAGTGCAAGATTTGCAGTCATGATCCATTACTGCTGCTTTGTTTCCCCATTTACCTAAAAGCCATTTTTAAAGGAAATGTTGTCCTCACTTCCTTGCAGTAATACTATTTCTGCAATCAAACTGCCTGGCTTGGGTTAGCATATGAAATTCCAAACATACAGGCTCGACATTGATAGTATTTTCAATACAATGCCAAATCACCACAGTGGCAGGCCTCGAGGAAGACAAAAAATACATGTGAAGCAGTCAGATATTTCAGTGTACTTAAACACAGGACATAAGGCAGCATGGTGCCCAGTGACTAAAAGAAACATGGCACCAAGCTAATAGTTAAAACAAACTTTTACAATAAAAACAAGATATAAACAGCAAATGTGTCAGTCTAATACAAGTTCTTTGGTAATTAAAGAACAGCATAGTGTAGCTTTTTCAAATATGGTTTTACATCCTTTTCCCCCAAAATAAAATATTTTTTTTTTTTTGTTTAAAATACATCTCCCAAATTGCTTGTAACAAATAGTCCAGTACCTCATAAAGTATCTACAAAACAGCTTTAACTGTATTTTAGTGTGCAGCCATATCTGCCTATTGGCAGACTAACTATAGATACACATTAATATATATATATTATTTATAAAAAATTAGAGAATTAAGTCCATGACTCTACAGAGTGCACATTCAGTATGGACAGATGAAAACTGTACAACAACTTTGAAAATCCATAAAGGTTTCTACACTTTGATGTGTGTAGCAAGTGCAAAAATACTACGGCTTATTTAATCCAAGACTTCCTGTTCTCTTGTTTTCTAGAAAAAGCAGAAGCCACTGCATCTCCTGATTGACAGAGGGTTGCTTCTCCTGCTTTAGAAGATGATGACCCCTGAAGTACAGAACTTTTTCGCTTCTCTAAACTTGAGGATGCCTGAGATTGTGAAGTGCTACTGCATCTCATTGTTGAAGCTGGTGCTTTACTGAGGCGCCCAGGACGAACAAACAAACCATGTCGTGGCTTGCAATGGAAGTACTCTCTACCTTTTACAGTTCCATCATGTTTCCCTTAAATGAAAATAAATACATGGCATTAATTTTCCATACTTAGCCATCATGTGCAGTTACAGTATTGTAAATGTGGTGATTATCCTGAAAATACTCTGAGCACTCAAGTAGTAGTGAGAGCAAAAATATGTAACACACTAGTGGTGAAGCATTCTGAGCAATGACAACTCCCCACACAACTCTTAGCTACCATTTATACCCTTTACAAAAGCAAATGTTGTTTCAACATCAGAATTACATATTTAAAAAATAAAAAATCAGTTTGTTGTTCAAAAAGGTTCCAACACCAGTCCAAAATCTGGCTTCTTAATTTTTCTAAAAAAACACTAACTCCAAAAAGTTATAAAAAAGCTGTTACACTCAAATGGCATTGGTTCCCTTTCTGCTCCAATGTTTTAATCAAAATGAAAGTTGAACTGATAAAATCAAGGAAAAGAAGAGTTTTAAAATTGTACTTTAAATACTTCTCTTTACTAATTTTCTCATGAAAAGTGATCTCTGGCAAAGATAACAGGCAGCAGCTGAGACAAACATTTGAACTCTTCAGCTGCTGGTTCCTCTAGTCAATGGAGGTGAATGCTGAATTGGCAACACAAGGTTGTTTCAAATGCTGACAATTTTAAAAAGGTTTAAGTTACCTTAACTTTCCCCAACTACAAAAACATAGGAACAAAAGGGAACCAATGGCAGCTTGTATGACCTGAAGTATGAAACACTTTGCATAAAGCAAGTAGAACATGGTTCTTTGTTTAAATCAACCATAAAAAGAAAAACATTTAAAAATTAGGTCTTCACAAAAACCTGTAAACTTAAACCAGTAATATACTACACTAAGAAAGGTGAGTATATAAAATAGCCCTGTTTCCTGACTAGTCTGGAATTTTCCAACACTATAGTTACTCCTGGGGGAATTCTGCACCACTTCTGAATTCATGTCCCACCACAGAAAATAAATTCTGCCAGAGAAGCACTGCCGTTATACCTTTCGCCCAACAGGGGCTGCTATGGCACCAGAACAGAGGGCAGCTGGTTCACCTGGTGTAGCAGCCAGCAGCTAATAGGGAGGAGAAGAGGCTGCATTCCTCACAGTGACCTGCCTGCAGGGCCAGGTGAGGAGGCACAGGATATGGAGGGGAGGACAGATAGAGCAAGACACACAAGGCTTGTGGGGAGGGGGTCTGGGAGCAAACTAGGGTTCACAAGAGCTAGTGAGGGGGACAGACTGGGGCAGGGGCTGAATGGGAGTGGGAGTGCAGGGACATATGGAGACAGGGCAGATATGCCTGACTGAATGGGAGAGGCTAGGGGTCAGCCAGGGACTGCATAGGAGACTCCCCAACTCCCTAACAATTCCTCCCCACAAAAAAAACTGTTCCATACTTCTGCCACCCACACCCAACAACCCTCTAGGTTCACTTTCAGGCTCCTGTCCACCAATTACTTCCCTTTCCCTCAGCCCCTCTGTTACCCTTGACGCCCTCAAGCCTTTGCGCTGCTTCTGAGGGATGCAGGAAATACCTTTCTACATTGTAGTTTAAATGAACTATTACTCAAAGTTCTGTATTAATATGTTTGTGAGGAATATATTTGTCAAAAAACACTTCTTGAATCTTTTTGTTGTCTGTATTGTTACAGACCTACTTGCTGACAGGTATTGTGAAATAAATAATTGAAACTGGTGTGATTATACTGTGTTATTCTGAGAAATAAATTATGCAGAATTTTAAAATATTTTGCACAGATTTTTCAATTTTTTAGTGCAGAATTCCCCGAGTACACACTGTGTGAATATACAGTGTAACCTTACATTATGTCACAGAACTGTATTTTTAACCCACAGTGTCTTATTTGTGGTTACTTACCCAACTGAACACTTAGTTCAACTCCAATCCAGATTCCAGGTGAAAAATCCACTGGTCCAATGTATCTCACTGTGCCTGTCTTATTACTTCCTACACACACTTGTTCTCCCACTGCCACCCAGCTAGGCAAAGTGTGGGCTTGGTCTGCAGAAGCACCATCTTCAGAGTCAGAAACATCTAAATGGTCCTTTGTAATATAATCATTAAGGGAAGAATCAGGATATGTCTGACAGTATGAAGTCTCTTTTACTAATACAGAAAACAGAGGGTTTTCAGTAGCATTTGAGAGCTGGTAACCCATAGCCACAGATTCCAGCTGGCCTAAGCGAATGCCCTCTTTGTAAGTGTTTTGTGATAAATCTGAGGCACTGTCCACCCCAGCAGTTGGTATTTCTTTCCTTCCATTGGAGGAACCAGTGGAACATAACTTTGGATCTATTGACTGGTCAAAGTCCTTTCCATCTTCAGCTCCCATGAACTCTGTAAATGAATGATCTTCGAGAACATCTGAAGTGTGCTCAATTGTTGCTTCCCGGGAAGAAAACTCAATTTTGTCTCGCATGTTTTTGCTAGTTGAGGAATCTAAACCTGAACAAGATCTAGCTCTTTGTAACATCTCAGAGTTTTTGTCAGTGGTATTTACGGATGGTAGAATCTCTTTTGCTAAGGCACTGTTTTCTTTGAGTGGTGACACATGTATCTTATCTTTAGCTAGGCCCCTTTCTGGAAATTCCTTGTTCAAAGATCTCAAATCATATGCCAGACATGGTCCTGAATGATCACTGGAGTCCAAATCCTTCATCTGATTGGCTAGCTGGTCTGTGCTATCACTACAGGGAACAAGCATGTCAGACAGTGTGGCATTAGAGGCACTGTGCGAAAAGTAGCCACTAGTAATACTGCTAGTGGTGGGGCTGCGGGATACTTCTTTCTCAAGGACACGAGAATTCATGAAGTCTGTTTTTGTGGAAAACCATTCTCTGTTCTCCAGACTAGCATTGTAAACACTGAAGTCAGCAAACTCCTCAGGTACGTAAGGCTGAAAATTATGAAAACCCTGTGAGCTTATCTGCTTTTTATTAATGGCCTCCAACTCACTGTCCTCTTCATCAGAGTCCTGCAAAAATTAGACATTTCACACAGGGTTAGCTCTATGAAATATTTTCTAGATTAAAGTTTCAAAAAAAATTCTCTTCATTGATTTAAGTGCTATCCCACATCTTACGTTGTGTGATACTCCAAATTAATTTGTCTCCTAAATATCAAAAGAGTGAAGAAAAATGATTGTACATCCTTTAAACAAAGCATGAGCCACCTCTGAACAGCAATTAATGCCTGAGTAACCAATAGAGAAAAAGAAGCCACTGAAAGTGCTACGCAATCAATATTCTCAAAGCTGCTCATTTTAATGAAATTCAGAAGGTGTCCAAAATATTTGTACCTCTGAATTTATATGTAAATAGACCAAACAAGTATCACTTAATGAGTCGTGTTCTGAGACACATATTGAGTATAAAACAGGTTTTTATCAAATCTTGTTCCTGGAAACCATATAATACGCTACAGTTCTTTTCATGTCATAGACCATGTATAAATGCATTCATTTTAGAGAGTAATCTATTTATGATAACTTCATCACACAAAGATATATTTTTAAGTTTTTATAAAACTTTTGTACATGGCAAGTTAGTGCACAGCAACCCAGAGAATGAATCCACAGTACACTGGCTTGTCTTGTACTAAGTTGCTACATGAACACAGTATGAGTTCTATAGTGCAGCTTAACATACTTTCTAAGGCTCTTCTAGAACTTTCCTGCACCACCCCACCATATAAAAATGTTCACCTTCTCAAAATGTAAAAGTAAACTCTTAGAGGGGACAAAATTCAGAAAATCTCAAAGTACTTTAGATTTGGAATTATGGAAATATCTTAAATAGTTTACTATTTCTGTTTTTGAAATTCTTTTTAATCTCAGTCATAAATCTTCATCACCCAAGCGAAAAAAGCAAGCATACATTTTTTCACTGGTTTAGTTGCTATACTATATTCTTCTTAAGTGCCAATGCATAACTTTTTGTGCAAGGGGTATTTTGATAGAGAAAAGCATGGATCAGTTACCAAGAAACACAGGACATCAGTTTAAATTTTAGAAATACAGTTTAAAAAAAACCCCACATTTGTTTCAGCACATAACACTAACATATCTACTGTAATAGTGGTAGTCTTGAACTGCAGAACATAAGCATCATCCCTCATGGTGTATAGCATTCATTTCTCTAACTGTAGAATACTGACTTTAAAGATCCACATTGTAAACTACAAAAGACTGCTCATTATGCAATGCTATCTAACAATGTTCCTACAGTACTACTACTACTACTACACTAGGTCCACTTTAATATATTTAAAATGACACCCTTTACCTGCATAATTTGTCATCCTTACTCAACTGACTTCGTCAATTATAATATCATTAAGGTACACAAAAAGAGGCCTGAAATGATTCCTTGATCCAGCCAAACACTTAAGCACATGCTTCTAAGATGTTCTAATTGCAGGGCTACAAGAGTGATCTGTGACTGGCTCACTGATTTCCCATCCCTTGCCTCAAGCAGATTCAACAGAGGAGAGAATCTGGGCCAAAATGTTTGCTTTTCTAATTATTTTATGTTTATTGATTGGATTATTTCCACCATAGTCATCCAAATGTCTCAAACACTAATGACTTCATCCTCAATGCCCGTGTGAGGCAGGAACATATTATTAAACCCATTTTAAAAATGGGGAAAATGAGGCACAGAGACTAGAGCAATTTGTCCAAGATAATATAGAATGCCTATGGTAGAGCTAGGAAGAGAACCCAGGTCTTCCTAGTCCACTCAGATGCCTTGTCCAAAAAAGACCATCTGACCTTTCCTTCAGTTTTCATTTGAGTGTGTTTTTATAAGACTTTTTTTAAAAAAATTCTGCACTCAGAGCTCAGAATTTTTTTAAAAAACATTTATTTTAGGTATTTATACTGTGCCCCATCACTGTACTATCTAAGCACTAAACATGGTACAAGTAGTACTAGTGCTAATGTCACTTATAGCCTGTTTGAAATACATTATTAAATAAAGCTATGGAACTTTAGAAAAGCATACAGAGCAACCAGTTTGTTCATTTTGTTAATTTCAGAAAGCAGCAAGTCTCCAAATGTCCTCCGAGGCACATATTTAGAAGGCCACACTTATGTATATTTGATTAAGTGGTCACTCTCAACCACAAGAGAGTTTTCAAAGTGAATTTTTAGAAACTTCCTACATGGTTTGATCCTTATTAGTGATGAACATTATTAATCATGACACTTTTTTGTAATTCGATTCTCCTTAAAATTTTAGCCTGTCACCTATACAGTGCTCAATATATATAGAAAACCAATTGTATGAGTAACTCAAATAATGTCATTGCCAATGGAGAACTGGATCCTGGGTTGAATAAATTCTGCAAGTCATTAAAATTTCACTGATGGGGAAAATTGTTTAAATGTTTTAAGGCAGGTGGTCCTACTGGTTTGGGTATGTCTGAGCTGATTATAAAAGCTATGCAGATTTCAGCTCTATTACTATTTGGTCAGGTGATATTTTGTTGTTTTTTTGGAACAGCATTAGCCACTCTTAACGATTTCATATGTATAAATTTCAATAAGGATTTTATTTTTAAAGATTTTACTTACTGATGTTTGGTCTGGAGGCTGGTGGCAATACTACAGAGTGTCATGTGAAAGATGTGGGATTGATTTCTGCTCCTATTACCTTGTTCTTCAGGGGTGAAACCCTGACTCCACCAAATCAACAGCAAAATTCTTATCAACTTCAATGAGACCAGGATTTCATTCCATGCCTTAAAATAGACAAAACTACAAAAAGCCACTATACTTCCACGGGTTGAGAAGTTGTCACCTCTTATAATCTAAGCAAAACTGGCCTTGGCCAACATTGGATAATACCCCTTCCATGTACATGCATAGTGTGTAAAACATGTCTGTTTTGTGCATCACAGATTATCTGATATTTTATCTCCTATGAAACTTTTTCAGTAGCTTTGCTTACACTGTCTCCCTACATTTTTTATTTAATATTTTTCCTGTTAATTTTCTTTCCTTTAGAAGAAATTTATTAGGTACTCCAAAGCTAATATTCTAACAGCATCTTTTACTCTACTTCCTTACACTTATGTGCAATGTTCTTTTCTTACATGGTCACACATTATGCTGCAGAGACAGTACTGAAAAATGTTATACACGTATGTTTAAGAGTCGAAGAAAGTGCAGATATTATAAATCATAAGCATACAGTTCAATTTATTTTTAGTATTATTAGATAAGTATTTTAAGAGCATAAAATATTTTTTCTTCACGCTTTATGAGCATCTATGGTTATAGAAAACAGTTTATAATAGCTGAATAGCATATCACATGCCTACAGTTGTGATATCATAGAGTAAAAGACCCTTCAAATAACACATACCACCAAAAGGGACAGAGTTAGGCTTATTTTCAAAACATTAAAGGAAAACGCTGTTTTCCTAGCAAATATTGTATGTTTGCTGATAACATATCTAGTTGAACATGAGCTACCGCACAATTTTCCATAGGAAGGCTAGTTTCTCATTTAGATTATATTATCAACAAAAAAGAACCAAAAAGGGAATCCCCAAAGAACATGCTTGGAAAGGAGCATCAGCCAGATGTCAAGGAGAGTGAAAGAAGCCAGCAGCACCAAAAACAGACTCAAGAGAAATGGTAAGAAGCATGTGTCAGCAGAAATTAAGGAGAAAGAACTGCAAGGGGAGCAGCAATAGCACAGGGATTCAGAGAATGAGAAATGACAACACAGTAAAACTGTGATATCTTGCTGACGTAAAGAGCCTTTTATGCCGTCTTTGAATTTAGCAGAGATAATTCCAAATATCTGAAAGCAGTGAAATTCTTAATTTAGGGGTCACAAATAGCCCTTAGACTCCCCGCTATTGTGTTACTAATTTCAAACAAGGCACACATTATTTAGTGATTATGCCACTGGTGCTTTACATTTAATTTTCACAGCACCAAGATTATTGCCAACCATGGATGTGAGATCTGCTGGAACAAAACTAGAACAAGATTAGAAATGTTAATTGCAAACGATTTTGAAATGCCCACACAATATTCAAACATTTAATCTGACTTTATTTCATGCCACTACACACTTGTATTGCAGCACATACATACAATATAGGCCAGTTAACCAATGTTTTCGGTTTAATGGCATATTGCCTTGTTTTTTCGAAGATTAAATCCTTAATGTTAATATTGTTTGTGGTTCAAGGTCTATTTATTTTTCAGTATTACGAAAGGAAGATAAAAAGACAAATATCAAAACTATATCCCTCCACAGAATGTGAGAATTTCTGAACCAGGCCAATCAAATGCCATGTAAACATGTTTAAAAATGTGCAGCACTTTACCCTAGTAAAAAAAAAACAAAAAAAAACAACAAAAAAAAAAAAACAGCTGTCCATTTTGTAAGTACATAATTCTTGTTATTTATGTATAGACTCATCCTGCAAGATGTTGCTGGGGTGTCATATCTGATGTGGCACTCAACTATTCACAGATTCAGGTTTATGGTGCCAATTAGCAGCTTCTTTTAGAACTGTAAACCTGCCAATTTAAACCAGCTGAAGACCTGGCCACATTAATTACACCAGTCTATGTGTGATGGAGGAATCAGTCATAGTGTTTGTTGTTAGCTGAGAATCTTCATTGTGAGTCAGGTGGAGGGGATCAGATTGGCTGAAGTTTAGGGGAGTGGACAAACAAGCTATGAATATGAAGCCTGCCATAACTCAAACACCCGGCTTAGCCAAAGGTTTGCTCTGGCTTGTAACAGCCACTCCTGCCAGGTTCAGGTACAATTCTATTTTAGCTTTGAAAGATTTAGCCTACCCTGGGAGCGCACCCTCAGCACAACCTCCCATAGCACTGGGAGTTTTATTTTAGTTCTGGGAAGCTATACTGTTAAGAAGTTGTTAGGGAATTTGTGCAACTTAAGTTATTTCAGTCTCTATGGTACCTTTAAATTATACATTTTTCTAATGGACACCTTGAGTTTTAACTTTCCTTTCTTCCCTTCAAGGTATCCAAATCAATGACCCACAGTTCACAAGTGCTAATGACTGACACACACTATGCTATAGAACTGAAACATTATGTAGAAGAAAAAAAAATCAGCTACTGCCCATGAACAACCACCATTTTTCAGATGTAAACACCAAAAGGCCAAGTCTACTTCAGTGTAAGGGCCTATAAAATTTCATTAAAAACCACATCCAGACAAGCCAAGCCATACTAGAGCTATACAGTAGGAATGCAAGAATTTACAGAATAGGAGGAATTTTTGGCAGCACATGCTTTGAGGCCTACAGCAGGGGTGGGCAAACTACGGCCTACAGGCCACATCTGGCCCACGGGACCATCCTGCCCAGCCCCTGAGCTCTGAGCCAGGGAGGCTAGCTCCTGGCCCCTCCCCTACTGTCCCCTCTTTCTCCCACAGCCTTAGCGTGATGCGCCAACAGCACTGTGGGGGCAGGGGAGACACTCCACGCTTCTATGGGGCAGCGTGTCTAGTTCCAGCCGAGTCACGCGGATGCCAGAGATGCTGCTCTGAGCGGCATGGTAAAGGGGTCAGGGTCTGGGAGTTGGATAAGGGGCAGGGAGTGATGGGGGGAGTCAGGGGACAGAGGGAGGTTGGATGGGGCAGAAGTTCGGGGGTGGGGGCGGGATGTGGAATGGGGGGTTGGATAAGCAGCAGGGAGTCCCGGGGGTCTGTCAGGGGACAGGAATGTGGATGGGGCTAGGGCAGTCAGAGGACAGGGAGCAGGAGGGTTTAGATAGGGGTTGGGGTACTGGGGGGAAGGTTAGGGGCTGGGGTCTCAGGAGGGGCAGTCAGGGGACAAGCAGCAGGGGGATTGGACAGGTCGGGGGCTCTGAGGGGGGCAGGAAGTGGGAGGGGGTTGGATGGGGACCTTCCCTACCCAGCCCTACATACAATTTTGCAACCCCAATGTGGCTTTCGGGCCAAAAAGTTTGCACATCCCTGGTCTACAGGACTGTTAAACCTCTCCCTCCCAACAGTTTTCAGGTTTTGAATTTGCATACCAACTTTCAGACTGAAGCAAGTGCTAACAGCCAAGTCCTACAGCCATGCCATACAAGAAAAATGCTGAAACACCTTTCACAGAAGCTGCGGTAGTGGGAATAGCATTTAAAAATTTAACCAGGCAACTGAAAAATAAATGATTTCCACAATCTAAAAATGGTGAAGACAGGATTTTCTGTTAATTAAGAGCTGCAATCTTATTATAGCCCCAGCACTTCAACATCAGTCAACTTGAAGCTTTCAAAATGGGCCCACCACTAAATGCAAGATAACTTACACCAAATGGGATCATTCCGTTTACTTTGATGTACAGTCACAAAATCTGAGTATATTAGAAAGATTTCAACATGATTTGCTAAAAGTATCTTTATTCTATTTCACCATTTGCACACTGCAACCCTTAAAACTGTTTTTTCCCCCCTGAGAAGTTATACACGAGTGATCGAAGAATCAACTAAGTTACTGCAAATTATAGATTATATTTACAAGAAAACAACAGTACATTATAAACAGCCAGTTTAAAATTTAAAAACACCAAATGCACATCACCTTCCCCCCACTGTAGCTGTAGCATAATAGTCCGTGAAAGAACCTTAAAACCACCACCAGGCATTATGACAGAAACAGATACAAACTTACAATCTTTTCTTCATGTATGCTATTGTTTTCTATTGGCATGCTGCTGGCATTACTTCCTGAGGGCACAACACAGCCAGCGTTATGTACCTGAGGTGAAGGCATGCTCTGAAAATGTTAAGACATACAACACATCACACAAAGGAGACACTGACAGCTGAATACAGTATTATATCCATGCAAGTTAGAAAGAGACACGGACATCTTACTGAAGTGAAACACATAGGTAGACCACATACCGTACCATGGTTCAAGTTAATACAGTTAACGAGAAATTTGTGCAATCTTCTGAATGGTGTTTTAGGTTAGAAATAAGGTGTCAGTTATGGATATCCTAAAAACACCACTTTGAAAAAATACTGCCACTGTTTCATAAAAAAAAATATTCAAGGGACATATTTTTTAATCAAATAAAAAATGAATATCATTGTTTAAAAAAAAAAAAAAAAAGAACCAATTCACTCCATACAAAAATCCTTACCAAAAAAGTGATACTGGCTCAGTTCCAATGAAAGAGAGCAACACTTGAAGCACACACCAGTCATTACCAACACAGGATCACAAAGTTTTCATGCTATGGATACATGCTACAAACCATTAGCTAGGTACAGCAATTTACTCTTTACTCATAAAGAAAGAAAGATTCAGAGTTTTGCTCTACTAAAAAAAAAAATAAAATAAATTACCTCTTGACTAAGCAGAGGTCGAGTTTCGAGAGGGATCTTTTTTTTATGTTCCTCTTTTACAGGCATTAAGGGTTTGAAAAACTTTGGAGGCTGAGGAGAAAATGCTTTAAAAGGGCTGGCCATTAAGGCATGAGGATTCTCCGATATACAACCTAAGGGAAGAGCAAAAACACAGTAGTTCAGTTGTGTGTAGTTATTGCTCCATATTCTTAAGTGCAAAGAGAATAATGTATAATCAGGAAAGGTCAAACAGCATATTAGGAAGGTTACAAAAAGAGTGAAACTGTGGCATTTAACCACTGGCCCAAGTAGAGGGTGGAACAGAGCTTCGTGGGGGAGGGACTGTTAAGGAACAGTCTCATGGATAGGACTGCAGGTTGGGACAGGCTGCTCCCTCCAGGTTGATGCAGAAACTCCCAATTTCCCCTTTCCTCCTCTGTCACAAGAGAGATCCACTGTCCTTCAAATCACAATTACCAGATCTTTGCTTCCTCTGTCTCAGCGTTCCCCTGCTTGGCTCCCTGATGTTGCTCTGCACTGGAGCTAAGCCTACATTCACACACTATGTGACAGAATCAAGGAAGACCCAAAGAGAATTTAAAAAGTGGCCTATAAGCATGTGTAGCTCTTTGCCCTGCTCTGTACTCCCCATGGAATCCATACCTGTACTCCCCAATCACAATATCATGCTACAATCTGATCCAAAGCAAATAAATTGTTGATGTATAAGTAAAAAGCAAGCAACCAGGACATCTATGGAATCAGTGTTAGTTTTGAAGTGATAACTTCCCATAAAATCAATGACACGGTAACTAATTTTTTTAAATGCATAAAACGATATAGAAACCTCTTTTTTGTTCTTTCCAATCCTCCTTATTTTGGTTCTCACTTCTTTTTTCCTTGTTCTTGTGCTTCTTCAAGACATTTGTCTCTTCTTTTTTCCTTCTTGGAGGTCTCTTCCTCTTTTTCTCTCCTTGCTTCCATACTATCTCAGTTAGGTTCTTCACTAAGCAGGTACTTTTCCAGAGTATAGGCTCTGTGCACTGCACATGAACTTTGAACCCTGCATTTTATTTTTAATCTCTTGTTGCAATATTTTGCTTTTTGCTCTAAGAGCAATTTAAAAGGCATATATATATACATATATATATGAAAGACTTACCACCAGCATCTTTATTTCTGTGAGGGGAATCCCTCGGTAAAGTACCATAACATGATACATCTTGATAACTGGAAGAACAGTCGGATATATCGGGGTGGCTTTCTGACCAACCCTAAGGAATTTTTAAAAATGCATGCTAATCAAGACAAAAAATAAACTAATAGGCAAAGTCAAAGTTCAAAAGTTTTTAATTACTGCACCTTCGCAATTTTCAAGTTTTCGGTTTAACTGTGTTACTGCATACATTTTCTGGTTACAAAGTATTAATTAGTCAACAGCACACAGCAGTCAGACACATGGGTTAAAATAACAAAGACTGTGTCTACAGTGCAGTCAAAGATGTGACCGCAGCGTTTGTAGACATACTGACGCTGGCTTTGATCTAGCTAGCTTAAATAACAATAGCAATCAAGCCATGGCAGCACAGACTAGGAGTGCATACCCAAGGCTCCCCGAGAGGGCTGTACAGCTAATACTTCCACCACAGCTGAACTGCTATTGTTGTTCTAGCTACCTGGAGCAAAGCTAGCTAGGGTGCTGTAGTCAGCTACTGCAATATACACATACTGAAAGGCAGCCTACACATGTGAATCTTACCCTAAACTTGCAAGGAAAGAATCAAGTTCAGAGAAGTTCCACTCAGCCTAAGCACTCCTACCTCTGGGTTGGGAGACAAACAGCTCCTTGCAGCATTCTTTCAGACTCTCTATTGAACACTCACCTCCAACCACTGCTCACCCCCTTTCCTATCTATGCAGGTAGCTTTAACAGCTTGAGATCTCTTTTATGTTAGGCTCAGGTCTGAAAAAAAATAAATCTGCTAGCCTGGCAGAAGCCAGGGAGGTGGGTATCTCCCAATTAATAGTTCCCCACTGTTCTGTTAAGAACCCCTGTTATTTTTTCAGGAGATATATCTTATCTCTGCTCTGTCAGTTTAATTTCCTGTTTGTTTCCCCCTAATAACCTCCTTTGATTTAAATCCATGAAGTTATGCAAAATTAATATCCAGAAGATAAACTGAGGTATATATAATATTCACAGAAACAACACTGAAAGCTCTCTCATTCTCTAAAAAAACATCCTAGAGACTACTTCCTACTTACTCTTCCCGACAGCAGAGACGAGAATCCTATTTACATTGACCAGAGACACCATAGTAGAGTCTGCTTGCAATAATTATTTTAAAATATGGTTATTCTTATCGTTGTTTCATCGACAGTATGACTAAGCCTAGGACCTCAGTCACATTGACCTGCACAGGAAGTTGACTGGCTCTAAGGATAAGTTCTAAATTCTCCTACATCTTTTCAGTCTCCCTCCCTTAGTTATGTCATGTCAGTTTCTAACATTATGCTTTACTTAAGTTATAAATAAGTATAATCCAAATTACTAAAAATGGCATACCTAAATGAAAACAAATAATATGAATCCAAGATTCAGATAAGGATACATTTCTGCTATGGTGCTTTTTTTGTTTGTTTTAGAAAAACAAGAAAATTGAAGATTTGTGAAGTTTATTTTTCTGAAAATCCAAATTTACATACCTTATCATCTTCATCACAGCCAAAAAGCTCTAATCGGCTTGAGGATACCTAGAAGACACAAGTGAACAGGTATGACAAAATATCTTGTGTTCATAGATTCTTAGATTATAAGACCAAAAGGGACCTTTTTGATCATTTAGTCTGACCTGCTCTATGTGTCTACATCAATGATGTCATCAGCTAGCAGAAGTGCTGTTTTAAATGCATAGTAGAATGAATAAAGTAAGTACAGGGCAAGTCGTATTCATAGATGTCATAGGGATCTACAAGACCTTTCATAAAATTTACTAAAAAAAAATGAAATCAATTGTTTAAAAGTGAAAACTAAAATTTCTGGGCAGACTGTTTTGACCACACCAGTGTAATGCAGGGATTTTGAGTGGGCACCTGAGACCAAAATACACCTGATAGAAGGCGATACAAATTTTAAATAAAATCTTTTTTTTTTTTTTTTGCTATTAAATACCCAATTTCCCCTTCATAATGACAGTTCTAGAGCTTCTACTACTACTAGCTCAGAATTACATAGACACTTGGTGTGATAATGATTAGGAATCTTTTTAACCACTCCATAAATAAAGACAGACCCATGTAGCACTATTTCAGAAAGAGTTTCTTACATTGTGGACATTTGGTGTGCTGATGCTCCTCCGTATGTGTCTTGCCTTAGTAGAGAGTGCTTCTTTCACTGTGACTGCCTGTGAAAAGATGGAATATTTTGTCTAATTCACGAAGCTATAGTTCCTCTACACAGCAGCATGTTTAAGACAAGATTTGTCCATTTTACAGAAGTCCATACTTGCGTCATTCCACATATCGTGCTTTTGCAATCTATCTAGACTTTTTTAAACCTTATTTTCACCACAAACACCTCCTAAAAATCAACCCAGTCTTAAGATTTCCTTTGGATCTCCTTTCCTTGCTACTTGCCTGCCTTAGTCGTTCAAGGCTTAGAATGTTCTCCACCTGCAACACGCCACGTGTATATTTCTCTATATAAGTTTCACCATCAGAGGTACCCTCATTCTCAGTTCTTGCTGCCATCAGGGCCAGAGTCTCACGGTCCTCAATTTCCTCTGTAGCCTACAATTATAAATTGTAAGATTTTTTTAAAATAGATACTTTTTTTGAGATCCACTGATTTAAATGCAGCATGATTCAATTATTCAGAATCTCTCAGTCTTGAGAACTCGACTGATTAATGCTCCCTTTATAGAACTAAGATTGTCCAGCATCTATATTGATATAGAAGGAAGAATATAACAACAGCCCCATGGTGGGGAAAGCTCTCCATATTTATCAGACACCACATCTCCCACCAAATGTGACTGTTTAACCTAAAAAATAAAAAGGGTGTCTGTAATGGGTTAACTATTTCATGACTATTAACTCTTCCTTCCTAATTCTTAATTAGTCTGTGTAATCTTCATAGATTGTAAACTGTAATCATTATTATGTGAGGGTAGCAAGATGGATGAGGTAATATCTTTGATTGGAATAACTTCTGTTGGTGAGAGAGACACGCTTTCAAGTGCTCTTTTTCATATTACACCCTTTCATATTTATTTTAATTTTCAGATGACCTAGTTCAGTGGTTCTCAACACAGGGTACATGTACATGTGGGGGTACACAGAGGTCTCCAGGGGGTACATCAACTCATCTACATATTAGCCTAGTTTTACAACAGGCTACATAAAAAGCACTAGCAAAGTTAGTACAAACTAAAATTTCATACCATTACTTGTTTATACTGCTTTATATACTATACACTGAAATGTAAGCATAATCTTTATATTCAGATTTATTTATTTTGAAGTTATATGGTAAAAATGGTGAAGTAAGCAATTATTCAGTAATAGTGTGCTATGATACTTGTGTATTTTTATGTCTGATTTTATAAGCAAGTAATGTTTAAGTGAGGTGAACCTTGAGGTACACAAGACAAATCAGACTCCTGAAAAGGGTACAATAGTCTGGAAAGGTTGAGAACCACTGTCCTAGTTGTTCTGAATGAGGAAAATCTATATCAAAAGTTATTTTCCTTTAAAACCCTGGGTTTTTTAAAATGAGTTTAAAACTAGGTACTAGTCTTATATACATAAATATTTATAATAATGTTGTACAAAGAAAATAAATTTTAAAAATGTCTGTAATAGTTTGTTTAAATCTGATACCCAAACTCTCAGTCCAGAAAGTAAAAAAGTTAACTAAATCAATAAAATCTCCCATCAGACTAGATCTTCTACATTCTACACATTATTCAAATAAAAACTTATATTCAGATTAATTTGGCATGGAGGAATTCAGATGTACAACTAACAAGTTCTTTTCATATCAACAAAAACTGAATATTCAGTTCCCACCCAAACAATATATCCTGCCCCAAAATATCATTCTGCACCCTTAACAGATTGTAAAGAAGTGCAGTATAATTTACCTTTGGTATATTGGATACTATTTCATAGGTCACACCGCAGGAATAAAATACATTTTTCAAGGATATTCTCCTTTTCAGACTCTGGGTAAAACTCTAGAAATATAAAAGAATTTTAAATTACTGTATCCACAATGGTAATTTTTAGCATATAATTTTATTGTTTTGCATACTTTAATGGTTAAAAAAACCCTTCTTAACATTTGTAAGTTTATTAACTTTTTGATGCTTCTTCCTGGTATGAAGCACTCATGTGTTTCCACACTTAAGGGCCCAGGTTCTCCATTGCATTGCCATTTGTGTAGGTTTCTTTACATTTGTGAAAAATATAAATTGAGAGTATAAACTGCAACCAAATGAGAATTTTACACCTTCTTTGCACAGGCATAAATGTCTACACAATGAATAGGACAATTGAGAATCAGATCCCAATACATTTATTGCATGGATGTCAATCTCTCTCATTCTCTGGACCATAGGCTGCAAAATAACTTGGAAAACTTGTCTTTGACCATGTCTCTAGGATGATGAAGAGAAAATTATCCACCTTGTAGAGTAACGATGGTTAAAGTTCCCTGCCTAGAGAAGAAAGAGGGTGAGTGGGCACCAGTGGCAAGAGACTTTCCTTGTGCAGTAACGATGGGTCTTCAAAATGTGTGTCCCTATGGGTGCTCCACTATAGGTCTATGTGCGCCCCTGCACTGTCGATCACAGAATTTCAATAGCAGCACGTACAGCTCCCCACCTGCCATGAAACTAGCTAGCATGTGGAAGAATTTCTCCTTCAGTTGCTTCTCTACCACAGAGTCAACCAGTGGAACTCTGAAGTAGAGGGCAGGAGGGAGGGTCATGAAGCACCCATAGGGGGACACATCTTGAAGAACATAAGGTGTGTAACTTCCTCTTTTTTGAGTAGAATCCCTATAGGTACTCCAGAGCTGGAGCACCCATGGAAAAAAATTAGTGGGTGCTTAGCACCCACCAGCAGCCAGCTCCCCTCCCCTCACAGCGCCTCCTGTCCACCAGCAGCCCCACTGATCAACTCCTCTCCCTCAGCACCTCCCACCCTCTGTGATCAGCCCTTCCATGGTGTGTAGGAGGTGCTGGGAGGAGGAATAAGTGGGAACAAGGGGGACAAGATTTGCTTGGGGGTACAGAACTGGGTGTGAAAAGGTGGGGCAGGGCTTGCAGCAGAAAGAGGTGGGGCGGGGATTTGGGGAAAGGGGTTGGGTCGGGACAGAGCTGGGGGCAGATTAGAGGGTTGAGCACCCCCCCCTCCCCCGGGACTTGGAGCACCCCCACCCCCGGGGCTTGGAGGAAGCCGGCACCTGTCATACAGAAGTCTTGAACTGAGAGTCTGAAGCTACATCACTCACAATGGCATAATGTTCTGTGAAGTTATGTGCAGATGCCCATGTAGCTGCCCTGCATATCTCTGATATGGGGATACCCTTAGAGAGGGCAAGCGACAAAGAGAGTGACCTTGTGGAACGCGTGCATACTGAAGATAGATGTGTTCCCCCACTGTAATTGGTAGCAGAGTTTAATACACCCAGAGACCCACATGGAGAGCCTCTGAGCTGACATCACTGCACCTTTTGTCCTATTCACAACTGAAAGGAAGAGCCTCGGAGATTTCTAAGTAGAAGGCTAAGGCTCTCCACACATTGTACATATTGAGGATGGTCTCTCTTATCCATATGAGGTTTTGGGTAGAATTTTAGGAGTTAAATGAGTTGATTCATGTGAAATGCAGAAGTGATTCTGGAAGTGAACTTCAGGTGCGATGTGAGTGTAAAAGAGGGATGTGCTATCAAAGCTGCTATCTCTCCTATCCTTCTGGCAAAAGTGATGGCAATGAGGAAAAATGAGCAACTGTGGCCAAGTGAACTTTCAGCAAGCTAACAGAGACATCCAATTTCTTTAAGGGTAACAAAGAGTCCAGAATCGTCAAGAAGGTAGATGAAAAGTGGGTGACATCCTTGGGTTGGTAGCATGTCTAGAATCTCTTCCATTTCTGTAGGTAGGTGCAATGAGCAGCACCCTTCCTACTGTGCAATAGTACCACCCATACTTTCTCCAAGCAGGATGCCTCTATGTGCGGGCAACATGAAGAAGCTGTGCTGTGCATTTCCTGGTACTGACTCTAGGTGGCTTCACGCCATTGGTACGGAAGATACTGATAGAGCTAGAGAACATTTCTGGCTTGATCTGGGTTCACTATGGCAACTCAAAGATCGTTTCTTACCACTCTTAAATGAGTAGCTCGTTTCCTTAAAATTACATGCCCCTGACAAAGAAGATTGCGCTGATATCTCACATTCTGGTACTCCAGAAATTGAAGGACCAACTCCATCAGCAGGAGTTTTAGCCTTAACTCTCTGTCGTTCCTTGGACCTGGGTTTTAATTGCTGGCACCAACCACGCTTTTATGGATTGTGCTTCTCCTCAAGGCAGGGAATAAATGCCTGTTCATGCTGGCTAGCCCTGTGGCAGACGTGGAGCCGTGCATGCACAGGCAGGACGGACTGCTATTGATTTTTCCAATCGACAGCATTATGGTGCACATACACCTACAGTGGAAAATCCATAAGGACACTGCTCAAAGAAGTGTAATTTGATTCCTAACAGTTAATTTACATAGCAACCACAATTTCCATACTGTAGGCTGTTGGCAAAAGTATTATCTTGTTCTATGCTCTTTGTGGAACCTCAATCAACAGTGAATTTTTTCACCACTAACTGAAATTTTCTCATTTAAGAGACCGTTTTACATAAATGAGGCTTAGGAGCCAAGAAAAATAAGCCAACTGCAAAATGGAATAATATTAGGGCAAGAAAAAGACATCAGTAAAATGAAGAGCTATATAAGCAGATGTGAACATACAAATAAATGCCATTACCTGCTTGTTGTAAATATTGGCTGCAATCCTTTTACGCAGTACTAATTCCATAGCAGCAGGATGACTAAGTTGCACAGTGATCTTCACTATTAAGTAAATCCTCTCATTTTGTGGTGTTACCCTGTTCAAATGCACTGAATCATGGACAGAAGAGTCCCAAGCAGCAGTGGCTGAAACCTAAGTGGACAAATTGGGTAGTGAAATAAAAGGAGAAAAATAAAATTAATGTCAATTACTTAAGTTTAAAATTTACCAGAATTTAACAAGAAATAGTAACACCATTCATGAAAAAAAAACAAGAGCTGTAGTGGGCACTTTAGGAGCAGAAGTGTTGTGGGTGCATTAGGATCTGAAAGGCCACAATGGAGCATTTGATCCTGATGCAGTGCAGAGCCCATGTGTACTGGGGGTCTATACACAGCTGCAAGCAGAGGGTTAAAATGGAGAGAGGGACGACAGATTCACTGCTACATGAATCCTCTGGTCATTGCTTACTTGGGACTTGATCAAAAGCTCAGTGAACTCAATTGGCATTGGACTAGGCCTTCGCAGAGGGGCACACAAATGCCTCTGCATCTTCCATCCTGTGGAAAATCTTTTCCTTCCAAAGGCATCCCCACTAACACCCAGCCAAGTCATTCATCCTGAGAGCTGATCTCACGATATATGCCTAAATGCGTTAAGATGGAAGGTGGAACAGGTGAAAATCAAGTACAGCTCCAGATTTAATCTACATTTATATAGCGCCTTTCACTTTGAATGGTCCCAAACCTTTTACAAACAAACATGACCCACAACAGGGAAAAATCAATTTATTAGTTTAGGAATTAAGGCCTTATTTAGTTTGGAAGACATTGTAGTGACTAGAGCAGGGGTCTTCAAACTTTTCCCCCCGAGACCCCTTTCCGCGGAGGGAAAAGTCTGGCGGCTCCCGGGGGGGTATGTCCGCCGAAATGCCGCCGCAGAAAGTGGAAGCTTCCACTTTCCGTGGCAGCACTTCGGTGGGACCAAAATAGCCCACCCAGGAGTTCAGCGGTCTCCCGGGCTGGTTTGGTGGCAGCGCTGGGGTCTCACACACCCCCGGGGGGTGCGCACACCCTAGTTTGAAGACCACTGGACTAGAGAATAAGTGAAATTATGACATCAAAACAGCCAAGAATGTGCAAGTTGAGCAATGCAGACAGAAAAGGATTTTTAGACAGTTAAGTATTTTCCAAAAAGATTCAACATCCCCCACTTCTCCAAGTTAAGCAATGAGAGCTAAAAATGTACATTCGCTAAGATCCCAAAGAAATCTTCTGCAAAATACAGGATGCACTGGACGTTCATGGTATTTCTAGGATAAAAAGCAGAAAGAGACCTAAAAAATAACCTAACAACTTTCAGGTCTTCTGTTCATGAGATAGGGCAGAAAAAAAGTGTACAAACCGTATATTTTTAAAATGCTTTACAGGTCACCTTTAAACTGAAAAGAATTGAACATGGATCACTTCATCCATGACTGAAATATAGCTAATTCTGGGGAGGATATGGCAGCTGTTTGACATCACACATCAATATAAAACAGTTTAGCACAGGAAACAAGGAACATCCCATCCAAATGAAACTGCATAAAAGAATTTGGGGCTACAGAATGTAATTAATGACTACCGTTTTATAAATATGGATAGTAACCTGCAAGGTCTGAAGACTGAAAAAAAAGAGGCTGGCACCAAAAATATTATTAACATTAAGAATAACTTAACATTGATAATTAATTTGATACTTAACTAGTAGTAAGAATTAAATACATAATAAAAACACAAAGCAGAAAGCAAGCATGAATTTAAGTCACAATTGCCAGGAAGGAGGCTTATTAGTAATTTACCTCATCATCACTGTGTTTTATGACTGGCAGAAAAAAGAACTGACTCCCATGCTCCTTTGGCAGTATTGAGTTAACTCCTGATGCATGGGGACCTACAAGCTGTTCATTGGCACTGAGGTCATCAGCTAATGAAATCAACGAACAAACAACAAAAATGAAATAGTTAGCTCTACACCAAAGGATATAAATTAGTAGAAGTCTGAATTGTTATAAAGGCCTAAATTGTTACATAAGCCTATCAGGTGATTTTGTACATCTTTCATACTGTATCAAGTGTTGGCTGATAATAACTAATACACAAATTGTGGGGAAGTTTGCAGCATACACATAAGGGGCCAGAGAAAACTAGGTTGAGACTATAACTTTCATTCTTGCTTGTGACCCAAACAAAATTTCAAACCAGATTTTTAGAGGTTCATGAATTAATATATTGTGCCAGGCAGGCCCTGAATTTTTTTTTTAATCTATCCATTCATTGTAACCAGCTAACTTCTCATATCACAACCATCGCTGAGGTATCAAGTCATCTTTAGGAGACTAGAATACTAGGATATCTGGACATTTGATTTTACACATGGGACTATATTAGGGTCATTGTCAAGAAAGTTTTGTAATATTCCACTTAATCAGGTAGTTCTTCCTAAACATCTTGTTTAGTCTCCTACCTGCTAACTTCCCAAAACCCTCAGATACAAAACAAATTTCAGCTACAAGATGCTATCTCTTTTCAGAACAAACACTAAGAATTCATTTTGGAAGTCCTTGCATGTGAAGAACTCTGACTTCATTGGGGTAAAGTTTCAAATATTCTGTGTTATGCATAAACTCTTCAATTATGCTACTAACTTGCAGTTTAAACAATCGTTATTTTTGAACCAGAAGGAGAGCAAAAACAACAACATAACTTCTCAATAGCACTTGGACAATTTTCTATCAGTGCTTTAAAGAAATATGTTTTTGCAGATAGATCTGAAGCACTTCTTGAACTTTGCACTAGATTTACCTATCTGCTGTCGATCTTAAGTTTAAACCCTGCTTCTTTTTGGGGCACTACAATGCATCAAATTTCCTCAAGTATCTTTTAGGAAAATCTCCTTCAGGTCTCTTACAATCCCTTGTTATTTGGTCCCAGTTGTAAAGTTATTCTCTGCTTACTTGCACCAATCTGTGAAATCAGAAAAAAAGGATTTTTCCTTCTAAAAGCTATACAACATAGTGGAATCAGAAGCACAACTCAAGATTTTATTTTCCCTGCCTTTCAGGGCCACCCCTTTATTTACCAGTTGATCTGAATTCAATTATTTCAGTAAAAACAGCATTAAAGAAATTTCCTAACCTGCAAGTACAACTTACCATTCAAATCAAGGAACAGGACAGGTATATGTGTTTCCATGCCTGGAGGTGGAGTCCTGGAAGTAAGAACAAACTACTGTCAATATGGTAGAATAAATATGTAAGCTGACCCACACAGGCAGCTATCCATGCAATATAATTATTTGAGTTCAAATAAAGGCCTCTGAAATGTGTGTGTATGTGTCTGAGTGGAGAACAAAACCTTTTAAAAATTGGTCCAAACATTGGAAAAAGGCAAAGTGGAATTTTATAAAGTTTTCTATAATTTGTCTTTGAGCCAACAAAATGTACATATGAAAGATTTCAACCTACAGGTAGTTTTCAGAATTATAACCACATGAAAACAAGCATTTAGATTTAATGTTAGTTCTCAAATTGTAACTAGAGGATTGTTATCTCAGTGTTTCTGTATAACAAGTTATCTAGGCAACTTTTCCTTCAGATTCTGAATATGTTGTGCATTCTACAAGTTAGCTCAATTAAATTTTTGCCTAACAGATCTCTGCTCTTGGAGGAGGAAGTTCTGATGCAGTTCCTTTTGTAATCAATGCAAAGCATCAAACAGGAAATTTATTGAGGAATAGTTTACATTCATTTTAGGATATTACAGACTCTGGGCCTTATTTACCACTGTTCTTCCAGCTTTACACCAGTTAATGCTAGTGTAACACTGGAATACAAACAGTGGTGAATCAGACCCTCAAATTTCATCACTTAATTTGCTATGCACACATACAAAAAACTGATGTTGGGGTTTTATCTTCTTGAACTCTACACATACCAATCTGCAGGAGCACCTGGGATGCCACTGCCTGGGGCTGGGACAAGCACAGCATTCCTCTCTTCTGTTAGTCCCATCCACTGTTCTAGTAGCCGAGCTTCCCGTTCTATTTCATCCTCCGTTTTCTCTACACAGACAATAGATTAGATGTATGATTTTTAAACTGCATTTGTAGTTCACATTTCCCTATAACAAATTACAGTTGATCATTGGATTATAAATCACACTATGCAGACTTGTGACACTGAAATTTGATCTACTGTATACATTTCATATTTACTAGAAAAAGTTCCTATATAGGTTAATGTGACTTAAAAAAACAACAACTACTATTTGTATTCTAAAGAATATGTTAAGCACTGTCCACAGACATACTGAAGACAAGTTTGTCCCCAAAAGCTCACAATTTTAAGTTTCACATCAAGTAAAATTATGTCTGTCTGGAAAGGGGGATAAAGTACAAAGAGAATTTAAGCTTGAAGTGATACAAACCTTGCTTATTACTGATTTTTTTAATCTGTTCCTCTAAGTACTCCCTGCGTTTTATGAGCGCATCAGACCATCTTTCTCGCACACAGTTTAAATCTTCTTCCTAATGTGAGGAGAGAAAATATTTTCCTGAACATATAATATTGATTTTTACAAAGAACATACAACTGTATGTGATAATTTGTGATCAGAAATGCTATTGAACAGTTTTGCATGACTAATATGCAGGAAGCTTTCATTTATATCATGCACACTAATTAAGTAGTAAACCGTCCAGAAATTAAAGGTCAGTATCTTTCAAGTTTCAAATTACAAGAGGAAAAGCATGAAAAGTTGAAACTATACCAGCTGCTGTATAATTTTTATGCTATCAACATTTCTAAGATGTTTATATACAGAATTTGTGATTTACAGGTAAGTATTAAGACAAAGGAACTGTTTAATAGCAGTGGAATGGGGAAAAATAGGTATTGTACATTGGCCAAGTGTTTTCCTGAAGACTGCAAATAGGTCAGGATACCCTTAAACCTGCATAAAATTCTGTTACTCTCTGCCATCAGTACAATAAAAAAATTCCCCATGCAAATAAAATCTATCATGCATTCATGCTTTATGACATCACAGAAAAACTTAGACTGTTCTTCTCTGTGATTCAAGGTGTCAGGAAGCGCACAAACAGCCCGCAGGAAGTTAGTACCTAAACTGACATTTTGAAGACTACTGCAGAACATACTATGCTATATTAAGGATATCAACACCTACGCCTGAATGAGGTTTTGCTTCTTCCAAGCGCCAAAACCAAATACAAGCCTTACAACTAGGAAGATATCAGGAATAGGATTTTAATTTTTAGCATTTGTTCTTATTCTTTTTAAATACTATCTTTTAGTGATGCATATTTTTAGCTTTCCAAATTTTAACATCTCTAAAGCTACTCAGAATACAAAAAGCAGACTAATATTTTTATTTTTTTAAGATAAGCAAAAACTAAATTTCAATAGCCTAAAAACCAAAATTTATCATTAAAATATTTAATTTCACAGCACTTCTACTCTACTCTCTGCTAGCATTTTCAAACAGCATGACATTTTCTAAAGATAAGGAGTTTGCTTTTTAAAGAACAATATACCATATAAATTCTGGATAGTAAATGTTAATGAAGGTTGCATGTTTTTATAGTAAGAAACTGTATTTGCATTCTATAATATTAAGGTTGCTAAGCTTATTTATTTTTTAAAGTAACAGGAAGTTGGAAGATCTGATTGTTGGAAATACTATAGAAAGAAGAAATGAAGTGTAAGATTATAAAGTAAGTTATAATATATACTGAAATGGCAGTGTTTTTATAGCCCCGGGAATCTTTTTAATGCAGATAATGTATTTTTAAAGCTGCTTTTGCTTGCTCAAATACTCTTATCCACTTAAAAGATGCTGGCTATTAGCATTAGCTGTGCCTCATGCCACAGGATATACAGCAACAGCAGCAATACCTGATAACTATCCATATCATCACCATCAACATCATCTCTCTGGTAGGAGAAAATAAATTTTGTAAAACACAAAGAACATGCTTTTTTTCCCTGATAAAACAACACATCAAAAGAAACCACATACCAATAAAATCCCAAACATTTCCATCACACACAAACTGGTACAAAAAGGCAAAACATTTATACAATTTAAGCACTGGAGTCATACAATTAGTAGATTTCATGGTGTTTTAGAATCATAGAATATCAGGGTTGGAAAGGACCTCAGGAGATCATCTAGTCCAACCCCCTGCTCAAAACAGGACCAATCCCCAATTAAATCATCCAACAGATTTTTGCCCCATATCCCTAAATGGCCCCCTTAAGGATTGAACTGACAACCCTGGGTTTAGTAGGCCAATGCGCAAACCACAGTGCTATCCCTCCCAATAAGACATTGGCTAATAAATAAAAGTTCTGGTCTCAGTTTTCTAACTTGATCTTAGTATCTCACCTGTGATATGAGTATTGTTAGGGTATAATTTTTTTTCAAATGTATTTTGCTTCTTATACATACAGCACAAGTTTTTAAACAGACAAGATGCTGTCAAATTTCTAAAGAAAACAGGTAACACTAGACAATAGGCAGGAATTAAGAAATCAGATCGACATTATTATGGTAGAGGCAGGAAGCCCTGAAAATAACGGATTATACAAAATATTGACAAGCCCTTAGATATAACAATATGACTGCACACTTCTATTACATATGCAAATGTAAACAGGCAAGGGAAAGATAGGTGGCTGTATAGCAGCAGGTCTCAAACTGGGGGTTGCAACCCCCTGAGGAGTCGCAAGCTCCCTGTGCCGCTGAAGTGCCGCTGAACACTTTCACTTTCAGCGGCATTTCGGCGGACATGCTGTGCGATTTAAAGCGTCCGCCCGAAAAGCCGCCCAAGTGAAATTTTCCGGTTTCGGCGGTTTTCTGGTGGACACTGAAGTGCTTGGCATGTCCGTCAAAACGCTGCCGAAACCGGAAGCATTCCATTCGGTGGCATTTCGGTGGACACACACAGGGGTTATGCTGGCCCGTGGGGACGGGAAAAAGGGTCATCACTCCCAGAAGTTTGGAAACTGCTGCTCTATAGTGAACTGATGTGTACATTAAATGCTTGTATATACACACACATAGGTAATGTGTATTTCTGTGCCCAAATCTGCTCTCAATGACATTAGTAGGTGTTCTGCCATTTGGCTTCAACAGGAACAAACTTGGGCCTATAAGCACATCTTATACACGTGTATACCTGGCATCCGTTAAAGTGAGCAAAAGTAACAGATTATTATGTATGGATGTGATTATATTAAAATACTCCGGCCTCCATCTTGATTTTATAACGAACTATTTTAAGGAGTTTCTCAAATAGCTAAGCAAATAATTATTAATGCAATGTATTAACCAGTTGCCCTACCTGGTAGCTGTCCAGCCCCCTTTGTAGTTTGGTTGATCTGGCAGTCACACAGCCTATGGAGACAGAAAGAATGGCTTCCACCATGAGGGGAAGTGTTCCCGAATGCTGTACAGGCTTCACTGTCACCTGAACTCTTCGAGAATGACCCTAAATAAGTGACCAGAAGAGCCAGAGAGAAATTAAGAACAACATTTTAAGAATATTCTTAAAGCAGATTAACAGGGCAGGAAAAGGACTCAGTACCTGCCTAAGTTGGAAAATCCCACCAGTGTTTACATCCTTTGCCTGATGGAGTTCAACTGCTGTATATTCCCCCATCTCATTTAGTTCTTGTATGGAAATCCACATTTCTATTCTGCGAGTTACTTCACTCCACCTACAGAGAAACACCCCAAACAGGCAACATTTGTAATTCAGATCAGTAAGAGTATGAAGTTTCTCTAACACTGCAAGTATCTTACCCTAATCTCTTTGGAAAGATGATGGAATCATTCCTTGTAGCTTATTCGTACCTGTCTCTCAGTGTCCTAGTTTTAGCATGAAGAGAATCAACCTCCCAAATGGAGCTGCCATTGCCAGTACATCTGTGACCCCACACCTCAATAGCAAGAGCTCCTTCTGAAATGAACTCCAGAAATTCCTCTGTGACATTCACCACATAGTCCTGGAAACAGAGAAGGAGAATTGCATTAAAATAATAAATCAAAGCTCCTCATTTCATTTGCAACGGGGGCAGAGAAAACGTGGTCTCTGTTTGCATGGCAGAGGTAACAATTTGGATGAGAAGACTTAGATTCACAGGCAGGGCCTTGATGGAGGAGAAGACTTGAGACAAATCTCAAGAATCCATGTATGTGTGTTTCTAACATTTTAACATTATGAACATTTCAACCACACTCTAAATAGCCTTATGTTTATGCTCTCTAAGTTACTGATATCATTAAAATCTTCAATTAATATATAGCAAAATCTCACTATAAGCGTTGATGTTTCCTTACAAGTTTGAAGACAACTGTTTTGAACATACAATTGAATTATAGCAAGCTATAACTACAGCATATTATAAATTTGAGTTTCTCCCCCAAAACGCAGTTTCCTAGGGATTATGATACAAGATATTTAGTTGTATTTTCACCCCAAAAGTTTATATGCCATTTAGGGTCATGCTCTGAATAGTTCATCACATACATATTGCTCTCCTGATATGCTGTTTTAAAATCATTACCTTACAGTGAGAGAAGGTCACTGTAAACTGAGCTTCCTTGCTTTGAGGTGATGGCACATCAGGATCCACCACTGGTGCTGCTACAGTTGACTCATACTGATCCCAGAATGCGTATTGACAGAAGACAAAGTTAGACAGATTCAGTGGTAGTCCAGTTGCCTCTTTTATTTTAACCTGGGTGAGATAAACAGACACCCAAAGTAATGTGACTATTTCCTCTTACAGATTGTTTAAAAACTAAAGCATGTAAGTGACAATTAACATTCAGGACCAAATTTTGAAAAGAGATCTCAAACCACATTTTAAACATTCATCTATTCTGGAAGCCTGCAGTTTTTCATATTCAAAAATGCAGATGCATGTGTGTGCACAGAAGTATTTAACTTGCAGACCTATATCCACATTTTTGATATTGTAAAATGCTAGGCTCCCAAAATAGAATATGTAAGTTTACATTTTATAGCTATACATACACAATTATTTTTTAAAGGGATTATACCGATGGCAACTGAGATTAAAACAGTCTCTAACCATAGAGCATGAACAGCCACAAAAACTTCTTTACTTGACAAATCAACCCTGAAATGCAAGAATCACCTCTTCTGTGACTGACAAAAAAGGTGTCTCTTGGAATGTCAGTATTTGTGGTGTGGACCTGTGTCCCACTAGAAACTGAACTGAAACCCCACAATTCACAGTCATTCAATGGTAACCATTGTAGATCTGGACTACATCTGAATCAGAGTGAGAGAGAGGAGTCTCTTTCCTATTAACAACATCTTAAACAACCAAGTTCTGCAAAATTTAATATTTATACTGGATTGTAACAATACATTTGTTTTTTAAATAATGTCTCAACTAACAGATTGTCTCCTACTTACCCTGCAGGTGAGCTTTTTTGCTCTGTGAATAATTTCTCCATTGCTGTCTATGATTTCCAGGCTTCCGCTCTCACTGGAGTTCTCAGAAGAGTCGTCCCCTTCTGGTACACGTTCTGGAACAACACCAGTGACTCTCATCACTTCAACATGCAGCCGTCCTGAAACCTGAAGCACAAATACTAAGTACTTATACTTTAAGAACATTAGAACATTGTATAATATCCAACTTCCAAGGGGAGAGAATGGGAGCAGGCAACGAGCAGTGGAAATGAAATTTCACTGCACCTTAAACACTGAATAGAAGGGGAATAATACCATAGGGAACAGTAAAAGAGAGACAATATGGAGGAAATGAATGCATGATACATTTATCCCACTATTCAACTTTTCACTTTTCAATTCACACACAACAGTACTTAGGGTTATTACTGCAGTGGATTTGTGGCTGAACTTTAATTGGGTTAAATAAATTTTGTAAAGAGCTGAGGGGCCTTAATCTCTGACCTTTTATTACTTGTCTGCCAAATTACTATCATAAAATGCATTTTACATTTTTAGTCAAATTTTCTTAGCCATAAAATGAACATTTTTTTGCAGATTGCATATTTAAAGGTATAAAAAAGACCCAACATTATAAAAATAAAAAAATTAGGTTAGTCAAAATTTTAGTGAGAGATATTTATCTGTAAAACAGATTACAAATCCAGAACTATTTTCACTCCCTCTTTCCACTTGCAATACATTATACATTACCAATATATTAAGATTCTATTTAGCCTTACCTCCCCCTGCTGGCTGATGATCGGCACCGCATATTGAAGTTTAACTTCACAGAAAAGGCACTCCAAAAAGACATTTGCTACTCCAATTAAGATATGGTTCTCTTGTGCTTCATAGAAAGGGTCACCTTTTTTACCAGTGGGCTTCCTTATCTGTTTTGGTTTTTTTGAAAGGGTACATTAATTACTTTTTAAAAGTTGTAAACTTAATGGAACCATCAAAATGTGCACAAACCAAAATCAAATAAACATATTTTCTTTATTTTGTGACCTTTACCCTTGGTCACCCCACCCCACTGACGTGTCTCTCTGTCATCACATGACACCTAAATTTAGATGTAAAGCTCACCACAAAATTCAAATAAGATCTTTGGGATGTGGATCATGTAATGCATTTAGTTTCACTCATACAAATAATAAAATATGACCTACATTTTGAAAGAGCTTCAGCCAAATTCAGACCCTGTTCTAAGTTGATGCAATTCCAAGGACTTCAAGGAGTTGCACCTCCTTCTAGCTCATCTCAAACTGGTCTTTAAAACAAAAAAAACAAATTATTTTCCCAATACCCAGCTAGAAATATGGGCTGGATGCCAGGGAACACTGTAAGGGCAAGATGTGCTAGGGGAGCACCCAAGGTGGAATCTCCCCGACAGACCTGGAGCGGCTTCCTCACTGCTACATGGCTGAAAATCTCCAATGATATTTAAATACTAACACCCCATGCATGGCAGCAGATCATCTGGCTCCGCCTCAAAGTATCTTGCTAGGAATCCCCATAGAGAGATATACTGCCCTGTAGACAGAGGAGCACTCTACATCCTGCTCCTCCTCTTTGCCTGCCTCTTCCTCTCCCTTTCCAAACAAACACTTGAACCACGGTAGTACTGTTACAGCCTATAGGGCACTACATACTTCCAGGAAAGATAATTCATGCCCAAGAAAATAGACTAGTACAACCAAGAGATGTACTCTTAATACTCAGGAATGTACTTTTTAGCACTTCTGCACTCACTGAAATCAATGGCCCATTGGCTTCAATGTGTGCAGGATCAGACCCACTATACAAACATGATTTGAAAAAGTTTCTTATCAGACTGTCCAAAGAAGCAATAATGCACACACAAGCCAAGTGATTGCTCCAACTGTTGTGAGAATAATGCTCCATGAAGACTACAGGAGTCAGAATAATTTGTGCTCCCCATAATAAGCATGTGGTAGCATACTGCGGATGCATTCCTACCTGGCAATTTAAAGGGCACACTCTTGAACAACCAAATCCTATTTCATTCTCTTTCAAGGAACAATGAGGCAAGGACAAATATGATTACATACAGGCATGATATTTATGTATAAGCATTATGCATATTTTTACTTATGGCCAACTTGATATTTTAATTTTCAGCAAATACCAACTCTACTTAGGGATCTGAAGTTAACATACAAAAAATACAGACGGGAAAGTGTACCAAATTTTAAGTTCTAGGACCAAATTCTGTTTGCAAATACCAATTCCACTGGTGTCATGTTAACTGGAATAATGTCAATAAAAGTGTAAAGTGCATATATGAGGGCAGAATGAGGAGCCTATTTTTATTCTGTATTGTAATGTACATTTTGCATTTCAGTATTGTTCACAATTCCATCAAAAACTCATGCAGAAAATTCTTATTCACCAAAGTACAGTATTTGTACATGCCGTGTTATATGCACATTTACATTCTTTGTACTGAACCTGTAAAAATATAGATATATACACATATACATGTATTTTGACATTTAAAAAATGTACTTTAAATACCTCAGGAACTTTCTCCTTCCATTCTTGATATAGGTCTCTCATGTCAATCAATTTGTTCTCCAGTTTCTCAATAGTCCACACCTGGGTACCTTTTCCTTTTCTTCTTACTTGAATAGCTGGCTCACTTACTATTGCCCCCCTCTGAGTCAGAGAAGAATAATTATTGACTGAACAGAAATTCAGACTTCAAAATATTTAAATTCCTCACTAAAATTATATTCTCAAAGAGTATTGAAATACAGAGTACATGGCTCCCTTTTATATTCTAGCCATCCCATCTCTACTGTCGAACTCAGCATGCACTGCTGTGACGATCCAGTGGCTATTTCCCTTTGTCTTTCTCAAATAACTAATTTTTTATGTAGGCGTGTTAAATAAGAATAATCTCTCACAAATTCAAGTGATAATGGATAGTAATATGCTAACTGACAGCAGTAGATTTTACTATATATCTCAAATGTCAATAAGCCTCTGAACAGATTAAATAGCTTATTTTAAGTTTTGTAAAGGCACTATCACATATGCCAAAAAAAAAAAAAAAGAAGAAGAAGAAGAAAAAGTGTTTTTTTAAAATCTTCCCAATTTGAATTTAAAAAGCAAGGAGCTCTACTTAGGCTGCACAGCGAGAAAAGGGAACAAGAGTCATCAGCTCCCATGATGTGCATGCACGGATGGAAGAATACTTGTAAAAGAAAGTTATAGGAGCTATAATTAATGTTGTTCTCTTATTTTTAAAACTATTTACTCTCCACATATTAAGCAGTAAATGTCCATACTCCATCTACTATTAACTTTAATGACTGAAGTTTTGGACCTAAACGTGATAATATCCTTCTTTTAAAACGAATGTGCGCTCACTGCAATTGAATGTGCGGACTCTGCCTGGGCAGCATGAAAAAAAGAGGACAGCGCTCCTATATGTGTCCTAATTGCATCTGGGTTATGAGGGAGGGACTAGGGCAATGGATCTACCAGAGCCAAGCTGGGGAAACCAGGAAATGGCCAGAGCAGATAGTGGCACTGACAGACCATGTGCACTGGAGGAAGGGGAGGGTTACCTGTACTTATGCATTCCAGAAAACACTCACTCACTCTCTCCGAATCACAGTATCAGTGGTACCCATATTCTCTCTCATGGATTTGTAGTAGGACTAAGTTTTATGATCTTCTGGGGCTTGCACTAGTTGTGTTTTCTTCTGCGGCTGTGACAGAGTTTTTCCCTCACCCCCAGTTTGGCTGAGGTGGGGTGAGTTTTTTGCCTTCTCCACAGCAAGTAAGGGACCCAGTGAGGTAGGAAAGGATGTTAGGTCAAGATTAGGGCTGTTAAGCAATTAAAAAAATTAATCATGATTAACTGCACTGTTAAACAATAATAGAATATCATTTATTTAAATATTTTTGGATGTTTTCTACATTTTCATATATATTGATTTCAATTACAACATACAATACAAAGTGTACAGTGCTCACTTTATATTTATTTTGATTACAAGTATTTGCACTGTAAAAAAACAAAATAGTTTTTTTAAATTCACCTAATACAAGTACTGTAGTGCAATCTCTTTATCACAGAAGTTGAACTTACAAATATTAGAATTATGTACAAAAACCCCTGCATTCAAAAATAAGACAATATAAAATTTTAGACCCTGCAAGTCCACTCAGTCCTACTTCTTGTTCACCCAATCACTTAGACAAACAACTTTGTTTGCATTTGCAGGAGAGAACACTGCAGCTTCTTGTTTACAATGTTACCTGAAAGTGAGAACAGGCATTCTCATGGCACTGTTGTTGCTGGCATCACAAGATATTTATGTGCCAGATGCACTAAAGATTCACATGCCCCTTCATGCTTCAACCACCATTCCACGGGACATGCGTCCATGCTGACGATGGGTTCTGCTCGACAACAATCCAAAGCAATGTGGACCAATGGATTTTCATTTTCATTATCCAAGTCAGATGCCATCAGCAAAAGGTTGATTTTCTTCTTTGGTGGTTCGGGTTCTGTAGTTTTCTTATCAGAATGTTGCTCTTTTAAGACTTCTGAGAGCATGCTTCACGTTTCATGCCTCTCAGATTTTGGAAGGAACTTCAGATTCTTAAATCGTGGGTCAAGTGCGGTAGCTATCTTTAGAAATCTCACATTGGTACCTTCTTTGTGTTTTGTGAAATCTGCAGTGAAAGTGTTCTTAAAATGAACAACATGTGCTGGGTCATCATCCGAGACTGCTTCAACATGAAATATATGGCACAATGTGGGCAAACAGAGCAGGTGATGTACAGTGCTCCCCCAAGGAGTTCAATCTCAAATTTATTTAACACATTCTTTTTTTAACGAGCATCATCAGTATGGAAGCATGTCCTCTGGAATGGTGGTCGAGGCGTGAAGGGGCATACGAATGTTTAGCACATCTGGCATGTAAATACCTTGCAATTCTGGCTATAAAAATGCCATGCAAATGCCTCTTCTCACTTTCTGGTGACATTGTAAATAACAAGTGAGCAGCATTATCTCTTGTAAATGTAAGCAAACTAGTGATTGGCTGAACGAGAAGTAGGACTGAGTGGACATGTAGGCTCTGAAGTTTTACGTTGTTTTGTTTTTGAGTGCAGTTATATAACAAAAAAAAATCTGTATTTGTAAGTTGCATTTTCACCACAAAAATATTGTACTACAGTAACTGTGTGAAGTGCATTGAAAAATACTATTTCTTTTATCATTTTTACAGTGCAAATATTTGTAATTAAAATATACACTTTGATTTCAATTACAACACACAATACAAGATATATATTAAAATATGGAAAAGCATCCAAAATATTTAATAAATTTCAATTGGTATTCTATTGTTTAACAGTGCGATTAAAACTGAGATTAATTACAATTAATTTTTTTTAGTTAATTGCGTGAGTTAACTGTGATTAATTGACAGCACCAGTCAAGATATTGAAACTCAGTAGCTAGCAGGTACTTTTTACACAGGGGATACAGTTCACTGATAAACAGGAGCTGAAGTAGATTTAGGGGGAAGGAATCTTCTAAGTAAGCCTAAAAAGGAGGGAAGGAAGTTGATACAATGGGAAGCCAACTCCCTCCCTCTTTTCCAGTCCTCAACAACTCTCATACAAGAGAAGGGTATTAGGGTCCCAAGAATGGGCTGTCCAAGATTGGACTGGGAAAGGTGAGGGCTGACAGCAGCACTCCCAGATAAATGGAAATTATTAACAAAAGAATGATGACCTGCATTATACAACTGATTGCCATGTATTCTCAGGTATTAGGTGAGTAAAACTGCAGCCCAATTAAACAACAAACTCTGCATCTCATCTGTCTTCCTGCATGGTCAGGACAATAAAATAATTCCATCTTTCTGAGATTAGCTCTTTTTACCTTTCTGTTGGCACTGAGGTTTGCAGCAGGGATCTGAAGTGTCACTTGATAGTCAGTTAGCTTGTTCATTTCTTCTGCTAAGAAGTTTGCTTCTCTCACCAGTGTGTTGGCCTTTACTATTTGCTCTCGAAGTTTAGCCAGGCTCTGCCGGAACAATTCATCCCTGTAGTGCAGCAGGGAACATGAAAAATAGAAGGAAACCTATTTTTATTATTGGAAGGTTATGAACAGAATGGCTAGTCAAGTCCTTTTTTCTTAAACAAATCTGAGAAGAAATGCTGTACTAACACTAAATGTGTCTTATACATTATTTTATTGAGAAGGATCTTAGCAAATGAAATAAAAATACAGCCAGGGAGGAAAGCCCAGAGCAATTACAACCAAACTTTTCCCAACTAAAAATCACATTTACAGAGGATCAGTTTTATCGGTAATTTGCTAGGAGCCTGAAGACTGCTCCTAATTTTGAAGCAATAAAATACACTGCATCTATTTTAACCTTTAATTTGGAAGTGTGGCCCCAGAAACTACCAGTCCCAGCATGTGATGCTTCATCTTTATACAAACTGCATGCTGGACCCTACAATCTGTGTCCACACCTTCTCATTGAAAAGATAAGGCAAGCTGGGGGGGCCTGCTGTGCTCTAGGATTCCAGGGCTCACTATACTAGTCATCCCTAGTATAAATCATCATATGTTCCACATATCAAATGCACCCTATAATTAAAAAAAATACTTGTACAAATTAACAACTGGAGCATTGTGTGCAGGTTAACACCCTTTGTATGAATTCCAACAAGGGTTCCCAGACATGTCTGAACAAACCTAATTTAATATGAAAACTGGCAGCAACAACCTGCATATGGCGCTCCTCCCTATGATACAAGTCTAGACTCTTCTCATGCAGAATCACCAACATTTTTTTTTTTTTTAGTTTTACATGTTTATTCTTTGGGTAATAGAAAGAGCACCCCAATCATTTCTGCCTTGTTTTTGGGGTCTGCACATAGGATACCAGATGTTCAGCAGCACTTACAAGGGAGTATATTGTATCCCATAATTTCTTGCATAAAACCCATAATTAAACCTCAGATTCTTTAATTCCAAGAACTCATGTATACTCATACACACACACATACACACACAAACACACACAGAGAGAAAGAGAGATACAACACATACTAAATCCTACAGAAATCAATTAAATAGGATTAAAGACAAGTTTGGGAGGAGTGGCAAGCTTGTTCTGTGGGGCATATAGATATAGGCAGAGTTTGGCTGAATGGATATTTTGTTTATATTCTTTTAGATCTGTTAGATGCCTTAAATACCACAGACCATGCCATGTTGTTGTTGTGCCTGTAGTCCCTAGTAGAAACTGCTCTTACGTGGCGACACTTATCTTTTCTGAGCGCAGTTCCAGACAATAGTTCTGGGCAATTGTTCTTCTCCCCTGATCCCCTGAAGGCTCTCTCACGCAAGGTAATATAAAATTATGTACATGTTGAACACAGAGGGATAAGACCACTGGTAGTATTAGCGAGAGGGCCTGCTTTGTTGTGTCTTTAGTATTCTGATGTACCAAGCTTAGTGCCTATTTCCTATCTGGCTCAGCTCTGCAATACAAGTGGGGCCTTGTTAGATACTCAGGCAGCAGCTGTGTCCAAGACTGCTTCCTTTCCTCCTCCAGCCCCCTCTCCACCTGCTCTGGGGCAAAGGGGGCAAACTCCTTTCCCCAATCTTTCTGACTACTGTTATCCAGGCCATCAGCAGTTTGAGATTAGATGGCAATAATACATTCTACCGAGACACACATTTTGAGATCATCTGGAAGCTGAAGCTAGAGCAGCTACTTATTCACTCAGCAGTGGAAATGAATGTGTTTTTGATCTGGAAATGCTCTAAATGGCATGGGATCTGGCTATATATCCCCTTTTCTCCCTGTATGATGCTTCTGCATGTGAGATCAACGGATGTACTCAAGCTAACAGGTTACTAATTTAAAAAGGGAAGGATGACAAGACTCTTTCCAGGAGAAGTCCTTGGCTCTGTTTCTTGGTCCAAGTAGAGCCTGAATTTAATAACTTTCTGGGAATGCTACAAAGCCAATCTCTTTTCCTTAGGCTTTTGGGGGAAGGAATGGGTGACAAACATAGCATAGGTAGGTGGGGCTGTTACCTCAGCCAAGTATTAGTGGGGGGAGTTTTCATTATTTTTTGTACATTTTAATTCTTGTTTTCTTTGTGTAGTTGTGGGACTACACTTAGGGCACCAAAAAAACATGCCACAGAAACTGAAGCGAACAAAATAAGTTTCAGATGGGGTTTTTGTATTTTTCCTGTCCAAAGTATAAATGCTGTATGTATGCTACGTTCCATTTGGATACAAACAAAAGCAAATATCAGTCTGGATATTGACTCTTGAAAGATATTGATTTTAAAACAAACAGCAGTTAACTATAGTGGCACTTGGAAAGTGCCACTATAATACACACCAGTCATGTTCCATGCAAGTCCAGTCACTAAGGTCTTCTACTGAACAGATGGTGATATGCCCTAGTCTATGAAGTATATTTTCCATACTTCCCATCATGTGGTCAGTAGATGCCCTCTTCCTCCTCAAAATACTACTTTGCCTTTACTGCCTAATTAACATTAGAAATTCCCCACTGACTTCCCTTGATTTCTCTTTCCAGTACATGGACCATCTTCCCCCTCTTCAGAAGCACGAGACTCCTTTAGAGCTGAAAAAATTAAGTCTAAGAAAATATTCTGCAGGACTCGAAATGTTCACTATTTCTTGCAGGATACCTTTTACTCATTAAAATAATTTGATAGGACTCAAAAATTTTATCTGATGCATAGTAGCCATGGATGGTGGTGGTGTTTTTATGTTGCAGTAGGACCTAGAAACCTCAGCTATGAGAATGGGATACCCACCAGTGAAATCCAAGGACAACATTCTTGTTTGAATGTCCATTCCTCCCAAACTCCCCTAATGGTTGCTGTATAGAGGGTGAGTGCTGGCATGCACCTCATTTCTTGCTTGGGAGCTTCATCTTTTCATTTCAGCCTGAAGCTAGACGATATCATCATCCATTCTAGTTTTTTGTCCATTCTGCTGCTCCAGAGCATTCTGGCTACTGTAAGGGGCAAAAAGGGGGGGAAATGTGTCTACTATTCTACACCTCCCTCCCACCTATTTTGTGAGTGGTCTTCCTTTATGAGTGACTCCAGTTCTTACCTATGCTGCTGCTCACAGCCTTTCCCAGGCAGTGGTACTGTATCAAGTATGTGATTTTTTTTGACAGCTTTACTACTGTTCACAAGACAGTTATGAAGAGTAACAGTGAATCCAACCAGAGGCCTATTCATTTCAATCTGCTACTTGGCAAAGCTGCAAGAAGCAATACACGTACTACGGTTTTGTCTGCAAACTCAGGAAGATGAGACTACATCATTCTGCATTCAGTTCTCATTAGGATGGTTCCCTTTACATCTCTCAGAGCAAGAAACAATTTTTAATTAAAACCGAAATACTACAGTTGTCCCTCCTTGCCTGTGAAATCTTTTTAGTCATCACTGGTGAATAGACAAACAGACTTTTTTCAAGCCCAGTTTGGCAGAATTTGTGAACACTGAAAGCAAGGCTTGCACAAAAACTAACACAAAATGCATGGTTTTACAGGACTAGATCTTGATTCTATTTTCTGTTTCCTACATTCTGGGTCTGAATGAGGCAAGACAATTTTGGCTTACTCTGTTTAGACTTTTGTTTTACATTGATTTTTTATGGAGGAAGTGGAAATACACCAAGATAGAAAGGAGTGCTCAAAGTCACCATTTATATATAAAAAAGAGATGAGTGAACAATGAAGCCTCTGTTGTACAATGCAAATAAACATTCACAGAAAACAGAGTTGGACAAAAAACTAGTAGTCCATTTAGTCACAACTTCTGTTGGAAGAATCATAGAACCAAGAACAGAATATTGCTTTGTTTACAACAAAATGCAGCTGCTGAAAATCTTATTCCTCTCCCTCTGCTCTGACCGTATTGCTCCCCTTTGAGAGTCCAATAACTTCCTCTCACTTCTACACCAACAAGCTTCTATCATCTTCAATATACATCCCTATTCTTTCCTAAACTTCATCCTTCTCCTCTTCCTTTTCTGACTTCTTAAGCTCTTCTTTCAAATCTCCCTCTCAAAAGTCCCTTGTGAGTCTTTCACCCATGCTTTCTGCACCATCCCTTATGATTGGAACTTCTATGTTTCCCTTGCACACTAAACAACCTGCCTTTACTTAAAATCATTCCTCAAAATACACATTTTGTGTGAGGCCCTTCAATAACAGTGTTCTAAAAGCAGATTTATTTATTTTTAAGTTTGCGCAACATGAGAGTAAACTTTTAATTTTTTGTGCTCATCCTGTGTTTCTGAATTTTGTCTGTGCTTGATACACATTGTTAGATTCGTGGGGCATGGACTGTGTTTTCACAGTGTTGTATTCACTGATAGCACAGTAATATTTGACAAAGCTTGATCTTACATATTTGCCCCTTCCCTCCCTCCCTGCCTCCAGTGTCCCTTCAGTAATCTGTGAGCAACACATGCAAGGAGCGTTCAAATGTATGAATGTAACTCTTGCATAGCACCTTAACTGCTCTATGAAGAGCTCATGGGGAGAAAAATAAAAGTCACCGCACCACTCAAGGCAAAATTTGGCTCTCAAAGGTGCTTGTGAGATACCAAATTAAACCAGTGGGAAGCCCCACACTGCAGAGAGGTCAGAATCTACCTCTGAATGAAATAAAAGTGGGATTTAACTGGGTTGAAGACAGGTCTGATACTGTAGTTTAACAATAAGCCAAAACGTTGATTGTTTCCAGAAAGATGGATCACCTTGTCTTTCTATTCCCTACTTCTCTCCTTTGTATTTCTCATTCATTTTGGTTCAACTCCAGTATTCTCACCTCTCTTCTGTCCAGATGTTTACTTTTTGCTGGGCAGTCTGAGCTGTATATGAGAGCTTGTCTCTGCCATGCTGATGCTGCCGTTCTGGAGAAAGCTGCTGCCTTAGTTGCTCGAGCTCACGCTCATACATTATCCTCTGCTCCTCAAGAGCACTCTGCTTCTCTTCCAAGTACTGTTTCTCCAAGACTTGCACCACATTTTGGACTGGGTCTAGAAAAGGAAATGAGAGAACACACTTTAATTCAATTACTGTCATATTATCTATATTTCAGTAGCATTCAAAAATTGCCAGGTACTTTCCAAAAGCAAAGAAAAATGCAGCCATTGCCCCATAGAATTTACAAGCCAAAAATCAAAATAAATATACCAAAGGTAAGGAATATAGAGTATAGAGAAAATGAGACGAGTATGGCTGACGAACATTTAGTTCCATTATTATTTTTTGATGTTGTTTTAAAATATATTATGGACCCTCAGGTGGAGGAGGGAGGGAGGATAGAGAAGGGGATCAATTAGTAGGAGCAAGGAAGTAGGACAAGGAAGGAAGGGAAAGGAAAAGTTCACTTTCTCTGTATTAGCTGCTGAGGAAATGTGATGGAGGGTGAAGGAAGAAAACTGAAGCAAACCACCAAATTATCTATTTTGGTTAGTAACAACCACTGAAAGAAAAGAAATATTTTTTCCTTTTTAAAAGCACATTATAGATTGTGTACATTTCCTAGAACTTCTTTATGGCTCTGAAAGATGATAAACTTCTATAATAAATTATTGCCACATATTGTTAATTTTAAATCTGTCCCATATGTACACTGCACACTAATGTACAATAAACTCTGGGTTGATTTCAGTTTTGAAGACTTAAATTTAGTAACTGAACTGACAGTAAAAGAAGCTTGTAGTCAACATTTTATTGAGCAATAAATTAGCTTGCTGTGCTGTAACCGCCACATGTAGTTCCTGTGAACACAAACTGAAAGATACATAGTTCACATTAACATAGTCACAGCACATGAGTGTGTGGTGCAGTTCACACCCCTGTAGCCCAAACTCTGGGGCTGCATAGACAAGCCCTTAGATGCTAGTGGTCCTGCCTTTGCTCCAAATATCAAGTTCTTTTATGGTCCTATATACAATACCAGTGCTGCATGGAGAGACGTGCCATTGTTAAAGATGAAGTGTTAAATGGAGGCTCTGTATGGTAGACTCTGCAAGGTGTTGGTCAGGCAAAGAGATGCTTGTCAATACTCAACTTTCAGTTAAAAAAAAAAGTTATGATATCTTTATAGATAAATGTGGCAACAGTTTTACATTTGGCGACTGCTCACAATTCAATTAATATTTAAACTAGTGGCACAGATTCTGAAAAGCCCCATATATTTAACTGAGGACAATGTGGCCCACTAGCATACTTCATGAACTAGGAAAAGTTCTTTATAAAACCCAGTTTTTCATCTGAACAGAACAGTGGCCAGGGCTGACTGTGATCTGCTATAATAGTTTGAATTTGTTTATCTGCATCATTTTTAGCATCATTTAAAGTATTAATTTAAGATATACGTATTCACAACATATCTTTGGAAAAACTGAAGACTACTGCAAGTTACTATTTTAATCCTATTACTGTTGCTCGAAGAAAATAACTCATGCTTTGCAACAGACTTATTATAGGGATACCATCATTATAACAGTTATGAAATACAAAGAAAGAATGTAAATATTAAACATTTCACAAGACATTAGATGATCTACTATGTGTCTTAAATTGCCACAAGTTGTAGACTCTATGACAAGTAGCCAAAATTTGTATTGGCATGAGAATGATTAGTTATTTTCAACTTTCAATACATTCTGGAGCAAAAAGGATTCTTGTTTGAACGGAGTTTTGATAGAAGCATATAAGCTGAATTATTTATTTGCCTGTCTATAATACTCATATTAAATACCTGCATAATACAAGCAGAATTATCTTCACATCTGCAAATTTTATAGCATAATCACTAAAATATTTTGAAACCATAATTACACAGAAGAACGATTGAGAAATTAAACATTACGCAGAAGATAAAGGACAAGCATGGCAGAAATGAAAAGATGCTTTTGTGTTTAGAATTACAGGAAATAATTCTAAAGATGAATCATTGAGACAAGAGATTGCTGAATTACTCAAAGACTATTATTTAACTGATGCCAGAAAGTGAGTTTCCCCAACAAGACTGAATGAATGATCTCCCCAGACATCTGCTACTACAGATCACATTAAAATTTGTTATATGAACAAACCACAGTATGAAAAATATTCTTTGTAACATATGGGAAGCCAACAGTTTTCTAATTTCAAGTAACATTTCCAATATCTGCAGAACATGAATTAAGTAGCATCTGAGCATTTACATTTCACTACAATCAGTTTTAATTTGCTAAACACTAAAAATTGAGATTCTTCTGCATGAGACACCCTTTAACAGATTTTAATAAGAGAGATTGTATAAAATACTGTGAGTGGAAGAACTGTCAAAGCATGCTGGCTGATTATTTTGCCAAAATATCTGTTCTGGTTTCCCTACTGTCTTGTTAACAACGTTATGGTATCACATCAACAGTGTATGATGGAAAACAAAGGATGAAATTGCCATAACAAACACTTCAAAGTTAAATTTATAGCATACTTTCACTTGCACAGGTAATTCTGGTCAAGAGTTTAGCAGGTTTTAGAAAAGGATTAGACATTTATATGATCATTCTTCAGTTACATTACATAGGAAAATAATGTGGAAAGAATAAAAACCAAGATGTTACAGGGCATGAGATAATCATTGACTGATGGGGGGTCAGAAAGAAATTCCACCTGTGGGCAGTTTATTCTATGATTATCCAGGACTGCGCTTCTTGCATCCTCCTCTGAAGCATGCAATATTGGCCTCTATCAGAGAGGATACTAGACTAGATGGACAATGTATATGCTCCAGCAACTCCTAAATTCATATATCTGAGCAGATTTATTTTTTTTTATTGAACCCAAACAACCTTTGTGCATCACTGGATATGACAATTCTCTTACCATTACTATTCAGTGTTTTCATTATAACTTCCATTTGTGCAAATTCATAGTTGTAATCTGGTTCTGAAGAAGCTTCACTAGTTGCATCCAAATCATGTTCTGCTAACATGGTTTCTTTTTCAAAGTCTTTCAACCAATCTCGTCGCTTCCTCTTTGGCAGATTGATTCTATTTAAAAATTTAAAAGTGACATAAGATTTTAAAAACAACAAGAGTGAAAATAGCTAAGCAAATAAGGTGTGTGAGTGAAAGGAAATCAAGGAATATAAAATTACCTAAAAAAGTGGTTGTTTCCCCATAGGATTCTATCTCCATGCCACAGCTGAGTGGTAGTATATACCAGTGTGCCATTTACACAGGATCTAAAAGAACAATAAGACCACTTTGGTGAGATACAGAAATGATAAATGGAAAATACCTACAAGTTCATCTAGTTTATTTTCCCCACCTATGCAAGAGCATATGTAATACACCATATACAGACTAACAAAGTTCTTACTAAAGTGTAAATGTGAAAGGTTGCTAATGAAAGATCAATTCCCATTGTCTTTGAAAAACTGCTGCTGTTGTACCTCTGCACTATAAACAGTAGGGGGAGAGGGCTTCCATTTTAGTTTCATAGCTGGTGGTTAAAAAAAGCCACATGCACATTCCAAAAACTGGGTCACAGACTGTTCATTGTAAACAGTCTGTGAACCTAGTTACATTCAAACCCTATTAGAAAAAGCTTACGCATGGTTATTTTGCCATTTCTAAGGAAACCTCTACGGCTAGTCTAACAGATGGTAAATACTGCTAATACCATAGATATTATACAGTTTATTTATACATATCCCTTATATCATTGAATTTCATTCTTTTGATAAACTGGGCTCCTATTAGTCAAAAGTTTCTATTTTTGAGAAATTTTGGAAAATGGCATTTGCATCTAGGGTCATCTATATTTAAGATTTATTCATAAAAAGAAGTGAGAGGTTATTGTTTGGTTCTTGCTTCTCTGGCTCAAAGGAGAAAAAGAAATCAAACAATATTTCCCTCTAAAATGTAATGCACTGGATGAAATTCAATATTGTCCCTTCAGATTCAGAGTTCTGAATTCAGTTTTGTATCACAAATATCTTAAATGTCAGATATGAAATAATCCATTCTGTTTAAAGTTGTAACTCTGGTAACAAAGTTCATGCTGATATAAACATCGCAGAAACAACTACTTAAGCATTTCAGGTCAGTCACAAACAAAGCATTGTTATAGGTTTTTCCACTGATATGCTCCTCTGTTCTTGCCAATCAAAACTACTAACTCCTTGTAACTCTATCACCATAAATCTGAATATCATCTAGCTGGAATTTTGTAATTTACATTATTAGTCTGCAGCACAGCGATATACACGCTAAAATGTACTTTACAAAAAGCACAGTAAAGATAGGGTTTGGAAAAACAGATTATCCCTCAATCTTTTATTTACCATATAATGCCTATATCAGTGAAATTAAACAAACAGTAAGATCACAGGCAGCATATTTGTGTGAAATTATTGCACATGCCATAAGTGATGTTACAAGGCTGAACAGCTTTAAATGCTAGCAAAGAAGAAACAATCCCTATAAATGGAATGTTCCTATAACTTTGAAAAACAAGCAGGAAGAGAGTCTGGATTCATACATTTACTGGGCATTATTATAACTGGGGCCCAGTAATTATGAAATTTATTTATTCTCACAAAGCCTAAGACCATGAATTCACAGGGGTAGAATTCATCCTTCCAACCAACCGACAGGCTGCTATTCCATCCCAGAGGTTAGAATAGCGGCAGCTGCACATCTCTATCATCCGGCCTATTCTACAGAATCTATGTAAACAACAATCCCACCCTTGTTCCTAAGACTTCCTTGATTATGGTTTATCCAGAACCAGCATGGAAACTTACCTTGTGTCTTAAGTTTCTGTTGACATCACCTGAATTGAAACTGAATTTACAAGCCAAAAATCAAAATAAATATAAAAAGGAAAGGAATATAGAGTATAGAGAAAATGAGACGAGTATGGCTGACAAACATTTAGTTCCATTATTATTTTTTGATGTTGTTTTAAAATATATTATGGACCCTCAGGTGGAGGAGGGAAGGAGGACAGAGAAGGGGATGAATTAGTAGGAACAAGGAAGTAGGACAAGGAAGGAAGGGAGCACACAGTATTTGTGACATAATAAAATAAAAATGCATGCATCTTTTGGTGATGAGAAGCAAAAATTACACAGGGCAAGTGTGCTGAACTTCCTTACCTTGCATTTTCTTTTGGTGTGAGAGAAACTTCCCCATCTAATGCAATGTCAATCTCACAGTGCTCTGGTTGGATCCCTATACCAAAGAGCTGTATGTCTTGAGAGGTATCTGCACCAACCCTGGTGTGATCCTGGTTGATAGGTTATTAATAAAACATCAGTGAAAATCAAGAAAACGGCTTCCCTTTATATAACTTATCAGATTCAACTTACAAAAAATATTAACATAACAAGAATGGAAAATGCATAACCAACACTCAAATCCTGTGCTGAGGACTTCCACACAGCAAAAAATGATTCTGGTCTGACAAAGGTAAGACTAAAGAGGCAACTGACCAATTCTTCTACGCAGCATTTCATCTTAGTAGTTTTGTTATATAAATCATAAAACACCATAAAAGAATTAATTCTGATTTAAAATGTTTGCAAGTCTCTGTCGTGCCTATGCATTACTGCACATATAAGAAAAAGTAGCTGTATCCTGCCGTCCATAAGAGAGGACAACATGGGCGGCAAAACATGGGTACACAAGGACTGAGGTAAGCATACCATATTAGTCAATTCAGTTTCATAGCTTTTGTCTCTTAGAATCTGACCCAAATGGAGAGGTTATTTATCTGTGCAGTAACTGGCATTTCAACCATGTCCCCCTATAAGTGCTCCATTTCAGATGCACTTACATTCCATATGCCTTTGATCCAAGAATTTTGATAGTAATGGCCATGCATGTGCACTACACATCCTCGGGCCCCATATTCCGAGGGTATAGAGGGCTGTACAGGAGCACAGGGCTGTAGAGATGCACTGCCCCCAGTTCCTTCTTCACCATAAAGTCACACAGAGGAAGCTGAAGCACAGGGAAAGGAGAGCAAGTAGTGGAGTACCCATAGAGAGAGACATCTCAAAGAACACTGCCCAAAATTAGTAATCTTTACTATTACTTAGTACTATCCCTATGAGTGCTCCACTTCAAGTGACTTCTGAGCAGATCCCTCATAAGGAGGAGAGCGCATTTGGAGCCAAATCAAACACTGAAGAAAAGACCAGATTCCCTAGGACAGTATCATATCTAGAAGAATGAATAACCACTTAGTGCTTGGAAAAAGTACATATTAAAGTCTAAGCTGTAGCCTTGCAGATCTCAACAATGGGGATGTGTTTGAGTAATGTCGCAGAGACAGAAAGAGACTTCATTGAATGGGCTAATATCCTAGAAGGGGGCTGTATATGCCCCCGCCCCCAAACCTACCAAGGAGGCATCTGCCATTATGGTGATGGTTGGGGAGGACTGGTTAATGACAAACCTGCACATACACTGCCTGGGTTCTTCCATCAACTGACAGAGTCTCTGACACCAGTCTGTTCAGGCTGTATTTATTTGGGGGGTATGAACCGTCCTGAGCCACTTCTGGAAACAATGCATCATAATCTGGCATGTCATGTACAAAGGTATAAGCTGTCCCAGTAGTTGAAGGTAATTTCTTGTTGATGTCTGTGGACTGACCTGAATTTTTGAAATGAGGTTTGTTAATGTCATGAACCTGTCCCTGGGCAGGAAAGCTCTGATTGATACTGCATCTAATTTGAATTATATCCTTTTCACAAGACCTAGCATGAGGAACTAGTACACTGATGTCTTTATGGCAGACAGAACCTTGTTGTAAGACCAGACCTTGAGCAGCCAATCATCGAGGTATGGAAAAACAATTATCTCCAGTTGAAGATAAGCGACGACTACTGACAGTACTTTCAATACCATGCTTGTGGCAGAAAAAGGGCCCAAGGGAAGCACTTAATATTGGAAGTGACCTTGACAAACAAGAACACTGAAGGAATGTCTTATGAGAAGGATGAATCATGACATAAAAATATGTATCCTGAAAGCCAAGGACTGAAATGAATCCTCTAGTTCCAACTATGGAATTATAGCTGCAAGAGTCACCACCTTGAATTTTCATGCTGTCACAAAGTTGATTTGGAGTCTTAGATCTACAATCAGTTTCCAGCCCCTGTACTTTTTAATCCTTAAAATACTTGAACTAAAATCTCTTCCTTGTGTGGTGAGCTGGAACTAGTTGTATGGCTCCTAAGCATAGAAGGGAATCCATCTCCCATATCAGAACTGCTTGTGAGAGAAGTCCATGAAAAGGGACAAAGAAGGGAAGTTAAATGAATGGAGTAACCCGATCTTAAAACCTCAATACTCATTATGTAATCTTCTGCCATTCAGAATGAAAATGGTTGAGAGAGATTCCAAAGTGGGAGGAGGCAGGTAGAATGTTGTGGTCGCAGCTCCGTGATGTGAGGTTGTTCCAGATCCTCAATCAATCAATCTGTCAGAACTGTCATTTTGATGAAGATAGTTGAGCTGTAGATGCAAAATAGGCAGCCTCTGTCTTTCCAACCTCAGCTTCTTTATGAAGGGCTCAGTGGGTCTCTGAAATCTTGAAAATTTAATAGGACAGGATCTCTGTCTCATTTGAAATCTGCTAAACTTTTGTTTGCTTGCAGGTGTATACATTTCAAGAAATCACAAGGTGACCCTGGAATCCTTAAGATTGTGCAAGGATTTACCAGTGGATTCAGCAAAGAGTTTTAATTGCTCATAGGGAAGGTACTCTACCATATTTTAGACCTCTCTGGAACCCAGACAGTTAGAGCCAGGAGACTCAAAACATGACCACTGCTGTATGAATAGAACAAGTTGCAGTGTCAATTGTATCTTCACTCGCAATGAGGTCCTAGCTAGCAGCTGACCCTCATTAATAATGGACGGAACGGTTCACAATGTTCTGCCAGAAGGCGCTCAATAAAGGTGGTAAACTTAGAATAATTTGTATGGTTATATTTTGCTGTAAGAACCTGGAAATTTGCAGTCCTATGCTGAATCTTTGCAGATAAGCAAGTTTTATCGACGAACAGGTCAAGCTGGTTTTGGTCTTTATCATAAGTGTGGATTCAATGTGCTGCTGTCTACCATGTTTACTCACTGCTTCTACAACCAGCAGTTAAGTGTAGGGTGGGACAATAAAAATTCAGAGTCCTTGAGTAGGATGTAACTTATTTAATTTTAATTGGCACACTTGCATGTCAGTGGTATTGTTGCTGGGAACTGCCAAATGATCTTAGCAGGGTCCACCAGAGCTTTACTGATGACCAGGTGTCCACTGTAGAATATCCAGGCCTTATGCTGTGACTCTCTGACCTCCTCTACAGGAATCCCTAAGTAGTTTGCAATATATTTAATTAAGTCTTGGGATTGTCTGAAGTCATCTACATGAGAAGGCATCTTCGCATCTGGAGAAGATGAAGAAATAGTCATTTTGTGCATTAGCCTCCTTACCTGCTCTGGCCCCCTGTTCTTCAAAAGTTTCCTTTGGTTGACATAGTGGAGGAGGTGAAGTAGGAGAATGTTTTCTTTTATGGTCCCCACGAAAAGAACTAGGGACCATTGTTCCCTCTAAGCTGTGTGCATGTACCCAGATCCCAAACCCTGCACACACGGTGAAACCCCATGCACACAAAAATTTACACAGAAGCACAAAAGTTTGCACAGAAATTTTTTGCACACACAGCCTGTCAAAAATTTGCATAGAAGAAATTTTTTGTGCACACAGCCTGTCAAAAATGAGAGGGAATATTGCTAGGGACCTGTTAAAACTGCTATCTAAATGCAGCACAAGCACCTCAATATGGTCACTGAAGAGGTTCGTAAGTTATGGGTGGAGGCATCCAATGCTGCTCAAACCAGCATGAAGGCGAATAGGTCCATCCAGGGTGTAGCTCCTCCCTTTCCCCAAAAGTGTCAGATGCAAGGTCCCTTGCTTGGCTTAAGTAGGGGAATCCTGCACTGAGACCTGGGAGTCAGAAGAGAACTCCTCATCTCAGAAGGAGCTGGAGAACAAGCTGTACGGGGGAAATACCAACTTTGGTGACCATGTCAATCTCTGTATCAACAGACATTCACCCACTAGCACGGGCTCATCTGAGACAAATAAGTCTCTGAAGTGTCTAAATTCCTGTGATATCGGGTGGATTTGAGTTGGCAAGGGGCAATGTTCTACAGTCAATAGTGAGGGTGCAGACTGTTCAGGTGAGTCTTGTCCAATGGAAGTTGAGGGTACTGAAGAAGATGGTTGCTTGGGAGGAGCCAAGACAGCATGAGAAGTGTGGCATCTCCTCAGTACCACAGGCATCTGGGTGAGCTGCTTAAGTATGGAAAGGGTTGTAGGTGCCACCTTTGTAGAAGCAGAGTGTTTGGACTCCTTCGCTAAAGGGTCTTGGTTCTGTAAGTATGGAGGATGATCCAGGTACCAAGGCATGTTTGGAGCCTTTTGTCTTAGCGATCAAAGTCTTTAGCATAGGGTTGGTACCAGAGCCTGGAGCCTCAGTGATACCCATATTGAGATGTGAGGTCTCCAATGAGGTCTAATGTTGAAGAGACTGAGGCCCTCTCAAAGTGAATTCTTTATTAGGAGAACTAGACCTTTTTTTATGGGTCTCTCCTGAGCAGGTCTGGGCAAATGTGCAGACACTGATGGGGCTATGCTCACTCAGAAGCAGATGGCCAGGGTGTGGTCTCCTGGCCTAGATCTGAGGCCAGACAGAGAATCTTCCAACATTAAGAACTTAAATTTTATCTCCCAGTTCTTCCTAGCTCTGCTTTTAAACGCTGAGCAGATGCTACACTTCTGAGGGATGTACATTTCTCCCAAACAAACTCCTCTACAAAAAGAACCAGGTATAAGAAAAAGTTAATGGAAAAAGATAACTAGATGCAGGAAAAAGCTTTGAACAATGTAAGAGGGCACATTAAATGCTCTGTCTCATTCTGAGGCAGTTGAGAATATATTGAGGGTGGTTTACCCACCCAGCCCTATATATCCTCAGTACAGGCACAAGGATATAAACAGCACATGTGTGAGCGGAACAGGCACTGCTACAAAAAATGACCGATCCAAGGCACACAGGGTGTACACCTAAAGTGTACTCCTAAAGTGGAGCACTGACAGAGACATTACCTGAAGAAGGTGGTTACATTTCTGGAGCAAGATGCCAACACCTAACTACAAAGCTTATGTCAATGTGAGCTCCATGGACAAAGCTACGGCTGGAAAGAACCTTGTGGATAGTCTAGTCTAGAGGTTCTCAGTCTGTTTGATACTAGGGCAGGCCTGCATAACATGCAGCCCGGGGGCCACATGCGGCCCACACGAGCTCATTGTGTGGCCCGTGGGGAGTAAGTAGGGGTGAGGCAAGCCAAGCGGTGGGGTGGAGGGAAGCAGATGGGGTGGGGCGAGGGCGGTGCTTTTCGGCCCGCAGCTGTTTTTTTTGCAGTAATATGGCCCTCACTGCTTTCCGAGTTGTGCAGGCCTGTACTAGGGACTGGCTTGCTGTCTTCCTCAACTGTGTCGGGGAGATCTCAGGGACTGGAGCCTGTCTATGGACCGGTCATTGAGAAACAATGGTCTAGTCCACTCCCCAGAACATTCTATAAGTTTGTGCATGTCAGGTTTCTCTACCAACTCCCCACAGATATTACATCCATACTGAAACACTTCTAACACAGATAAGCCCTCTGCAACTTCCCTAGGGAGACACCATAATTCCAAGTCTCACTGCACAGCTCACTAAAGAGAACTTTAAAAGAGTGAAACATTTCAGTGTATTTATACCTATGAATTCCTTATTTTTAAACAGTACAATACTAAAGCTCCCTCTCATTAAACATTTATCTAAAATAGAAACTATTATGCAGATGATGACAGTAACCTCTTTTGTAAAGCATTCTGAGATATACTGACAAAAATGCTATGTAAGAGCTAAGTATTATTATAATGAACAGTGCTTTCTCTGTCATTCATTTGGAAGGGTGCTTGTAGCGTCAGAACATTTCCTACATATATTGATATATTAGAAGATTTGCACTGACACTCTTTCACATTGAAATAAAGAGCATCTCCAGTAACCAGAATGGACAGAAGTTAATGTCAAGAAGAAAAAAGTTAGGAAAAATATATTACTCTGATGTTTAACAGCTTTATTATGTTACATTTAAAGTGTATTTACTATTAAGAGTGATTACCAAAAATGGCCCCTTCATATTGACCAGACTGGCTTTCTGTATTTTAAATGTCTATCATGATGTAATATTTTAATTGATATAAGGATATTAAGAGCTACATGACTAGAAGTTTTTCTGTAATTGGAAACTGAAAATGAAATTAAAAAAACCCCAGATTTGCCTCCTATATGTATTCAGAATTATATCTGCTCACTTTAGAGAGCAAAAGTACATTTTTACTGCTTTTTGCTCCTGTTAGTCAACACAGCTAAAAAGAAAGCAAATTAGATTCTATTTCTTCTTTAGCATCAACACTATTGCTTATTAAGGGACAGATTCTACCACCCTTACACATATTGGGTAGTACATTACTCCATAAGTACTCCCATTAGAATCAATAGGACAATTTAGGAAGTACAGTACTACACAGTGTGAGTGAGGGTGATTGAACCCAGCCTCAAGTTTCAAACAGTTACATTGTGCAAATCTCCTGAAGACTCTGAAGTTGTACATGTATAGCTGGAGGCTTAATCTGGCCTGCAAAAACTTTATTATAGGTTAAAATGCATAAGGAAAGGACCACAGGTTGGCTCTATGAGCACATATGGTCTGACTGTGAAAACAAAAAATAACCCTAAAACCTTTTTATTTGTCAACTGAGGATATCTGATAGAGTCACTGAATGAGTGATGGAACCATTTGCTCAGAATACTTGAATTGTTTCTTAGAACTAGCCCATGCTAATATAGTATAGAAATCAAACACTGTGGGGCTAGATAGATGGTAGTTTCCAGATTTGATCCCTGGAATCCAATTCTCACTTCACAGGTAGCAAGGAATTGCAAGTGCTGTGCAGGAGTGCCTTACATCAACCTTTTGGAAGCAGTGCTGATGGAGTCCAAAGGGGAGTCACATCTAGTCTTCGGTTGGACAAACTGGGGCTGCAACACAGGAGTTTACATAACACTTGCACACACTCAGCCTGATTCTCCTGTCCACCATTGTTAATCAGGAGTTATCCCATTGAAGTCAATGGAGCTAAAATGCCAGGGAAAATATAAATCTATTGAACTGAGGGGGAAATCAGGACAAATCTACTTTGCTCTAACCAGTCTTGAGTCTGTCACTCTAAATTCCAAATTCTCTCAGAAATTAAAAACAAGATTGGTCTTCACTATGATTTGTTAACTATGTCAGTGTCCTGTTTGCATTCTTACCTTTAAATAATAAACCAAAAGTTCATTGAGTGCAGGGTCTGCATTCAGATTAACCAGGTAACACTTGTCATCCCCAACCTTGATACCAGAGGACTCAAGAGAAATTCCCATGCTTTCTAGTTGCCTTTGCCTCTCCTACAAACAAATAAAAAGGTTGAACTCACATATTATAGTTTGCTGAGATAAAATAATTAAATGAAAGGAAATAGCAAAGCTGAATACTAATCTACATACAGGACACTGCTACTAAAAGTATTATCACATAAGTTACAGTAAAAGGATTCACTAAAATAGACAATGATCATACCATGTATTCTTTTCTAGATTTTAATGTTATGCATCATGACCTACTCCTTTAGTGTTCGCTCACTTTGAAAAGCACTTACTTAGGCAAGGACTGCAACTTCAGTGGGACTGCTCACATGAGTAACTTACTATGTAGCGTATGGGTTGCAGAAACAAGTTCGGACTCATGTGAATTGCAAATTTGTCACATTACATGCAAATTCTAGAAAGATAAGCATACTAGAAGCTATGATTTCAGGTTTAGGGCCATGCCATAAAGTAGCTTGGGGTCAAAATTTTATTTTGTTTTTAAAAAGCTACAAAGTACCTTATGCTAACAGAAATATTTCCCCAATTTTGTAAGTAATTCAGCAAAAGTGTTTTTGTTTGGATCTAAATGTTATTTTGTAGTGGTTGCAACCCACACATCATGGCAAATAAATCAGAATCTAAAAATTCTGTAAGTTCTAATCAAAGGTAATGTTAAGGTTGTCTACAAAGGGACACTCAGAAAAATTAATCCAAATTAGCTAAAGGTGTAAATTAAACGTGGATCAGTTAAACTGCAATAAACCCTTGTCTAGACCAGGGGTCTCCAAACGTTTTTGATCACACACCCCTAGCACAAAAGAAATTTGAACACCCCCCCACAGAGGGAAGCCCCACGCTAGCCCCACCCCCATCCCCTCCATTCCACTTCCTGCCCCCAATTGCCCCCTTCAGAACCTCTCCTCCTTGTCCCCTGACTGCTCCCTTCTTGTCCCCTAGCTGCCCCGTGGGGCCAGTCCCGCAGACGCGGCACCCTGTGGGTGGTCTTGTGCACCCCCTGGGGTGCGTGCACCCCAGTTTGCAGATCACTGGTCTAGACACATTCAGAACTGAACTGGTCTCATTTGGGTTATCTTAATTCTGAACTAAAATAAGCTGAATTAAGACCACTTTAATTCTGAATGTGTCCACACAGTAGTTTAATGCAGTTTAAATAATCCATTTTTAATTCACACCTTTAGCTAATTCAGAACAATCTTCCCAAGTGCCCTTAATGACACCACTAAGTTAATTTGTTTTTATACATTTTTTTACCGTTACAGAGTCACTGCATGTTTAAGAACTGTTTTATAACAGCACACATGGATGAATAACAATGATGAAAACCTGGCCACTTTGAAGTCAATTTGAATTTTTTTCATTGACTTAAATGAAACTATGATTTCACCATTATATTCATGCTCCTACTTTGGTCCTAAAAATCTGAAGTGGCCTGTACACACTGCCATTTGTTTTAAGTACATATAGTGGACTTCAGCTATCATAGCAGCAATCCCATTAAATGTATTCTCATGAAATTGTCAAGGTTAACAAATTACACCGTACTCTAGATGCAAGGCTGAATGAAATGATAAAAAAATTGGAAAATACAGAGAAAGGATGAAAGACCAAGAGAGGGTACCTCATAGAAGTAAGCCGGGAGGAAACAGCAATATCCAAGGCCAGACTCTCAGCTATTGTAAGTCAGCAAATTAAAGTCTATAGAATTATGTTGATCTACACCAGCTGAGGATCCAAATCTCAGTAGTTAAAGTATCTGGACTACCTGTGCAATTTCTTCAGTTTTCCTTAGCTTTTCCTCCCAGGTGACTGTAAGTTCTTTTATCAGTTTCTCAGATTCTTCCAATTTTTCCTTCAGCTCTGGTGCTTTCAAGGCCTTAATGTTGAGAAGAAGAAAATTATTACAATTTTAAAATATCATCACACATAGAATAACTTTGCTCAAGCTGGTTTTAGCAAGATTCTGGACATAATACCAATAACTAACAATTGAGTCATGACAGGATTTTTCCTTTTTTTGTTGAGTTAATTTTACAGGGGAAACTGCGAATAGGTGAGATAGATTCTAGCTGAGCACTGAAAGAATCAGTTGACAGTAGTGGGACAATTTTTCAGCTGGTAAATCTAGGTAGCTCCATCAGAGTCAAAAGAGCTATGCAGATTTATCAACGCTAAAGATCTGACCCAAAATATTTATGCAAAAACTGGGTTATTATATGCAAACAAAAATATCTAACAAGTCATTCCTTTGTACTTGGATATTCTCAATCACCCTTCTCTAATTTATTCTTCTGGTAACTATTTGGATTAAATGCCTTCACTAGATTCAGGACACATATAGAGTTCCTAATATTTTGCCTATTCTGATTTTGTAGGTGTCCGAACCAATTATAGAAAAACTGAGGATTGAAGATGAAAACTGGGACAGGCAGTGGATATAAAGCAATATCAGATATGCTCTAGGACTAGGAGAGGCTTCTCACTCTAATGATTGTCAAAAATAAATTAAACAAGGTGATGAGGCCATCCATGTGATCAATAAAAATTCAGTAGGTATTTTTGTTTCTCATGATTCTTTGATGTCAGTAAAAGTGTAGGAGAACAGTAACCTTGAAAGTTTAACATAATTTAGTCAGACAGACTAGACAACAGGTAATTTGGGGTAAATTCAGAGCACTTTTAGGTAGCTTCAAATACATTCTTGACAATAGCAGAGACACAGAGCGTGTGAGGTAACACATTTTATTGCAACAACTTCTGCTGATGAGAGAGACAAGCTTTTGAGTTTACACAAAGCTCTTCTTTAGGTCTGAGAAACGTACTGAGATGGTATGTCCACACTACAATTAGATGCCCACAGCTGTCCTGTACCAGTCAACTCAGGCATATGGGATTTGTGCTAAGGGGATGTTTAATTGTGATGTAGATATTTGGGCTACAGCCTGAGCTCTGGGACCCTCCCATCTTGCAGAATCCTAGAGCCTGGGCTTCAGCCCAAGCACAAACATCTACTCTGCAATTAAGCAGCCCCTTATCCCAAGTCAGCTGGCATGGACCAACCAGGGGTTTTTAACTGCAGTGTAGACATACCCAGAGTCTCACAAATACAAGGTGGAACAGATTGTTTAGCATAAATATTTAATATATATCAAGGGACCATTCAAGGTAAGTGGCCCATTAACACATTTCCAGTCATAGGGGTGAAAGGAAAAAAAGTGGTGATGGGAGGGATGGGGCGTTAAGTGGGTTATAGATTGCTGTGATAAGCCATAAATCCAGTTTCTCCATTCAGTCAATGATTTTTAGTGTATAGCAAAGTTATGAATTTAGGTTCCATGGCTCATCTTTTTAAGGTGTTGTACAGGTTTCCTTTGAGGAAACCCATATTTCAAGGAACCATTCAAAAAGTAGTAAATGTTACCCACTTATGCTAAACAATCTGTTTCACCTTGCATTTAGCTGTGACACACTGAGTACATTTTCCAGACCCGAGGAAGAGATCTATGCAAACTTAAAAGCTCATCTCATCGGATCATCTTGAAGTTGATCCAATAAAAGATATTACCTCACTCACCTTGTCTCTCTAATATCCTGGACCAATGTGGCTCTACCAAAACTGCTTGACAACAGGATTGTCTCACTATATAGACTCTATTCTCAGGCCCTACACTACCAACACTCCCAGTTATCTTTGTGACTACTTCCTGAGGAAACTACAATCCGTTGGTGATCTTCCAGAAAACACAATCCTAGTCACTATGGATGTAGAAGCTTTCAACGTTAATATTTCACACAAAGACGGATTACAAGACATCAGGAACAGTATGCCCGATGCCATGGAAAACCTGTTGGCTCAACTTTCTGACTCTGACCTCACCCACAACTAATTCAGATTTGGGGAAAATTTACATCTTCAAGTCAGAAGACTGTTATGGGTACCCACATGGCCTCAACAGTATGCCAACATTTTTATGTCTGACTTAGAACAACACTTCCTCAGCTCTCATTCCCTAACACCCCTACTCTACTTACGCTACATGGATGACATCTTCATTATCTGAATCCAAAGGAAGGAGGCTCTTGAGGAATTCCACCAAGATTTCAACAATTTCCACCCCACCATCAACCTCAGCCTGGACCAGTCCACACAAGAGATCCAATTCCTAGACACTACAATGCTAATAATCAATGTTCACATAAACACCATTCTATACCGGAAACCTACTGACAACTATACTTACCTACATGCTTCCAGCTTTCATCCACATCACACAATTCATTGTCTACAGCCAAGCTGTAAGGTACAACCAAATTTGCTCCAATCCCTCAGACAAACGCCTACAGGATCTCTATCAAATGTTCTTAAAACTGCAATACCCACCTGGTGAAGTGAAGAAACAGATTGACAGAGCCAGAAGGGTACACAGAAGTCACCTACTAGGACAGGCCCAACAAAGAAAGTAACAGAATGACACTAGCCATCACCTACAGCCCCCAACTAAAACCTCTCCAGCGCATCATCAAGCATCTACAACCTATCCTGAAGGACGAACCCTCACTATCACAGACCTTGGAAGACAGGCCAGTCCTTGCTTACAGACAGCCCCCCAACAAATACTCACCAGCAACTACATACCACACAATGAAAACACTAACTCAGGAACCAATCCCTGCAACAGACCCTGTTGCCAACTTTGTCCGCATATCGGTTTAAGAGACACTTTCATAGGACCTAACTACATCAGCCACACCATCAGGGGCTCATTCATTTACATATCTACCAATATGATATATGCCATCATGTGCCAGCTCAATACCCCTCTGCCACGTACATTGGCCAAATCGGACAGTCTCTATGCAAAAGACTAAATGGACACAAATCAGCTATCAAGAATTATAGCATTCAAAAACCAGTTGAAGAACACTTCAATCCCCTCAGGACACTCAACAACAGACTTAAAAATGGCAATTCTTCAACAAAAAACACTTCAAAAACAGTCTCCAACAAGAAATTGCAGAACTGGAATTAATTTGCAAACTGGACACCATCTAATTAGACCTGAATAAAGACTGGAAGTGGGTGGGTCACTACGAAAACTAATATTCCCCTGCTGATATTCACACCTTCTTGTCAACTATTTGAAATGGGCCACTTTGATTACATTGGCCTCATTAGCACTACAAATTTTTTTCCCCCTCCCTTGGTATTCACCCCTTCAAGAAAAACAGGAGTTCATGGAAACTTTGCCATTTCAGCCTCACATATCTTTTTTAACAACCTCTACACTAGTTTCTCTTTCTTGCTTACAATACACAAATCCACTCTCAGATTCATCTCTGATCTCATCTCTTACTCTTTACGCTTGTCCAAAGCAGTAGTACTGAGAGGGCTCAGTGATCAGAACCTAAATGCCATAAGGCCAGTGGTTCTAAACCAGGAGTACGCAGACTCCTGCTGGTACGCAGAGGTATTCCAGGGGGCACACCAACTCATTTAGATATTTGCCGAGTTTTACAACAAGCTACATATAAAGCACTAGCAAAGTCAGTACAAACTAAAATTTCATACAGACAATGACTTGTTTATACTGCTCTATATATTAAACACTGAAATGCAAGTACAATATTTATATTCCAATTTATTTATTTTATAATTATATGATAAAAATGAGAAAGTAACCCATTTTTCAGGAACTGTGCTCTGACACTTTTGTATTTTTATGACTGATTTGGTAAGCAAGTAGTTTTTAAATGAGGTGAAACTTGGGGTACACAAGACACATCAGACTCCTGAAAAAGGTACAATAGTCTGGAGAGGGTGACACATGCACACATGAAAGACAACCTCTGTCATACAGAGCTTACAATCTATGTGGGAAACAAGAGGTGAAAACAACATATAGATGGGGGAAAACAAGGTTAGCAGGGAGACCATTGCTATTAGCATAATAGGCAGCAGTCACAGCAAACCAGTTCCCTTAGTGTTTTTGTCTCCTGACTCTATATTTTTTACTGTCCCATTTACCTTAACCAAGCTATATCTCACTTGTAACTTTGCCCCCCTCCCCCAAAAGTTGAAAACCTACTATGCAGTTATGATCACAGGTCACTGGCTGTTCTGTGCTGCACTACACAGCATCTACTTGTGCCTTTAGATTAAGTTATTCAGGAAAGGCTCTAGTTTGGCAAGGTAAATCTTCTGTACAGCCCAATGTATGCTTAAAAGAGGCTTATGAACCATCAGATATTTCAGCTTATTTCAAGAAACAAAACTAATGACTTACAATATAATTAACATAGCAATCTCACTTTCCATACTTTGTTGTAAGAACTACACACGGAACTAAATTCCTGTAAACACACGTGACATTTCCTTATTGAACTCCAGATACACAGAGCTCCATATAACTTTACCTCAGCTTGCGAGAGCTGTTCTTTCAGTTTTTCCACCTCTTCACGTAGTTCTCGAATGACCCTGGCATTTGGATCTTCATTTACCACAGCATGATTAACTATCCTTTTGGCTCTGTCTGCATATCTCAGTGTAGAGAGCGTTTCTTCATAATTGTCAGCAGAAGGACTAATTGTGGCTATCATGGCAGTTTGGCTGTTTCCTCCCAAGTTGTCCTGTAAAGCACAATCTTCGAAAGTTTGAGGAATACAGGACAGATTAAAATGTACCCCATGCTCTCTGTAGTCATAATGTGCCCTTGCAAGGAATAGATTTGAAATATGAATTACATCTATTTAGACACCAAAGAACACTGATTAATTTGAATTTGATCTATAACTCTCACAATTTCTAAGTCTCAGTGAATTAGACACGATTCCACTACAGATTAGTACTGTAAGTCATAAGATATGGTTGCAGGCAGAACAAAAACAGCAGCAGAGAATCTGTTCCTAGTAATATGTAAAAACATTTGTAGCAGCAGCCACTCCCCCATTCATTAAAAATCAAGAGCTAGTGTGTGTACACAGAACTGTACACGCCGATCCCATAATACATCGTGCTTACAGTTTGTCACCAACAGAGGTTTTCAAAATGTGGGGTGCACCTCTCCAGAGGAGTGCGGAGGAATGTTTGGGGGAGAGGGGAGTCCAGTGCAGGGCTGGCACCAAAGTCAAACAGGCTGCCATTCTGAGCCGCAGATAAAAGTGTGGGGAGAGAGGAAGTGGCAGGGAGCTGCATGGACAGTGGCTCCTAGGACCAAAGGTGAGGAGTGGGGAATGGGGCTTGTATTGTCCCACAGCTGCATGAGGCGCCTGAAGCCTATAAGATCCTGCCACTCAAGGTCTCCCTGAGGCTGGCCTGGGCATAGGGGATGAGAGGGTTGGAGACAGCCGCCCCAGGCCAGGTCAGGTTGGCATGGTTTCCCCCAGGTGATGGACTCTGGCAACGCTCAAACAGCATAAAGAAGCCCAGACAGTGACCTCTAGGCCAGTGCTGCAGGAGAAAGGTGTGATCTCCACCGCTGCAGACAGTTGCATGTGCCCCGGTTATTCCCTACCCACAACTACAGCTGTCCTGGGAAGCCACACACAGCCTGGTGCAGCCCAGGAAGGAGACGCAGTCAGTACTGCCCATGCTGTGTTACTTCAGGATCACTGTGGCTCCTTCTCCACCCCAGCTGCAGCCAAACTCTGAAGCAGGAGTCACTGTGGGGTGCAAAGCCAGAGTGCCCAGTGGCTCACTGTCTAGAAGATGGCTTGCTCAGCTATCTGCCTGCTCACAGCCTGGCATTCACAGGGTCACCGCACTTTCCTGAGTGCAGCTCAGAGCCCTGCTCCCCTATATGTGACCATAATGCCTTTCGCAGGCCCATGCTGTACTCCCTCCGCCCTCCCTACCCCTTCCACCGGCCAGGGCAGCGGTGGAGGCTTGGATGAGCCCTGCATGGCAAAGCTTGGGGCAGCCCTGCATGGCTGGTCTCGGAGACAGAGCACCACCTTAACTCCTGACACACCTGAGTGGGCCACCCAGTCTGTGGGTCTGTTTGTCTGGGTTGAGGAGGCAGGGACAACTAAAAATTGTAAGTCAAAAGCGGTGCTCGGCTCAAAAAGCTTGAAAACCACTAGTCTACATGGTGAAATGAGACCATGTGTTACCTTGAGAAGCCAAGTGAGTACAGAATCTCTGTAAGGCACAAATTTGTTTTTCCCTTTTCCTGCTGCTTGGTCAGCAAGTGATGATATAACCAACCCCAGCGTTGAGAGTGACCTGAGAAAATAGCAAAACATTAACAGCTTTGTATATATATATTTCAAGCAACATGATCTGATAAAATGCAGAAGAGGAGGAAGACTTGAAAGAGAAAAGACCATTACCTTTTCCATAACTGGTGTTCAAGATGTATTGCTCTTTTTATAAATATGGTTACTTCAACAGGCACCTTTAGCAACTGTATATGAATAACTGCAAATCACAAAGTCTAGTTCTTCTTCGAATGATTGCCCATGTGTATTCTACAATAGGTGTGTGTACTCGCCATGTGCACTGGTATCGGAAGTTTTTCCCCTAGCAATACCCCAAGGGGAGTGCCCCTAGCAACCCCTGGAGTGGCACCTCCATGGTGCGGTATAAGGGTCGCTGCGTGCTCTCCCCACCCTCAGTTCATTCTTGCCAGACAGCTCCAACAGAGGGGAAGGAGGGTGGGATGTGGAACAGACATGAGCAACACATCTCAAAGAACACCAGAAAAGGTTACAGAAAAGGTAACTGTCTTTTCTTCTTCGAGTGATTGCTCATGTGTATTCCACAACAGGTGATTCCAAGCTATATCTGTTGCAAGTGGGTAGTAGCTCACACTGTCGGGACGGAGCTCAGCCTTGCTGAACCTGGTGTCTTCCCTGGTCTGGTGAATGTGTGAACTGAAGAGCATGTGGCAGCCCTGTAAATGTCCTGAATAGGGGAGAGACGTGCCCCCCTAAAAGACTGAACTCACAACCCTAGGTTTAGCAGGCCAATGCTCGAACCACTGAGCTATCCACAATTCCAGTGGATTCCAGACACTTACACGATTCCAGTGTCTACTTTGCCTCATAATGCACCAGAGATGTGTAATTACTTTAAACTAACCTACATACTGTTGTCTGATATTGCTTACGTAATGCCCTTTAACAAAAACCACCACTACCCACCCAATAAGCTGGGACAGTTCAGAAAGAGTAAGTTTACTTGGCAGCCTGGTGCAGAATACATGAAAGAGAGTTGCTTCTGTGGGTTTTACATTTTCAACATCCCTTTTTCCTTATGCATGACTGGACTCACTTGTTATTGTGCAGTTGGAGGCCTGCACATTCCAAACAAGTGCCTGAGTCAGCAGTGGTTGAGATGGTGCTTGCTTATCAGAATGGAGAACACTGCACTGAATGGCACAGTTTCAGCCCATTTTCACAGGATTTTCATTGATATTTAGTAAATAGCATCCAGCTACTGCTCCTAATATTATGAAAACTACTCAGATCACAGTATTGTGGGCAGTATTAATTTTGTTTTCAATGGCTTGCTTAGTAGTTACGATTATGATAGCAACAATTGTGGTTTTACTAAAAAGCATCAAAATGACAGCCTGTTTAAGGAGGAGTGCTTTAACTCTTGGTAAGCACTAATCAATGGTTGATTTTATCTGTGCCTCGTATTGTGTGCTTTCTAAAGATTCCCCAGATACACTGCAAAGGACTGTGGGGTACTGCTGCCACTTTGGTCAGTATGGTAGCCAGTGCTCTACTGAGAGAGAACTGGGCACATTCAGCTCTTCTAAAGATCTTTGCAAGGACTGAGGAAAACAGTTATGGGATAGATCCCTTGAAAACCCTATGGAGGGGAGACGAAACCCCCCCGCCCCCGGAAGGAAGACTGGAGAAGGCCATCCTCTTATGCTTTTTTTTATATACAAAGAGAAGCCGTATGTCTGGATAACTGTAAGCCTGAATGACTTATTTTAGGTTAAGGTAAATAACAAAAGAAAACAAACAGTCTCAGTGAGAGAGCACAATGCGTGCATCTCCTTTAAAAGGAGTTGCACTATTTCTGAGAACAAAACAGAAGCGCTCTCTGCAGAAACAGACTCCTCGGTCTAATACACTGATAGCAAGATCTAAGATTTACATAGTGCAAGTTATTTCTGGAGCTGATGGGGATGGAGCAAACTATCCCCTCCCTCCAAAGCATTCCCAAGTGGAGTGCCTGAGGTAGGATGAGGTGTGAGGGAGAGAAGAGGACTATATAACTGGAGAAGAGCCTATTTCATCCACAGTGTTTGCTTTTATGTAGAAACTGAACTTCCAAGCAAATCTGCAGGAACTGGTTAGATGCCACGGAAGTTGCCCTGCAAAATCTGTGGTTTATATGGTCGCACTGTAGGGTGTGCCCAGCCCTATAAAATACACTAGTCAGACTGCTTTGCCTTCCTTTATTTTCACGTTCTCATCCAAAGCAGTTACATATAGCAATCAATATGGATTATATTCTAATGGATTATTGCCATTTCAAGCAATTACAGCCACTCTGCTTTTAACCTCATGATAAAAAAGGCCTAGGATACTTTACAAGTCAGTCAAATTCACTCTCCACTATGTTATAAAATGCACTGATTATCATAAAATGGTGTGTTGCTAAAATTTTCAATGCCACTTTGGAAATCTCAACTATTGTCTCTGCACCGGAGAGCTCACTATCTAGCTTAGAAACACATTAACCTGAGTGACAAGACAAATTATGTGTGCTACACATTTTAATGGGAGAAATGGTTTATGCTCAGTGTTCTGTGAAAATCAGTTCTACAAGCATAACTTCCAGAAACAAACTTTAATTATAGGTTGCAAAGCACTTTCAGAACGAGAGGGAAAACTACCTCTCTCAAAATAAAAGTGCCTTTTTTCCCCAAATGAAAATCAAATATGAGTTCTGTGGCTTCTTGTGAGTGAAAGAGTTAGACAATTCTACAAGGTTTGGGGAAAGAGAGGTGAAGGACACCACAGTACAGCACTGAAGGAATTCTCTTCAGCCTTCAAGCATCAAATGGAGTTCCAAATGGAGAGCGGTCAATAAATGGATAAAGGGGATACAGACTTACATTATGCAAGAACTTGACTTGGGATAAATGTACATACAGAAATGAATGAAGACGGATTTCTTTTTAGAAATGTTTCAAAATAAAATTTAGTACTCATGAAAGATTTGAAATATCTGTATCTGAAGACATCTAAACACAGAAAAGACAGAACATGGACAGAGCAAGATTCCAGTGCTGCCACCACAGTAAAGGATGTAAAGAGCTGACTTGAAGGATCAGGTTATGGGGAAAAGTGAGGAGTGTTCACTCTCAATGCCTCAATGCCCATTCAGTTCTCGGTATACATGCCAAGACTGCCAGCATGAACGGCAATTAGCATCTGTTGTAGCAATGGTCTTTGTGATGTGACACTTTTCCACTAGGAGTTAGACTGAGACAACCAACTCATTTCCCGTAGGCTTGTACCAACCGTGAGATTCATAATGACCAGAAACTAAAACTAACAGCTGGATTTGAATCAGTGACCTTGAGGGTTAACATTCCACATACCGCACTACCAACCTAGAGCCATCCAGTTTCCCATCACATGTAGTGATTCTTAACCCTACTGTGTAAATCATGTAAACTTTTTAACATGACACACTGATGCAAAGTAGATTGGTGTTTGCAGAAGAATCTCTGGATCTGTGCAGCTTCTAAAAGAGGTTAGGTTTTTAATATTCCAGTATAAATGTTGTTGAACTATACCTCTGCTATCCTGCTTAGGGTGACCAGACGTCCTGATTTTATCGGGACAGTCCTGATTTTCGGGGACTTGTCCCACGTCCCGGCCATACATTGGTCGGGACACCCTTTGTCCCGGCCACACATTGGTTGGGACGCCCTTTGTCCCGATATAGGGGCCTTCAGAGGCCGGGGCCAGACTCTCACCTCACTTACCGCTCCTTCCAGGCGGCCATGGCACCCTCCTGCCGGCAGGAGCACGCAGCCCGCCCCACTGCCCCAGGCAGAGACTAGGCAGCCAGCTCTTTGCTGCCGCACGTACTGCAGCGGCGGGGGAAAGAGGGCTGTTTGCAGCCAGCACCAGCAGAGCGAGGGTGGGGGCAGAGAGCCCCCGGCTGCCCTCCCCCAACCCAGCTCTGAGTTCGGCCCCTCATCAGCCCCACGCCCACTGGCAGAGAGAGTCAGGCGGCTGCAGCCAGGACATGCTGCAGGGGCGGGGAGGGCTGCTTGCAGCCGGTGCTGGCAGAGGGGGGCGGGGGCAGAGAGCCCCCGGCCGCCCCTCCTCCAACCCAGCTCCATGCCACCCCCCCATCCCCCCCAAACAGGCTCCGGCCCCTGACCCACCTGCCGGCCGCTGCCTGGCCCAGCTAAGAACCGTCCCCCAGGTAAGCGGCTGGACTGCGGCTGGGGCCCTGCGCCCGCGGCTTGCAGTGGGGCTGCAGGCGGGAGCCCGGTACTTGTGGCATGGCCCTGGGTCCCTAACCTGCGGTGGGGCTGCACCTGGAACCGGGGCCCTGTGCCCCTGCACCTTGAGCCGGGGCCCTGCGCCCCTGACCCGCAGCTTCCTCAGGCCCTGCCCCATGGGTCCAGTGGGTCTCCCCCCTGCCCTCCCCATGTGTCCCGATATTTTGTTCTTGTCATCTGGTCACCCTAGTCCTGCTCACCTTACAGAGAACCAAAAAAGTTTTATGGAAACTCTTAAGATTGGTAATTGAAAAAAGTGCTAGGTTTGGGTGCTGCATTTTATCTAATTTTTTCCAAGGAAATTAGTATATTTAAGACAATGGTGATATCAAGCTAAGTATTTGTTTTGTGGAATGACACAGTAGTTATGGTAGCAAAATGCCCTACAAATTGTCATTGCTTGAGTTACAGATGCCCCTAGGCAGCCTTAAACTTACACACCTTCACTGTGACCTATTTTTCTTAAACTGTGAATTATACTCTCATATATTTTTAACACGTGTTGAAGCAAAGCCATCCAGTTTTCACCTAATTTTTTTTATCGTTTGTATTCTTCCTTTTATAGCTTACATTCTTTCAGTGATGAGATTGCTACATGTGCCTGAGGAAAGCGTGTGTAAATGAATCACAAAAGTATATTCTTTAAGAGTGCTGTTGACACTTTTTGCAAATAAGCAGCACAAAGATCTCCCCTGAATCACATATGAATCAGGTTCCCTACATCAATGTATAATGTGGTGTTCAGCACATAGTTTCTGAAAAAAACATAATTAAGTTCAACAGAACCATCACCTTAAGTGACTTATGACGATGATTCCAGGCAGGCAGCGAAACACTAATCTTGGAAGATTAATTTTTACACTTCATATTTGCCAGTATCCTTACTTGTTTATGTTGCTGCCTTCCTTCAGACGTTCTCCTGCAGCTCCTGTTTTAGACACTCTCTCGCTACCAGCCAAATCCACCAGGCTGACCTTGCTGACCTTCTCTCCAGAATTCTAGAAGAATGCAACATCGGAGACAAATAGCCAAGAACTGTGAATACAAAATGCTAAAGAACCAGATATACTTGCAGTACTTAAATCCTGCTGCTTTATGAGCAGTGCATTACGAACAGTGACAAATTAGAGGTGTAAGCGAGCCAAAAGAAAAAGGAATCTTCCTAACGCTTTTTAATTTTTTTTAACAGTTACTCTTGTTCGATAGAAGGGGCCCCCTGCAATAAAGTCCTCCTGGCCTTGCTTAACTTCCTTATCTTGTTCAAATATTTTTGCCTTGTTCCCTCTCCTGATTTTTCTCTGCTTGACTAAGTAACCGTAGAAAGCAGTTTGCACAAGGTCAGCCTGAGATGATACAGGAGACATACCCAGTGTCTTTCCTTTGTCTGTCTTAAACCTATAAATACGGATGTGTTGGTCTAATAAAGCTGCCACACGCCTCCGAAGCTACTAGCCTGAGGGGGGGGGTGTGCCCTTCGATCAAAGTTGATTGGCCTCAGTGTGTTTTTTACATGGTCTCTGACAGTTTCGAGCTATAGCCCAACTCCGCACTACCCGGGTGTTGGAACGGTGAGTAGGACAAACTGATTTTTACCTAACACTGTCATACCACTTTATCCCTAAGGGTGCACCGCTTATGAAAATAGCATTAACTATGGTGTAAGTTCAATACTTTACTGGCATGGTAAGCTACTAAAGTGTTGCCAGTGCTAGTGCCGCAAAAATCATCTGTCTAGGATAGGTTTTGCAGTAGTCAGTCTTAAACAGCATGCTCATTTCTCATTTGGCAACTGGCTTCTTCCAGTTTTTCTTGTACATTTAATTTCAATCTGAATCATATCTCTACTAGATGAGCTAAGGGAATTATAAAAGCATTTCAATTTAATCAAAAAATTATTTGAGGATGGATTACCTTTTAGGTACCAATGGAAAATAGTTCAAATTACAATAAAGACAGCATATGTTTACACTGAAATCAGGGTGCATGGTTAACACTAGCTTGGGTTTGCCTACACATGCTGCAATCTGGCTACTGTGGGTACAATTAGCAGTGAAGCCATGGCAGGATGTGTTCCAGTGAGGGCTGTACAAGCCCGCCCAGGATGCTGGGAACTTATTTGGGTGGCTACCTGGGGTCTAAGGCCTTGCTGCTGTAGCTTCACTGCTATTGGTAACCCATGCTAGCTTGAGTAAAGCTAACTCAGATATAGCTACAAATGCTGCAATCACACTTCCACCTGCAGTACTCATACTCTTAAAGACAAAAAGATAAACCAAAGCAAGAAAATACTCATGTGCGCTACCTTCTCACACAACTAAAAACCACTAATGGGATCAAAGGAAAAGGTAATGCAATATCATACAAGAAACTGTGTTCCAAGGTGACATTATGACTCTTAAGGCAGAGGAGAAAAACTCCATCCCTTAGGAGTCAAGGCAGCTTAAGTTTTAAAATTGTAGCCCATTTGTCTCCTTATCCCAGATTAAGCAGTGCTACTTATAGATGAATAACAGTATGCATCCTGACAGTGGACTTCAATTGTGTTCGCCAAGTTTCCTTTAAATTTATCACCATTGAAATGTAAATCCCAGAGGTTGGGTGGCTGAAAGGAGAAAAATGGCAACAAGTCCCTCTTATTTCAAACAAGGACCACCACAAACACACACTTACACCAGACTGAAGGTCATAAAGTGTCTGAGTTACTACAATATTGAATACAGCATGAGAGCGGCTGCTTTCTTCATTCATGTTGGTTGCAGCAACCGTTCGAGATTTGTTTCCCTCCGACATCAGGGACCCAATATCCTGGAGCATAATATAGGAAAAAAGGGATGTTAATATAAAAGTGGGTGAAATTGTTCTTCCCACTAAACAAAATTCTCATTAACATAGAAAAGATGAGAACCTTCTCTATATATTTTGAGATCTATAGAGTACAAAGCGTGCATAACTTGATAGGCTAAAGTTATTCACACCACAAATTTCCAAGTGCTATAATTAAACTCAGTTCTGACACACACACGCTACAATCTTTACCCATCCGTAGCTGAGAACATGCTGACATGCATATTACAAGTCATATTTGTTTAATGCCAGTAATTAGGCCAACAGAAAACCATTTAGACAGATGAACACAACATGTTTCTTCAGTGAGCTGCACTAATACTATCTTCACTTAATTGGCTCAAAGGGTTACCTCACTTAGAGACTGTACCTTTTTACATGTATAAAACCAAAGGCAATTATCTTGAGTGAGAGACATGTGCTTGCTGGCTCTCCTGAGCAAATGTGCGTAAAAAAAAGTTGTGAAAATTCACACTAGCAAAATGTTCTTTTAAGATCAGGAGTAGGAGAGGATTTACTGCATTTGGTTTTCCTTTAGCTAATATAATTCATAAAAGTTGGAACCAGAGAAACTGCAATCTGTCAATGACTGAAAGAAACAGCTTCTTTCATTTACTTGAGTTTTATTATTATATTCAACACATACTATCTAAGTGAACTAGAAGGCAGTTTTCATGCTTACATTGTGCACTTCTGCCTCAGAAGTATAAAAGTCTCTGAAAAAAAGCAGTCTTTCCTCCTTTAGCAGTACATGAAAAATATTAGTGAAGATTTTCTGCCATTTTTTAAAAATACTTAAATGGATTTTTTCATCCAATTTCCTTTATAAAGAAAACTCCATGCAGTGTGTACAGCACTTCTTTAAATATTACCTTTTATTGTCTTTTCTAAACCCGAGAAACATAACATCTTCAAAGGAGTCAGATTGACTCAAGTGAGCCCTTCTGCTCCTATGATAAACTCTGATACAACTAATATGCATAGTACAAGAAGACTGTAGCCAATGGGTAGAAAACAATCAAAATAATAAAGAAATATTGGAAAACTTAAAACATTTGCCACATATACAGTACACTGTAACCTTCAAAAACAAGGAGCCTGATACTGCTGCCACTAAAGTCAACAAGAATTTTTTCATTGACTTTCATGGGAAAAAAAGATCCGGCCAAAAACTTTTACTTGAAATAAATAGTTCTGAGTCTTCAGGAAGACATTTTGTGATGGTCAATAATGAAGCCACATATTAGAACATATAAATCATCTCAAAGAACCAACACATCTGAGTAGATATTGCTTTACATAGTACAAAATTCCTTTCATCCAGTTTACAGAAATGTTATTTAGTTATTTGTCATCAGTTTATATTTACCTCAAAGTTAGTAACAGCCAGCTGAGATAAGCCATCGACATACGGCCCTAATACTTTGTGTTCTCGAACCTTAAGGGACTGCCGGCTCCTTAGGAACAAACCAGGGGTGTTATTCAAAACCTTCCCATAGCAATCTATTATTATAAGCAGTATTGGTTAAAAAAGAAATCTATGAAAGCAACTGTTTGAAGTGCCAATACATCAGTTTTAGAACTTAGAGATCCATTTTTAAAATTCGGACTGTTTTTTTTTTTTAAATTATTAAAATAATAGCAAAACCACCTTTCAGATAAATTCTGGATTTGTTTTGCTCTTCTTTCTATTGTTAATCTCCCTGCTAGGTTTTAATCATTACCATCTCAATTTTTTTAAAATCTACAAACTTGTTAGGGGTAGGAATTCATTTAGAACAGACCCTGAAATGTTTCATGTTACCTTTTTCTATAGACAAAAACAGAAAATAAATCCAGAATGTGACAGAGCAAATCAAGGAAGAAACTCAAACCTTTACATTTTTTCACACTTTATCCAAATTTAACAATCTAACCTTTAAACTGTATCTGTAAATTGACATATACAATTCTGTATTTATTGGGCACATATTCATGGTCAGTGATTTAAAAAAACAAAACAAAAAGAAACAAAACCTAGCCAGAGAACTAAAGCCACCTGCCAGGGCAAATACAAAGTATAAGGGATGGCAGGCGGCTCTCCGTGAAGTCCAGGGGACAATGCCTTTTACTGAGAAGCTCAGCCCCTATCTGTGGCTGCTGGAATGGGGGAGGGTTCTAGGATTTATCATCCAATAAATACAATTAAGTCAACCACTACATATTTAGGGTTTGTCTACATGTAAAAGGCTACAGTAGCACAGCTACACTGCTATAGTGCTTCAGTGTAAATATACCTACACCTATAGGAGGGATTCTCCCATGGTCATAGGTAATCTACTTCCCCCCAAGAGGCAGTAGTTAGGTCAACAGAAGAATTATTCCATTGATCTAGCGCTATCTACACAGGGACTTTGGCCATTTTACCTACATCAGTCAGGGATATGGATTTTCCACACCCCTGCCTGATGTAGTTAACCTGATCTAATTTTCTAGTGTAAATCAAGCCTTGGGCTTTACAAATCTTCTTTTAAGACTCCCTCTTGCACATCAGTCTCATTGTGACTACCAGAAGTAGTATCTTCCAACTCCAGGATTCCCTGACTACTTCTCCCCCTGCTCCCCGTTTCAGCCTCGCGGAGGGCACCATGACTCAGGGTGTCAGCCTTGCAGCTCAGTTCCTGGCTTCTGCCCTGCAGGGGATGCCGTGGCTCCCTACAGTTCCACTCCCAGTTTCAGTTGGTGGGGGCAGGGGGTCACCAGGGCTCAAGACTTTAGCTATAGGGAGAGCACTGAAACTGAAACAGGCATTCCCCTCGTAGCTAAAGCCCCAAGCCTCAGCACCCTCCACAGGGCTGAAGCCCTGAATTCCAGTGCCCTGCAGGGGGCCAAAGTCCCAAGCCGTGACTCCCCTCATACTATGGCTACAGCCCCAACTCCTGCTCCTATGGCTGAAGCCCTGAGCCCCAGGGCTAAAGCCCAAAAGCAATACGGTATTTGCTGGATTTTTTTGGTGGGGCGGGGTCAGAGGGTGTCTCTACTGCTGCCTAATTGATTACTTCCAGTTCCATATGGTGTCCAGTTGACCAATAAGTCCGTAACTCTGGTATTCATATCTCGGGGGTTCTACTGTACTTTCATTCTGATGCACTATGAGCATTAAATAGGACACTTCGGCTATCTGCATTCTCAGAGGTCAGCACAGCATTAGTTTACATTTATATGTGTTTTTTGGAAACATAAGAGGCAGGGTTTTTTTAATACAGAAACTGATGGTTTAGGTCTCCTCTACTTGCTGGAGAAAGCTTCACATTGACATTGGAGAGTATGACTGGATTTTTCATTTGTTGTCCATATCTAATTCTACACAAATGAAGGATATTGCTTTGAATAAAATATCTCTATTTTGTTTTTTAGTTTTATCATAAGTATTCATTCTTTTAAATACAGGGAACTAGGAGAGAAAGATTTGAGGATCATCACTGAAGTCTAGTTATAGGGAATGGCTGGACAGACATGTAATATGTAATAAACTAATATAAGCATTTATTATGTATGTCCAATTTTAGGGGATAGATTTTTTGTTTTATTTTGGTTTGGGGGAGTACAGTGGGCGGGGGAGACAAAAGTCATCTAACGAGTTTTAGGCCTCATCTGACATTCCTGTTACAATCAGAACTCCTAGTGAAATAATTAGGAGTATGGGATGTGTAATGAAGGATCTAGGATTGGGCTGTCTTTTCCCTTGCAAAGCTTTCAAAAGCACAGCAAGCTGCAAAAGAAATTGTGAGTCAAATCTTTCTATAAAATAATGACATGTTAGCTAGTATATCAGGAGTAGCCATATATCACACAGCCACAAATAAGGAAGAATCAAGTTGCCCTAATGTATTGATTAATTTGATGTACTTTTTTAGTTTTCTGTATTTTCCCCCACCTCTTACAATCATATATTTACTATGCTTAGTGTTCTCAGTCCTTTAAAATTAATCTACATTTCCTAACAAGAAAATACTTCTCTAGAAAAATATTTGTCTTACAAAATACACAAAATCTGAGAATGCTGCTGGTATTCAAGGTTATACTTCTGCAATTACAGCAATAAATACTCTTTATCAAATACATTCATCTCTTGTCCCCATGTAACAGGACAGCATTCTTTTCCTGTCCTAAACTGATGTATGTATATAGAGATATTATGTGTTGTTTAACAGCTTTACTAATCTGATCCGAAAGTGACTGCATTTCTACACTTAATGAAGTGACTAGTTAAAAGGTGCTATTTTCAGCATCTATTCAAATAGACACAAATAAGGGTATGTCTACACTTAAAAAATTACAGCAGCACAGCTGCAGCATTTCAGTGTAGATACTACCTACTGCAACAGGCGGGCTCTCCCATAGGCATAGGTAATCCACCTCCCCAAGCGGCAGTAGCTAGGTCAGCAGAAGAACTCTTCCGCCAACCTAGTGCTGTCCTCACAGGGAGTTAGGTTGACATAAGTACATTGCTCATTGATTAGTTATGTCAACCTAATTTTCTAGTACAGACCAAGCCTAAATCAACATCATCATGTTCACGCTTTACAAACCTGATATTATTTGAGAACTGCTCACTTTAACATTCTGGGCATGTGATCCTTTCTGAACAAGTTTTATACATATACAAATTTATAAAAGCTTCTCAAACCCTTCCTAAGTGGGTAGTTCTATGCTGAAGTTTCAACTAATATAAAAAAAACTACTTACCCTTTAGGGTCTAACAGATCTCTGACCTTCTCATTATAGATTTCCATATAGGACACTTCAACTTTAAAGGTCTGAGATTCATTTTCTTCTACAGAGATTCTCTGAAATAAAGCACAGCAGAGCCGTGGGATCAAGCCGAGCTGCTCTGCATTGCCCATCATTGAGAAGGATTTTCCTGAACCTAGAGAAAAGCAAAAGGGGAGAGAAATTGAATGTTTTAAAGCACCCTGCAATTTCTCAAATAGTCACTAAATTATTCACATAATGTATGTTTTCGTCTCCCTTTTATTCTTCAAGAAGCACCTAAGAGAACAAAGTGACTTGGAGGACACCGAGCAGTCATCATGTTCCTCTGAGTACAAAAGAAAAGAAATAGGTAAATCAATACAGGAGTCTTTCACAACACCTCTACCACAACTGCTATTTATTCACACTCTGTTGTCAGTCTCACCTGACACACACACACAAGAATGAATGGGTACAGAATATGAATTTCCTATTCAATCCTAGAGGGTGGTAAAACACTGTAAAACAATGGTGCTTGAAGGATTTTTTATTTTCACTGTTTTCCCACAGAATTTTTACATTCTCTTCTTTTAATTCTAATATTTTTGTTTGATTCACACACACACACACACTCACAAAGCAGCTTTCTCCATCTTTTCCTCAGATCAACAGAAGACCCTCTCACCTGTCTGTCCATAGGCAAAAATACAAGCATTATATCCCTGAAAGGCCTTTTCAAGAATTCCTTCTCCAAGGCACTTAAACACCACTTCTTGACCTAAAATAAACAAACAAACAAAAAAAAAAACAGCAAATCACAAAGAAACACCACAGTTTATTTACAATAAAGAAACAGGATTCTTAAACCTTGAGTAAATTGTGATTTTACTGACATGGAAATCTAAAAGGAAATTTTTCTTCTTCTAAGTGCATTGCTAAGGAAGAAAAACATCATTAACACACAAAAACCAAAATGGCCAAAATTTGAAGCCTGGTTGCTTAAAACTGGCACCATAAAGCTATATTTATGTATTTTAAAAAAGTTGCCCAGTTTTCATAGATGCTAAGCACTTCACACTTACTTCAGTGAGAACTACAGGGATCCAACATCTCTGAAAATCAAACTACTAAAATTAGGTGTCTAGAAAATAATCTAGGTCGCTAAACTTTAAGGCAACCAAGTGTGAAAATTTTAGCTAGTATGCATTCTTGAATAACAAAAATACATGTGGAGTGTAGTAGCAAAATTGCTAATTACTGCAAAATCACTATTATAATGTGTTAGTCTTCCAGTTTAAAGAAAATTACTAGAGATTGTCCCAGCTATTCACTCTTGTGATCTGGTTCTTAAATTTCAATAAAAGCTAGCTATTTTTCTTCCCATGTCAAGGTGACACCTTGAGTAAAATGAAAAAAATTGAGATTCTGTCTAGGAATGATATGTATATTATTGGGTTGAATGGCTTAGCTTAGCATACACTCCAGCCTTCCCCCCCCCCCCCCCGATAAGTATTAGTTTGAAAATCTAGATACAAAGACCCCAAATGAAAATCCTATGTTATGTGCAACAGTCATAAAAGATTTTAAATATGCTTTAAGCTCTATGAGCCAAGATATGTAAGTAGGAAGAGTGGATATCATCCAAAAGTTCAGACTCTGTGCATTACCAACAGGGCAAGTATGTTAGGTATTTTGAGCTCTGCTCTGGGAAGTGTACCGTCTATATCACCTCCCAAAACAAGCAGTGCTGAGTTAAGAGTGGGGTTTGTACCTAGTTTGAGGGAGTGGGGGGTGTTTTTAACCTTTTACACACTGCTTATTTTGTAGAATATTTGATGGTCATTGCTACTTATCTCTTATTTAAGTCTGAGCTGTTAAAACACTGAAGTGCAACTAGCCAAACTTTTCCTTGGCATAGTGGATATGCTGATGAGTTTATCTGCTCTCAGATAAGGCATATTTTGAGAGATCAAAGGCATTTTTATTTATACACACACACACACAAATGACAACATTTGACTAAACAACATATTGACATTCGTGTAAATAAATATAGATTTTGATCCCACAAAACATTCCTGATCTGAGAGCAGTTAAACTCATCAGCTATCTGCGAAGCCACGGAAAAGTTTGGCTAGTTGAACTTCAAAGTGTTTAAACAGCTCAGTAGCAACAATGACCATCAAATATTCTACAAAATCATTATGCAGTGCATAAAAGGTTAAAAACAAACCTCCCACCCTTAACTTGGCACTGCCTTATACAGACGAGAAAAAAGAGAACCCCGTTTGCTTTCCAGCACTGGACTGAATTATCTCAAGGTAAAAAGTATAGGTTTCATATAATACGGCATACAACATACCTCTCCATAACTGCCAGATTCTTTTGTGAATTTCATAAATCAAATATGCCAAATGATGCAAGAATGTAAATAACTACTGCAGTCTGGAATGTGACACATTTGAAATATCCAGAGATGCATCAGTGTTCTGTTACCTCAATTCATCATACAAAAGATTTTCACTCATTTAGAATATACTGAATGACACACATTGTCCAGCCGTAACTATTCTGCAGAACTTGAAATTAGCCTTGTTTACAGGCAATTCACTATCCATTAGCAGTTTAAAACAATCAGCAACTTCCTTTATTATAATGTGACATTTCTGTGGCACAAATCTGTCAGATAACTAAAAATGTTAGTCACTTGATGCCTTAGAAACAATTCCGCTGAAATATGCACTCTCTTCCCATATTTTTACTGCTAGTGAAATGAAGATGAAAACTGGATCTTTGTGGCTTAAGAGTTTGTTTCCTCCTGCAGTTTACTTTCTGGTTGAAGTCAGAACCCTTCACAATATTGCAACCATCTCCACAGTAAGTAAATGGGATGTCTTTCTTAGATGCTATGCTGATAAGCACTATAGAAAACACTAAGATAGACACTTATCATGGATATTTTGGTGAAGAATACGCAGCAACAATTAGAATGCACAATGCACAAACTTGTTTCTTCAGCCAACACCTGATGGCACATTCTGGAATTATCAAAAGCATTCATTTCACAGGCAGCCAATTGCTTTTCTGCCAGATAAGAGTACAAAGTGAAATGGCGATTGAGGTTGAATATGTATATTTCAAAGAGATAAAATTAAAATTTAGTAGAGAGCTTGTGGGGAAGGAAAACAGGAAATATCCAAAAAAATTCTATTTCAGTACGAAAGACTCAATGCACCCACTCCTGACCAGTAATAAAAGAGGAGGACCTCCAGCCTGACCCAAAAGAGAAGATGGAAATAAAGTAGTATAGAATGGAGTATATGTGTGATGGACATAATCTGGCTTGCAGAATTTTTATTACTAATTGCAATGCAGATGTAAGAAAGACCATAGCCTGACTCACAAGACCAGTTGAGTTTTTGCAGGGCTGGCAATCAGGAAAAAAAAAAAATTTTAAATGAGCACTGGAAGATATTCAGACAAAAATACAGAAACCTAAAGTGGCATTTTTACAGTCACTTTTCTGAGCAGAACCACTCTAATACAGATGTATCGAGTATTGTTTAGTCTAGACATTAAACTGTTATGGGATAAGATGAAACTTACTTTCAAAATGCATTCACAAGAAATAAAGAATTTCAATTTCTATTACGTTGACTTTTTTTTTTTTTTTTTTTTTTTTTTGCTAATGCAGTGGTATTGTTGATGGTAACTGTATGGAAACCAGGAAATTCTAAGCTATGGTTCCTACAGAAACCTCATCTCTTTCCTCTTTCATTAGGTTTTTTATTTATTTTCATTAGCATTTTTTTTTGTTAAATCATCACAAAATCTATGAGAATTATATACAATTATGCAAATGTACATCTATGATTATAGGAAGTAAATGAAGTGCTATTGTATTATACCACTATATACTGTATTTGCTAAATAATCCTATGCTGCCACTGTTAATACTTTGCATTTTTATAGGACTTCTCAAAGTATTTTTTAAAAGTGGGTAGAGCATTATTAAAATTCCATTTTACAGATAGTGTAAGTCAATTTACCCTTCCGCAGAGTGAATCTTTGACAGATGTGGGAGCAGAACAGGTTTCCCAGCTCACAGCATTATACCCGCTGTCCTAACCACAGCTCCTCTTTACAGTAAAGCAAGTGAAAATGACAGGCTTGTCTACACAAATATGTGGTTTGTGTCAAGCTGGCATATAAATCTACCCTGCACTAGCCTTTTGTGCAGTAAGCATTGCTATGGACCCTCTGCAGTACAATGAGATGTTTAATACATTTTGATCCTTCCCTCTTTGAAACAGGAGTAGATTAATGTACACTAAGAAATTTTTAGTGCTTGGCAGGATGGTCCACACAGACACTTAGTGCATGGCAGACAAGTGAGAGAGAATTACACCCCAGTTTGCCATGAACTAAGTGTCTATGTAGACAAACACTAAGGATCCTTCAAGCTGGTTATCAAAACACTGACTTAAGGGTTCATTATGTTGCGTTCTGTTCCAGAACTCTCCACTGCATTAGCTGAGCTCGTTGTGTAATCCAAAGTGAGGAAATCTTCTGGTAATGCCTGCAGAAGTGGGCACATTTAAGGTTGCACTGATAATCCACACCAGCTAATATTTTTGTAATGAAACACAACCTTAAAATTGTATTATTAGCATACATTCTGTATAAAAACAAAAATGACTTAAAAAAATCAGAAACTGAGTGCACATTTTAAAAGTCCTTCTTTAAGGATAGATATTATGGAAGCTCCTTTTCCATGCTGACTAGAACATTGCCATCACAATGAAATTATCATCACAGCTTCAAGATGTTATTTAGCTTAGTGCCTACAATTCACCATCATTGCCCAGCAACAAATTTTGTTCATCTTACCATGAATACAGAGCAAAAACAACATATAAAGGTGAAAACTAAACATAAAGCCTACGTTCTGGCAAAACCCAATGCTAACAGTAGAAAATGACAGAAAGAGAAAGAAATCAAATGAGCTATTATTCTTAATCTGTTAAGGATCTATTTCTAGTAGGACACTAAACCAAAACTCTTTGCATCTGCTCCTTGGAAAGAATCGTATTTTCCTCTCTGTTCTGTACAACATCAAGCCGGTGACATTCCTTGATAAATAGTAATACAAACCATAGGTGCCAACTTTTATTTTTCCCTGGGGGTGCTCCACCCCTAGGCCTCACCCCCCTCTCTGTCCCCTCCCTGAAGGCTCCGCCCTCACTCTGACTCTTCCCATCCTGCCCGTCCCCCGAGACCCCACTCCACCCACTCCCACAGGAGTCCAACCCTCTCCACCTCTTCCTGCTCTGCCCCCGCTACCTAAGGCCCCTGCCCATCCTCCATCCTCCCCACAAACCTCCCCCCAAGCCACCTGATCGGGGGCGCCCACCAAACAGCTGATCAGAGCATCTGCCAAACAGATGTGGCTGATGGGTACGAAGCACCTACATTTTTTTCCTCTGGGTGCTCCAGCCCTGGAGCACTCACTGAATCGGCGCCTATGATACAAACAGATATAGAGAAGAAATGTTTTCTCCGTTAGCATTAACCCTATTTGAAGCCCTTAAGTGAATTTTTCAACCTTTTAAATGTGTACATTAACTTGCTGTATGAAAATTAAAGGATTCAAACACACTTCATCTCTTAGAATGATCACATTACAACACACAAAGATGTATAACGTTTCAGATATCATGCTTGTGAACATCTGGATCTTACTAACGTGGTGTGACTGTGACATTTTGAAATTAAGGAATGTTTTCTCTCACCTGATCTATATACATAGCTTAGTTATTTCAAAGCCAAACTTCTTAGACATAGTAACGGCACGACACGTTGTCACCGTACATGCTAAATTTGACATTTAAAATAAAGCCTCTGAGCTACCCAAGAGAAAAGCTGCCTGTGAAAATCTCATAGTTGGCAGGGCAGGGGGAGAATCACATGAGATAAATTCAAATTGGATTTTTATTAAACTTTGCACACAAAAAGTTTGCTTCTGGATGAAGACCAAGCTTCAGACAATTTAAACCAAAAGATATTTAACAAATGAAAAATAAGCAACTGAAAATAAGTTTGAACAAGAGAGCAATTCTGTTCCTAAATGTCCACAACACAAACCATTTTTAGGACTAGAGATTCACAAGGGGTACATCAAGTATCTCTGTTAGTCCTTTGCACACTCTCTTCTTCCCTCACCCTAATTCTTTCCTCTGCTCCAAATCACATCCATGCAGTTTGAAAGCCTTGATCCTGGAGTGAGATCCTCTACACTCATGAGGAAACTCATTGACTATAGTAAGTGTCACTGTCTGATGTTCACCACATTTACAAAGCTATGATAAATTTTGTACAAAGTATGCTTGTGAAATATTCTGCAACATCATCTGTCTCTATGCTCAGGACACAATTGTTCCATTTGTGGATTTTTTGAGAGGTGGGAATCCATGGTGTGTGTGTGGGTGGGTTTCTGGTTTTGCTTGTCTACTAGATCCAGTTGGTGCTTTTGGTCTCCTTTACTCTTTTCTCAGCATTCTAGGTTTTCAGCTCTAGAGCTCACTGACATGTTTGCTACTGGGCCTCAGCTTCTTCGGCTTGCAGCTCTAGGGCTCACTTATGTGCTAACTCCTCAGCTTCTGAGCCCCTATTTCCACTTCCCTTAGCTCCAAGATTCACTGATGTCCTCTTTTCCTGTCACCTGCCAACTTTGAAACTGTATCACTGTCACTCATCTTTCTGGCTTTTCTTTCCCTACTTCCCTTTCCCAAAATAAGCAAACAGAAAATAAACTTGTAACTTTCTTTTTGGCTGTTCTCAGCCAATGCATTTGAAGTCTCACTTAAAATGTCTAAACCAATATATGAATTCCAAATCTCACTCAAAACAAGCTGCGCATTTCACCCTTCTTGTTGCGCCACTGTGCTGAGGTCACCAAGGTGCAACCTGGAGCGTGGGACTGCTGAGCCATCCAAACTCACCATCTTGGGCTGTCTCTCACACTGTGATGCTGATGACAAGCTATAAACCTCTGACAGGAACTGCACTTACAGTCATCCACAGGCAGGGACACAACTAAATTACATGAATGATTTCCCAGTCACTTATGAATCATCAATAGCTCCAGCCAATTCCCCTCAGTGTCCCAGCCTTGCACCCCAGAACTGTATTGTCTTGCACTGATCAGAAGCCAGGCCAGTGTAAGCTCATTACCTGGTTCACCAATTTTAGGTAAAACATAGAAGAGATTTACTAACTACAGACAGATTTTAAGTGATTATAAGTGGTAGGCATAAAGGTCAGACAGAGTTACCTTAAGAAAATGAAAAGTAAGCATGTTTTCTAAATCCTAAACTTTTAGTTTAAGCAAAAATGTAAGCAAAAAATGTCTGAAAGATGGTACAAGCGGGTTACAGTTCCTCAGTACACAGGCTGGGACTACCTTCCAGCCTGGGACCACCCTTCTGCAGTTCAAAATCTTTGTCCTCCAGATGTTTCACTACGTGTTGAGATTGGGGGGTGGGGGGGAGGAAAGAGGCCACGTGATGCCATCGTCTCTCCTTTATATTTTCTTCAAGCTTGCTGGAAAGATCTTTGCTGTGATGTGTAAAGTCCACCCCCATGCTGTACATGCCTCCTCCTAGAAATCTCCAGTACAGCGGACTGTGGGTCGATGACCCATTAACACAATCTAGCTATTGATGACTTCTCTGCTGTAGCTGAAAGACTGGGTGTGGGTGTTCCCAACCTCACAACGTATTTCAGTATCACATACAGTAATATTTAATTACTTTACATACAATGATAATACATACAAATCCAACAGGTTATTGTTCAACAGATCAAGACTGACAAAATGATACTTCACAAAGCACACTTTGTACAAGACATATTAAAATAATAGAACAGTGGTAATTATGGGGATTCCGGGATGCCACTTTGAGGTTCAGAACATCACAGAGCTATCATTTGAAATGTCAATCTGCTGAACATTATTGTCCTAGTAAAATATGTATATCATCATTGTATGTGAAGTTATAAAACGCTGCTCTGTATCATTGCTGTAACAGGGTCCAAGTTTAAGAAAAGCAGGCCAAAATCAGTTTCTAAGGCTACATCTACTCCGGCAACTGAATGATAAAGCTTTTGTCTTTCAGAAGTATTAAAAACCCCTTCTTTTGCCCAAAAGACAAACACTTTGCTGCGACAAGTGCTACTCCTGCCAACAATGCAAACGCTGCTCATTGGGGATAGAAAGTTTTTGTCAGAAGAGCCGACAAAAAGGAGCTACACTGCGCAACTTTTAGCTGCATGGCTGTAGCGACACAACCATGTCGCTAAAAGCTATGTAATGTAGACATAGCCTTAGAAACAAAAGTCAGACAAACACCCAGGTATTAAATTATCACTTGTGTAAGTGGCCATTCTCTGGCAGGGGTAAGGTGTGAATCAGAAATCTACATTCCATCACAAGGAGGAGTCAGACCTCCACAAGAGGCTACTTGTCCCCTGCATCCCAACTGGGGGTAATCCTCAAACGAGTGGAGCGTGGTACAAGAATGAGACACAGAGGCCTCCAAATCACCTCTTTCACCCCCATCTCTACTCACTGTAGCTACAATGCTTGAAAGACAAAGAAAGCATCATTAAACTGGGGGAGGGATGTTCCTGGCTGGAAGGGTTTTCGGTACAGATTGCTGTAAACATATGGTAAGAAAAAAAACTTTTTGATTTTAAGTCACTTAGCTTCTTAAATTAGACATTAGCGTGTGTTTTACTCGTTTCTTTTGTAACCAATCCTGACTTTTATGAATCATTACTTGTAATCACTTAAAATCTATCTTTCTGTAGTTAATAATTTTATATTTTATTGTCTTATCTTAACCAGTGTGCTTGGATTAAAGTGTGTGGGAAACTCCATTTGGGATAACAAGGCACGTGCATATCATTTTCCTTTAATGAAATGACAGACTTTCTACAAGCTTGAATTGTTCAGGATGGTACTGAGCAGTATAAGACACACATTTCTGGGGGAAGTCTAAATCTGTTGACATTATTCTGCAGTGTAATTCATGAGTGGCTAACTAGTAGCATTCAATACTGTAAGGTTGGATGCAAGTTATGTGCTGCAGGCGGTGTGTTAATTGGCCAAGAGTGGCTGTCCACCAGTAAAGCAGTGTAAAAGGTATTCCAGGATTGAGAACTGAGAGACAGCTATTCAGCAGTCCAAGTCGTGCCCTGAGGAATGACAAACTGGGTCTGAGTGAGAATGTAAAAATCCGCCCACGTAAATCTCATTGCAAGATCTATACTAGTAATACTTAGACTGAGGCATGGGAGCAGGAAGTGTCTCTTTAATGTGTCTCCCGCAACTCTTTGCAGAACATGATATTAAAATACAGTGTTTCTTAATTAACAACCAATCTAAATTATTAACCAATCATGATGCTTTTACTAGGTTATTAACCAACTGCAGAATACTTGGTCAGCCATTCTGCTGGGAGAATTTTATATGTATAGTAAATGAAATGGTAATAAAATAGTAATAGTAAGTGAAGCAATTAATGTATTGTGGCTCTTTTGAGTAATGTTGATCACTAACTCAGCTCCTGAACCATTGAGGTCTGAGTATCACTGATCAGTATAATTTCTCTCTTGGGCTGGTGATGGATGAGGGTGAAGGGTCAGCCACAACACACACACGACAAATTTAATCCTCTCCTTCCCACAAAACCTTACAGGCAAAAAGTGAGCAGACTGTAAAATACTGAGAGTTTATTTCATAATCTCCACTTCTAATCACTGCTGAGCACTTAATCTCAAATTCAGTTGCTCTTCCTTTTAGAAATCTAGCACTTTCACACCTCAAACGTGAATTTGAAGAAAAAAATCACCGGAACAGAACCCCATAAGATTAGTGTAATTTCAACCAGCAGACATCATATTATGTGACATTTTGGGCACTTTACTTTTCTGAAACTCTGGTTCTCCTTTTCCGGCTCTGGACATTCTAGACACTTGATAGATTCATATTCACCTTATGAAATTTCAGGTCAATCCAAGTTTATTTACTGTGTAATCTCTGACATAGTGAAATGTTTCATTTTGGGGAATACATCAAATACACTGAAGCTTTAACAAATAATGGAGTGTGTGAATGCTGTTTATTGTTGCAACAATCAGCTGTCTTTCTGCAATCAAACATGAGATTCCTGTGAGGCACCATTATACCTAGCCCACCTCGGGTCCTTCACTCTGTGAGATCTCCCGACACCAGAAGGACCCGGGATCTTAGAGTCCAATGTGTTCAGTGCTGTTGGTACCGAGGCGGACTTGGCCAGTGAGGATTGCTTCTTTCTGGCTAATTCCCTCTGAAGAAATGTTTGAGCCCTCTTTTTAGTTGCCTTTTTGGATAAAGGCTCCTGATGAGGAGCAGTAGAAGCGTCCTTTGTCAGAGGCTGCTGATGGAGACCATTGGCCTGGAGGGGTCCAAGACTCAGTGTCCAAGGCTGTTCACAATGATTTTGCATGAGCAATTTCAGTTAGAAATCTCTCGCCTTCCTGGTTCTGGCTGTGAGACTACAACAATCTGGACACTGTTGCAAGATGTGGGCCTCACCAAGACACCAAATGCACTGTGTCCATCCGCTGGAGACCAGGATAGAAAGTCTGCAAGTCATACAGCGTTTGAAACCCAGTGATCTGGGCATGCTAGATACATCTGTCCTTGAAATGTAACAACGGGGAACAGACAGTCTATTTAAATCAGGGGTGGGCAAACTACAGCCCAGGGGCCACATCTGGCTCACAGGACCATTCTGCCTGAGCTCCCTGCAGGGGAGGCTGCCCTGGCTCCTCCCCCGCCTTCCCCCCTCTCCCGGAGCCTCAGCGTGCCACACAGGCAGCGCTTTGTGGGGCGGGGCTGCGCACTCCTTCAAAAGAGCGGCGCAGTGTGTCTGGCTCTGGCTGTGCTGCCAGCAACGTGGTAAGGGAACCGGGGGTTTGGATAAGGTGCAAGGAATCCCAGAGGCAGACAGAGGACAGGGGGCTGTTTGATGGGGCAGAGATTTGCAGGGAGAGGTCAGGGGACAGGAATGGGAGGGAGGGTTGGATAAGGTGTGGGAGTTCTGGAAATCTGACGGGGCTGGGGTGTTGACAAGGGTTGAGGCAGTCAGGGGACAGGGATGGGGGTGGAGTTTGGGAAGCGGGTGGGGACCTGAGGGGGACAGTTCGGGGGGTCTCGAGAGAGGGCAGTCAAGGGACAAGAAGCAGAGGGGCTTAGATGGGGGGGGAGTCCTGAGGGGTGGTTGGGGGGTCCTCAGAGGGGGAAGTCAGGGGTAGAAAGTGGGAAGGGGTTGGATACGGGGTGGGGCCAGGCTATTTGGGGGGCACAGCCTTACTTGACCCAGACCTCTGTACAAGTTTTCAACCCAGGCCAAAAAGTTTGCCCACCCCTGATTTAAACCTAACTTTCTACCAAGGGTAGATAACTAGAAAAAGGAAGATTTTTTTAAAAATAAATTAAAGGATAGCATAAGTAATAGCTAAAATGTTATCTCAAACTATGAACCATCTAACTCTAATCAACCTATCGAGAATGAGAGGGTGCTGCTGATCGTTCTGACTCAAACCAAGGGCAGTAGAAAAGGAACTAAGGGGCGATTTGCTGTGCATCGCTACATAGCCACTCAGAATGGCACAAGACAGCCACAGCACGTGCGCAATCTATCCAGGCACTGCTACCATAAATCTCCGATCACAGGTGCAGGGCATCAAGACACCTAAAGTGGAATGCCACAGGGAGACTCCTTGAAGAACAACAGATGTGTTACTTTTTAAAATATCAGCTAGCTAACACATTTTAAAAACCACATGTAGACATGGAAAATTGTATTTGCTTCTCCTCACACAGTATTCTTGTTAACAATACAACTTTCTCTCTTTAAATTAGGATTTTAAAACACGTTAGTTTAAACAAGTTTTCTAACAAGACACTTCTGATTCTTTTTTAGACATAGCCGTAGAGTTTGCCTCGACTAGAATTTAATGGTGTGGTGTTAGAACATGTTCTAATTATTGCACCCTAAAGCTCTACTATTGATGAGGCAATGTTGCTTTTAACAGACGCCAAACTTGTAGAGATGAAGAGTAGACTCCTTCCCTTGACAAGTTTAGCATGTACTAAAGTAAATTTGGCTCATCCAGTTTTAGGACATGATAGTTCTTGCTAGCTAAAAGGTTGTAACCATCGGGGCAATGCTAGGGAGGGGCAGGAATGGTCACATGCCCCCTTCCCCCCAGATACCCTAGAGAGGACACATTCTAGAGGGGAAGCTGTCCCTGTCCTGTCCCACCCACCCAGGTACAGCTGTGCTCAGATGTGCTGAGGAGAGGAGCTTGCTGGAGTCGCCTTGCTTGCCACTGCCTGCCCGATGAGCAAAAAGAGGAGCTTCTTTCTTGCAGTGACGGGGCAAAATGAGAGGGCTCGGGGAGGGAAGGAGGAAGTGGGGGCTGCCGGGGACACTGAATGATCATGGAAAGGGGGAGGCTGTATAGGCCAGGGCTGGGAGCCTGTGGGTGGGGGGGAGGATGTGGTCACAACAAGGAAAGAGAAGAGTCATGTGCCCTGGATGGACATCTTAGGGGGAGAGGGAACAGCAAGACCAGGGCTGCAGCAATGGCGAGGGGTAGTGTTTGGGGGACAAAAACCCATGGGGGATTTTTGGGAGAGACTGGGGAAGGCAGCATAAGGACAGAGGGATGAGGATTTCCAAGCCCTTCAATGCTGTAATCAATTTGGCCTCTAGGGCAGTCAGTCTGTCACTTCTTGCCCACACTGAATTTACTGTTTTTTTGTTTTTTAAAGACTGCAACAAAGAAAAGCACTGAGCACCTCTCTGGCTTGTAGGAAAAGAGTGGAGTAAAGTCTGTGTTTGTAGTGGTAGCCCAGGGGTGAATGCTCACTCACTCCATTGCCCTCCCACCCAGAATCCCAGGAAAAATTAAAATATCTTGATTTCCTCCCTCATATGATGAATCCCTTAGGATTAATCATGGTAGGACCACAATTCCCAGGGATTTTCAGTTCATGCCACCATGTCTGCAGTCAAATGAACTTCATCTTGATAAGGCCCCTACTATTGGGGTTGACAAGAGCAGCTCAAGGCCAGCCAAGTTCTCTGGGCTGGGGTGTATCTGCTTGAGCAATCTGGTTGGATGTTCAAGTGGTTTGAACTGGGACTTTATAACCTGCCCAGTGCCTCTTCCTTGTTTCCTTGCCCCTCTTCCAAATGGGCAGGTCTAAACTGGGAAAATAGGCAGTGTTTGTTAACATGCTTGAACTATCACATTTTTCAATACAACCTAGTTCCCAGTCTAGACAGGGTGGGTCAGTGTCATATCCCCATATTCCATTCTTCCCTCAGGTATAAGCTTTAAAGAAGGAAATTGCTCAATTGTATAGTAAGCAGGGCTGTGGATGGGTTTTCCAGCAACGTGTCATCTTGTTTTCATTATTCGCCCTCTCTCATAGCCTTAAGACAGAAGCAGTCGCTGACTCTAGGCTCCTTAGGGAGCCACAAGGCCGTCTCCTGTTTTTGCTGGGAGTGCGATTTGTATGTAATGCTGGAAAAGCCGTACAGCATGTTTAGCTAATGGCCACCTTTCACACTATGCCCTTAACAGCACATTCCAAGGTGGCACCTCTTTCTACTGGTTTGCTGTAAGTCCACAGCGTATGCACCCTATTCTCAGAGTAGCATTTTCATGCTCTTGTTATGTAGCAAGAGAGCCACTTCCAGTGCACATTGGAAACCCAGAAAGTAGCACTGATGGTAATGTTTTCATTGCAAAAAGTTTCACAAGAAAGGATAAAGATAAAGTGTTGTTAGCTGCTCTCCCCCACCAGGTACAAAGTACACAACAGGTGTGCAGTGATGCTGAGTGTCACTTTACTGCAACGAACTTTGCGGTGGCTGAGTGTTACATGGATTTATTCTTTTGTGTAGAGACTGTCCGGTTTGGCCAATGTACATGGCAGAGGGGTATTGTTGGCACACGATGGCATATATCGTATTGGTAGATGTGCAGGTGAACAAGCCCCTGATGGCTTGGCTGATGTGATTAAGTCCTATGATGGTGTCACTTGAACAAACATGTGGACAGAGTTGGCACTGGGCTTTGTTGCAAGGATAGGCTTAGTGTTTTTGTTGTCTGGTTGCTGCACATCTACCAATCTGATATACAAGATGTGCCAGCACTGCCCCTCTGCCAGATACATTGGCCAAACCGGACAGTCTCTACACAAAAGAATAAATGGATACAAATTTGACATCAGGAATCATAGCATTCTAAAACCAGTAAGAGAACACTTCAACCTCCCTGGGCACTCAGTAACAGACCAAAAAGTGGTAATTCTTCAACCAAAACACTTCAGAAACAGACTCCAATGAGAAACTGCTGAACTGGAATTAATTTGTAAACTGGATACCATTAAATTAGGCTTGAAGAAAGATGGGAAAGTGTCTGGGTCATTACACAAACTGCAATTTATTTCCCCATGCTAAGCTTTCCCTTGTTACTCAAACCTTCTTGTCAAGTCTTTGAAATGGGCTAGTCTGATTATCACTACAAAAGGTTTTTCCTCCTACTAATAATAGCTCACCTTAATTGATTAAGGTGTTTAATCTTAATTAACTGATTACAGTGATTAATCTGTTGTGATTCTGCTGACTCCAGTGAAATTACACCAGGGTAAAATTGGCCTAGTAGATTTAATTCTTTTTTTGTATTGATGCAAAAATATCTTATGGCTTACATTGTTCCAGGAATCCTCAGCAAACGTACAGTTAGTTACTGTTTGTTCCCTGCACTTTAGTGTAGCAAAAACTAAAATGTAAAGCGAAATTTAAGGCTTAAGGCATAAAGGAAGCAGGTCAAATGTACAAGGGAATTGACTGAGCAATGCAAAAGGTGTCTTAGTGGAGCTGAGCACATACTGTCCTAATCTATCCAAAGTACATTTCAAATGTGTCTCGAGAAGGTAAAATACAAAAGTACATTTTAAATATATATCTATCTATATATATATTTATTCCCGGTGTCATTTAATTATACCAAATGGTACCCTGGTTGATGGCCAGCAATCTCTCACTGATGAGTGTCATGGAAAAACAATGCAAAAAACCCTAGTAAATAATCCTCATAATAAAGAAAAAGTCCCTTTAGCCAGATAGCAGTTTGCTCATAGGAGTGCAACAGGCAGCAGAACAAGCCTTGGTAACAGAGAGTGAATGGGACAGGCCACTGAATCACTCTGTTTGGCAAATTAGCAAGTAAGTGAACCAAAACAACAATCATAACAAACAAGCATGCGTAGCACCTGACAAAACGTACTTTATTCATTTTTTTGTCAAGTGCAGTTTTAATTATACTACTAGACATACTAGTTTCTAGTATGTTAGTATTTTGTAGTGTGCATAGTAAAAGGCTTCAAAAGCAATGAGATGAGAGCATGCAAAAGTGAGATATTTGCTGAAACCGGGGAAAAAATCTGTTTTATTTTCTATGGCAGTGAGCAAAGCATGAATTAACGAGATTGTATTGTAGTTACTGGACTGCTAAGGAGAACCTGGTGTCCAGTAGAGATGCAATAGATCTGTTCTGCTTCCAAAGCCAAAGCAGCAGGTCAGTGGTGACAGACAGCGTAAACCTGGTCTAAGCGTATGTCTACACTAGCCGCCGAACTGGCAGGCAGCGATCGATCCAGTAGGGGGTTGATTTATCACATCTAGTCTAGATGCGATAAATCGACCCCCAAGTACTCTTCCATCGACTCTTGTACTCCACCGTCACGAAAGGTGCAGGTGGAGTTGACGGGCAAGCAGCAGCAGTTGACTTATCACAGTGAAGATGGCGCAGTAAGTGGATCTAAGTATGTCGACTTCAGCTTTGTTATTCACAGAGCAAAAGCTGAACAATTTAGATTGACCCTTCCTCCCCCCAGTGTAGATTAGACCTAAGATGATCACACCATTATCCATCCCTGGTATAACAGACCTAAAGAGATAGTCTATAAGGTGCTACAAGACTCTTTGTTGCATAAGCAGAGAACTAACAGATCTTAGAGATCATGAGCTTTCGTGGGCTAAGACCCACTTCATCTGATGAAGTGTCTTAGCCCACAAAAGCTCATGATCCCTAAGATCTGTTAATCTATAAGGTACTACAAGACTCTGTCGCTATTGCAGACCCAGATTAACACGGCTACCCCTCTGATACTTCTCTGCTTATGCAGCACAGAGTGAACTTGAACAGACAAAGGAATCTCCCCACTGGTAGTGACGGTTCTGCTGCCTCCTGCAATTTTCGTCTGCTGTGCTGGAACCCACTGTGTGGCATAAGGGAAAACAAAGGCTTCTCAGAGGCAAGGAGGAGACACCATATGTGAAAGAGGGGGAGGAGGCAGAGCTAGGCTCTGATGTACCCAGTTCTCAGGTGGCTTAAGGTCCTTGGGAGATCTTTCCCCTTGGGCACAGTGGAGAATTAAGCCCAAATCACTGAAATAGACCAGAGTAATGGATCACTGAAATAAGGATCTTGGCCTGGTATCCCCATTTATATAACTGCTGTTACAGGAACACACAGTCTCTTACATTTTTAATCCATGGCTGGTCTTCTAAAATAAGTAATACAGAAGTAAAGTTGGATCAGCTGTCTCACTGGTTTGATGGGAATATATCGGCTCAAGGGCATAAAATTGTCATTCACTTTAGTAGGGTTCAAAGCCAGCTAGATAACAAATCAATAACATTTTTGCATTGTCTGAGCAAGGCCTTGCTAATTTACTTCCAAGTCCCCCTTCTGTTGTCCAATTTGCTGCATGCTCTCCCTGGACAAACTCTGCCTAGCAGTGTACTTTGCTGCCTGCTTGCACGCTATGAGACAGCGTAGGTCTCTTGGCAACCATCTTCCATTGAATTTCTCTAAAAAACCACAAAGTGCAGGTAGAACGACTGTATCTCTGAGCAGCTACAGGAATTTTTCTGGGAAATGTAAACTCATTGGAGGGCTAAGCTGTTACTATTATTCAGAGCTTATACCCTAGTGGCAATGCTTGCATTCAATTCCATTTAACACTCTGCTTGCATCTTTGCCACTAGAATCAGAAAAATTCCTTGACGCTGTCTATGAAATTAATATGCATCTAGAGTGCTAATATAAATCATTTGTTCTCTTAGTGCTTGCGAATGTGAACATGGATACGACTTCACTCCAAACAATGTTTTTTATTAAAATAAAGATGGATTGTTTTTCTATCAAAACCTCACTTGGCTGGGTTGTAATTATAAAACTGCATGCGGTTTTGTTGGCACTATATTAGAGTTATATTTATTCACAAGACTGATCCTGCCACTTTACTCTAGAGTAGCAGTGAGCACACTAAAGAGGCAAATGACAGAATGCATACAAATTTCTGTGAGTGCTCTTTTTTTTAAGAATCTCATGTGTCAGACCCAGAAATGTACAAATCGGTCTAAATGCTAGCCATATAGTAGGACAACTTTCTTAAGATTTTTAATGAACATATGAAACATACAATCACCATTTTCTTCATGTGTAGCTCTCTTTTAGAACTGTCTCTTTCTGTTAGTATTGTAAAACATGACATCAAAAGTAGTGCTAGAAACCAAGACTTCTTTTTCTCATGAACAACTGCTGCATACCACCATAATCTTTAAATTGTGCCCCCTTACTATCAGCACTTACTAGTTGCCTATAGTAACAATACACTAAGGGTATGTTTACACTTACAGCACAAAAACTCTGCAACTTTCACCTGTGATCGTGAACCGGTGAAAGTAAACACTGGTCCGTGTACTCACTTAATTCCTCAGGCATCAGAGAGTGATTACATGTGCAGCACTTCCATGGCGGATGAGAGCAGCGCTCCAGGGCAGCTATTCCACAGTGCAGCTCTTTCTAGCTTGACGATGGGTCTTGTGGGAAGCGGGGAGAGGATGATGATCCAGGGGCATCCTGCCTCCCTGCACAGCCTTCTCTCCCCAAATGCTGATAAGCTCCAGTAGCTCAGCATTTTTCCAAGCAGGGGATTGTTTGCTCCATGGAGCAGCCATTGTCACCTGGCCAGATGATAAGTGAGCACTTGCCAAGAAAACAGGAAGGGGAGTTTCAGTTCCAGGGGCTTTACAGGGGAAGAGGTGGATGTCTGTTTACCTGGAGTCACAACAGAAGAACTCCTGGCTAGAGTGGTTACCTAGGCACAGCCAGGGCTAAAAAATGTGTAAACAGGCAGAACGTGTCTTCATTTGCACATCACCGCAAAAACCTCACCTGTAAGATCTGCATGCCTCTCATGGAGGTGGTTTTCTTTTTGTGGTGAAACTTCTGAGTCATTGGCAAGTGTAGATGCTCCCATGGTTTTTGCACAAAAAAGGGACTTTTTCCATTTTAAATGGCAAGCGTATACATGTCCTAAATCCTAATCAAAATAACCCACCTAGAAAGGGATATTGACTGAACAATCTAGGCCACCTTTCTTCACCCTACCCCACTTTGTTCTACAGATGTAGCCTCAGGCAGTCTGGAAGTGGTTTTTTCTTTCCAGATTTCTGAAATGCTACTTCAGTTCATACAGTCGTAAAATTGTCCTTACCTTGTTCTCATTGCTGTGAGTCTCTCAGCACACTCCCTTTGCCAAAATGCTGTGCCATGACTTGTATGGTCTCTGGCTATAAAGTGTAAGCTTTTCAGGACAGGGAATGTGTCTCCACCCATGGATCTCCTCTTGGCCTTATTGACATCAATGGGAAAACTCCCAGTGATGTTAAGGGGCTGCATCAAACTCTTCTGCCTGTGCTCAAGATGCTTTTCCCTCAATTCACTAGCAAGCACTACTTGTCCCTTGTCGCGATTAAGCGTGAACTTCTTTGACCTCAACCAATCTCAGGCAGGCAAATAGAAAGCAAAGATACCACATTAACTGGGTTAGAATATTATTTTCAAAAAGTTCAAAATTTAAACATACAAATATTTTGCTGAAAATGTTCTATTTTTCAACCAGCTCTGTTATTTAGCTCTTATGTGACATCCAAAGTGTTCTAGGTCCTTTACAGAACAGAGAGAAACCTAGTGCCATAAAGTTTACAATTTACATTTACAATGCAAACATATTCAGATAAGCCCACACACCAAAGGGGAAGAGCAACAATAATCAAGTCGTGTGGTTGCACCAGTTGGGCAGACAGGGGTCTCAAACTCAAATGACCATGAGAGCCACATGAGAATTTTACATTGGCCTGAGGGCCACATCCTTGACACCTCCGCTCGCTGTCCCACCTCCGCTTCCACTCCTTCCATGAGGCCTCGTCCCTGCCCCACCTCTTCCCACCCCCTCCCCCAAATCGCCACCCCAACTCCACCCCCTCTCTCCCTAGGGGTGTGGCAAGAGCTTAGGGCAGAGAGTTGAGGTGCAGATGGTGTGCAGGGTGCGACAGGGGGCTGAAGGGAGTTGAGGTGTGGGATGCAGGAGGGGTGAGTGGTGCAGCAGGGGGCTCAGAGCAGGGAGTTAGGGTGGAAGAGAGGTGCGGCAGGGGACTTAGGGCAGGGGGTTGGGGTGCAGGAGGGGTTCGGAGGGTGGGCTTCGGCCCAGCGCACACTAGGGGCAGGGCAGGCTCCCTGCCTGCCTGCCCTGCCCCTCGCACCACTCCAGGAAGTGACCAGAACCATGTCCCTGCAGCCCCTGGGAGAGGTGGGGGCACAGGGCTCCATGTGCTGCCCTGGTTGCTCCTCCAGGTACCTCCCCCGAAGCTCCCATTGGCTGCGGTTCTCCATTCCTGGCCAATGGGAGCTGCTGGGGGCGGTGCCTGGAAACGAGGGCAACTCACAGGGCCCCCTGCCCCCTCTGCCCTAGGGGCCACAGGGATTTGGTGCCAGCTACTTCCCAGAGCAGCGCAGGGGCAGGACAGGCAGAGAGCTTGGCAGGCCACAGAAAATAACCCTGTGGGCCACGTGTTTGAGACCTCTGGTCAAGGTAAACAAATTGTCTCATGGCCTGCCAGCAAATTACCCTGTTGGCCCCATGTCCCCCGCAGGTTGCCCACCACTGCTGTAGAGACTCATGTGTGACACTGCACCTCATTTTTCATAGTGATTTTATTATGACATGATTATGATGAATTTTATGCAAGAGAAGTTATGTAAGGTGTCATTGGAAAAGCTATGATTTGCTGAATATGATTATTCAATTTGTATGCATGTATCATTTTTGTATCTGAAGTTATGAATATTGACTATGTATCTGTATTTCAAATGTAATTACACCTGAGCAATGTCCACTAAACAAAATCCCCTCAGTCTAGACAGCGAGTGGGAAATGTCCTATTCAGGGCAACAGGCCATGAGGGAAAACAATAGGCCTTAGGAGAAGCTTATCTCCCATCCAGTAATGACCCTTCCTGAGAACACTCTTAACAGCCTGTGAGTAATGGCTGCTATGACTCTACAAGGACTTGTGATCAGACCACATAATGCTGGACTCCATCTTTGGATGTCAGTATTTTTGCAGACTGGTCTGGAAACCAAGCTTAGAAACAGAGTTCCCACTATATGCAAAGGCTATATAAGGGAGGGAGCGACATCATCTGAGAGTCTTCACTCCCCTCACAAGAAGAGTCCTGGAAACACTGAGGAACAAAGACTAAACTGGGGGAAGTGCTGGACACAGGCTAAAGGGATTTCTAGCCTGTGAATGAAACATCTGGGGATTCCAAGCTGTAAAGCAAATGCAACTTGCCCCTGAAGAATCTGCAGCCTGCTTTTCTCATCTCTTAAGGTGAGAATCTGCAAATTCATATCCAATCTATTTAGTAGTACATTAAGCTTAGTTTGCATTTTTTGGGGATTTGCTAATATAGCGGGGCAGTCACCCCACTCCAGCCCTGAAGGGGTTTAAACAGCCCTGGGAAATGGCTGCTCTGGGGAGCCAATCAGGTAGACTGATTGGGGAAGCAGCCACAGGTGGCCCATGCCCCAATCAGGCCACAGCTGGCCCTGATAAATGGGCTGTGAGCCAGGAGCTAAGTCAGTCTCTCTCTAGCAGTGGAGCAAGAAGGACCTAGCTGCTGGGGAAAAAAGGGTACCTGGAGTGGAGGGGGGGCTGGGGAAAGGCCAGGGGAGCTGGGGAGGTCCAGTCTGGCAACTCCCTAGGCTGCAGAGCCTTCTGCAAGGCCTACAGAGGAGCAGCCCAGGGCTAGGCAGAGGCAGCAGATCCTCCCGCTCCTTGCCAATGATGAGTGGCCATTAAAGACTGCAGTCTGTCCCAGTGAGCAGGGGATAGATGGTGACTGGCAGTAGCCACTGAGGGAAGGTGGGATTAGGGGTTTGGGGTTCCCTGGGAGGGAAACCCAAAGTGCAGTGGACAAAACCCCAGGGCTAAAGGGGCACTGGGAAGGACACAGGGACTGAGGCAGGCAAACCACTGGCCTCTAGAGTGCACTCTGAAGCTAAAACAAGCAATTCCCAAGATGACCAGCAGGAGGTGCTGCAACAGTGAGTCATTGCATCACTACAGCTAGGTAAGTTGCTTTCATCTCTATCATCAATAATCCCTTAAAATCTCTCTTTTGTAGTTAATAAACTTGTCTTTGCTTTATCTAAACCAGCTGGAGTGAAGTGTGTGGGAATCAAAGCTCAGGGGAAAAGGTGTTGCATATTCTTCTCCACATTGAGGGAGGAGGTGAACTTTCTGATCTTACGCTGCACAGTTCCCCGTGCAGCACAAGATGGTTTAATTTTGTACTGATACTCCAAAGGGGGTGAGTGCCTGGGGAGCTGGGATTTGCCTTAGCTGTGGCCTATTTTTGGTTCATTGCAGAAGCTGGACAGAGAACCTGCATGTAACTGCAGCTGGGTTTGTCCCTACCTGTATGAAGGCTAGTGAAAGTGCAGGCTGGAGGACTCTGAAGCTTGTCACAGCAGTACAATGTGAGAGGGAGCCCAGGCTAGTGGGGCGGGGGCTCATTGGAACCCATATTCTATGTGGCACCCCAGGGGGGAACCCATCACATATTTTTAGCACTGAAGGATCCCCAGTTCAGTCTTTGGTGTTGGACAAGATGTACATTTGTACAGTGCCTAGCACAATGGGGACCTTAGCCAATGACTAGAATCCTAGGTGCTATCACAACACAAATAACAAATCAGCAATCACAACAAAGAAGATATAGGGCCAAGCTGTGAATCTATTAAAAGCCACTAAATAGCAAAGATATCAAAAAAGGAAAAAAAATGTTGATTTCACTGAAAAGAAGGGAATTTTAAGAGTTCTGATCACTTCTGCGTCAGCTGTTTGGCACTAAAAAAAAATATGTTATTGTAGGACATGGAATAGAGTCAGTTAACACAAGATGGATTTAGCCAGCCAAAAAGCCCAGTCACTTTGTTAGAGCAGATAAAGAAAATCTTATCCTCCCACAAAATTTCTTATGTTCTAGTGCACATCAGCTGTTTAAAAGAATTAAGACAGTCACAAGATAACTCCAGCAATGTACAAAATCATATTAACTGATAAGGGATGGTAAAAACATCTTTTTTCAATCAAGAAAATCTTGAAAAGGCCTTTGGTTGATTTGTTGGGTTTTTTTGCTGAAGAGAGGGATCAAATGTACTACCATTCTACAATCTGATCAAACAGAGTAGGGTTGTATATAAGTATAGTTCTTAAGCCAAAAAAAAAAAATCAATAAAACTTTTTTTGAGTGGTATTAGAGGAAACTTGGATTTAACTCATAGATCCGGTAGGCTGCAGAGGGGTAAGGTTGAGGTAACTCCCATTAAATTAATTTGGAGTGGCATTAGGCTGAGACAACAAATGGTTTAAATTTAGTTGCTCATTTGGTTCCAGGCTCTCAACTTGGTCCTATTAAAGTCAATGAAAAGACTCACTCTAACTTCAGTGGGAGAAGTTTGCTATGTAAAAAGGCCTCCTCCAGATTAGGCAGATAAGTGACACCGTAGAATCCACTGAACTGAATATTACCTCCGACTTAGGATCTGATAACTATGGTCTGCAACAATAAAAGGCACATTCTGTAAGAGAATAACTAAAGCTAGATCACGTCATTAGACCATCCCCAATGTCATTGTCTTCGGAAGATACAAATTCAATCAGAATGGTTCCTTTTTCAGATATTAAAACTTTCAAGGTAATAAAAATAAGAAGTTATACAACAAGAGGCAGTAGTGACTTGCCTGTCAGTCTGATGTAGAACATCAAGCTACTAGACAAGGGTACAAGTTGGAAATTTGACCTCCCATCTGCTTACTAGGGTTTGAGTGACGATGGTTAAATGTTTTGATGAAGAGAGATTTTTCCTCTCTGCAACAGTCAGTAGGCTCTGCCTCAATCTTGGTGTGGGGTACGGAAAACACATGGTCTCTTGACTAGTATTAGGACCCAGAAGTAATTGCTGCTTGAGAATTGAAATTTTACCTTAAATGAAAGAATCAATCTTCAAAGGAGGCTAGGAGGGAGTGAAAAAAGCAAGAAAACATTAAAGCTTATAGGTTTTAAAATACCCCTCCTTTCCTAACGTAGTGTGCCCTATAAATTTTTGTATTTTGAGCTGAAGACACTCCACTCTGGTGGGCCTAGTCCATTGAAAGGCCACAAGTCCGTTTTAGTGAAAAAAAGGCCAGTGGATCAGCCAAAGAAACAGAAAGTTGTCCATTTTCAAAGCATTTATACACTGCCAAATATGGTGAAAATCAGTGATTTACCTGCATATTTTGTGGTGTTCGATTCATCCATGGACCAGAAGCAGTAATCAAAGGCAAACACCTGCATAAGAGTATAAAAGACAAATGAAGAGCTTCCAACACACAAGACATCCATCTCTGAAGCACAATTCCTTATATCTGTTTGAACAACAAATGCACCATGCTATTTCCACAGAACCTAATAATGATCCCGTCAGGAGTAAAATAGTCTCGAAGTCTGAGATTTGTCCTTGGTTGCATATACTACCTATACTCCAAAATTTTTATTTTAAAATACTTAAGTTACCATAATACTTAAGATAAGCAAAACAATGCAAAAATGCGAGAACCACATTTGTCGTCTTATATTGAACAGTTTTCCCAGAGTTTTATGAATTCATTTCATAACAGTGGGGGTGGAAGTGGGGGGGGGTATTATAGGGGAGAGATGGTAGCACCATTACTAAGGTTGCCCCAGACTTCCCATTATAACACTGTTTTCAATTGCATATAAGCCTTTGTCAGCTTTAAGTATCTGAGCTGAAACATTCCATGTTGGGTGTCCACTGGAGACTGACTTTTTTGGAAAGTTTCAGCCAAAGCAGTTCAGCCTTTTCTGAGAAAGAGGGTAGGAGAAATAAGTTTAGCCATGTTAAAACGTTGTTAGAACCATTTCTTTGAGAAGCTCTATCATCAGCATACTTTGCAGCCAAGACTTAAAATCTGTCAGGGGCTGAGCCTTTTGCTATTTCTGGGAAAATCTGCCCAAATTTGGCCAAGTTACAAGCCTTTCAAAAAATCTGCATTTGCACATGCTAAGAAGAGATTTTGAGAATTTTTAGCTACTAAAATCTAAGAAGATTTGGTGCACAGTGAACATACTCTAACCCAGGGGTAGACAATTTTTGCAGGGGGCCACTCCAAGAATTTTGCTAAGCCATCATGGGCCGCACATTTCTACTATATTAATGGAGAGGGTGTGTGCTCTGGGAGGGAGTTTGGTGTGGGAGGGGGCTCTGGCTAGGGAAGGGGATTGGGGTGTGGGAAGGGGTGCGAGGTGCAGGCTTTAGCCAGGAGGCACTTACCACAGGTGGTTCCTGGCCAAGTGGTGCAGCGAGGCATGGCCTCACACTGCTCCTGGAAACAGTTGGCTGCTGGCACCATGGCATGTCTCTGTGCGTTCCTTGGTGGGAGAGGGGCAGAAAGACTCCATGCACAGCTTGTACCCCCCACAAGTACCATCCTTGCATCTCCCATTGAGCTGAGAGAATGGTGCTGGAGGTGGGGGCAGCACGTTGAGGGACCTTCCCTACCCCTGCCATGGACGTGGAGAGATATGCCAGCAGCAGTCATCTGTTTCCAGGAGTGGCATGGAGCCATGGGAAGCAAGCAGGACTTTTAAGAGCCTGGAGGTCATGAGGGGGCAGCCAAAGAGTCTGGTGGGCCAGAGAGAAATGTCAGATGGGCCAGATTCAGCCCATGGGCTGCATTTCGCCCATCCCTGCTCTAACCCCCCACAGCTCCTAGTGCTGACCAGACTGCATATGTACCATCCCCACAGAACAAGTGAGCATGTTCGAATCCAGGTCTACAGGGCAAAGCTGGAGTTTCCCCTACACTGACCACTCTGGGCAGGGTCAGGCACCAGAACTGAGAAGAGGAAGCCTGTCTCTCCTGTGCCCTCAGTGACCTCCCTGGCACCTAGGCAGCGGAGCGTGGGGGGATGGAGGAAAGAGGGCTGTAAGCCAGAGCGCTCAGCTCTGCACAGCTCCCTAGGATTCTCACCTCCCTGAGTAGAGAGCAAGTTGGGTGCAGCCTGGTTGGGAGCAGGGAACCAGGCTCTAGCTGCCCGGCTTTCTTGTAAATTTTAAGGCTGTAAAGCCCCGAAAGTGACAAGACAGCCAACAGGTGATGTAAGTAATGCACTGTCTACACAGATACTGCATCTCCCTAACTACACCAACATAAGTCCTGTGCCTCTCGTGGAAGTGGAGTTATGATATCAGTGCAGTACGGCACTTACACCAGCGAGACAAAGCTGTAGTGTGTACACTGACATAATTAGGACCAGGTAAGCTGTCTTACGTTAACCTAACTGTGTAGTGTAGACTAGGTCTAAAACTAGCCAAAAAAAAAACTGGGAGCTGAGACACAATGACTGGACACTGGGGATGGGGAACACACAGATTGGAGAAGGAGCCTTCTGAGTGGAGACAGCATTGATATCCCTGGTCTACAGTAGGCAGGGGGGTCGACCTAAGATACGTAAGTTCAGCTACAGGAATAGCATAGCTGAAGTTGTCGTATCTTGGGTTGACTTACCTTACATCCTCATGGCGCCGGGTCGCTCCCCCATCGACTCTGTTTCCCCAACAGTGGATTACAGGAGTCAAAGGCAGAGTGATTGGGGATCAATTTATCGCATCTACACTAGACGTGATAAATCGATCCTCGATAGATTGATCCGGCAGGTAGTGAAGAAGTACCCCTAGACAAGGAGACTAGGTGTCTCAAACAGAACAAGAATTAGTGTACATTTTTTACTTTGACCTCTCTGTGCCTCAGCTCTCTGTCCATGAAATACAGACAATACCACCTTATCTCAAATGGGTATTGTGAAGTCCTCAAACACTAATGATCAGCATGATAAAGTCAATGAGAAAATTAATAATTCTGTCTTCAGACCACGGTTTGAATAGTGTGCAGTAAATGAGGTCTAGGACCACATATTGAACAATGAGATTAAAGCAAAATATTGGATAGATGCTCATTGAGTATCGTCATCCCTCCTGCACAATGAATAAAGCAGGGATCTAGTGGGAAAAAATTGTACAAGCTCATGTAAACATTATTATATCAATCTGACCCCTTTGTGCATATGCAAGGTTTCACACACAACCTTGACTCTAGCATTCTCTAACTTTTCCATAATTGTCTTTTCAACCTCAATATTCTTGTAAAGTGATTTTTGTACATGTAATATAAAAATAACACACACCCTTTATAATATTCAAGTCAGAATACACTATGGTAAGAAAAGACTGGAAACAGACAACTATTCTATATGAAGTCTACTAAAATTCAGATGTTTTGAAAAACTTCGTTAAAGGTATACAAGGCATCTTGGTACACATCCCTCATTTTTAGTTATACGTAACTTTGAAATACAAAGACACATTCTAGTCTATTTGATTGTACAGCACTCAATACAATGGGGCCAATCCTGATTAGGTCATTTGAGCTAATAAATATATCCACTTTCATCACAGCATCGGAGTAAATCTGGCCTGTTTCACTGCTGGTATTCAGAACCCTTTTGGCAGCAGAAAAACTGATAATTACATTAGTCTCACTCTGTTATTGCATGGGGAAATGATCAGCAGCAGCAGAGGACTGAAATTATTCATAGGGAGGATGACCTAAAAAAAAGAGGCTGGAAGACAGAGAGTGCAGCAACAAAGACAACCCTTCCTTCATTAGAGAGGCAACTAGGAGACTGGAGTCCCCTACCCAACATTCATGTGTTGGAGAGAAGGAATTTTTTTATTCCTCCTTGTTCCAATTGGCCAAAGGAAAAACAGAAATCCTACCAGGATGAGACTGTTATGCAAGATAAAGCCCACCTCTTGACAGTATGGGACAATACCCTAGTAACATCTGCCATATTTCAAACGGGGAGAGGTGGGGTTTGCATTATCAGCAGAGAATTGCCCGTGGCACTCACTGATTGGGTCCCCACTTATCTTTTATACTGTCTACTACTAGTAGGTGTTTGATAGTTTATAATAGGAGTGCCATCTCCACCTCACTGCACAGGCATGTCGTGTCTTACGCTGATTCAACTTACGCGATTTCCGCTTTACGCAGTCCGCAAAAACAAAAAAAGGAGAAAAAAATTTAAACTTCCTGCAGGGGGCACAATTTCATCTCCCATTGAAGTCAATGCGTTCTGGCTATCCACGGTTTCCGCTTTACGTGGTAACTGCAGAACGGAACCCTCGTGCAGGACATGACACGCCTGTACGGTACTTTAAAGAGGATTGCTCAGAACTGTCTACATTTTCTTTGAGGCATTTTTTCCCTACATCTTGGCCTGTATGTCATAAATGATTCATTTGAAAACTCCTCACTTAATGTTGTAGCTACGTTCCTGAGAAATGCGACTTTATGAGAAACGATGTTAAATGAATCCAATTTCCGCATAAGAATTAATATATATGGAAGGGTTAGGTTCCAGGAAAAAAATTTTCACCAAAGTGTGTGTGTATATACACTCACATATCACACAGAATATAAGGTTTAACAAACAATTTAATACTGGTACACAATGGTGATGATTGTGAAGCTTGGTTGAAGTAGAGGAGTCAGAGTGGAATATTGCCCAGGGAATACCTTATAAATGCTAAATGATGAACTAGCTTTTGGCTGAGCACTCAAGGGTTAACACATTGCTGTTAATGTAGCCTCTCACACTCTACAGCAGAGAGACAACATAGCAGACAGATACAGACACACACCTTGTGTGTGGAAAGAAAGAGATGAATTCTGCCCTTTAAGTAAGCTGACCACATTCTTAACTACATTGTCTTTTTAAGTGGATCAGGAAGTTGAGACAGCAGTTGCTGCCCCATAAGAACATAAGAAAGGCTGTACTGGGTCAGACCAAAGGTCCATCTAGCCCAGTATCCTGTCTACCGACAGTGGCCAATGCCAGGTGCCCCGGAGTGAGTGAACCTAAGAGGTAAAATCAAGTGATCTCTCTCCTGCCATCCATCACCCACCTCTGACAAACGGAGACTAGGGACACCATTCCTTACCCAGCTTGGCTAATAGCCATTAATGGACTTAACCTCTATGAATTTATCCACTTCTCTTTTAAACCCTGTTATAGTCTCCAAACTCTTTCTGTCTCTCCCTCCGTGTCCCCAACCTGCTCTATAAAGATAAGAGGTAAGTGGGGTGCAGGCATAGGTGCCAACTCCATGGGTGCTCCAGGGCTAGAGCACCCACGGAGAAAAATTGGTGGGTGGGCAGCTCCCTGTCTCCCCGCTTCAGCTCACCTCCACTCCGCCTCCTCGCCTCTCCCTCCCAGGCTTGCCACTAATCGGCTGATTGGCGGCAAGTCTGGGAGGTGGGGGGAGAAGCAGAGCGGCGGCAGGACGCTCAGGGGAGGAGCCAGAGGGGAGGTGAGCTGGGGCGGGGAGCTGTTTCCCTGCACACACACACACACACACACACACCCCTTGGTTTACCTGCTACGGGTGGCCCTACCAACCCCAGCTCACATCCACTCTGCCTATTCCCCTGAGCACGCTGCTGCTCCGCTTCTCCCCCTTCCCTCCCAGGCTTGTCACACAAAAATCTAGGAGGGAGTGGGGTATAGAGGAAATGCGGTGCGCCCAGAGGAGGCGGCGGGACCGGGGATTTGGGAAAGGAGCTGGAATGGGGGCAAGGAAGGGGTGGAGTTGGGGGAGGGGTGCAGCACCTGTGGGTGCTGGAGCAGGGGGATACCCTGACATTAGCCCCCTCCTTCTTCCCGCCTCCCCCCCACAGCAAGCAGGAGGCTCCTGGGAGCAACTCCAAGGCAGAGATCAGGAGCAGCACATGGCAGTGGGGGGAAGGGACAGCTGAACTGCCGGCAACTGATAGATCCCTGTGCAGCAGCTGCCCAGCAGGCTTAGGGGAGCAGGGAGCTGGTAGGGGAGAGTTGATAGGGGGGCTGCCGGTCCACCCTGGTTCCAAGCCCCCACCAGCTAGCTGCAACAAGCTGCTCTTCCTGCAAGCAGTGGACAAAGCTGCCAAATGATGTCAGAAGGGAGCATTGCACAACTTTAAACAAACATGTCCCCTAACTGATCAGCAACATAACAACGAAACAACATTAACCAGGATGACTTTAAATGAGGACTTCCTGTATTCTGTTCTTCCAAAGAAAGCAACTGTCCAGATCAGTGGCTTCAATATCATATTATTGTGTGAAATATTTGCCACTTCTTATGGCTTCTGCAGTTTGGTAGGTCCTTTGCCAATTTTCACTGGATTGGTGCTGTTTTTAAGAATTAGTCACTTTACAGTTGACTGCATTCCCACGCTACTAAGGCAATTAGAAGCGGTCAAACAGACTATACTTTACATATGAAGTTAAGATTCCACCTACCTCATGCTCCAACACAATATGCATCCTTCAATAGTGCCAAATTGCAATGGGTGGAGAGCAGGACAGGTGGAGGGTCTGGGACTCTTCACAGTGTCCCAGGCTCCCTGGGTGGCTCTTACAACTGCCCAGCTCTGGCTTCTGGCCTGGCCAGGGGAGGGGCCTTAGTGGGAAGAGGAGGAGCAGAGGGCAAGACCTCGGAGAGGGGTGGGGCCTCACGTCATCCCCCTCTCACACAAACACTTCTACCAAGGTTGCAGCACTGTTGCCCTGGGGGTGGGAGGAAAGCACCTGAAGAGGTTACTCCTAGAGGCTGTTCCAAAGCTGAGGGCAATAGTACTGATCTTGTGGATCCATGATACCATATCAAAGAAAAACAAACATAGATAAATTTTCCTATTCTTCATGCTAACCTCCCCAGAGCCACTAAAATGAGATTTTCATAAAAGTATGACTTCAAAGTGAGAAGCAGGATCACCCTTTAAATATGGGCTTCCAAAACAAAGATTTTATATACAAATATTTCCTCCAGTTTCCGAAGGCACTAAGACATCTGACAAAAGAAATGAAGTGGCATTGGTTAAAACTGGATGACCAATATGCAGAAGTTGGTGAACTAAAAGCCATCTAGCAGATGTTAATATAGGACACATTATAACTCCACTTTGCAGTTATCAATGCCTCTAAGGACCAGTCTTTGATGCTTAACTAAAGAAGAAATACTACTTGAATTTATTTAAGGAATGAATACTATGACAGTCGTGAGGACTATCTGTCTGAATTAAAATTACAAATGTTGTCTCAGAGAACATCATCCGTTTAAAATAAAACATTCACTGACGAGATATTAGCCCTCGGGAGGCCTACTTTAATGGATAAGAAGTATAATGACACTTCCTACAGGAGTTCACTTTGGGCAGTATTGTAAGAGGAAGGTTCCACGATCACACTCTATAACCTTGCAGAGTTGGAATAAGGCTGATACCCTAAGGAAGCACTTAATGTTCGGATTTGTGCAAAAACTTCCTTTTATTGAACGTGCTGAGGACATCATGCTAACACATTGTCTTGGCGTTGGATTCTGAAGAGGGATTTATCTCCTTGAGAAGAAATTCCCTTTGCCTTTTCATTCTTGTTGGGAAGGAGGTATAAATAGGACATTAATCCCTCACAAACCCCTCACCTAAACAGATTAGGTAATTTTTATGCTTGTCGCTAACAAGGATTATAGCACTGCATGTGGCACATTTGAAACCTGGAGATTTCTGCATTGTAGCCCAACCCAAATTCTCCAAATTACTAACTATTCTAAAGCTAACACTAAGCTAAGTTAGAACTATATACAGAAGGAGAATTCTTCTGAAGGCTACCTAAACTGGAGCTCAAAGACTGCTGGGGAGCTCTAACACTCACCATAGACAGTAAGGAGGAACTGAGAGGGAGGCAGTGACCACATCCCTTTATATCCTGGGCTCAGTGCACAAAAATAGTGGGAGCACATACCACCTGCTGGTATAGCTGCCAAAAGTCTCTGATTTGAGTGCACTGGGTGCACATACACCTATACAGGAGTGTACAATATGCAATCACTTGTAGAAGAACAAGAATTTCCTTCTGCCTCCAACAAACAGGGGAACCTTAAACACACTTGTTAAAAATTTTGCATTATAGTGCTAAAATTATTAAAAACTCAGTAACACGACCAAATAATTTAGGTTTGATACATGCACAAGTTTTTACATTATAATGTGAGGCAGATTACTGTGCTCTATCTCCAAATGATAAGAAGAGACCACACAAGGAAATGTGATTATATTATTGTAAAATTATAAAATTAAATGTAAAATAATTGTAATCTTTATGATGATCAATAGCCTTATTTTGCATTAGATAGGACACAATATTACAGAGAGTACAGAAAGCTTTTCTATCAATTCAGACTAATATAACAGGTATATAATAAGACTTTGTAGCTACTATGGGCAACATGAAAAGTTAATTTTTTTTCAACAAAAACACAATTTTCCTTTCTTTTATGTTGAACACCTGGCATTTCCTCTTTAAAACCAACTTAGGATCCCATTTACCTTCACCTGCCTAAGACCTGATTAAAATTTTGCTTTATATTCCAAATACTGAATGCTTTATTGAATTAAAGTACTCTGTCCCATCCTCCTTTGCTTGGTGAAATCTTCAGAACGACATACAACATTACTATTTAACTGCAGACATTTCTGATTTTCAGAAGGGTTGGTAAGGTAGGTCAAAATACCTAATCATGCAGTTATAGTATTTTTCTAAGAATATACATCAATCATTATTCTTTGATGACCTAGACAAGTGTTTTGTGCTGTTGTACTCCCTTTGCAGAAGCAACTAAAGCTCAATTCCAGACTTCTACACACTCCCACCATCATAAAGAATTATGGTATAAAATCAAGGAAGTAACACAAAAGAAAAACTCAGACATGGTAATTCCAGCTCTGTCTGGAGCACAGAAATAAAGTCCAATGTTTGCCAAACAGAAAAGGATAACAAAAATATTAAAAGCTTGAAAATGAAATGGCAGCTGGCTCGGTCTCACACATGCTTAAATAAGCTATATTTTAGAAAGTACTGTCCTTCTAACTTATCACTGGAACCTGCACTTGATACCCAATTCTACATTCTTCATTAAGAGAAGAGAAAAAAAACAAAAACATTAAAGAACAAGGTGAGGACTACTTATCATTAAAGCCATGTTGTCATCTGTCCCCCTTACACACTTTTTTTTAACGTTCAGAAAATCCTCTCTAGGGTATTTACTGGGTCAGGTGCTCACAGGCTGCATTGTCAGACAATCACACCTGAAGAATGCCAATTATAAAAAAAGGACAATTTTCTTATCAAATCCATTTCCTGCATTTTTGTACCTTTTTTAAAAAAAATTTAAATAAAATAAACTTGAGTGCAAAGATGTATTGTGCATGTAGTACTTATTTCCACCCACAAATGAATTTTTAACACATACACTAAAACATCTCCTGGTTGCACAGTTTTAATAATCAGTGCCTCTATCTTTCTGTATATTTTAATCTAATTAACATGCAATTTAAATTTGATTTGAGAAATCTAATTTGAACATATGTGAAACAAGTGTTTTTAAAATAGATTTTCCTTTAATGACAGCATTCACATAACATGCTAATAGAAGATACTGGGCATTTCTGCATTTTTAAAGTCAGTATATATACAAAATGAGACTTCAGACACTTACCTTTGGTGGTTTTCTAGATGTTGGAGAATCAGCAATGGCCATAAAGAGGATTGCCAACACATCAGACAGATCACAGGAAGGCAAGAGAAAGAAAAATATAAACAAGGTGAACGTCTAGTATACTTTTGAACTTTTCATATTAAATGCTTCGTAGAGAAGTAAAATCAAGTGTACACGGTATTGATGTCCAATACTAATTATGTAGTTTTATATCTAAATCTATATAAATCTGAAATGTAAGATGACCACTTGCTGTGGCAAGGAAGGGTCCATCCAGGGTTTAGCATTGGCCCAGAAGTCCAACATGTTACATATGTTGCAGGATTAGAACTTAAGCAAATCTCCATTCATTTACCACATTGGCAGAGCAAGTTTTCTTATTAAATGAGGAACAACAAGAAAGACTGGACATTTTTATCTTGAAGTTTGCTTAGAAATGGGAAATATGTATTTTTTATATAGAATTTAGCTGTGTGATATTATCCTGATAGAACACACAGTTAAATCAAAGGAACTTGTAATGGAGAAACAAAATGATGGCACAGACATGACACGTACAGTAAATAGTTTCAAGGGATTTAAATTAACAAAGGCTGGGCTATCAACTGAGAAGAAGCTACCTGCCTAACTCTGGGCTAGTTTACACTGGCAATGTTAAAGTGCTGCCACTTTAAAACCCACCTCCACAAGGGGCAGAGGTCCCAGCACTGGTGCACTGTCTACACTGGTGCGTTACAGTGCTGAAAATTGCTGCGCTCAGATGGGTAACTTTTTTACACTGCTGAGTGAGAAAGTTGCAGCACTGTAAAGTGCCAGCGTAGATAAACCTCTGTCAAGGTTACAAAGGTTTACTCTTCCCAAGACTATGCCTAGGATCAAAGGAGGATACTAAGCCATGATAGAAACTCAGCCCTAGACAAGGGTGGGGTTGAGTGAGTTCCTGGGGGCTATTCAGAGAATGTCTGTAAGGGCTGAAAAACAAGGTAGGGAAGGAGGAAATGAGAAGAAACACACCCCCAGATTGTTGCAATGCACTCTGTTTCTCCCTAGCCAGAGAAGAATGAAATGTACCAAAGCTTACAAAGAACACATAAGACTTAGGCAAAGAGAAATACGTGCATTTTTACTCTTTTGTTCTGTATGCTTTGCACCCTTGGGTGAATGAATAAACAATCTTATTTTGAAGAAATGATTTTTTGAGTCGCTTTAATCAGCTGCTGTCATAGGTATCAAGTATTTACCATTATTTTGTTTCCTGTTCGTTTTCCCCTTGCAGTTTCCTTTAGTTCTATGCATTCAGCCAGAATCATATCACACAGATAATACCTGATACACGTCAGTTTATAAACTCTGTTCATTCTATAGTGTTAACACTGTTAGGAATCAGGTGGGCTGCTGTTCACAGATCCAGTCCTAGAGCAGTTAAACAGCATACTTCCACTTGGAGATGGGTGAAGGTAGTGAGGTCTAATCCCCAAAGGGGCACACCTACAATGAACTAAAAGAATCTACAAAAACAACAAGGAGTCTGGTGGCATCTCAAAGACTAACAAATTTATTTGGGCATAAGCTGTCATGGATTAAAAAAACTCACTTCTTCAGACGCATGGAGTGAAAATTACTGATGCAGGTATTATACTAACACATGAAGAGAAGACAGTTACCTTTCAGGTGGAGAACCAATGCCAATTCAATCAGGGTAGATGTGGTCCACTTCCAATAACTGATGAAGAGGTGTCAATACTAAGAGAAGAAAGTTGTTTTTGTAGTGAGCCAGCCACTCCCAGTCCCTATTCAAGCCCAAATCAATGGCGTTAAATTAAATGAATTTTAGTTCTGCAGTTTCTCTTGGAAGTCTGGTTTTTTTTTTGTGTGTGTGTGTATATATATATATATATTTTAATTAAGGCCACTTTTAAATCTGTTATAGAATGTCCAGGGAGACTGAAGAGTTCTCCTAACTGCTTTAGTAAGTTACCATTTCTGATGGCTGATTTGTGTCCATTTATTCTTTTACATAGAGACTGTTCGTTTTGGCCAATGTATATGGCAGAGGGGCATTGCTGGCACACGATGGTATACATCACATTGGTAGATGTGCAGGTAAATAAGTCCTTGACAGTGTGGCTCGGTCCTCTGATGGTGTTGCTGTAGATAATGGATCATGTGATGTGTTCTGGATGGAAGCTGGAGGCATGTAGGTAACTATAGCAGTCAGTAGGTTTCCAGTATAGGGTGGTGTTTATGTGACCATCACTTATTTGCACAATAGTGTCCAGGAAGTGGACCTCATGTGTGGACGGGTGGGATGAAAATTGTTAAAATCCAGGTGGAATCCTTCAAGAGTCCCCTTCCCATGGGTCCATATGATGAAGATGTCATCAATGTAGCATAAATAAAGGAGGGGCTCCAAGGGATGAGAGCTGACGAAGTGTTGTTCTAAGTCAGCCATAAAAATGTTGGAATACAGTGGGGCCATGCGGGTACCCATAGCAGTGCCCTTACCTGCATCTGTAATTTTCACTCCATGCATCTGAAGAAGTGGGTTTTTACCCATGAAAGCTTATGCCCAAATGAATTTGTTAGTCTTGAAGGTGCCACTGGACTCCTTGCTGTTTTTGTGGATACTGACTAACACAGCTACCCTTCTGATACTTGACACCATAAAGGGATCTAAAAAGTGTAGTTCACCCTGTAATGAGGACAGTTGTGTCTATAGATTCTTGTACAAGTAACTACAGGGTCTCTCAATGTGGGGACCTAGACTGATCTAGGTTCATATGGCGAGATAACAACAACAGAGGAGATGGGATGGGAAAAGTTTTGTGATTGAGGGGAGGGGGATAAAGAGAGAAAGAAAGAAAGAAATCCACAGCCCCTTTTGCATTTGGGAGAAGTAGGGGAGCAGTTCTTTGAAAACTGTCCTTTCACAAACTGCTCCAACTAATGCTACCGTCGAGTGTAAAGAAAGCAAGCAGAAATTAATGCCACAGTTCAAAGCAAAGTGCTTAAGTGAGTGCTTAACTTTAAGCAGATGATTGAGACCCATTTATATCAATGGGATTTATGTGCATAAGGTTCCTTTATTTGGCATACAGCAAAGCTACACTGAATTGATCAGACTCAAGTGTAGGAGGCAGGTATAAGGCACTGGTTTTCACCTTTTTTTCATTTGCAGATCTCTTTGGAAATCATAGAGAGTCTGTGGCCCTGCACTTAACCGCAGACCACAGTTGAAAAACACTGTTCTATAGTAACAACAATCTTTTGCAGACTTCTTAGACATTACAGACCAACAACAGGTTGAAAACTACTGGCATAGGGCATATCACACATCTACAGTTACACAGAAAACCTCTTTCTTTATATACATTTACACATTACATTGCATTACATGCTTTGGGATTTGGTTGGTCACTTTGTAGGAACTAATTTCTGTACAGTACACAGTCTGTGTACTACTTATTATTCACTTCTTTTTATGCTTTATCCATTGTTATCTTGCACATTGTACATGTTCGCTGGATGTTCCCCCTTATTTTAGCTACTATAGACATTCTATTTCCAGACTTCCTATCCATTTATTTCCCTAATCCTGTCTCCCAAGAAATGAGACCTCACCTAAGTTCAATTACTCATATCAAAACAGGTATACATTCCTACTACCCAAAGAAATACTCAGTCATATCAGGAGACCAGCAGGAGAATGGAGCTATCTCTACGTTGACCCTGCACCAGCTCAATACCCTCCAACCTTACTCAAAAGCACAGCTCCTGTGGAAGGGGATGCTCCACTGCTTTGGAAAGGAGATTGCCACACCCCGAAGTTTTTGGGATGAGGCAAAATTAACAGTCTGGGGACGTATTAACTTTACTGGGAAATTCTCTGCAGGGCTGATAGGCAGATGAAACATGTCCCTTCTTGACCCATCACAGGATCACAAAACACACTGAGTATTTGATTGAGGAAAGGGAAGAAAGATGCCGTGTGGAGTCACTTAACTGACTTTCTGAGCAAAACAATCCTGCGTGTATAACCCTCACATCAACAGTCCTTTGTGAAGGTGGATCTACTGAGATGCAACAGGGTCCAGAAGGTTTTCTTAAGGAACAACTATTTCATACATTCTCTGTAAAATATTTCCTTAAATTTATGCAGTCATAGTTGGGTAATTTTTTCCTGTTATCCTCTGAAACCTACTTTATATTTTTTCTTAAACAGTGACATTTTTATTGGTGGTGGGAAGGTGCAAACTCCCATTTGCCAATTTCCTCCAGCAAGAGGCTCATCACTCCAGCAGATTTTCTTGATTTCAAACCACAGGGATTAGCTGTTTCCTACTGCTCCAAAATTCTTTTCTTGCCAGCAAGCCCAAACTAACAACTCAACAACAAGAACACCTGCTGGATCCACCAGCAGCAACAAGGGCAAAGAGTCTCTGGAATCATTCAACTATCTTAAATTACAGTACATATTTTTCTTTTTAGTTATTTGGAACTTTCTGCCAATTCACAGTAATCATCATCCTGGCAAGAATTCAAATAGAGAAGTACCACAAGATTTATTTTGATCTAAGAACTTGCTTTTTTTTTTTTTTAAAGCATATGCAATTTAATTGATATTTCAAAATACAATAATCTACAGATGTGTTACGATTTACCAGTATTAACTTCCTTCAGTGCATGTCAATGTATATCACTGTTTTGAAAGATGTGCCATACGACTCATAGGCCCCAAGCTCTGTATCCATTAGTACTGTAATCCATTTAGTAATGTATTATCTCATTCAAGATGAGAAAAAATTATTCTGTAGCTGTAAACCCAGAAGAATGCATGCTGAAAAAAAACTGTCTCCACTTCAAAAGAACACAAGAATCAGAAAACAAGCAAAAATTAGCATATGGTTCAGTTACAGCAATCAGTATAACTATTCACTTTGTGCTACAGGCACTTGTAAGATCCAAAACATGGAATAAATTATCAGTTGTAGATGCCATATTTCAGTGCTGAGTTTAAACTTACTGAAAACCAATACTCTAGCATAGAGCACCTCTTCCCATTCTGGCATTGTGGCTTGGGGGAAGGGGCGGGTGATTCGGGGCATTCTGTGTCCTGTACCAACACCACATGATGCATTGTCTCGCATCCCAGCAATCCCTGTGCTTCTGTCCACATTTGGTGCCATCTTTCATCATTTTTTGTATTGCACACTCTGTCTTCCCTTTTGGTCTGCAGGAATGGATCCCAAAGTGCTGAGTAACATGCTGATGGGTCTTGCCAGCACATCACGTTTGGCAGTCGATTTACTCCTTAAGCTACAAACTGACACTGAAGAATCTCACGGTATCAACTCGCGTAGCGCATACGACATGAGATTGCTTGTAGCATTCACAGTCATGCTCAACATCATGGAATGCCACTTTGGGGCTTGGGAAACAAGCACTGAGTGGTGGGATCACATCGTCATGCAAGTCTGAGATGACGAGCAGTGACTACAGAACTTTTGGATGAGAAAAGCCACTTTAATGGGACTGTGTGATGAGCTCGCCCCTACGCTGTGGCGTAAGGACATGAGATTGAGAGCTTCCCTGCCAGTAGAGAACCGGGTGGCTACTGCAGTCTGGAAGCTGTCAACTGCAGACAGCTACTGATTGGTCACTAATCAGTTTGGAGTGGGAAAGTCAACCTTTGGAATCCTGTTGATGCAAGTTTGCAAGGCCATTAAATCACATCCTGCTCAGAAGAACCGTGACTCTGAGTAACATGTATGACATTGTGGCTGGCTTTGTACAAATGGGTTTCCCTAACTGCGGAGGGGCAACAGAACACACATTCCAATTTTGGCAACAGCCCACCTAGCCTCCGAGTACATTAATGAGAAGGCGTATTTCTCTATGGTTCTCCAGGCACTTGTGGATCACCGTGGCGTTTCATTGACATTAACGCAGGCTGGCCAGGAAAGGTGCATGACGCAATCATCTCTCGGAAAACTGGCCTGTTCAGGAAGCTGCAATCAGGGACTTTTTTCCCAGACAAGAAAATTACCATTGTGATCCTTGGAGACCATGGCCACTGTGATCCTTGGAGACCCTGCTTACCCTTTAATGTAGCTCATGAAACCCTACACAGGGAGCCTTGATAGCAACAAGGAGCAGTTCAACAACAGGCTGAGTTTGTGCCAAATGACTGTGGAGTATACTTTTGGCCGTTTAAAGGGCTGCTGGCACGCTCTGTATGGGAAGCTGGATCCTGGCTGATGACAACATCCCCGCAGTTATATCTGCATGCTGTACCATCCATAACATTTGTGAAGGGAAAGGTGAAAGATTCACTCAGGCATGGAACTCGGAGGTTCAACACCTGGAGGCTGAATTTGAACAGACAGAGAGCAGGGCTATTAGAAGGGCCCAGCGTGGGGCTGCAAGGATTAGGGATGCCTTGAGGGAGCAATTTGAGGCTGAAAGTCACCAGTAATGTTTGGTGCCTGCACAGGAGTGAAGTGCAGTGGTTCCAATGTTAGTAGGAATCTGTGCTTGCTACACTGACTACAGTGTGGCTTCCGTCCTGGCCCATATGCAGCTTGTCTGTGTGCAGCAATAACTCCCCACCCCTCATGGCACAGTAGCGCGGACATCTTAGCCTGACTGGGACAAGGAGTACCGTAATGCTTCCAAGGAACTTGCGCAAGTGCATTGCACAGCTTCTGGATGAGACCTTTGAAGAGATCACGGAGACCAATTACCACGATGTGAGAGAGCACATCAACGCCCTATTCCGCATGTAGGCATCCATGCGGCCCAAACCCTACTCACACCAAGAGCCCGCACCAAGTAACTTCCTTCACAAAATAAAATCCGCTTACCAGGCACATCTTCTGGTGTTTGTCCCTCCCCAAGCACCAGCCGCCACGACTGGCTACCTTCCTCCTGGCTTGAGAACAGCTCCTGGTTGCATGCATCTAGGGATGCTGAGATGTCTTCCTCAGCACCTTCACTCCTACTTTCTTCCTCCTCCTCCTGTTGAACTGAAGTGTCCATGGTGGTCCTTGGAGTGGACTGGGGTTGTCCCCCAGTATTGCGTTCAGCTTTTTGTAGAAAGAGCAGGTCACGGGGGCAGCACCAGAGTGGTGGTTTGCCTCACAGGCTTTGCGGTAGGCATTCCGCAGCTCCTTCGCTTTAACCCTGCACCGTAGTGCATCTGGTCATGGCCCCTTTCCCATCATGTTCCTTGACATCTTCCCAAAAGGTATTGTAATTCCTATGGCTGGAGCACAGCTGAGACTGCAGAGCTTCCTCCCTCCCACACACGCTGGATGAGGTCCAGCACCTTGCCATTGCTCCAGACTGGGGATCGCATGGCGCGTGAAGGCAGGGTCACCTGGAAAGATGCGCTGAGAACACTCTATGCCTTGCTGAGCAAACAGAAAGGGGATTTTCAAAATTCCCAGAGAATTTAAAGGGTGGGTCTGATAGCTGGGGGGAAATAGGACTCCAAGTGGTCCTTTCCCTGAATCTTTGTCTAAATCACTTGGTGGTGGCAGCAGCAATCCCGTCCAAGGACAAGGAAGGATTTGTGCCTTGGGGAAATTTTAAGCTGGTAGAAACAAGCTTAGGAGGGCTTTCATGCAGGTCCCTACATCTATACCGCAGAGTTCAGAGTGGGGAGGGAACCGTGACAGACTCCTCCTTCCTCTACAGTGGAAAGTTACAAGAAGTCCCAGGTAATATTTTAGTACGGCGGTTCTCAAACTTGTGCGTTCAGTGACCTCTTTTCGCTATGCTGCGTCCTCTCGTGGCCCAGGGGTACGTCCACCGAAATGCCGCCGAACCGAACTCTTCCGCTTTCGGCAGCATTTTGGCGGACATGCAGCTTTCGTCTCTGAGTCTGCCGAAATGCCACCGACAGTGGAAGCTTGCACTTTTCGGCGGTTTTTTGGTGGACACACTTGTGCTTTTGAAGCTTCCGCCAAAATGCCGCTGAAGGCATTGGCAGCTCGCAGTCCCCCTGGAATCAGCCGGCAACCCCCAGGGGGGTTGCAACCCACAGTTTGAGAACCACTGTTTTAGTATGAAATGACGAGACCACCTGACTCTGCAGGAGTACAGCATCCATGAGTCAGGGGCAGTATGGAGCTCCACAGGAAGGCCAAGCTTTTCAGAGTCCATTGTCCGTGCTGATGGGCCATCCACCTGTCAGGCTTTTACACTGTTGTACCTGAAGTGTTAGCAGTGCGCGTCACCCAAAGTACCATAATTTAAATACAGATACATAGTCAACATTTCGAACTTCAGATACAAAAATGATACATACATACAAATGGGAAAATCATATTCAGTGAATCAGAACCTTTCCAATGATACCTTATATGAACCATCTTGCATAAAGTATATATCCGTTACGGCATATTAATATCATAAGCATATTTTCATAAAGAATATGGAATACATGTCTTTCAGCATTTTAATATGAATTTTTCAAAAGAATTCCTTCCCCCATCATCTCCCCACATGTGCCTGTGATCAGCAAGTTAAAGAGTATTATCCTGGCACACATGTAATTTCATCATTATTTAATGATGTGTGTATTGCATTTGGACCTTTGCTCCAGTACTCTTTAGTACTCTTGATAAAAATGAGCTTTCCCTTACAAGCATCTGACAGTTGCAGTTTCTAACTTTTGGTTTCCAGTTACATCCTAGGCAGTTTGTTTAGCCGAGTCTGTTGGAGCAATTGAAAATAGTGGGGCTCTTTTCTATGAGTATACTGCAAAACTCTTCTTTATTATATCAGGTTATAGCAAGCCTGAGAACTTGTTCTACCTCTCCATATGTGGGAGGGGACAAAGGGAGAGGGGTCTGTCTCTTGAAAGCGTGCAGAGATTTTTTTAGTCTTGTCTTTGTGGATGCTGTCCTCTTTGGTGATCTATCCAGTGTCACTGCAATCTATAGGCTAGTCTTTTATAACTAACACCATCTAAATAGTTTTTAGTAAGACTGCCTTCTGGCCTAAGATGAGCATATCCCATGGATTATGACTGCTTGCATCATTTAAAGGTAGGAAATGGGGAAGGAACCGGTGTACTGGGTTTTCTTTTTAATGCCTCTTTCAAGGTGTCCTGCATTGGCTCAAGAGAAGGGGTACCTCATAGTAATTAATGTTTCTCTCTTGTCTGGTGATTTACAGAGGCTTACAATGAATATATTCAAATATTACCTTACCACATGGGATATTAATACATACAGCAACTCACAAACATTCAATAAAGTCTAAACACCAAGCACATTCTTATGATTTAACACCTACTTTAACAATACTAACACAGAGATAAGCCAGACTGATTCCAGCTATGTATTTGTCAGCATTCAAGTGAGGCGCACCTGGTGTGCCAGGTCACAACCTCTTCTGACAACAAAGTCAGTCTGCTGTCGCAAGGAAAAAGTAGGCATGCATCTGAACTAATCTTAACTGTGTGAACTGTGTAGAGAGCAGAGACACGAGGGTCTCCCTCCTGCGCCCACCAAACAGAGAAATTATTAGGATTATATTGCTTAACAATCCTACATTGTCCAATGATTTGTTTATGACTACAGACTGCCATTTGCAAGTCTGAAACCAAACACTTTCAAAATTCATGCTCACACACTGTCAGTGACCACTTTATTTTCAATAGCAGTGAACGTTCACCAATATTCACACATTTCCTCATAGTAACTCAGCTATCAATCTGCATTAAAAATTGCCTGCAGCATATAATCTTCTTCAAGGGGAATAGAGCACCAAGGAATTTAGCTGCCCACATCTCCTCTCCCCATTAACAGGGTATAGGAGACACACTGGTCTGAACTGGAACACCACTGCAAACAGCCATAGATGAACTTCCACTTATTTATTGAACTGGGGCACCTCTTGTGGAGCTAACTGGTCATGAAATCAGCATATCAATTTGCTCATAAGATTCCCACGCCAATAACCTTATATGGTACATACACACAGGATGTAAGATTGCAAAACAGTCCTTGGAAGAGTAGAAAAAGAAAAAGCTTTCTAACATATCAGATAGTTTTTTTAACAGCGGTAAACTGGCCCTCATCAGAAACCATGCTGCCAAAAACAGATATGCATCTCCACTCTCAATCTCCATGTAAGCCCTACTTAAATGATAACCTGCACAACATATGGCCACATGTAGAAAGATGAAGTCAGCTACATTGATCATAATGGGGAAAATGGAGAAACACAAAGTTAAATAAGGTAGCTAGTACAATGCCACAGTGGACTAAATCCTACTGCCAAAAGCTCCTGCAAAATATAGGGGAAAAATTATTAAAATCTGAATTTGAATCTCTAGAACAGAAAAGGAAAACCAAGTAAATAACAATCCCAAGAACCTAAGCCATCATTGTGGTAAGCAGAGACCACGGAGGACAAAAGAGTAACACAGCTTATGGTCTATCAGGCACAAACATGTCCTGGTACCCATGAAAAGGGAGGAGAAAATGACAATAGCCCTGAACCACTACTGTTCCAAACACCTCTTCACTACAAGACTTGCATGTGCTAACTGCCCAAGGAGTCCACCATTCCAAGCCAGCAAACCCATAAGCTACTGTGTAAAGAACTACAACTTTGCACAGAGAACATGGGTGCACCCACAAAGCAAACTCCCATTGGCACGAGGTGGGATGATGGATAATCTTCAGGTAACAGCATCGCCTTACTTTCCAAACCACCATGGGTTGGGAGAATCAGAACTCACACACCTAAAAAGCTAATCTACAGGGCTCTAGTGAGTCTAGTTTAAAAACTCCAACCCTTTTTAAAAATGGCTTTTTCATCAAAATAAATTTCAAAGAGACAGGTCCCTTTCTAATTACTTTTTTCAGGCTTTTGTTGAAAAACTAAAAGCAAAAATATTTTCAGCAACCAAAAACCGAAAAGAATTAGCTAGTTTTTCCAGTAAAAAAAATCCCGAACATTTTTTTAAGTTAGAATGGAAACTCTATTTCTTGCAGGCAAAAAGAACATTTTCAAAACCACTCTGCTAATCTGCCCCTGTTGCTGGATGCTGTGATTTTGTGAAATGGAAAATAAATTTTGAACTTAAAAAACTTGTGCTCACGTTCCCAAATCCACACACACTCAAGCTGCATATGCAAGCCCAACACCCAAGTAATCTAAATGGAAAGCACTACACTTACCTAAAATGCAAACAAACAGAATCACACAGGCGTGGCGTGTCTTGCTCGAGGATTCTGTTCCATGGTTACCGCATAAAGCGGAAACCGCGTATGGCCAAAACCCATTAAGTTCAAAGGTGGGCGAAATCATCCACCCTACAGAAAGTTTTAAAATTTTTAATTTTTCTCTTTTTTTTTTTTTGTCAACCGCATAAAGCAAAAATCGCACATATTAAATGCGCCTAAGACGCGACATGCCTGTACACACATTCAGACTAGGAAACAATCTCTATGTAAAAGTATAACTATACTCATAATATAGTCTGAACTTGTGGGAATGCTGGCAGAACACTACCGCAGGTGGTTGTGGGAGCAGGAAGGAAAAGGGCATTCTTATACCTATCACTTTTTTCTCTGTGTGATGCTCAAACAACCAACAATCCTGGCTCCTAGTACAGGCACTGACACTGACCAATGGAAGCACTCTTAAACAGAGAGGTCCTATCATTGGCCAGTAGGTATTGCACCCCAAGTGCAGGTCCTCTTATCTAATTCTGACAATTCAGCACTATTTTGCATGACCAGCACTCCTTCACATCTTCCTGAAGGAAATATATATTTTTTTTATTTCACTGCTTCCTTATTTCCGCATGTACTGAAAATTTCATATTTGGGTTTACCAAGAATAAGCAATTTAAAATGCCTGGAATAGCACAGAATTGACAAATTACATTAATGACATCCTCCAGAGTCTTTTAAAAAGTGAGCAGGGACTTGTTTTTTCTCATTTCTGAAACTAATTAATTTTAGTTAGACAACACTACCAGTGCTCAGGTCTTTTGATGTTTGCACACATGCATGCACACACACATAAAATTTGACTTACTCTACCCTTTGATGGGATTACATGCCCTAACAATTTAAACACTACTTTTTATTTTTTATTTTTCAAAGAGAGGAAGAGGGAAAGAACTCAGTGATCAGAACAGGAAATACTATCTCCCCGAACTGGAGATTACTTCCTTTAAAGGCTAGTCTTAAGTTTTAATGGGATAGTTATTTGGAGAGTAGGATATGCATTCTGCATATTAAAAATAATTTTATAAACAAAATGTCTGTAGACTTCTTAGTTGTTCAACACTCTCATTCCATTGCCAGTTACTGTCCTCTTCTCAGTAAAAAATTTTGTGGATTAAAACCCACAGCACAGGCTCTTAAGATCAATATAACCAAGCAGCTAGCACAGTTGGTTAGGAGCTCACAGCTGACTCTTAAATGCCTCCTGAATTTTACCATCTCTGTGGAAGAAATCCTTTGCCAGACTGCTGACTCCAAAAACTCTGATCACCAAGGTTACAATTCCCAACCTGACAATTAGTACAGATGGACTTATTGGGACAATCAAAATACCAGACCACTCAACTTATACTCCTTCTATACTCCCATTTCAGAGGGTGGGAAGTGGGGGTGAATTTGCTGCTACTAATGGAGGTTTTCCCTTTTAGGGTATTGATAAGTCATCTCTAGCAGATCTGATTTATCCCTACGGTTCTTCCTAGCCCCAGATGTACCCATCCCCACCCTACTCTCCCAGTTTGGGGACCTCTTCTGTAGTTCATAAATATATCTTATTGTTTTATCTTAACCAGTGTGTGCTTGGATAAAAATGTGTGAGGAACCTCTACCTGATAAACAAGGCCAAAAGACCTTTAAAAAGGTCCAAAGCCTTTTTATTAAAGCAAACAAACAAAGCACCACAAGTATGAAACCCGAGAACGGATCATTGTTATAAAAAGGGGGGGGAACAAAACCTGTTAAGCGTCACAAATTAAATTTCATCCTTTTAGTAAAAGTACACTTAAAAGCCAAATATTACAATCTGCTACACAGATATGAACTATAATCACTGGCAGAAATGTCGTCAATAATTTTGAAATGAAAGTTTGGTAAGTAGTCTTGTCAATAATACTAAAAAGTTTAGTACATCTTAGTAGTATATCTCTTTTGAAAATTTCTAAGTGCTATAAATCACAATGAACTACAAAAAATAAATGGTGTTCAATGAAGTCCAACAAATAAAGGTAACAACACTTCAAGCGGTGATAGCATGCTTAGTGCAGATTGAGAGAAAATAACCTTTCCACTTTACGATATATAGGAGATGTGCACTAACTAAAATAAATTAGATCCAGACCTTTTTCCATTTTGATCACAATGTTTAATTTGATCATTGAATTAATATAAACAGAAGAGTCACTACCAACCCCATGTTGGGACATGGGCATACATCAGAAGCCAAATCATATTATAAGGCAAAGAGACGGTTGTGAAGTTTAAGATTTTATTTTCTATCTTGTATAAACATTCTTTGTTCAGTAGCATGTTCAAACTGTAGGCAACAAGCAAAATCCCCTGAGTTTCAGTGTCACATTCAATTACAATGCTGGAAAAAATCACCATTCAATTTTCATCCAATTTATGTTACTAATGAGATTTCTAGAGAGATGCTAATCAGGCATGACACCACATCCTTTCACATGGCCATACAACCATACATTAACATTCTCTAAATGTAACTGGTAGTTAAAAATTAGTGTCAGACTGTTGCAGCAAAATTCATGCCAGTTTTCTGCTTTATATTGAGATGACTACTCAAAAGCATAAAAAGTATCCATTTGTTTGATATGGTTGATCAGAAATAAAGTACTGTTTTTGATTATCAGCATATTTTTAAAACACCACTTAATTTTAATGGCAACACACTAATTCAAAAATTTCCACTCATTTATTAGAAAGAATTCTGTGGAAGAAAAGTGTGTCATGTGTCAGCAACTGTTTGAGAAGTTATATTAATTGTCTTAACAGATAAAAGTGTGAACATGCTACTGTCTGCCACAGAGTAGAAACTTCAAAGATAAAAATAAGATGATGCACTTTCAAGTCATAAGAACCCCCCAATGGAAGTAAACAGAAAGAAAAATGGGTTCAAAAACAATCTATTAAATAACTGCAACTTGCAGAAACGTTATGCCAGTTTCTTGCATCAGTAAAAGTCTGAAACTTATGTTTATTTTTTTTCAGGGGAAACCTTAAACACAACATTTCTGAAGTATGTGTTGTCTTCCAATATCTATAACTAAATGCATATTGCATTTATACTGCTGATATCCATACGGTAACTTGGTGAAACGGGATACATTTCATATCATTGCTCTCTCCTCTGCACTGTCCACCATTTCTGTTCACTAGACTACCAGTATTCAAAACTCCTAAGCATCTGTCAGGACAGCCACCTGCATTTTTTTAAAATAATCAGTTGCAAACCATGTCTCACCACCATCTCCTCTTACACAGAGAGAGAATATTATTTTCCCCAAAGAGTTACACTTATCTGAGATATAGGACAGGCAACATTTAGCCCCATAACAGTGACAGGGTTTAACAGTCCAATTTTTAGTCCTGCTGGCTACTAAAATATTAATGTAATAAACACACAAGACGAGCTGGAAATCCATCTTTCCATGGGAAATTTACAGGATGCAGATACGTTAAATATAATGAAAGTAAGATTTCTAGAATCACTATTTTAGACAAATTTCTACCTAGTATTAGTCAAATTTCTCACATTTCAAGGCTATACAGTTGGATTTATGGTTCCACAGGCTCGGGGATATCCAGAATGAATAAAATATTTTAGAGATCTTAAACATTTCTAAAATGTGGCTACACAAAATATGATGGTCAGTAAAGTATTACAGATTTATTGGAACTCATGAGCAACAACCTGCACGTCTAGTTTGTGGTTCAAAGGAATGTAACTTGCGCCAATAAAACCTTTATACTGCATTCACTCTACACACCTAAGCACCGCACTGGTTTAGTATAACAGAAAGAAAAAACATTTTAAAAAGTGACCATAGAATTTTCAAAATTTGGTCACATTTTTAACTTATTGAAACCAATAATTCAGATTTTTTCATGGCAGCAATTTCCTCATGTCTTTCATAAGGTATGAACTCTCTTCTGCGTTCTTCAGTGAGACAACCTGAGAGCACCAGTCCTGCACCCCACTTCCTCAGCCCTTGTGCCTGGTCAGCTAGGCCAGGAGAACATGCATAGACAGGGCTGCTGTCCACCCTGCTCCCTGCAGTTACTCCTCCGTCTCCTGGGACTCACCTGCTGCCTGCAGAGCCAGGCTGGGAGGAGCTGATGTGGAGTCTGCCTGCCTCCCCAGTCAAGAAACAGTGGGGTCGGGTAAGGTCAGTCCCCATAATGAGGGGGCAGGGGCACAGCAGGACACAGCAGGGGCCAGACCCCATAGCAAAGGGCTAAGGCTGGGGCAATCGGAGCACAAAGGAGCAAAAGGGGAGGCGGACAGGAAGCTGGCACTCACTTCTTAGAACCAGCTCTGGAAACCAGCCACTGCTCTTTGCCTGGTGTCAGCAGCTGAGCAGGGAGCAGTTCCTCCATGTGGCTCCAGTGTAGTGTTGTCGTGTCTCACAAGAAAAAAAAGTGACACTGCCTTTTAAAACAAGTCCAACCCATTTCAGAGGGAGGGGCACAGGGTGAATTTGCTGCTACTAGTGGAAGTCTTCCCTTTCAGGGTATTCCTAAGTCATCCCTAGCAGATTTGATTTATCCCTACGGTTATCCCTGGCCCCAGCCATGACCCTCCTCCCGCCTGAACAGTCTTCAGTGCCCCCCCAATAGTTTGAGGACTTCTGCTGTAGTTCATAAATGTATCTTATTGTTTTATCTTAACCAGTGTGTGTTTGGATTAAAATGTGTGGGGAACCTCTACTTGATAAACAAGGCCAGTGCACAATCATTACCCAGTGTTGGCATGACAGACTTACTATGAGCTAACACTGTACAGGAGAATACTGAGCAGAGTAACACACACATTTCTGGGGTACAAGGCTGGGACTGGGGATACGCGGGTTTTGTCCTGTAAGTAACGTACAGTATAATTGGCCAGCTAGCAGCACTCAGTACTGAGTAGCTGGGAACAAGTTACATAGTGTGTGACCAGAACTTGGAAAGATGGCTGTCCACCAGCAAAGGCTGGAGAATTAAGGGGGGCACCACTGTTCAGTAGTCCAGCGTGTACCTTGGGGAATGTCAAAGCAGGACTTTCTTTTTTTTAACAATATGATTTCGATGAGTTGAGCTCCAAGTTAGTGAGTTAAATTTATAATATCAAAAGGGTATACTAGGCATAACCTGCTTGGTATTAGGTTATACTCTTGAGGTATTTTAAAAGAGCAATTACACAGATTTTTCCAGGCTTTTAAAGATGATAAAGCTACGACAACTAATGTTTTGGTTTCCACTAGGAACCTTAAACAGTGAATGATGTAGGCAAGGGACTGACATTTAATTTTTAAAAAAATCAAAAACTTTTTCTATCAGAAATTCTGTTGCAGTTGAGCAAACATGGTTTAAATTGCTAGTTCAGACAAGAGCAATTGTTGAAATGTCCACTGTGGAACTGATCTAGAGATATTTATGGGACTGTTAAAAGTATTTGGAAAAAACTAATTCAAATTTTATAAATTTCAAGAATTCCTCAAGGGAATCTCTGGTAAGTATCATCATCAGGCATTAGGAAGACAGATATTTAGGCATTTAAGCCTCTCTCAACATTAATAATAATTACAAATTTTAAAATATGATGATTTAAGTATTCTGGTTGCACTGTATCTGTAGATACATCTTCCAAAGTAATTGGTACACAGCTTATGCAGGAACACTTACAGCAGTGGTTGTCAAACTTTTGTACCTGTGATCGCTTACACAGAGCAAGTCCTTGAGCAAGACCCACTATATAAATTAAAAACACTTTAAAAATATTTAACACTATTATAAATGCTGGAGGTGAAAAAAGGATTTGGAGATGGAAGCTGACAGCTTGCAGCCCCCCACGTAAAAACTTTGCGATTCCTGAGGGATCATGACCCCCAGATTGAACACCCCTGACTTACAGTATCTGTACACTATCGGAGTGAAAAATTTAGAAGTCACATTTACTCATCACTACTTACATTCATTGTTTACTGCTAGCATTTCTTTCAGAAAGGGAAATGAAAATCAATTTCATTTTAGGTTCTTACTCCTCTGCAGTATCTGAAACCCAAATATTGCTGTGCCAGTTTTAAAAACTCAACTGGAATTAAAGTAATATTTCTACCATTTTTACATTTTCTAAAAGTTTGTTTACAAATGTAATAAAAAATTAGGAAACCAACAGAAAGAGTAAGGAAAGCCAAAGCAAATACAGACAGGTTTGCATATGCAGATCCTGTAGGTGATCTACCTACTTATAGCAAATTTGGAATATAATTCACGTAGGAAAGAATTCCGGAAGAGAGTTTTATAAAAGGTTTCAAAAGTCTAACTCTATACACAATAATATTTCACTTGTTTCTAGTCCTGCTTTTAAGAGAAACTAATTTCCTTGAAACTTTGTGAGAAATTAATTTGCTATATATGGTCTCAATCCTCTTCCAAAAAGACAGTCTACACTTACGTACTGTACATATTTTTGTAGTAACAGTCGTTAAAACATTGCTATTCTTTCCCTTTGAAGAAATAGCTATAAAGTGAGAAAATGAGACAGTCTAAAGCAGAACTTGCAGTCACAAGATGAAATACAACAAAACGTTGAGGTGTTCCATAAGTAAGTGATCCTTTCACGCCAATGTCACTTCCTTGTCCTAGCATTTTTTGTTTTACTTTATACTTTCCGCTAGCTTGCAATACAGTAACCAATCTTATTTTTCCCCTCTTAAAAGGCTCTCAGGGCAGAAACCCAGTGCTCAAAAATCAGAGCACTTCAGACAAATATGCATTAGTACAGGGAGACTGATATGAGATTCACCATCTTCCTGCATGAAACTGACTATAAAGTTAAATTTGGGGCTTTAAAACTTCATAAGCCCAGTCCTGCTCTGACTGAAGTCAACAGCAAATTCCTATTTAAATGGCCTCAGAATTAAGTCGCATGAAGCAATTTTTAATACATTATAAATTCAGTGAATAGGTATGATTCACAATTGAAAGGCTACAGCCAGGCAATAACGTTCAAGACAAAGTATGGCCAGGAGCCATGTTTCTGTTTCACTATCCAAAGGACCAAAAATATCTGCTCTCTCCACTTAGTAGGCTGCAATGGAAATTTTTTCAAGTGCCTTAGCTTTTCTACCCCGCATATTCTAAATACTAAGGAACAAGACAAATGGAACACAAATGCTTATATATACACACTTTTCTCTGACTCTGTTATAGTTCTATAAACTAAGCAGCTACAATTTGGGGGAAAATGGTTGAGATTCCACTTACACGATGCCTCTTTAAATGATATGCAGAGATCAGGAAGCCTCATCTTCATGATCTACAAACCATTCACCAAGTCATATGAAACATTCTGCCTAACCTACCTATTTCTCAATGCAAAAGTCTAGCTAGCTAATAGCCATGAAAGCAGTGTAGCAATCAGCCATTTTATGCTGGAGTCCGGGACGGGGGAGACCTGTCAGGGAGCAGGGGTCTGGATAGGGGTCAGAGCAGTCGGGGACAGGAAGAAGAGGGATTGGATAGGGATTGGGGTTCTGGGGGGGTCATTAGGGTCGGGAAGGGGTCTCAGAAGGGGGCGGTAAGGGGACAAGAAGCGGGGGTGGGGGTTGGATGGGTTGGGAATTCTGAGAGGGGCAGTCAGGGGATGGGGGAGGTTGGATAGGGATGGGGTCCCAGGAACATGGGTAGGGTGGGGGGGTCTCAGGAAGGGGTGGTCAGGGGATAAGCAGCAGGGGGATGGAAGGGTTGGTGGTTCTGGGGGGGGGGAGTGAGTCAGGGGGTGGGAAGTGTGAGGGGGCAGATGGGGAGGGGGCCAGGCTGTTTGGGAAGGCACAGCCTTCCATACCCAGCCCTCCATAGTTTTGCAACCCTGATGTGGCCCTCAGGACAAAAAGATAGCCTACCCCTGCTCTAGTTCCTACCTGTAGCACCACATACTGTGTGGTCTTCTATGAAGGGGTGTGGCGCATAGAAAGTGGTCTCACACTCCACATGTTATTAGATTTCCTTGATTCTTTCATTTTATACCTATTCTTTAATGGTCTTTTCTTTCACAGCCAGATTTTGTAAATTATATTTTAACATCTAGGTGTTTTAATGTGATTTGTCAAAACAAGACACAGACGTAACATTGTATGAATAAGTAATTAAAAATAATCAAACAATTGTGACATTAAAACATAAGGAAAGTATTTATCAAGGCTGCTGATTAAGCATATCCAATTCGCTTGCCAAGTTTCAGCATTTGAAATGGCCAAGGTCCATGGCTTGAAAATTAAACTGTATAATGGAATTGCTGAGAAATTCTTTACCATAGTGTCACTGGCACTATAAATAACTATAACAAACATTATGATCATTTGCACATTCCAGGGCAATTTACACAGTAATTCAAAAGGAACCATTTTCTCCTACAACCAAAGTTGCGTCCAGGAAATGCACATTTGCTACAGATTTTCATTTACACAGATGTTAAATGTTTTATAATGACAGTTAACATAAATTGATTATTAGGACCAAACTGGCTTATTTGAATGACCTGGATTAAACGACCTCTGGCATTTTAATCAGGCCTATCCTACTTATCAAGCAGACCAATAACAAAAGCTCCCAAAATTGTCACAAAGGGTAATAACTGAAAGGAGAAATATAATATTGTGGATAAATGTGTACACACTTTATTTACTTAAGAATATGCATGTCTTATTTTCACAATTTTTTTAAAAATTGTAACCTATTTGAAGGCTTTTGTAAAAGCAGTTACACTAATTACTAAAAAGTGAGACAACAAAAAAGGCATTATAGTTGGCTTAGTACTTTCATCTTTACTAGAATTTCTTATTACTTGAGAACTATCAGTATTACATTTTCAGCACCAAAGCAATGGTGAATGCCTCACACGCTACAGAGTTAAGATAAGATTTGTGAGAGCACAGCTTGGCTATATTTACATAGTTACAATGCTTTTAAAATTACACCCACACTCCTTTTCACAGATCATCATTCTACATATGGAATTGTTTGTACATACTACAATTTTCATGCTGTTAATTATTTTTCCAGAAATGGCATATTGAACAACAAAGAGTCATGTTAAATGGTCATAACATGTGCTCATTCAATAAAGGCAGTGGACAAATTTCTCGGGTAAGAGATCAGTCACGGACAAGGTCTCAAGTTGCCACAGAAACAATCAAAAACTTCCTGAGACACAATAATGGAAAGGATACTTCATGTTAGACACATTCACAGGACTTTTGCTTTGCCAGAAAAGGAGGGTCTCAGATCACTGCTAAAGAAAATAATCACTCTCTCTAAAGAGGGATAATTCATCCAAAGACAGAGCTCATCAATGCCTCTAAGATTCAGATTTGAACTATGAACGTGAACATTTAGAATATATGTCCACAGAAAGTTTCCATCATAAGCAGCACATACAGTCATATTGCCAAAATCTGTTTTCAGCCTCTCCACCCTTCAAAATCCATCCTTCTTTCCCACTCTCCATCCCCTTTCTCTCTCCTCTTCTACCACAATTTTACTCTTCTTTGCTCACTGCGTCCCACCACCCTGCTTCACAAAAATAAGTTAAAAAAAAGATGGTATTTACATGTGTGTCCATGCCCACCCTGATCACTTTTAACTGGGATCTATGAACAGTTACATATGGAAGTAATATGGTTAAGTTCAGACCTGCTTTATACATCATAAAGCAGCAAATAAAAGGACACAAATCCAGTATTTCTGCTCTCTGCAGTTCACCTACAATGTGTATACAAAAGAATGTGTTAGTCCTTTAAGATACTTACGGGCTGTTACGGATTTCATCCCATAATGGAAGCCTGGACAGAATGAAGGTGGGGAGCAATACAAACGAGCTTCCTTCCCTCACAAGCAGCAACAGCAGCTCCTCCTCTATACTGAAATGACAGAGTCTGGGTAGAACCTGAAGCAAGCAGCTTGGCAGAGGCTGGGGAAAGAAAAGGGTGAAAGGGCTAGGGAGAAGGGCAGAGGCAGTTATGGCAGTAAAGGCTCCTGGAAAGGGGAAAGTAGTTCATTGTAGAAAAACAAGCTTGTAAGCTCCTGGACCCACAGAAGTGAGCCCCTGCACCAAAATGGTGCAAGTTTGAACTGGGCGGAAGCAGATGAAGGAAGTGACCTGGCCAAAAAAGCAATCACGTGGGCTTGAGACCCAGAATGTGCACCTGTTTTTCATTTAACAATGCTAGATAGCAGCTGAGGCTTTGTCTACACTAACTCTTCTGTAGGTAAAACTTTCGTTGGTCAGGGATGTGAAAAAAACCACATCCCTGATTGACATAAGTAGCAGTATGGATAGCGTTATGTCAGCAGCAGGAGACGGAGCAGCTGCACAGGAGACCTTATAGCAGAGCAAGCTATATAGGTGTGCCGCTGTAAGGTCTACTGTAGACATAGCGTGAGAGTGGGAGGACAAAAAACGCTCTTCATACCCAGCTTGAAGAACCAGGCCAAGGCTTCATGTTAGAGCAGCAGTTCTCAAACTTGCAGGAATCACGACCCTTTTTTCTGCAGCTGCCCGACGGCACGACCCTTGTATGTCCACCGAAAAGCTGCCCAATGAATTACTTCCGCATTCGGCAGCTTGTAGGCGGACATGCCGAGCACTCCCAAGTGTGTGCCGAAAGCTGGGAGCGCTCGGCACATCCGCCGAAAAGCTGCCGAATGCGGAAGTAATTCATTCGGTGGCTTTTCAGCGGCGGCAGGGGCTTGCGACCCTCCCGGGAAGCGGACAGGGACCCCCCAGGGGGTCGCGACCCCAGGTTTGAGAACCGCTGTGTTAGAGTTTTGTTTTCTTTTGGGCTTTAGTTTCCTCAAAAAGGGAGGATGGCTTTTTTGTTTGTCATAGTGTTCTTGTTTTTGCCAAGGGGATAGATTATCCAAATAGCACAAAAGAAAACTGAGGCATGGCCTTGCCCTGACACAGGAGTGATAAGCCACTTAGGATAGGGTTAGCAGTGCATATTTGGGGTCACTTGTGCTAGAGGTTCCACAGATACAGAACCTTAGGGAAAAAAACCTGGGCAATATATTTTGCCAGTGTTCTCCACAGAGCTGGGGTCCATGCTGTAGGCCTGACCTGCACTAAACGGAGCTTTGCCTAGTTGGAGTTTACATCAGCTGGCATCTGGAACCCAGTTAAAAGATCAGAAAAGTAATATTTAAAAGTTAGATTATAAATTTGCACTCATGTCAGAGGAAGTGATTTGTGCATGTACTACAAGACTTGAGCCACTTGAGCCTGGGATGTTATGCTGTGGTGGCCAACTTGGTAGAGAAGCTTGTTCATGTTGCACTCACTTGGTGTCTACAGAAGACAGGCAGTAATCGTTGAATCCAAGCACCACTCACTGATAAGTTCAGGTCCTGCCTTTGGTAGGTTTACAAGAATGTCTGATGTACACATTACAACTCCAGACATGCATTCTGCTTTGTGTGAGAGATTGATTTTGAAAGCTTTACTCTGAGTGCAGGCATTACTATGGAAGAACGCTAGGGCTGATTTTTCAACATGCCCCAAAACTTGTGTGCTTAGGGAGATCTTCACAAACAACTGCCACAACAACAGCAGGAGTATAAAATGACACCACAGAGACCAAAGTGAAAGTACTGGCCTACATGAACTGGTTCTGTCTTAGAAGAGGCTTGCTGAACTTCTGCTGGGCAGCATTAGGTGAAACATAGAATCATAGGACTGGAAGGGAACTCAAAAGGTCATCTAGTCCAGTCCCCTGCACTCAAGGCAGAACTAAGTGTTATCTCCGGCAGTCCTCAAACCTTTTTTAGCTGCAGCCCCTTTCCGAGCCGCGGCATCCACAGCATCCACTCGCGGCCCCTCAGGGTATGTCCGCCGAAATGCTGCCGAACACAAAAGCTTTCTGCAGTGGCATTTCGGCAGTACAAAAACAGACCGCTGCCGTGTTCGGCGGGATCAGCGGCAGTGCTGGGGCCTCGCGCACCACCGGGGGTGGTCTCATGCACCCCACTTTGAAGACCACTGATCTAGACCATTCCTGACAGATGTTTGTCTAACCTGCTCTTAAAAACCTTCAATGACGGAGATTCCACAATCTCCATAGGCAATTTATTCCAGTTCTTAACCACCCTGACAGTTAGAAAATTTTTCCTAATGTCCAACCTGAACGGCCCTTGCTACAATTTAAGCCCATTGCTTCTTGACCTATCCTCAGCAGTTGAGAAACAATTTTTCTCCCTTCTCCTTGTAACAATCTTTCATATACTTGAAAACTGTTATGTCCCCTCTCAGTCTTCTCTTTTCCAGACTAAACAAACCCAATTTTTTCAATCTTCCCTCATAGGTCATGTTTTCTAGACAATTTTTGTTGCTCTTATCCAGACTCTCTCCAGTTTGTCCACATCTTTCCTGAAATGTGGTGTTCAGAACTGGACTCAATACTCCAGTTGAGACTTAATCAGTGCAGAATAGTCTTGTTTACAACCCTCCTGCTAATACCTCCCAAAATTATGTTAGCTTTTTTGCAACAGCGTTACAATGTTGACTCATTTAGCTTATGGTCCACTTTGACCCTCAGAACCCTTTCTGCAGAATTCCTTCCTAGACAGTCATTTCCCAATTTGTATGTGTGCAACTGATTGTTCCTTCCTAAAGGCAGTACTTTGCATTTGTCCTGATGGAATTTCATTCTATTTACTTCAGACCATTTCTCCATTTTGGACAGATCATTTTGAATTTTAATCCTATTCTCCAAAGCAATTGCAACCCCTCCCAGCTTGGTACTATCTGCAAATTTTAAAAGTGTACTCTCTATGCCATTATCTAAATCGTTGATGAAGATACTGAACAGAACCAGAACTGATCCCTGTGGGACCCCATTCATTATGCCCTTCTGGCATGACTGTGAATCAATAACTACTCTCTGGAAACGGTTTTCCAACCAGCTTTGCATCCACCTTTTAGTAGCTCCATCTAAGTTGCATTTCCCTAGTTTGTTTATGAGAAGTCATGCGAGAGAGCATCAAAAGCTTTAGTAAAGTCAAAATATACCATGTCTACCACTTCCCCCCATCCACTAGGCTTTTTACCCTGTCAAAAGAAAGCTACCAGATTGGTTTGACACATTTGTTCTTGACAAATTCATGCTGTTACTATCACCTTATCTTCTAGATCAGTGGTCAGCAACGTCGGCACACGAAACCGCAGGGTAAGTACCCTTAGCGGAACTCGCTGCTTTATTTACCTGCCGACTCACCATGCACCACTTCCCCCATTGGACTGCGATGGCAAATCATGGCCAGTGGGAGCCGCAAGAAGCAGCACATGGCGAGCCGGCAGGTAAATAAAGCAGGGGGGCCAGCTAAGGGTACTTACCCTGCGGTCCGACATGCCGACGTTACCTACCGCTGTTCTAGATGTTTGCAAATTGAATGCTTAATTATTTGCTCCATTATCTTTCCTGGTACGGAAGTTAAGCTGGTCTGTCTCAGAAACTGGGACCAGGCATACAGTTCTGACAAGAGGGTGGGGATCTGATAACTGTTATGCTCAGTTCATGGCAAAGGCACACAGAGATGTGATCACAAAAGGATGGAAGAGAACACCCATTGAAATAAATGGAGTAGCTCACACTTTTCAGAGCTGTTTCAGGCTCTATTCATCCCCACTGGAGTGTTCCAATTCAGATGAGAACATCCCATTGAGCCTCCTATTCTACATATCTACATGAAGAGCCACTTTCCTCTGTACTAGCTTCTGAACTGGAGTAAAGCCTCTGGGCTCCCCGCCTTCCCCCTTTCTGTTTCCATCTGGTTTACAAAGGGCTATGAAAGCACATCTACCACCACTTTCTTTAAAACAAGGGAAATTCACTGCCCAAAACCTTAATGCACTAAGCATTACCTCATGCTCTTGCAGAATGTACAGATGATTAAACTTAAACCTCTGAAAACCAGAAAAAATGATAATGCTTTCCACATCACTCTCCTACACGACTGTAACTCTACACCTTTGGAACTAGCAACAGGCACTGGGCCAAATCAAACCTAACAAAAACTGCCAATGTGTGTGTGGTGTCCAACACAAATCTACACCTTATTTCTTCTTCATACACTCATTCACCTTCATTGTTTGATCTAGTGATTAGCTGCAGCAAGTTTCAGACCTTGCTCTGCCATTTAAGTATATGTGTAGCTGTAGGTAGAGAGAACAGACTTCACTTGGCTTCTTAGCTCCATTATCTATGTATGACAGTTTTAAGAACATCTAAAGTTTCAGAGAACCTAGTACAGCTGTCAGTCACATCCACATGTAACATTCCATTAGATATGTTCCAAAAAAACCCACAACCCAAGAGTGGTTAGAATGGGGAGGGCCTTAGTCCCTCTTTGCCATGAGGTTCCACTCCCTGCTCCTCCTCTTCCCCCCAAAGCCCCACCACTGACCAGGCCAAAAGCCGGACAGTAGTAAGCGCTGCCCAGATAGCCCAGGCTGCTGTTGGGAGCCTTGAACCCTTCATCTCCCTTGGGCAGCATGCCCTGGGCAGTGGGACATGGGCCGGAGGCTGTTTTCTTTGTGGTCACCCAAATTGTGAGTGGAGACAATTTTGTGAACTAAGGCAAGCTGATCAGAGTTCATGTATGGAGAAGCCATAAAACAGGATTAGGAAACCACCCAGGCAGGATCTGCAGATGATCCTGATAAGGCACATTACTGTAGTTAATGGCCATATTCAATGCCTATGATGATTCTGCCAGTCTCTTCTACCCAGTAACATAGTCCCTGGGATCAAGCCCTTAGTACAGTACATGACTCACTGCACCATACTTATCAGCTTGACTTCAGAAGTTAGATGGTTTTACTTGAATTTATTCTTTATATAGAAAAAGCAGCCTTTAACTTCAAGTTTTTGATAGAAGCTCACGGATTAAGCATATTCATTTTTTAGTTAATTTAGTATATTTATTTATGTTTGAAGAGACGATAAAAAGGTTAGGCCTTAAAATATTTCATATTTAACACAAATTTTCATTTTCTACAGGTTTATTTTTTAAAGAAAAACAATTAAGACAAAATAAAAGCCAATTTTAAAAAATTAGTTTTTATTTTTTCAAAAAAATAATTTTTATTCAATTTGTGAGCTAGTGAGGCATGAAGTTTGTGCATTCTACACTTTGCCAGTGTGCAGACATAACCTTATGCTAGTCAACACTACAAAGTCAACTTAAGTTGCGTCAACATCCATCCACCGCTATAATTTAAAAAACACTTTTTCACAGCCACACAGTGTGAAGTCCTTGTGACAGTGGAGCATGTCCATAGTTGGTGCTCTTGGATCAACAGAGAGCAGTGCATGTGGGTAGATATCTCACCGTGCAATTCATTACCATCTGCCACTGGAGGTTCTGGGAAGGATTCGCAGTGCCTCATGGGGGGTGGGCTCAGTGTCCCATGATTCAGTTTTCTTCATCCCATGGGCTTCCAACTACGCTTCACACTGCTTTTCAACTGCCCTTGTATACTGCACACCCGCCATCTCTGTCTGGAAGCATGACTCTGCACTGCTTTGCAGTATTGTGATGAGCACTATGAACACGACATGGCTGATCCCGCAGTATTTCATGAGATGCAACTCTGATGACGACTCCATGATGTCTGCCCTGCTGTGTGCCATAGACAGACAATTCAAAATTGCTTTTGGTATTCATAGAGCAACTGCACAGGGTAGACCAGGGGTGGCCACCTGAGCCTGAGAAGAAGCCAGAATTTACCAATGTACATTGCCAAAGAGCCACAGTAATACGTCAGCAGGCCCCCACATCAGCTTGTCCACTTCCCTCCCTGCACCTCCCAATGAGCTGTTTCGTGGCATGCAGGAGGCGGGGGGTGGGGGAAGCGAGGGCACAGCAGGCTCAGGGGAGGGCGCAGGAAGGGGTGGAGAAGTTTTTGCAGGAGTCGAGAGTTGGGGTGACCAGGTGGCTGCTGCTTTTGAGCAGCTAGATACCAGCAGAGCAGGAGATTTAAATTGGTGGGAGAAGCATTACAGAATGTACACCAGTGGTCAGCAACCTGCAGCACGTGTGCCAAAGGTGGCACGCTACTGCCAGCCAGCTCCCGACCCCACTCAGCCCGCTGTGTGCTAGGATGGACGGAACCGGCAGCCGTGCACAGTCTTCTGTCCTGGGGAGCACGGGACTGACCCTGCGTATCCAGCAGAAGCCAATCCCCTGCTCACAGAGCAAGCCCTGGGGCACCTCCGCCTCAGGCCAGGAGGGGGCGCAGGGTGAAGTAGAGAGCTAAGTCCGTGGGAGGACAGAACCTCTCTGGCATTGTTTGCCACATCCCGCGCAGGAAGGGGCGCATGTGCAGTGGGATGAGCGGCTCTTTGCAGGCTGCCACCATCGCCCAAGCCCTCCCCAGAGCCACCTGGGCAGGGGACAATGCAGTGCCCAAACACCAGGCGCTGTGGAGTGATGCCCTATGCTACGTGGGGAGCGCAGTGAGGGGGCTGCCGCTGGGTGCTCCGCCTGCCCCCCCCATAGGTGAGTGTCGGTGAGGTGTCCAGGAACGGGGCCGTGGGGGTAGGGCACGCAGAGTTACCTTGCTCCTTCCCATCTGCCCCCACATCCTCTCCCTTTTACTCTCCCCTTCCTGTTGGCTTCTCACACTGCCTCCCCCCACTCCTTTATACCTGCATCATGTTTGCTCCCTCACAACCATTCCCATCGCCTTCCCCACTCCCTTCTACCTCTTCTCAACTGCCCCCTGTGCTGCCAGTCTAGGGTTCCCTCCGCTGGCCCCTATAAATGTAAAATGTATTACCGGTACACGAAACCTTGAATTAATGAAGACTCGGCACACCACCTCTTAAAGGTTGCCAACCCCTGGTGCACACCTACAGTTAGGTCCATGTAAGCAGCCTTGTGTCAACTGAACAGTGTAGTGTTGACATGACCTTACTGTCATGCACCCTCTCTGCCTTCTGAGCAACATCATTGACTTAATAAAACACTAGCTGTCAGGGGACACATCACAGTGCACCACAAAGTTCAGTTACTGCTAACCATAAGGTGATGTCCTAGAGAGAAATCAAAGACAGGGACAAAACAAGTATTAATATCTAGCAACTTTGGTTGTTTGTCTGGACTAGGCAAAGTGGATGAGCTAGATCTTATTTGCTAAACCTTACCTAAATTCCAAAGCTCATCCCTAGGCTTTAATCTCAACCAGTTTAGCAAATAAAATGAAATACAACTGATCTACTCTAAAATTGTCAAATATACCACCTTTTATCCTAGTATAGAGCTTCCCTTAAACTTGTGCACTTTCCCCCATTCTCCATATCTGAGAGGGCCAGGTTAAGGCATCACTCAAAAGGAGAACAGAGTTAGTGTGGGTCACACAACCTCCTTCCTTAACATTGTATTTCCTGATTTTAATAGATTTAAATTTAGCCTCTTCTAGAGTCTGCAAGGGAATGAGGTGGCACTAAGAAATCATACCACTCCATTAACAAAATCTTTTGAAAGTGAATGAAGACTTACTTGGAATATAGTACAACAGATAAAAAGACAGCATTTTAAAATTTTTGCCTGATAAATGTGTGAACTGTGAAACAGTTTAAGGAACTGAGCAAGGCACAGGAAGCTCTTTAGCTCAATAATGATGGCTTCCCAATGCCAAAAAAATTTCTTGGCATACTGGTACAATTTAAAACCTTCTGTTTGATTATGGTTAAAAGTTGTTTCAGGGACTTGTGTGCTAAGTAGATGTTTTAAAATGGGAAGCAATTCCCAATGTCATGGAACACCAGAACATTTGAAGCATAAAAGATGATGATGAAGACTCTGGAAAAAATAAAAAGGATCCACCTCAGCTTTCAAGTAAATGATCACCAGAAGTTCTTTTCTGACAAAGATCTACGTACAGCTTGCTACAGGTTTTTAAAAAACAAATCCTTACAATCAAGATACCATCTGAATATAAAGTCTATTCATAGCAAAGGTAGGTAACAGCTATTTGGAGTAGTGGATACTTAAATCTTATAGCAGTTCAACAGAATAGAATATTTGTTGTCTATTGAAACCTAAATTGTTTTAAAATGTTCAACAGTATTTCAAGTCTACATTCCATGTAAGACATATTGAGGAAGCAATTTGATATTCTGGGATAGCCATTTTCCAGCTAACTTATTTTAGTTACAAGTTATATAGCAAAGTAACATAGTTATATGTTATAGTTATATTTTACTTACATAGTTATACAGCAAAGTTACATAGCAGGGACTTATTTTAGTTTGCTAGCTACCAAAGTTGTGTGTGTTTAAACAATAACTTGTTCCTTCTCTATCTACAGGCTCATCTTATTGGATCACACAGTGAAGTCACTTGTGACATCACAATAATTGCCATAGCAACAATCAAAAGATTAGGATGGTGAAAGGGTAAGCTATGTCACCCTCTAGTGATGGGCCACCTTGGGATTAGTGCAGACTGGGTGAGAATGGAAGCACTTTCAGTCTTCCTCCAAGTGGAAGGATGCACAGGTATATATAGAAGGGTGAGAGTAAAGTGTGACAGACAAAAGGAGACAAAAATTAAAGCTACATTTTTTAAAAAAAGGAATGGAAGGGATGCACAGAACATCAAAGTCCACTCACCAAGGGGAAACACCGAATGCTTCATATAAAATTTTTTTAAAAATGAATTGCTTTGTATAACAATACATCTCTATTTGAATTGAAACAATACTCCTTTACAACTGGGATGTCATTAGTCATATACCTACCACCTAACAACTTTAACAGAAAGTTAATGAGACCATATATTATACATTAATGATTAACTCACAGCAGTCAAAAAAACCACACAATTCACAGTTTTCCTCAGGTAGGTTTAAACATGCTGAGGAACAGAACTTCAACTAATATACCATGGATAATGAATACATTTCCAGAAGATTTTTAGAGAAGCAGCAGTACAAATATGCTGTAATTATTTCCCAGCACCTCCAAAACAAATGGCCTTGAACACTCATCTGAAAGAATCGTTATCAGCAAGAGCAATTGTTTCCTTAATGGCATGATAAAAAAGAAACTGGCATGAGAGCGAACCAGGAAACCTTCTTCAACTTCAGACCAATCTTCCAAGACCTTTTGTTCCCATAAATGTTATGCAGGTCAGGCCAAACACAGACTGAACCACGATGCAAGGGATGGTAGGGAAGGTTCCATGGAAATAGAAGCTCAGCTAAAAACAAAGCAATAAACACAAAGCTGGTAGGAAGCTTTGACTTTGACCAATATAAACAAGGGGCCAAACAATTTTATTTTTTAAATATTTATACTATGGCAATTAGATAGTTAAAGGCATTTTGACAGATTATTTTCTACTTCACTATTTAAAACAAAAATACCAAGAAGGATAAGATCTAGCTTTAGGGAAGCATCTGAGTTCCAGGGGGTCTGGCTAATGTGGACACACTGCATTGGTGCTGCTTACAATGGTGCTATCCCATTTGTACCAATAAAAGTTGATTCCTTCCATACAGATGGGGCCAAACCACTTCCTAAAAGAGCAAAAGTTGGAGGAAAAGAGAAGGACAACAACTAGCTTCAGAATACGTTGCAGCCTGTTTCTAACTGGATGAAAATGCTAATTTTAAAACACACACATTGTATAAAAACATGTATCCCATTACAAGCTATTACACTTTTATACGCAGTTATATTACACTTGCGTAAGTGAGAAGGCAGACAAAAATCCACCTTAAGTGTGCCTCTTAGAGAATGGCAGTGTTTCCTATGTAACACTAATTTTTAGTATGACAGATTAACACCAATTTCCCAGTGCTCCTCCATTAACAAAATCTTCACTCAAATAAAATACTTCAGTTTCTGATTTGGTTTTTGGAATGGAATTTTGTAGAGAGAGATAGGAAGTGGGAGAAGAGTCATTTCTAATTTAAGTAGTTTAGGGTAAGAGGGATTTTGCAAGCCTCTATTCCCTGTGGCTTTTTTTTTTTAAAAAAAAACAAGTTAGTTGAACCAATACCCTCCTTCAGAATAGAACCAGCTTTTCTTAAATGTCTTAAAAATACACCTGATAGTTCATATTAAATACAAACAACATTAATCTGATTTAATATTTCTCTTTCTATGAGAAAAGAAGCAATAACTATCATTCCACTACACTCAGATTGTAACTGATCTCAGAAACCATGCTCTGACAGGTCTGGTTCTGCCTCTCAACAAGGTTCAACAGGAGAAGATCTATTACAAGGGGTCTGCAGACCTTCCCTTCATAGAAGAATATGGTTCTCACATGGCTTGTTTCTGAACCAAAAAGTGGCCTAAATCAGGATTAAAATCCTTGTAAACGAACCAGGTTTAGAACATCATTCCACAATTGTTCCTGGACAACTGTAGAGGGGAGACATACAGCAGTAGTGTTAGAAAAGATCATACACCAAAGCTTTGTCTACACCGAGACTTTTTAGCAATTCTTCCTCTGTTGGTCTAGAAAACTGTAAAACTACCTGCATCAAGTCTACTCCATGGGTGCTCCAGGGCTGACGCACCCACAGGGAAAAATTGGTGGGTGCTTCTCGCCCTGCCCCAGCTCCCCTCTGCTCCGCTGCCACCTCCTCCCCTGAGCACGCCGCCAGGTTCTGCTTCTCCCCTCTCCCTTCCAGTGCTTGCACCACAAAACAGCTGTTTTGCATGGCAACCCTGGGAGGAGGGGGAACATGGCACCTGGGGAGAGGAGGTGGGGCCGGAGCAGAGATTTGGGGATGGGTCCAATAGCGGCAGGGAGGGATGGAGTTTGGGCGGGGACTTTGGGGCAGGGGTGGAGTTGGGTCAGGGTTCGGTAGGGAGGAGATTGCAAGCACCCACTGGCTCCAGCAAAAGCTGGCGCCTACGGTTCCATTCCAGTAAGAGGAACACTACAACGTATTCTATGCAATTGCATATAGGCAATAACCTGAGCAATCTTGTGTTAAAGTTTCTTTGCAAGAAACCCTGCGGTTTTCTATCATAACACATCCAAAAGTTACCTGGTTGTCAATCAACTTTGACACCATATTGATTAAAGAATTTTTGGCTATAATTTCTACAATATCTGCCTAATCTGGGACCAAGACAGGTCAAAATAACTGACATATTCAAAAGATTAGTGAAAGAATCATACTTTATATGACACATGGGTAAAAACACTTAAAATGTTCAAAAAACTTGTATTTTCATCTTTGAATTATAGTTGAAACTATTTTAAAAGCCCAGAAGTCTAGTCCATCTAGAGCATATTATCACCAAAATTTTCCTTATTGATCATGCAAACAGATGATGTGTAATAATCAGCCATCTCTCTATTTTGATAAAATTACTGGGACGAAACATAACCCTACTCCTGATTTACCACCAGCAATGCTCACTGTTCAGTATAGCTGTTAATGTGTTTCTTTGTAACTCCAGGCAAAATATTTGGATTACAAATGCAAGATATTTTAAATTAATTTCTTCCTAAATATTCAAAGTTGCATGTGTTTTCATGACAAACAGTTTATTTTCTTTAGTTGTAGCACTGTAGAAAAATAGCACAAAGTCTTTACATTTTTCAGTGAGGTTTTGATGTCTCAAATGATGATAAATTTAGTTTCAAGCAAAAAAAAAAAAAAAAGAAAAAGTATAAAACACAATATAAAGTGTTTGTACCTACCATCACCACATTGTCCTAGAAAGAATGATTAGTATTTATGGGATACAGCAAGCACAGCAATGGATACTGTCAACTATTTAGCTTTTCAGGAGTGGTTTTTCATTGGAGTTTCAAACACTCAGTGTGATTTTTATAGTCTTTTGTTTATTTTTTTTGCATCCAGCATGCAAATATTGGAACGTTGACCCAATACTGAGCCAGCGATAAGAGGAGAGTGTTGTAAAACTTGGAGGCCTTGGATTTGACTAATTAACAAATGTATTCATACACCACCAACACGGCCATACTCAAGGATGGTGATGAAGACCAGGAAATCCCAATCAATCCTCTATGAGTCAAAAGAAATCCAGTTTTATAACCAGTTTCCATTGTTATTTGCATCTAGCCTCAATACTGGAGTCCATTTAACCATTTACATACATCAGGTGGGATAAATACCATGAATAGGCTCAAGCACAGGTGGACTTGAACGGAGATAATCAATACATTGCTGATTCATTTCAAGAGCACCTGTCAAAAGAGTATGACGACATACTCAGCGATGCAGGTTTCCACGCTACCTGCCCATCGGCACTTTATAAACAAGAAGCGCAGAGACTGTGCAAGAAAATACTGTGCTCAGTAGTCAGTATTACAGGAAAAACAAAATGATGGACAGTTTATCTCCTCCAACACCAGTTCCACACCTTTGCCCAGCTCCTGGAAGACACTAAGGTCAAGATCTGGCCTTCCTATTCGTGCTTCTGAACCAGTCCTTCCTGCCATCTTCATCACATGAAATCACATCATGAAAAGGGAATGATACACTATTGTGATCCATAAATGCAAAAAACTGTAAGTGCAGGAAAGCTGAAAGAGAATCAGAGCACTGTCATTCACATACAAGAACAAGACAGTGTGGTAGTTTAAGTTCAGTATCCTAAAACATGTTACAGAGGCAAGATTTTTGATAAAGTCAGTAGATAAGAATAAGCCTACTTGTGCTGAGCAGATGTACAGGCACGTCGCGTCTTATGCAAAGGTTCCGTTCCGCGGTTACCGCGTAAAGCAGAAATCACGTATAGAGAAACTCTCATTGAGTTCAATGGCGGGCAGAAATCGGCCACACTTCCGGTTGAGTTTTTAAATTGTTGTTTCTTTTTTTTTTCTGCTTTTGCCTATCACAAAGCCAAATTCGCACATGTTAAATGTGCCTAAGATGCAACTTGCCTGTATAGCAAAGCCTACAAGACTTTTTGTACCATTATAATCCAGGGGAGGCTCTCTGTAAACTAGGAGATGTTGTGAATGCAAAGATTTACCCAGATTTTCATTGAGCTTGTAAAAAAGTATGACTGTCTTGATGCTTCAAATTATAAATAAGTGAAACATTCCATAGGCTAACATTTGATCATTTATCCACAATCATGGTAGAGAAAAACGGAAATTTAATCATCACAGCATTTTTCTAACCTTTAGGATTTGAATACAATAATAATATATATATTATATATAATTTAAAATACATTAGCAAGACTCATGACTTACAACTACAATCAATGTCTCTTTAGAGACCCCTGTTCTTAGAAATCATGCATGTGTTTGTATTACACAGCTGACAAACTGAAATGTGACTTCCCTCAGCTCATCTTTCACCACACCAAAAGAATGTTAGTGTACACTGACACTGTTAGTGTACACTGACAGACTGTCAACAGGAATGTTTACTAACAGATTCCCCTATCCAATCAGAGGCAGAAACAGATACAAAGACAACTCGGAATGAAAAGGAGTGAATTCATTCTCAACCACAAGCTCATCACCTCATGGATTATCAACAGTAAGTACATCAGCTCCTGATTTGCAGTGAACTGTTAAATGCTCCACTAATCATCAAGAGCACACTGGATGACAGTTCTGGAATGAGTTGTCCCTGCCACCAACATCAATTGATTTAACTGTTGATGCTGTAAAGTCAACTTTAAAAACTTTTGATGGCCTGGATTACTAGAGCATCAAAAGCACCAACACTGGTTGGCTATGTTGATCTTCCAGATCACACGAACCTTAAACTCCTATCATTTTGCCAAGACGCTGTTTATCTTGTACCCAAGAGTCAAATAGACACCTAAATCCCTTTGCCTTGGATTGACAATTAGACACTTGACAGGAACATCTGAAGTGGTCTCCTTACTAAACAACTGGAAAAACACAGTGCACCTTGGAATACCATCATAATTAGCCATGACATAGCTACAGCTTGTTAAATGTTCTGATGAGATTGTCATGCCGTCGTAGGCACCCACAGTTGTGAGCTGCTTATCTCAGGGTACACTTTCAGAGAACAGTTCAGATACCCCGAGCTGGTGGTATGTTCTATAATTAGATTTTGCCAAAACAGTAACAAATGTGAACTTCTGAATCACTCTACCAGTCTTATCAGGGAGTCACAGACAGTGCCCTTAGATTCTCCAGTCTATTTTACCACCCAGACAAGTTGGACTTTCCTTAAATCATTACCACTGGACTAAGAAAACGAATACCTAGAAGTCATTAGAAAATGAAGCTAGCATTCCTCATTGGCTCATTTGATGTTCTGTATAGAACTGATGAATTCACCAATTCATGAAAATGGTCATGAAATATAACAACTTTGTCCAGAGGAAGAGCAAAGAGAATCCAACGTTCACCTTCTGGAGCTCTCACACTGACATGGTGCAAATCTTGTTCCTTTTTGTGAGAGCAACCAGTGAGTATGACTTGGAGTTGCATCCTTCACCTATTCCCTTAAGAGAAGAACCACGGCATGATGAATATTGAGCGAGCGATGCCATGTATCATCATCCGTCATACTGTCTGGAAATGGTGAAACATCCAGAATGCTACACAGAACTCAGTACTCAAGGACACTGGACAGTTCAACATCAACGCAGGCAAGATTCCAGAAGTACGTAACCGAAGAGCTTGATCGCACAAGAATTCAGAATGACAATAGCTATCATAAGCATTCTATGCACTACTAAATGTATGACCAATCCTTCTCAAGATGGACTAGTGTGTTTTAAGTTCAGATGTTGTTGCCACTATTAAGACTGAAAATGACTTGCTTACTACTCAAGAGAAAGGTGAAACTGCACTGATGGACTTCTTGAATCACCAACTGCTTTCTGCTACCCAGACATTTTTTCTGGAATCAAAAGCCAGAAATGGAACACATTCAATGATCAAGTCAAACAATACACAAATGTAAAAATAGCTGGCAAAGACATATTCTTCTTAATGACAAGATACTCTTTAAAAACTTCTGGTATTAGATCAATGTAGGAAAACTGATAGAGTAATCTTGTCCTACTCTTTGGGAATAATTTCCTACCTTCTTCCTGAATGCTAATGGTACTCTGGCAAAAACCAGCAAGTCAGCTGTGCTCGATGTTCAATCCAAAGATGGAGACTGCCTTATTGACCCTGTTCCAGAGTATGGTGGAGTAATCTTTTATAGAATGGCTATCATCCAAGCACTGTGTGATGTTCCTTCATTACTTGGTGAACTTGAAGGCACCATTTGAGTGCACATGATTAAGCTTGCAAGAAAGTACAAGTGTACTCGTCTGGACTTCGGGCTACTGATCTGTGACAATGTGAGCATCAAAAATGTGTAAGTGAACAGCTGGTGGCTTCCAAACCATAGAAATCTAGGGAAAGGCCCCCAAAAGTCCCAGTCAGTGGAAGAAGTTTATTTTAGGTGGAAACAAGAAGGAAGTTCTTCAGAGATTCTTGTACACTGTGTGGAGGGATGCAGATTTTCAAGCTACAAGCAAGGGCATCGCTCTCAATACAGCCCATGGAGAGGAGTGTCACTGCCTGCCTGTGCATAAAAGTTCAGTGACAGTCACAACTGTTAATTAATTGAGTTGTGACCATGAAGGATGACACGGACACATTTCTTCATGTGAACCATACTGCCGAGGACTACCTTAATGTGATACTTACAAGCCCAGTCAATTTGCATTTCTTCACTACTATCAGGATTCAAAGTCACATTATTGATTTGAAGAAGTTACTAACTCTGAGCCTGAAGGTATATATCTCCTTTATTGGCTCCACATATTCACAGAATGGGATTCTGTAAGCGCCTTCTTTGGGAAGGGAAATAGAAAGGTATTTGCTGTGGTCTCAGAGTGAAAAATTACTGAGCACTGTCACAGACATTGGGAAAGACTTCACACTTCCAGATTCAGAAGGGGAGGTGTGTTAGTCTGGATCTGCAAAAGCGACAAAGAGTCTTGTAGCACCTTATAGACTAACAGACCTTAGGGAACATAAGCTTTGGTGGGCTAAGACCCACTTCATCAGATGAATGTACTTCCAGATTCAACATTCTTTGTGCTTGCAAAATCTGTGCACCACCTGTGGGGCAAAGCTTCATCATAGGATATCACTGATGCTCAATATAAGGGTTCTGCCTAGCATCATCTTCACTGCCTGAACAGAGCATGCCACCAACATGTGAGGCTCTACACCAACACACCAAGTAGGCAAATCAGATTGCTATAATGAGGCACTCTCTTGTTAACAGGATGAATGCTCATTCCCCTGTTCACCATGGATAGCACTTACACAAGAAGCTTGCCATCACCTGATGACAAGAAGTCCAGCACTAGACAGTACGTTGCAGGCAGTGCATTGTGCCTGCAAGTATGTGAAATGTCAAACAGGAAGATGTTCCTGTCTTGCTGCTATGATTTCCTGCAGACTTGTATAAGTGCCAGAACTGTGTGAACTTTGACAAAAGAGCTAATGAAAATGTCATTCATGATGCTGACGTGTCTGACAAGAGTGACTTTGGAGGAGGAGGATGCCATGATTGTCAGGCTGGGAAATAAAAGTGCATTTTTCTCAGGGAATAAGCACTACAGGGCCAACAATACTACACAATTCAAAACTAACACTGGTTTCAATAAGAAAATAACATTTTGATATGTATCAATAACTGTGAATTCACACCAATCCAGATAAGCTGTAACTTATAATATTTAAAAAATAAAATGTCACGTATAGAAGGGATTCCAGTAAAAAGGTTTGCTTTACTTTTCTCAGTGCTGTTGCTGAGGAAAATATGCATTTTAGGTATTTGCACAGAAAAATGCATCAGTTTATTAAATTTATTTCATGTAGTTAAGCTGATGCACCATTTGTTTGTACAAGCGTAAATGGTAACACAATCCAGCCTACAGTGAAAAGCGGGTTTTGCTAAGAAAAAACAAAAATTATGCAGCTAAGATAACATCCTAACCAATAGTGACTACCAAAAGACAGACATGGTAATTTATTGCACATTATGTTAGACCAGGGGTCGGCAACCTATGGCACATGAGCCTATTTTTAACGGCACCCGACTGTCTGGCAGGCAGTCAGCGAGCGAGCCATTAAAAATCCTTCCCCGCTCCTCTTCGCCCCCACCACCCCCCTGTGGGAGAAGTAGCATGTTCTGCCAGCAGCTGACTCTTCCAGAGCATGCTGGGTTCTGCCGCTCCTCCTCTTCCTCCCTGCTGGCCAATCAGTTGATTGCCCCTACAAGGGAGGAAGAGGAGGGGGAGAAGGAAAAACCAACGGAGCTGCAGCAGTGCTCCAGGTAAGAAGGGGGCAGGGCCCTGGGGAAGGGGGCGGAATTGGGGCATATCCCCCTCCCCCCCATCTCTTGCCGTGAGCACCCTCAGGACCCCAGCCACCCCCACAGATCCCTGCCCAGACCCCTTCCCTGATTTTGGCACACCCCAGGCTCCTGGTTGCAAAATTGTACAGAGGGCCGGGTAGGGAAGGTTGTGCCTTTCCAAACAGCCTGGTCCCACCCCATCCAACCCCCACCCACTTCCTGCCCCCGACTGCCCGCCTCAGAACCTCCAACCCATCCAACCCCCCGCTTGTCCACAACCGCCTCCTCCAGAGAACCCCCCAATCACTCCCCCAGAACCCCACTCCCCTGAGCCCCCCCCCGCTCCTTGTCCACCCCTCTAGTGACCCCACCCCCTATTAAACCACCACGCAGCTCCCTGACCCCTATCTATACCCCCACTCCCTGACAGGCCCCCTGGGACTCCCACATCTATCCAACTGCTCCCTAACTGCCCCAAGTCATATCTACCCTCCCGCCCCTAACCACCCCCCGGAACTCCACCCCTCCGCTCCTCCCCGCCCCAAGTCTCCACCCCATCCAACCACCCCCTGCTCCCCATCCCCTGACTGCCCCCACGACCCTCTCCCCCTTATCCAATACCGCTCCACTCACCGGAGCAAGCCACATCACTGCAACCCTCCCTAGCAGAAGTGGTGGGCTGGAGTGATGCAGGGGAGGAGCTGGAGCTAGCCTCCCCAGCCAGGAGCTCAGGGGCCAGGCCGGATGTGGCCCACAGGCCGGATGTGGCCCGCAGGCCATAGTTTTCCCACCCCTGTCAAACAGTAACTCAAAAGAGAACAATGTTCAAAATCCATTTTTATTCAGATTACCACGGTGTATAATACCATACATAGAATATGCTATACAATTTGTTACCACTTAAATCTCTGATATTTACACAGATAAACCAGACACAGATTAACCATGTCTGCCTGTATATAAAGAACATGCAAGATTCAGAACAAAAGGTCTTAAAAAATTAGAAACACAGACTAGCACAGTACACAGATATACACCACCCTAGTTGAGTTATTTGTATAGTTCACAAACTTTACTAACCCAATATAACTGAATCTTTACAAACTATGTCAACATGTGATTTGTTTTTACTATAAGAAAAAAAATTGAAGTCTTTCATCTGGAAGGGTCTCAAAGTATTTCACAAACCATATGATTCCATGCAAAAGCTGGGGATATTTGTTGTTTATCTTGAGTCAAAAGCATGCAGGCTGGAAATAGGGTACTCAGAAAAGGTCCCAGAAATCTGGAAATCATTATTCTAAAGAGACCACCAGGGCTGTTGGTTTCATCTCTTTACTCGGTGTTTATCAAAGTGCTACGTAGTTCCATGGGAGATGAGACTTTCCCAATGTTTTCACTGGTCAAGAAGGTTTTATTTTACACCTTGTTTATTATCCAGAAACTATATAAAACTGTTCATTCATAATAAAAGAAATATAGATTGTTTGCATCTTGCTTTGTGTGCGCCAAATGGTGCAAACAGAAAGAACTAGTTTCATAAACCACTTTTCACAATTTATGGAAAAATTCCATAGAATTTAAAGAAAATATGGTAAATCTTTCCATATGGGAAGACCAACCCATAGAATTTAATACAGAATTGGATCTTAGGATGGTTCAAAAGCCCTATAAAATAATATTCCTCCACTAAATTTAATAGCAATTTCTGTTGAATCCTAGGTACGCCCTATTGGTTTCATCCCTACTAAATTTCTTAGAATTTTTCCAATAGGGCGTAACAAATCCAGTTCCCCAAGTTCATCCCCGCTGTCAAACTCTTCACTGGGCACATCCTCTCGCCAAACCCTCCTCGGCCACGTGACAAGCCCTAACACACTATCACCTGTCAAACACCATTTTACACAAAGCAGCACTCATCCCCATAAAAAGGTCAATTCCGTTGTGCTCGTAGCAAGCGTTCCATCTTTCCCAATTTCCAAACTACTCTTGACCCCCACCTCCCAAGAAACTCTTGAACCCAAACAAACAAGGCAGTTGCAGGCAGTGGTTACAAAGTTAGTGTCGTAGGACGTACAACACAACCTATATTTGGAAGACTGGTGCAAATACAGTGAGTTGCAGTAAGTTATGAGCGAAAAACATTTTCTGTTTTGTGTTTGTTTGAATTTACAACCTTAATTCAATGGTAACCTCTTCTGTAGTGAATATATGGCACATCTAAAATACAGGTCACACTTTTCACAGACTAATGGAGTTCACTACAACCATTAATCATCATCTGAGAACAGTGATTTATAATGCTGTGTCAACTTGCACATTTGCATCAGAAGAAAAAATAAAAGCATTGAGAAGACCGCCTAGAAATTTTGTTGTACAGTTGTTTTGTTCAAGTCAAGAATCTCCATTATTCAAGTACTTTCATTGGCTATCCCTATTTTTACATTTGTATTTTAAGAACAGGACTCTGTGTCCTCCACTTGATTTCCACCTTATTTACATTATTTAGTTTCCATATATGTGCTTCCCTGAAACGTACGTTTGTTTGCCGTCTTAATAATACAATTAACTTCAGTACTGCAGCTTTGTCTACAATAAGCTGCAGTACTGCAGCTTTGCTTACAAGGTTAGTAAAAGTTCTCCTGTGAGGCATGTTTTGCTGAATTATTTTACCAGTTCAAAACAAAATTCTAAACTATTTTTCTAGGTCTTTTTCTTACTACCTATTAAGGGTCATGTAAAGATCTCTGGTGCTTGTGGAAAGCACTTTATTAAATCCATAATGAAGTATTTTAAACAGATTACTAAAGTCAATGAAATTTAGACTCAAGTGTCCAAATCCCTTTAGAAAATGAGATTTAGACGTTGCAATGCTGACCACGGCAATACTTAAAAAAAAAAAACACACACACACACACACACTTTAAAAATCTGGGCTAGGGTAGTCTTTGACATGACCATGTACATAAGATTTTCAATAAGAATAGGACTCCCATACTGTCCTATATTCATTTTTATAGTTGTCTCCATTACCCAAGATAAAATTATTTCTGTGAAGCAATGAACAACCTTTGAATGGAACAATTTTCAAGTACCCAGGTATAGTTTTAACGTCTTTTAAATCAGCACTTTTTGCTATGCTCTTTGAAGATTGGGAAAAAGCAGTGTATATTCAACCAGAAAAGACGATAGCCCCATTCAACCTTCCATAATTCAGCTGAACTACATTGACTCTGCTGCTTGAGAGTACACGAGTCCAAACCATAATTACATGTAGGTTATGAATAGAGTAGTTTTTGTTTGTTTTGTTTAATTATTGATGATGTGTGCAAATAGAGTGTTAAGAATTCAAATTACATATTATACTTGACCCCGATCAAAATATTGATAGAACTTGAGGGCTTGAAGACAGTTCAAAGTTCGTTTTTTTATTTTACTTTAATTCTTTTGGCAATTACTGCAACAATTGTACTAAACTCATTTAATATTAAAATGTGAAAGTTATATGACTTTCAGAGGAGTTGAAATGTAAGATACAGCTTCTCGAAGCTAGATTCAGAACCAATTCCTTAATTACATCCAAACAGGATGCTTTTCAAAATCTCCTTCAGGTTTGGATCAAAAAATCTGGAATCACCATTTTCTAAGTTAAACAAAAACTGCTTCCTGACCAATAAAGTAAGAGTAATTCTTTGGAGGAAAATAATTGGTGTCAGGACTGAAGTTTTTCCCTGCCAGTTAGGGCTCAACTTCTGGCAAATATTCAAGTATGCGAAGGTATTCATGCACTGACCTTTAAATTCCAGGAACCATCTGGGGAAGTATTCTAACCAAGTTATTCAAACATGAATTTGTTTGTGAAATTTCAAGTTATGAACAGAATTAACCAGAAAAATTGAGCCACGCAAGTGTTAAGCATGATCCTCTTCAGAGAAGAGATTCAACTGGCAAAAATCTGCTTCTTATTCACGAGACAATTAGGGAGCTTCCTCTAGCTAGCAGAGTAGAGTAGATGCAGAAATCCTAAATATAGAGGTGGAAAAAACAACAAACAATCTAAAATGTAAAAAGTGATAAAGCATCATCAGAAATCAATCTAATTATCCTGACTGAATTACTGTGTTCACTGAATCCACTACTACCCATGCAAAGAAGAGTCAGGTCACCTACAGCATCCTAGAATAGAGAAAAGTTTGATAAGGGAAACAGACCCAAAAACTGCCCCAAATAACTAATCTAGTTACTTGAGTAACAAATCACAGACAATGCAAAAGAGACATGGAACTCTCAAAATCTTCCAAAGAGCGTTCCAGAAGTTTCATAATAGGATGTGAACATTTTACATTGGGTTCCCATGCTTTTCAAAAGACAATGGCCACAGACTTCCTTTTCAGACCCCTTTCAGAGCTGTATATACACATACCCCCAGGCAGCAGGAAGCAGAGAAGTGTTGCTCCTGAGTCAAGGTAGTAATAGGAAATAGACAGCAGTAGCCCTATCTTAAGGCCAAGGAGAGAGTAAGTTAGGCCTTGTCTTCAGTACAGCGGGGAAAGATCAATCTTATGGCGATCGATTTATTAGGTCTCGTCAAGACGCGATAAATCGATCACCAGCGCTGCCGCCATCGACTCTGTAACTCCGGCTTGACCAGAGGCGTAAGCTGGAGTCAACGGGGGAGCACGCCGCTGACTGCCGCCACCACGAGGATGGCAGGTAAGTCGTCTGCAGATACGCAAACTTCAGCTACGTGATCCACGTAGCTGAAGTTTGCGTGTCTGCAGTCGATCCAACCCCCTAGTGAAGACAAGGCCTTAGTGATTCTCAACTCTGGTCCACCGCTTGCGCAGGGAAAGCCCCTGGCGGCCAGGCTGGTTTATTAACCTGCCGCCTCCACAAGTTCGGCCGATTGTGGCTCCCACTGGCCGCGGTTCGCCGCTCCAGGGCAATGGGCCCTGCGGGAAGCGGAGCAAGCCGAGAGATGTGTTGTCCACCACTTCCCGCAGCCCCGATTGGCCTGAAGTGGCAAACCACAGCCAGTGGGAGCCGTGATCAGCCAAAACGGCCCAAGCCACCTCTTCAGAGCTCAAGCTGCACTTCAAAGTGATGTCTACACAACAGTTTTTAGAGTGCTAGTGTGAGGCCTGGTCTACAGTACATGATTATATTGGAATTAGCCATGTTATATTTGAATTAAAACTGATTCCGTCCACATGACCAAACCATAATTTTCGATTTAAAGGGCTCTTAAATCCGGTTTCTGTACTCCACTTCGGCAAATGGAGTAGCACTAAAATCAAGATTGCAGTTCCGGATTAGTGGTACTGTGGACACAATTTGATGTCATTGGCCTCCAAGAGCTATCCCTGAGCACTCCATTGTGACCGCTCTGGACAATTTTGACTCTGATGCACTAGCCAGGTAGACAGTAAAAGCCCAGGGAACTTTTGAATTTCATTTCCTGTTTGGCCACCATGGCGAGCTCATCAGCACAGGTGACCATGCAGAGCCCACCAGCACAGGAGACCACGTAGTCCCGGATTCACATACGAGCTCCAGCATGGTCCAAACAGGAGGTACTGGATCTTATCACAATATGGGCAGACGACTCTGTTATGGGAGAACTATGTTCCAAAAAAAGAAACGCAAATACGTATGCTAAAGTCTCCAGGGCTATGACAGAAAAAGGCTACTCCAGGAACGCACAGCAGTGTTATGTGAAAATCGAGGAGCTCAGGCAAGCCTACCAAAAAACCAGAGAGGCAACTGGGCACTTTGGGTCACAGCCCCACACATGCCGCTTCTACCACTAACTGTACGAAATTATAGGGGGGTGATGTCTATGAACAGTGGTGAGGTAGTGGAGGCACCTGCAAGGGGGAAATCACACCGAGCAAGGAAGATGATTTTTTGGAGGACAAAGAGGAGGAGGACAGTGCACAGGCGGCAAGTGGTGAATCCGTTCTCCCCAGAAGCCAGGATCTGTTCAATACCCTTCCCGTCCTCCCAAGGCAGGCTCCCGGACCACGAAGCCAGAGAAGACACTTCTGGGGAGTGTATCTTTTAAGTATGACACAGGGTTTAAAAGCAAGTGTGTTTAATGATTCATTTGCCCTGACGACTTGCGATGCATTCGCCTCCAGTACAGCTAGTGGAAAAGTCTATTAACGTGTCTGGGGATTGAGCGACAATCCCCCAAGGTTATGTCCATGAAGCTCTCCTGCAGGTAATCTGCAAGCTTTTGCAGTAGATTTTTGGGTAGGGCTGCCTTATTCCATCCTCCATGGTAGGACACTTTACCCTGCCAAGCCAGTAGCAAGTAGTCAGGAATCACTGCTTCACAGAGCAGGGCAGAGAAAGCTCCTGGGTTTCGGGCACATTCAAGCAACGTTTGTTCTTTATCTCTCTGTGTTAGCCTCACGCGAGTGATATCATTCATGGGCACCTGGTTGAAAGAGTGGAATTTGTTTAAGGGAACAATCAGAAGTGTCCATTCACGCTGGGGCTTCCGTGTTTGGCTGAGACCTGATCAGAGCCACATGGTTGGAGGGGGAGAAGGGGAACAGTCCACGCTGGGCTGTTCCTGTTTAGTTTAAAGGGCTCATCCCTCATCAGAGCCACATCATGGGGGAGGGGTAGTCTTTTCATGCAGGGGTGCTGGCATTGGGTACTTGCAGCATAGCAGCCCCCACAGAAGATTTGCCTACTCCAAACTGATTCCCGACTGACCAGTAGCTGTTGGGCGTTGCAAGCTTCCACAGGACTATGGCCACTTGCTTCTCAACTGTGAAGGCTGCTCTCATTTTGGTGTCTTTGCGCTTCAGGGCAGGAGAAAGTCAAAGTTCCATGAAAGTAGCCCTACGCATGCGAAAGTTTCACAACCACTGGGAATCATCCCATACCTGCAACACTATGCGGTCTCACCAGTCTGTGCTTGTTTCCTGGGCCCAGAATCAACTTTCTATGGCGTGAACCTGGCCCAGCGTCACCATGATGTCCCCATCATCACATGGCTTTCTTCTAGGAACATCTGTGTCCATGTTCTCATCACTAGTGTGATCTCAAAGTCGTCGCTTCCTCAGCCGGTTTTGCAGATTCTGCACACACTGCTGGATAATGCAAGAGCTATTTACAATGGTCACAACTGCAGCGGTGAGCTAAGTGGGCTCCATGCTTGCCATGATATGGCATCTAGAGGGGAAAAGGTGCGAAACGAAGGAGAGCAGGAGAGAGCAGGAGAGCAAAGTGGCAGCAGAAGCAGTGGTGTATGGGTGACGATGGCTTTCAAGCCTTCTGCACGAGTCATATGCCAGCAGAGCAAAGTTGCAGCAGAAGCGGTGGTGTACAATGACGATGGTTTTCCGTCATATTGCATGAGTTGTGAGACAGCAGAGTTCTGCAGACCTATTGCACTGTCTGCTGCTGGAAAAATGGCGCAAAACGATTGTCTGCCACAGCTTGCATGGAGGAAGGGGCGACTGACAAGATGCGCAAAGGAAAACCTCCAAGAATGTTTTTGCTCTCTCATGCACTGGGAGCTAAACCCAGAATTCCAGTGGGCAGCAGACCGTGGGATAGCTACCCACAGTGCACCACTCCGAGAATCGATGCTAGCCTCAGTACTGTGGGCGCACGCTGTCGACTTAACACATTTAGTGGGGACAACCACAATCGAATATATAAAATATCATCAGAAAAATCAGCTTGTATAAATTCGATATTGTTTCGTACTGTAGACGTACCCTGAGCGCCACAAACCTAAATCTATGAACCCAGCTGAGAGGCTCGCTATAGAGCTGTACAGACATGTCCTAGGTGTTTCTCTCACTACTACTGCTATGTGTGTGGCCAACACACAAGGAAAAATCACTAACGGTCCAATCCTAAAGAAGAATCTGCACAGACATCTTTCATTAGTATGATTCACTTACTCGATTGCGGCCTGACAAATTGAAAAACTCAGACTAACTATACACAAAGTATTATTTCACATACCAAGTAGGACCATCAGAAATGAGCTCGCTCTCTCAGATCTTTCTGCAATCTGAAGCATTACTTCTAACAAGAACAGGCACAAAATTTTCAGATATATATAGCCTTTAAGTCAGGGGTGGGCAAACTTTTTGGCCCGAGGGCCACATTGGGGTTAAAAATTGTGCGTAGGGCCGGGTAGGGAAGGCGGTGCCTCCCCAAGCAGCCTGGCCCCGCCCCCATCCGACCCCCACCCAATTCCAACCCCCAACTCCCCCCCGCAAAACCCCTGACCCATTCAACACCCCCCCGCTCCTTGTCCCCTCATTGACCCCCTCCAGAGACCCCCTACTCTAACTGCCCCCCAGAACCCCACCGCCTATCAAAGCCCCGCATTCTTTGTTCCCTGACTGCCCCCTCTCAAGATGCCCCCACCCCAACCACCACCACCTAAGCCCCTTCCCCACTACCTTACTCAGCTAGGCGCTCCTTTACCGGGCTCCGCAGGGCCCTGCGGCTCCCCGCGCTGCCCCCAGCCAGGGAAGGAGGGGCCCAGCGGCTCCCAGAGCTCCACCCAGACCCCGGCCAGAGAGCGCTGGGGCACGCCGCGCTGGGCCCGGCCAGGGAGGGAGAGAGGGTGGGCCCCGCGGCTCCCACGCTTGGCCCGCCCCCGGCCAGAGCGCAGGGAGCCGCGACATGCGTGCTTGGCCCGGCACCTGGGCCAGGGAGCGTGGAGTCCAGCTGCAGCTGCGCTGTGCCCGGCCAGTAAGCACGGGTCCTGCTGTTCCCCGTGCTCCACCCCACCCCAGGCCAGGGAGCGCGGGGCCCCGCAGCTCCCTGCACTTGGCCCGCCTCCGGCCGGAGCACAGGGACCCGCGGCGTGGCATGCCGCGCTTGGCCCCGCGCCCCAGCTCGCAGGCCAGATTAAAATGGCCAGCTGGTCACATGTGGCCCACGGGCCATAGTTTACCCACCCCTGCTTTAAGCTGACACTGTATTACTCAGAGTGGATTTGATATAAATCATTACTTAAATCAATTTGATATGAATCACTAGTCAGGAAGACTCGACTTAATCGTGGATTTCTACATAAAAGTGCATTCCTGTTGGTTGTTGTAACCTTAATACGTATTCTTCACAACTCAGAGATAGATGTACAGTGGAGTCGCATCACAGGCGCATTTAACATGCGAATTCAACTATACGCGCTCTGGGGAAAAAAAAAAAAAAAATCAATGGTGCTGGCTGAATGGGGCTGGGGCTGGTATCCCAGACTGGAATTGAGCTGAGCGGCTCAGCCCACTGCTGATCTGGGGTTCCGTTCACCCGGCTAGCAGGAGGCTGAGTGGGACCTGGGGCCGGGACCCCGAATGGCAAGGCACTAGGGACAAGGGAACCCCAGACCATCAGCAGGCTGAGCGGGGCCAGCAGCCAGGACCCCAACTCGCAAGAGACTGCGGACAAGGAACAAGGGAACCCCAGACCATCAGTGGCTGAGTGGGGCCAGTGGCTAGAACCCCAGACCAGCAGCAGCTGAGCTGCTCAGCCCATTGCCGATCTGGGGTTCTGTCTGCTGGCTCCTGCCAGCCAGAATCCCGGCCGCCGGCCCCACTCAGTCCATAACTGGCCTGGGGTTCCGTTCACACAGCCCAGCAGGAGGCTGAGCATGGCTGGCAGCCAGGACCCCAAACTGGCAGCGGACTGAGCCACTCAGCCCATTGCCGGCCTGGGGTCTCTTTTACTCAGCCAGAAGTGGGCTGTAAAATGAGCTAGAGAGAGAGTTAAATTACAAACACTGTCACTCCATATTTCTCTTTTTAAGATCCCACTCAGTTCCTCCCAATTTCAACAGTGTCAGCAAGAAAACAGCTATTTCCCTGCATTTTGTTCAAAGCTACAAAAATAGGCTTCCAGATACTCAGCATGTGTCCAACATTTCTCTTAAGCCCAATGTTGAGAACTTTGGCTGTGACAGTGCCATCTCTTTTTTCTTGATTTTGTTCACAAACTGACATCAGATTAGGCCAGTTCTCGATATAGTGCTCAAAACAGTCGACTACTGAGTTCCATCGCAAGTCTTATGGGAAATTTCTCTTGGTTCCTCCCACTTTTTTCAAAGCAGATGCTGTGAAGTCTTTGGCTAGGAAGTGCATCAAACGAGCACTGCAACTGTACGTTTCTAGCTTGGGACTCTCTTCGCTGTCTTCTAAATTTCTTCTCATCTTGGATACATGTGCAGCATGGTTTGTGACCAAGTTGCATACTAGACATTTGAATTTTTTTTTCAGTTTGTTATAGCTTTTACTGCTACACCTTCTAAGTATTCATTTCCTGGTGTATCAATTGGTTTTGTAAGGAAGACATTCCCATCTTCTGTTGACACGCAGGCACATACTCCACCTCAGAGCCTTGGGCAGGTGAAGAGCAGTGCCACAAGGAATCCAGGACAAATGCTGTCCCAGAATCATTCACTCTGGGACCGGGACTTGAAATGTATGTTGGGGACTGTCCCAAACTAGTGACAGGTGGCATAGTCACATTAAGATTCCATTGGAAGTACTTTCCAGATCATGGAAAAACACCGACCTTCCCAGTACCTTTACCTAATGCAGTGGTTCTCAAAACAGGGGTCCAGAGGCCTCTGGGGGGCCACAAGCAGGTTTCCGCCAAGCAGAACCAGTTTTAGACTCTCTGGGGCCCAGGGCAGAAAGCCTAAGCCCTATTGTGCAGGGCTGAAGCCCTATTGTGCAGGGCTGAAGCCCAGGGCCCTGAGCCTGCCAGCTGGGACTGAAGCAGAAGCCTGATCAACTTAGCTTCGCTGGGCGCCCTGTGGCATGGAGTCCTGGGCAACTGCTCTGCTTGCTACCCCTTCATGCCAGCCACAGCTTTTATATGTAGAAAACAGTTGCTGTGGAACAGGTGGGCTGTGGAGTTTTTATGGCACTGGGGGCAGCGGGGTGGGACTCAAAATAAAAAGGTTGAGAACCCCTTACCAAGTGAATAAGCAATATATCATTCACCATTTTCTAATGTACTAAAAATGTACATGAAGAATATGAATACTGAATTATATAATTGTTTAAATAAATGTACATACTTATAGTGTACTTCCTAATAGCATAAAGATGTACCAAATCTAGGGTAAAGGCTCTACTTAGCTGTAAATCAACATGTTAATGGTTATGTCTACCCACAGAATGCACACCTCTCTTTAGAAAATAACTGGAGTTCAAATGGAAAAGTTGATTAAAATCAATTATTTAAAACCAAGGCTTTCAGCTTGATTTACATGCTGATTTAAATCACCTTCATTTATCAATCCACCCTGAAACCAGCCCTAAATTCTGATTCTGAGTGAAAGCAGCATAGAAGTTTGACACACTTTTTACAAGCCAGTCAAGCAGCTTAGTGTATCTGTTTTCAAGATATCAATTTGCTAGAGCACATTTTTGATTCAACTGCTACGTATTGTAACAACTGTGGAATGTTATGTAAAAAAAAAAACTGAGGAAAAATAAATGTATTTTTAAAACAGTGGCAAGTAGAGAACTCTGAATTACTCCAGAGCTTGATTTAAAATAACTGACATGCTAAACATGAACAAAAAGCAGTAAGCAATGTGGTAAGTAAACAACCCTTTACTCAAAGATATCTCAATGAACATTGACCATTCTATTCAGAGCTTCTAATTTTCAGTAGTTCTAAAGACAGGAGAAAATCACTGTTTTGATCTTTCCACAACACTACAGGCAACCTCAACGTGTGGAAAGAGGAGAATTTTTGAAATTCTATTTAGATATTCTCATCACTTTTTTTTAAATCAGCTTAGTTTTCTCTCTCCAAAAGCTGACATTCTCATATTATGTTATTTTACATATGTATGTAATGGCATTTGAAAACAAAGTTATACTTTTATCTTCAACAAAAGACAAAAACCAACAATAGGCTAGCCCACAGAAAGATTCATCTTACAATGATATATGGTTGACAGCCGTGACCAGCTTCCCAGCAGCAGAGAAATTTTCAGTTAGTGTGCAAAATTGAGAATAGGAAAGGAAGTGTCAGAAAGTGGTTTCAGGTGAGTTACTAGCATGACAAAACAACTTGGCTAAGGCAACAGGCACATGCTGTTACAGTGACATAACTAGAGAGTACTTTCAAATCAAAAGCTTCCAGTTATCAATTTATAGTCCACAACGGAAGAGCATGAAGAATTGCCGGCAGTTAAACTCTTCCCTTAACTTTCCCAAACTGACATTTTTGGAGATTTCATAATAGGTCTTAAACAGTATCTTCAGAAGCGCAAGGAAGAGTGTGGCAGAGGGTCAGAAGGAAGAAAGCTAAGTGAAAAAGGGGGGATAAAAAGGACAAGACCAGGAGAAGGGCAAAAGTTAAACAGTGTGTTTCAGACTTCAAAAATAAATGTGTGTCCTTCCAACTTCCAATGGAAGACAAGCACTTTAAAAACTTTTCAGTTAAAAAGATTAATCTGAAATTAAAATCCACTGTTACCTAAACAAAAGCAGACACATTTTTGGATACCAAAGCCACCCACTTCCTCAGAAGGAAATTAAATAAAGGGGATAGAAGAAAGTGCAAACATTCTGTTGAGGTAAAAGCAAATAGGTGATGTGCTTGATGTTAAATGACAATGGTTTTTGGGACACATAAGTAAACAGACAGAGGATATTTTCACAATCACTATCTTTTTCAGGCCACACTTATTTGTAGCCATGCAGTGGAACTAATCCTGTATTTCTTCCATACACAAGGCTCTATACAAAGAAAACAATGGTTTGGAGTATAGAAGTAATGCAGAATGTAGTCAACACATGAAATGCCACAAACTACACAACAATTTGGCAAAGAATCATCATATTTGCCATAGAAAACAGCATCAGGTGATACCGAATTGTACAGGCCATTATTACAATCAAACATGTATCCTTTAGGCAACATTTCCACAAAAGGAACCAGGCCACAACCGTATAAATAAATCACATCCATTGATTTTATTTTATTTTTAAACTGCAAGAGTGCCCTATAAATATTCTTCAAATAACAGAAATAAAGCTATATTTAGTTAGTTCACCATGTAACTATGATGAGTCATTATTTCTTTTTAATCACCCTGAAAAGAAAGCTCTGTCAGATACTTTTGACTACATTAAATAGAGGATATCACTACATTTGAGCACCTACACTCATTGGTCAGTTTCTTTTATGATTCTATTTGAGTTATTTGAACATGTTTGGTTTATATATAGTTTAATTTTTAAAAACTTTCAGAAACAAAGACATATCATGACCTCTAAAACTAAGTTGTCTTAACAGGAAATTAATATTCCAAAACAATAACTTTACAATTGGATATAAAATATGTATAACAAATATATCATTAAGTGTTATTATTCACTTAAAATTATTATTAAATCAAAAACAACCTGCATTGATCATGGTGATTTCAAGAAAAATTCTAGTAGTAACAATTTAGAAAATAGAAATAGTGCTCTCAGGCCTGTAAGGGGTTCTTCACAGACAGACATGTGTCCAACTTACTTTTCACTGCTTATGCTTTTAACTTTTTGCATTTCACTCAGTTTGGATAATGAAAAATAGATATGATGTACTAATTTGTTCATACACAGTTCCACTCTTTCTTCCAGTTAACCCAATGTTACAATGTTTGGGTAGCAACAATAAAAAGGTTGCATTTAAATCCAAAACAAGTTTTCCACTGAAGTTCATTTATTAGGTTTTTAAAAAATATTCATACATGAACATTAATATTTGGAATGAAAGTACACAACAGCATTCCTTTACATTTAACAGCTAAATAGATAAGAATTTAATAATAAATAGCAACAAAATATTCCTAAAATTAGTATTCAAAGTCATTTTCTTAACGGAATAAGCCAAACAGATGGTAGGAATATAGTTTCTTTGGGAGCATTTGTGCAAGATAAGCCAGGAAATCAGAAGCAACTGGCGACAAATTATGCTCTATGACAACATCCCATTTCAAATTATATTCTACAGAGAGGTCTTATGTTTATATTCCATTTTTGAGCAAAAGTGAGCAGGAAAGCAACAGTCACTTGTGGGGCCTCAATTAACTCAGGAAATAGATCAGTATTTTCAACCACGCCCTGCTAGAGTTTAAGTGTCAAAACTTAGTTCTCAAAACTGTAAAACTCTGAGAACTTTAAAGACATCTGTCTTCTTGAGGGAACATAACAGGTCAGTTTAATCTTCTTTTGGTAAGAATGAAGCAGTGTCTACACTAAGTAGCTTTTAGCAACATGGCTGTGCCACTACAGCCATGCTGCTAAAAGGCATGCACGGTAGCTGCTATCTGTGGGTAGGAGAAAGGTCTCCTGTGGACAAAGAGCTGTTCACACCAGCATTTGTCCTCAGCAAAACTTTAGTCTTTCGGTGGGGAAGAGAAAGCGGTTAACACCTCTGAAGGACAAAAATTTTGCCTTTCGCTTGCCAGTGTAGATAAAGCCTAACTTGCACTTGCAAAACTTAAGTTTTGGCAGAGACTGTTTGGCATAAACTTGGAAATTACATTCTTCATGGTGGCCAAGATCAAATGTTGTATAAGTTTAATACACTTCTATACTCCCATGAAGAAACTGCACTTGCAGAGAATTTGGGAAAGGTGACAGACTCTATTGTCTAAAAGAATTTTTATATCTTCATAATTACACGCCAATCCACTTTATCTCCCACCTGGTTCTTGCCTACCTATTTATACCTGCCCCTGGATACTTCCACTGCATGCATCCGACGAAGTGGGTACTAGCCCATGAAAGCTTATGCTTTAATACTTTAGTTAGTCTTTAAGGTGCCACAGGACTCTTTGTCACTTCTGCAATTCCAGACTAACATGGCTACCCCTCTGATTCTTGTATGAATTAAGGCAGTTATCTAATAGCTAAACCATCAAGAGGGAATTCAAATCTTTACTCACAACAATGAAATGCCTAAAAGGCCAATTAAGCTATATATTACACAAAACTTTTTAAAAGCAAGGAGAGAGAACACTCATGAAATCACCATTTATAAAGGAACATCACGCCATATAGCTGCCATACCCTCTATTCTCAAATTCAGGTTTTGTCATCTTAAACAAAAAAGGCTTTTCAGCAAAGGAAGGTCAAAGAGATGGTATAAAATCACATTTTATTCCCCACGGTAGAACACTTTAGGAAATATAAAACATAGTGCTGGCTAATTTAGTGGGTAAAATTATGGCCTCTGTTTTGCAGAAGGTCAGACTTAGTTCCTCTGGTTGTAAAAATATGCTATTCAGTGAATTCATTAATTGAATTTTGTCAAGTTTTAGAGAGTAAATTTCTTGTATTTGTTCAAGTCTTTTTTAATTGAGAAATTATTTAAAACTAAGTCTTAAATTAACAACTGAATATAATTTTAAAGGATTAGTATTCAGGTAAAGTGATACTAATACATAGCTATATTGCCATGTAATCTTGGGGAAAATAATTTTTCACTTAGTCATGTGCACAATAGGAAGCATAGCAATGCATGCCAACATAGTTCATGAAGAGCTCAGAACCCAAAATATTTGGGCTCAAAGAGCGCAAAACACAGGGAAAACAAAGATCAAAGTACTTTGTTTTAGAGAAAAGAAGTAAAATAAATCAAAATAGAATATTTCCATATAAAAGTTGTACTTTTAATTACAGCCAACTAAATCCCTTTAAAATAAACCTAAATTATAAAAGAATATTTCAGAAGTTATCACTGAGTATTTATCTGATACAAGTCAATGCACATGAAGTCTAACAATGTTTACTTCACAGGTTATGAACTAGTGAAGTGTTTCCTCCCCCTAGTAATTTTGGAAAGATAAACTTAATTTCAGGAAGTGGGCATCAACCATGTTGTTGAGGATTTCACTTTGACTTCAAAGATAGAAAAAATGAAAAGCAAACACTGCCCTTAAATTACTACAGAAAGATAATCCATGAAACCACAAGCTTTATCTAGTATCAGAGGGGTAGCCGTGTTAGTCTGGATCTGCAAAAAAGTGATAAAGAGTCTTGCAGCACCTTATAAACTAACAGATTTTAGGGATCATGAGCTTTCGGGGGCTAAGACCCACTTCATCAGATGAATGTTGTGGAAATCTCCAGAGGCAGGTATAAATAGCAGGCAAGAAAGCAAGGTAAATTCAATCGGGGGGGGGGGGTAAGCCCACTTCCAGCAGGTGATCTGGAGGTGTAAACACCCAGAGAAGAGAAACTGCTTTTGTAATTGGCAAGCCATTCACAGTCAATATTAAGTCCAGACCTGATAGTGTCGAATTTGCAGATGAACTGGAGATCGGCAGTTTCTCTTTGGGGTCTGGTCTTGAAGTTTTTTTTGCTGGAGGATGACTGTCTTTAGGTCTGACATTGTATGTCCAGGCAGGCTGAAGTGTTCTCCTACAAGCTTTTGTATATTGCCATTCCTAATATCTGATTTGTGTCCATTTATCCTTTTACATAGGGATTGTCCAGTTTGGCCGCTGTACATAGCGGAGGGGCATTGCTGGCACATGATGGTGTATATTATACTGGTAGAAGTGCAATGATGGTGTGGCTGATCTGGTTAGGTCCTGTGATGGCGTCGCTGGTGTTGATATGTGGGCAGAGTTGGCATCGAGGTTTGTTGCATGGATTGGTTCCTGAGTCAGAGTTGCTATGGTGCAGTGTGTGGTTGCTGGTGAGAATCTGCTTCAGGCTGGCAGGTTGTCTGTGGGCGAGGACTGGCCAGTCTCCCAAGGCCTGTGAAAGTGAGGGATCGTTGTCCAGGATGGGTTGTAGATTACTGATGATGTGTTGAAGAGGTTTTAAATGAGGACTGTAGGTGATGGCCACTGGTGGTCTGTTGGTCTCCTTCCTGGGTTTGTCTTGCAGCACAAGGCTTATGGGTACACGTCTGGCCCTGTTTATCTGTTTCCTTACTTTCTCATGCGGGTATTGCGGTTTTAAGAATGCTCAGGTCTGGACTTAATATTGACTGTGAGTGGCTCGCCAATTACAAAAGCAGTTTCTCCTCTGTGGGTGTTCACAGCTCCAAATCACCTGCTGGAAGTGGGCTTCACACCCCACCCCCACCCCCAATTGAATTTACCTTGCTTTCTTGCCTGCTATTTATACCTGCCTCTGGAGATTTCCACAACATTCATCTGATGAAGTGGGTCTTAGCCCCCGAAAGCTCATGATCCCTAAAATCTGTTAGTCTATAAGGTGCTACAAGCTTTATCTACTCATTCAAAGATGTGACAAGCAGCAGCAATTCATCAGCACAATACTAAGCAAAATAGATTAGTTTACATACCTATATGCAGATAAAACCAATTTCTCAAATATGTCAGGAATCTATTCAGAATTATGAAGTTGGACAGGAAAAGTGTCTGATTTCAGTGGATGCTTCTGAATATCACTTAATCTAAGTATGTGTTTATGTATTAGATAGAATAAAAACAAAACAAGTGACTCCAAAAGAAATCTTAAGCACCCAAAAAAATGATACTGTGTAATTACTTCACTTTACTTGAACTAAAGTTTCTAGAGAAGTTTACCTATCCACCCACTTTTTTTAAATGTATGTGTGTGTATTTATATACACACACATACATATACACACACAAAATATAAAATACACACACAAGTAGGTACTGTATACATTACATTAAAATACAACCTACAGCAACACATTTTCAAAGCAACTGTTCATATACTATCATTTATGTGCTGTAAAATTTTACTTTGAAAGGCACTACATTAAAAGAAATATGCATATTCGATATATTTTCAAAAATGTTTTTCTGAACACATGCACATACATAAAAATCTAGCCAAATCAATTGACTTAAATAATTAATGGTTACAAAGTGCTTTGAGAGTCTTTGACAGAAAGTGCTAAGCACTGTTGCTGAATGCAAAGGTCTCCATTTCAATGACTTTCAAGGTTTGATTCACCTTCACTCAAAAGAAGTTAGGAATTAATCTTTGTCCTATTACAACTCAACTAGTACCGTATAAATGCCATATCTCTAGGTCATTAGTTCAAATCCAAATTAGCTTAATAGCGATGAAAACTTGTTAGTGACTATGGCCTTGGTTACACTGGCACTTTATAGCACTATAAAGCCACCAGGAGCACTATAACCTCCTCCCCATCCACACTGGCGAGGCACGTAGAGCGCTATAACCTCAGAGTTATAGCGCTACTGGTAATCCTCCTCTGCATGGGGAATAAGGGCTGTAGCGCTGCTGCTGTAGCGCTACAGCAGGAATGTGGATACCCACTGCGCATTAATTGGCCTCCAGCCCATCCCATAATTCCCGCTCGAGCCACTCTGGTCATCACTTGCAAACTCTTTTGTCCTGTCCTCAGGTGACCACATCTCAGACCTGCCCTGTAAATTTCCAGGGAAATTTGAAAATCCTCTTCCTGTTTGCTCCAGCCAGGCGTGGAGTGCTCTTCAGGGAATCTTTGCAGGTGACCGTTTTGCCTCGCCGTGACTCCACGCGCCATGCCTCCTCGCAATAGGTGATCCCCAACGTGGAGCAAAAGCAAGGTGCTTGACCTCATCAGTTGTTGGAGAGAAGAGACTGTTCAGTCTCAGCTGCAGTCTAGCCGCAGAAACTATGATACATATGGCCAGATATCATGGGCCATGATGGAAAGAGGCCATGAGCGGGACACTCTGCAGTGCCGGGTAAAAGTCAAGGAGCTTAGGAATGCGTATCACAAAGCCCACGAGGCAAACAGCCGCTCCAGGGCAGCCCCGGTGACTTACAGATTTTATAAGTAGCTGCATGCGATACTTGGTGGTGATCCTATGTGCACTCCATTGACCACCACAGACACTTCCCAGCCCACCAGTGAAGGGTGGTGGGGAGGAGGACAAAGAGGAGGCGGCGGCAGCGACTCAGGGTACGGAGGAGTCCCAGGACGCATGCAGCCAGGAGCTCTTCTCAAGCCAGGAGGAAGGCAGCCAGCCGAAACGTCCGGTGGTTGCGGGGGGCGGGGCAGCAGCGGATTGCGGAGGTAAAGCTGCTTTTCTATTGGGAAGGTAGGCAGCTTGGGCGAGGGTGGAAAGGGATGCTTGCATGCTTGCCTACATGTGGAATAGTGCATTGATGTAGTCTATCACATCGCGGTAATCGTCATCAGTTATCTCTTCAAAGGTCTCAATAAGAGCGCTTGCAATGTGCCTGCGCAGGTTTCTCGGGAGAGCCAGCGTGGCCCATGTCCCGGTCACTAGTCCCCGTCACTGTGCTACGAGGGGTGGGAGGAACATTGCTGCACAGAGGCAGGCTGCATATGGGCCTGGGAGGAAGTCACATCTCATTAGAATGCCCTCCCTTTCTTCCTTGGTCACCCGCAGCAGCGAGATATCTTCCAGGACGAACACCTATGGAGAATGTTGGGACTGTGTTCAGAGTAGAGTTCCTGCCACTTCCCTGCACTCCCCCACAGCCATAACACAGCATGGCAGGGAAACAATCATTCCCCCTGCATCTGGAGAGGGCTCAGCATGGCAGGGGCTCCGCTGTTGTCTGTGTGCTCTCTGTGGGACAGGAAAACAGGGAATGCAGGGGAATCATCGGCATGTCTGCTGTTTAAAAGAGTGCCTCTGTTAAATGTTTCATTTTCCCTGTGTAGGATCGACCTTGAGCCCTGTGCCATCGCTGTTATCAACAGCTGACAGGCTGAGGCGACTGAGGAAGCGGCCATGAAAGAGCAAAGAGGATCTAGCACAGCAAGTAATGCAACAGTGTGTAACCGAGAATCGAATTGCACAGAAGTGGAGGGAGAACGAGAGCAAGTTGAGGGAGAAGGCGCGGCAGGAGAACGTGATTCACCAGCGGGAAACCACTGATAAGCTGTTCTCATTACTGCAGCTTCAATTAGAGACTATGCAGCAGATTGCCGCCATTCAACAAGAGAAGCACCGCGCTCGCCGCCTCCTTTTTCAGTTGCCCCAAAACCCTTCCCCTTCTGTCCCCTCCGGGCCACTATCATCAGCTACCTGGTTATTACCACCCACAGCTGCCTCCAACTCCTCTGTCTTCACCGACCAACCCCAGGACTCTTATCCACTGCACTCAACCCCGAACAACATGCCTTATTGCCCTCCGCAAATGGGGTCCAGAGAACACGGCCACTCGGAGGGCACTGGCGAGTATGAGACCCGGACATACTCCGATCTCTGACTGACCCCATCCCATCCCAATTGCACCTCCCCCTGCTTCCACCACTCATTCTTCATAACCTTTTCTTTCAGCAACTGAAGTAGTTGTTGAATAAATGAATTGTCTTTTTAATAAATAGGTTTCTTTATTCAGTGTACATAGATTATTAATGGCTACAGAAAACCAAATGCCTCCTCCTATTAAAAGGATGCACGCTCCCTCCCTCTGCACTTCCCATTAGAACTGGCTTTCAGCCTCAAAATGCTCCCTCAAGGCATCCCTGATCCTTGCAGCCTTGCGCTGGGCCCCTCTAAGAGCCCTTCTCTCTGGCTGTGCATATGTGGCCTCCAGGTGTTGAACCACCAAGGGCCATGCCTGAGTGAAGCCTTCGCCCTTCCACTCACAAAGATTATTTAGGGCACAGCATGCGGAGATAACCGCAGAGATTTTTCCCTCAGTCAAATCTAGCTTCCCATAAAGACAGCGCCAGCACGTTTTGAAACACCCAAAAGCACACTCCACAGTCATTTTGACACCGGCTAAGCCTGTAGTTGAACCTTTCCTGGCTGCTGTCCAGGCTCCCTGTGTACGGTTTCATGAGCCAGGGCATTAAAGGGTAAGCAGGGTCACCAAGAATCACAATGGGCATTTTGACTTCCCCCACGGGGATCCTCTGGTCTGGGAAAAAAGTCTCGGCTTGCATCTTCTTGAACAGGCCGGTGTTGCAGAAGATGCGTGCGTCATGCAGCTTTCCAGACCAGC
>ML677334.1:29767298-29827238 GCA_007922305.1 Dermatemys mawii
GCCGGTGTTGCAGAAGATGCGTGCGTCATGCAGCTTTCCAGACCAGCCGGTGTTGCAGAAGATGCGTGCGTCATGCACCTTTCCAGATCAGCCTATGTTAATATCAGTAAAATGCCCCCAGTGATCCACAAGCACCTGGACAACCATGGAGAAGTACCCCTTTCGGTTAATGTACTCCTATGTTAAGTGGTCGGGTGCCAGAATAGTACGTGGTTCCCATCTATCGCCCCTCCACAGTTAGGGAAACCCACTTCTTCAAAGCCAGCCACAATGTCATGCACATTATCAAGAGTCATGATTTTTCATAGCAGGATGCGATTAATGGCCCTGCACACTTGCATCAACACGACTCCAATGGTCGACTTTCCCACCCCAAAGTGGTTGGCCACCGATCGGTAGCTGTCTGGGGTGGCCAGCTTCCAGATTGCAATAGCTACCCGCTTCTCCACTGTGAGGGCAACTCTCAATCTGGTGTCCTTGTGCTGCAGGGCGGGGGCAAGTTCAGCACACAGTCCCATGAAAGTAGCTTTTCTCATGTGAAAGTTTTGCAGCCACTGCTCATCATCCCAGACTTGCATGACGATGCGATCCCACCAGTCAGTGCTCATTTCCCGTGCCCAGAAGCACGCCGCGAGCATGTCCATTAATGAGACAAGAAGTTTCGTGTCAAATGCGTTCATCGCCTTGATCTCGTCTTCAGACCCATCACTGTCCACTCTCATGTCAAGGATTAACTCCACTGCACACTGAGATATGCTGGCGACAATCGTCAGCATGTTCCTCAGCAGTTGGAGATTCACTGCAGCACACAAAAATGGACGACGGAGCGCGCCTTGCTGAAACCGTTGAAAGATAGTGCCTGAGGTGGACGGAAACACAGGGATTGCTGGGATATGACACAAAGCATCACGGGGAATTGGAACAGGATGCAGAATGCCCCAAGCGACGCCCCCTTACCACAAGGCATTGCGCCAGATCGGGAAGAGGTGGGATACCTGCCCTAATGCGCTGCTCTTAATGTCGCCTGAAGTGCAACAAACGTGGCCATGCTATACCACTGGCTTGTCTAAGTCTGGACACACAATAGCGCTATACCTATTGCTATATACAGGGACCACTATAACCAAAAGCACTATAATCCTGTAAGTGTAACCATACCCTATGTGAAGCCAGTAGCTTCAGATTAATTTCTAATATCTCTCACAAGCCATCATTATTTGAGGGTGTGTCCCATTCAGTATTATGGGCTGAAAAAAAGTCTAAGGCTGATGACAAGGGAATTTGTTAGCTCACGATATATTTTGTTATCGAACTAACAGGAAGTCACTTCAAGATATATTGAAGTTTTTAATATTCAAGTTTTAAATGGAAAATAACCTACCAGAATAGCAAGAGTCAAAAATTGCTGAGACGTGAATTAGCAAAGTTGAACCAGGCCTACAGTATTGGAAGGAGGTTCATCTTCCTTTCAAATCAAACTGGAATAAAGAAGCACCCTCTCCAGCACTGGATATACAAAATATGTCTGCCTGTGTAAGAAGTCCCATGACTAATAGTTCTCCAGCAGAGACTTCAATCAAAGTTAGGAGTTACCATAACTCCTTTGTGCTGATCAGTTACTATATGCTCAATATTCAAGCTGTTTGCCAGCAGCACCTCTCTCCTTAACTCAATAATTCCTCCCTGAATCCTTAAATGGTAGAGGCCTGTGCTTTTGGAAGTAAAAGTCCCCAATTCAAAATCTACCAACAATCGATGGAGAGGTCACTGAAGTTGTATGGGGATTTGAAAGTCTGTGGACCTCCGGCCAAGCTTCCTTTGACAGTACGATGTCTAACACGCTGGCTAAGTGAATCTTATTTACTTCTACTGAGTATTCCCTCCACGTAGAGGATAAGAAAGAGATTACTGCTGCTATCAACTAATGGAGTTACTCCTTTAGTTAACATGATAGAGGGCGTGATTACACTGGCATTTTATAGAACTATAAAAGCCTCCAGGAGAGCTGAAATTCACTACCTGTCCAGACTGGCGAGGCACATAGAGCGCTGTAAGTCCACAGTTATACCGGTCCTGGTAATCCTTCCTTCCCAGAGGATTAACAGCTATAGCTTATTCAGTGCTCTGTATTATCTCCAGAGTGAATGGGTATTAAAAATATAATGCTTTGAGTGATCTCTGGAGATGCCTCTAAGCCATTTAAGGCAACTGACGTCTCTTCCCTTTGTTTTGAACTCGGCTGGAGGAATGCGGAAGTATGTTTTCAGAGTTTCTCTCTTAACTCAGCAAATAAGCAATACAAATGTTTATGGAGTGAGCCTGGGTGAAAGAGAAGACTAGCAGGCTTTGTATTTCAAAAGGAAATTTGCTGATAGGCTCTTGGCACGATGAAAATCCACTCGCTCTCTCCCTCCGCATACACACAACACATTCCCCCTAGTTTGAAAAGCATGTTGCACCCAGTTGAATGCTGGGATAGCTGCCCATAATGCACCACTCCCCATGCCACTGCAAGTGCCGCAAATGTGGCCACGCTATACCACTGGCGGGTCTCAGTGAGGACACGCTACAGCGCTATCCCTATAGCTGTATATGAGGGCAGGTATAACTAAAACCGCTATAAACTTGTAAGTGTAACCAAGCCCAGAGACTTTGGCACTGGAGGTCCCAACTGCTCTGCCAGCTGACCAACTGGAACACAGATTGTTGCACAACGGCAGCAGCCCTGGTTTTAATCTTTCACACACTTAATGAATGTGTACAATTGTGTCTCTCACTATACTGTAGTTTTGCATTTACTACAGAGCCATCATATTCTGAAGCCTGCAATACACAGCCACATACAAAGGACAAGGAATTGCATGATTGGAAAAATACCCATTTATGTTATAGTGCCTGTACAGTATTCCTGCAGTGATTAGTTGTTCAATATTACTGGCACTAATTACTTCCATTAACATACTCAACAGAGAGGCGGGGACAAATAAGAAGAGAGCTTGCGCTACTCGCTCACCTTTAAGCATAAAGTGCAAGGCTCACTGACAGCGCAGCCTAGGAGGCTACCTCGACTAATCAACTTTTACCTAGGAAAAAAAAATCATTCTATTTTTAAATTACAGGTCTTTTAAAAATGTGTATTTCATTTCATTACATAAAGCAGGAGAGTTCAGCAGTAATCCTAATCTCAAAAACATTTCTATGGCTAAAATAATAAGCAGGTATAAACATACTCGTTCAGACCAACCACAGGATTTAAGTATATCTACAGGGTTGCTAATCTCTTTAACAAACTACTTCAACATTTCATTGTGTGGGGTGTTCCTAACAGTTTATGACAGATCTGCAAGAGAAACTTATGACTTCTTTTTTGACCTCTCACTTTATAAATTTTGCATCCATAGTCATGTAAAGCAAGGCTGGAAAACCGGCAACAACCATTCAAGACAACAACAAGACCAGTCTTCTCTTTTTCCTCAAATGCTTCTTTTCTGCTCTTGTTCTGATATGCTGCCAATTTATTTATTCTATTCGGAAAAGTCTGCCTACAATTCCAAGAGCCTCTAACTTGAGCTTCCTCCAGCAATGCCATTTATAGACCCAAGCACAAGGTATTTCTAGCTGTCTGGATTTCAAACTTATTAAAAGAATAGTTTTCCCATTCATCCTGCTTCAGGCCACCTCAGGAGCAGCACTGCCACATACCCGTAATCTGGAACTCTAGAATTTTTAAATGATGTGGAATTTGAGAACAGCAGTCTTCTGGAACAGGACCTACTCATGATTCAGGTAGGAAACTAAGGGCATGGCTACACTGGAAACTTCAAAGTGCTGTCATGGGAACGCTCCTGTGGCAGCGCTTTGAAGTACATGGGTAATCCACCTCCACAAGGGGATTGGCTTGGAGCACTGGGAGCATGGCTCTGTCTCTGCTCCGGGGGTGATTTTTCACTTCCCTGAGCCAGTACGTTAGAGCGCTATAAAATGTAAGTTGAAATTTTGCTGAAACAGTTCTGGAATGCAATTTCCCACCACATATATTTTTTATTATACACACACATTATATATATATATATATATATATATATATATATATATATATATATATAAAAAATTTGCCTCAGTGTTCAGGTTGTGAACTACTAGCTATATATATTCCATAAAGAGACTGCACCTCTTCTTGGAAAAGAATTCAAAGCTAGTAGTTCACAACCTGAACACTGAGGCATAAACAGGAAAACTAATTTAACAGAGGTCAAAGTCAAATTACTTTTACAATTTCCTACAGGCAAAGGCAATGGTTGCTATTATTCTATACCCTATCTCAAGCAGGTGATTATTTAGAGCACATACATCCAAGCCTCTGTCTGGTTGATAATTCCTTCAGACATGTGGAGAGTTAGCAGCTGTCTCATTTCATTTGACACTTTTCAGACAAGTTTCAGTTTAAAGCAGTGAATAACACACACACGCAAACTCCTCAGAGGAGTGACCTCCTCCTCCCAGTCTCCGCTGATGCTCCAAATAGTGGTAAATCAAAACAAACCACAACCACTGAAGTTTATACAGATTCATGATTTCTCCCTCCTGTGGAGACAGGAAGGAGCAGAAAGAAAAGCAGAGTTATTGTTTAGGAAAAATGTATGAAATAATAGGATTTTAAATAATTAGCTAGAAAATTAGTGCCTTGAAGGTAATAAACAGTCATTTTAAAAAAGGAGAGAGGCCTATAAAACTCCTAAAGAGGAGCCAGGAAGCATTACAAAACAATATTATTCTATAGCTCTTATCAATCTACAATTATAACAACAATTTTGCTCAAATAACGCTTGCAGGATTTAACTTTTGATAAAAACTGGTAAGTAACACAAAGAGGTCAAGGGAGTAGGCAGAGCAGATGGTTTATTCACAAGAAACCTTAAAAAATGCATGCAGAAAACGTTCAGATGTGTAAAAAGAATTCCAGGATACTTTTTAACCTAAATAGTATATTTAAGTTCAACTACACATGCTAGTGACCTCTTACTTTCTTTGCAACTTAAATATTTAAACAAAGATAAAGCTGCATAAGAATATGCTTTAATGTAATACATTTCCCAATAAATCTCCCTGGTTTCAGTCCTAGATTGTGCAGTTACATAGGAATATTTCAGTTCTGCAAGGTTCCCTGGTTTCTTGTTTATTTTAAATCAAGATGCAGATAATTTAGTAAATAAAAAAAGAGGAGAGAGGATTAATGTGTGTACTAGAGTCATTACAGAAATCAAAATAGGATATGCTTTTCAAAATTTGTGTTCTTTAGAAACAAAGTTGGTGGTGATGGGGAAGGACAGACGAGTCTATTCCAATTAGCAAGCAGAACCCTAGCACAAATGCAAACGAAGCTCCAGAATGGTTCATCTTAGATTACTTTACAATGCAATAGCAGTTCTAAACGCAAAGCAGTAACTTATAACACTCCCAAAATGAGTCGGAAAATTTCAGAGACAAGACAAAAATTTCAACAAAAATACCCAGAAATCAATGTTTTCAATACTTTCAGAAACTTTTATTTAATTTCCTAATTGGCTCCAATCACTAATGAAACTAGTTAGGAAGAAATAAAACAACAGAATATGCTTATAAAGTCTGATAGGCAATATCCATTTCTAACAAAATATTAGTTTAGATACAGTGTTTCATATCTTTAGTATGACATAGAGAAGAGTTTTTAGTAGGGAATCTGATTTCCTTCTTCCAGCTGAAGATGGACAAGTAATCTCGTGTGTATAGAGGAAAGAAAAAGGTATTCCTGACTTGTTTTTTCCATCCACAAAAAAAGTACAGCTATCAGTTAAAGATAAAGAAAATTACAGCTATTACTAATTATGTTTAGCCCTCATCTTACTGCTAAAAGATCCCAATTCCAATGATTTGCTCAACATTGAAGGGGGCTCAAATGATGCCTGTTAAATTATTCCTTTTTAACATTCACTTCCTGATGCAAGTCAAAAACTGAACCAAATAAGCTCTCCCTAGCTCAATGAAACTAAAAATGCAGTTGTTTAACTTCTTCTAGGTTTTGATGTCCTTGCTGAATACAAAATTAGAAAATCATGTTTGTGGGGGCAGGTAGGCCAGCCTGCTCTGGGTAGGTCTCTAAATGAAGTAATTTAGACTGATGTGTCTTTTGTTATTAAAATTTTTAGAAGGCAATGTGACCTGGCGGTTAGAGAAAGGGACCTGGAATCAGGAAACGTTGGATCTACCCCACTGCTGTCACTGTCTCACTGTGTGATCTTAGGCAAGTCACAAGTACTGCCCTGTTATCCTCATCTGTAAAATGGGGAAAATATTTACTCACCTGTAAACCACAAAATCTTGCCCTTGTTAGGATTAAGCCTAAAGCTTACGAAATTAAAAAACTCTGATGACATATGTGTTAGATATAATTCCAAAATAAAATCAACCACCCTTATGAAAGACAAGTTTGTACAGCTCCACTTTTCGTCACCTGAGAACTCTTCTAGAAGATTAGCTTTTGGAAAAATGAGTGCCAGCATGTTTAATTGGATGAAAGTTCTGTCTGATCATTTTGTTTTATACCATCTGTTCTGTGCATTTTAAACTGCAGCCCTAGGAGGTCTTGAAACCTATTTTGCCATCACTGATTTCTTGGCTTTAATTCCATTAAGAAAAAGCACTTATGGAAGCCAAGCCTGCCTGCTTCCTTTAGTAGAAACCACTTGCTCTTATTATGAATCACAGTATAAACTTTTACTTTCATTTAACTATAAAAGCATTTTTTCAATATTACATTTGCCAGCTTAAATGACAGCACAACAATATAAATTTTTAAAATACTATTTCCTACATTATCTCAACTGCCGCTCCCTTCCTCTTCTCTCACAAGTATGGACAACTTTTAAAAGAAAATGACTACAAGCCCCTCAGGCCCAGTTGAGCTGCGCTTACTCACAATAAGTAGTCCTATTGAACGCAAAAGGAATACATACATGACAACATACTATCCAGCAGAGTAAAAATGACAAAACTAGACTTCAGTCAGTGCCTCAGGCTTTTCACACAGAAGTTACCTTTGTTCAGACATATAGCTTTTCATCTTTAATATGCAACTACAAGCAAAAGTAGTGGTAAAACAATCAACCAGCAACCTAACAAGTGAAATTCTAATTCTGAAATACACTATTGCCATAAGAAAGACCTAAAAGAAACATGAAACCAAGCTACATAAAGAAAACCAAAACCCATTTTGTGCTTTTATCTGTGCTAAGAAATTAATACAAATACAAGCAGCACTGCTGCAGTGATTCAAATTAAATTCATATAGACAGTGCCTTTGGAAACGCATGAAAATATAAAGAATTCCTCCAATACCAACAGTATTGTGACTATTCAGATGAGGGGAAAAAAACATAAGATCCAATAGTGCAATATTAAATTAACGGATTTTAAGTAGTTCTGCTAAATACCAGGAGGAGCCAATGAGCTTCAGGAAAAAGCTCACCGAATTATTTATTTAGAACAAAATAAAAATCATCAATATTAACTGATCACGGTCCATTGCACATTACACACTTCAATGATATTTCCAATGCATTAAGTCAGATACAATATTGCAAAGAAAACTACTAAATTAAATATTAACAATCAACTAAGACCCCAAAGCTGCACTGAGCTTCAGGTGGGCAGGCCTGTGTTTGTTGAAGAACCTTACTTACGTCAGCGGGATTCCATGCAGCTACAAGGATCTGGCACATGTGGTTATCAAGACAGAATTGGGTTCTAATTCTAACAAGGTCAAAAAAGGATAGATATATACATAACAGGCAATAAAGAAAACAAGCCCACACAGACAACGCACATGCAGTCTTATATTAGGGTAGCACTGTAATTTCCCAAATATTTGCAACAATTTTCATAAAGAGGGTAACATTCCCACCTTAAGTTGATTACCAGTAATTTAGAAAGGGTTGTTTTTTCAGTTTTGTTTTGTTTTTTTAACTGTAGACTTTTTATTTATTTGAACAGTTACTTCTGAAACCTTGATTCTACTCCAATATATTTGTACATCTGTTCCTTTTTTTTTTTAGAACTATATATAATTTATTTCTTCCTTTAGTTTGGTACAAAATCATGAAATATGCATGGAGAAAAAATTTACAGTACTAAAGTTCTGTCAAGCCTACACATTTTAAAACATTTGTATTATATTAGCACTTCTGGGTTCCAATCAAGACCAGGGTTTCACTGTGCTAAGCACTATACACACACATGTATAGTCTGGGCTAAAGTCCCTAACAGTAAGAAACAGTGAATGCTCTGAAAAGCTTACATTCAAAATAAATAAGAGACCAAGACTGCATTTATTATTCCCATTTTACAGATGGGAACCAGGGCACAGAGAGACTATGTGACTCTGCCAAGATCATGCAGGAAGTCTGGCAAAGAACCAGGAAATGAACCCAGATCTTTCCAGTCCCAAGACAGTGCATTAACCACTATTTTGGCCCTCCTTATGCTGTCATCAAAAAGATTAAAGTTAAACTTGAACATAAAATGTATTTAATCCCAATTCTGAAGTTGGATTAGTGTAAGTGGACCCTCATACAAAGTCTCAGAATTTTTAAGATGTAAAACACTATAAATATGTAAAATAATGTCTACCAAAAAAGCACAAACGCAAATAATTCAGAAGGACATATGCAGTGCGTTCTGTTTCTTCACAGAGCCATGCCTATGAGATGTGCAAGCAGTCTTATGGGGAAATAGCCATAACCTTGATTATTTGCCCAATTTTCTGCTCTTAACCAAAAAAAAAAATATTCAGAGAACCAAGTGCAGGGATCAATTAACAGGTAAGTGAACAGATTAGCACACAATGCAACTCTTCCCCTCATGCCCCCACCTGCCAAACAAAAAAACACAACTCTTTTCCTGCTCTGCTCTATTTTTACAATCTGGTGCATTGGTATTTTGGATGATTTCCAAAAGTATTCTTTACAGGGACTTTGCAAGAAAGTGCCAGACTTCCAAATTATTTTAGCACACTCTTATACTGCTTCACAGAACAGCACAGAATTAATAAGGAATCCAGCAGTCACAACTTTTCAAATGCAAATATGTTGCAATCTGGTAAATACAGTCCTTAAAAAACCCTCCCCCACCAGCTAAAATCCAGTACACAACTTTTGTTCCCACAAATCAAATCTTAAGGTTACAGCAACTCATTAACAGAATCTCCTTAATGAAACCACAAAAGATGTTATGGACTTATCAGTTTCTTTCATCCCACCACTAATCAATCTCATCTAACAGTTGATGAAAACAAATATTTAAACATATATGAAACTATTAACGATATTTTGCCTCTGAAAAAGTAATGTTATTGCACCTAATTCTGCTGACAGGGTGTGGAAAGAGAAACTTGGGGCCTGAGTCTGATCTCCCACTGATCCAACTCCACTGATGTTATGAAAGGAGAATCAGGCTACCGGACTTTTTTCTAAAGAGCTTCCAAAAGCAGCTGAGGCAACATTAAGAAGCTGCTTCTCACTTAACAAAAGCACACAAGCAACTCATTGTTTGAGCTCATTCTTAACCCAAAGTAGACAGGGTGGGGCAGGGCTTTCAGGATAGGGATATTTTATTTGTACCTGTTATCTCCCTGTTTGATGTTTGAAGGAGGAGCGTGCAGCACAGTCTGATTCCCTTGCATCTCCACAATACATTTGGTGTTCAACTCCAGCTCTAGAAGAGAACATGCCAGAGGGCTTTACCTATCAGAATAGTCCCTCGTGCACAGAAGGGGACCACATGCACCTCACTCCACTCTGACAAACCTTTCCCCCTCCCCACAACGTCTCCCCAGAACTACAGTATTTGCAGAACAACCCTTGCCCCACACTACTGCTGGGGAGAAGAAGGGGGCAGTTTGGTATTTCTCCCCAGAGCCTGAGGCTCCCCTAGCTAATCCCCGGGGTTGTTTGAAGCACTGCCCTCCTTAGGGGACGCTTCTCCAGGCAGCCCTGAGGAGAAGCTGGGGGAGTCGCAGGCTCACCCTGAACCTCCACCAGCCGAGGGAAGCGATGGGCACGTCGGGGGGCGGCGCCCAAAGTGGTCTGGAAAAGCAGCAGCTGTGACCAGGGCCGCTTCAGCCGCACCCCGAGATGACCTTTCGCTAAATGATTGCCGCGGGGCCCGGGAGCCCTGGCGACCGCCCCCCTCCCCCAACCCGGCTTGGGGCGCTGCAGCGGTGGTGCGCCCGCTAAGCCGCCGTGGGGAGACTCGGCGACGGAGATGCCCAGCCTGCGGGGGGGGGGGTCGCTCCTCGCGGGCAGCCGGCGGCTCGGTTTACCTCGGCGGTTCATGGGCCGGACCCTGACGGCCACCTTCACCTTGGTCTCCGACATCTTCTCCGGCGGCGCCCAGCTCCCTCCGCGCCGCTGCTGCCGCTGCCGGGGGGCCGCTCACAGGGACGGGTCGCTGCCAGCCCCGCGCTGCCCGCGGCGAGGCGCAGCCCCAAGGTCCATCCCCACTGGGGCGGGGGGGAGGAGCGGGGGGAGCGGCGGCCGAGCACCTCCGGGCCGCCTCCGTCTGTCCGACTCCGCGTCTGTCCGCCTCTAGCCTCGTTTGCATAACAGCTCTCGCCGCTGCGCTCCCCGGCGCTGCCGCCTCCCCGGCCCGAACGCCATCTTCCGCCCACAACGGCCAGCGGCCGCCTCGCCGAACAGACCCCGGCAGCCGAGGAGACGGGCGGGTTAACGCGGGGAGGGGGGGGAAGGGGAGGTGTTCCGGAAAGACACGGAAAGAGCCGAGTGTCTTCGAGACGGGGGGGGGAGTGGAACGGAGCGTCTCGAGGTAACCCCGCCCCTCCAGCGGCCTGGGCATGCGCATATCCTTCGCGCCCCGTTGGCCTCGCGCTACCCCCTCAGCGCCTGCGCAAAGGGAACGGCGAAGGCGCGTGGGGCTGCCCGCCCGTCCTTCGGCCCTGTGGCTCGCGCGCAGGCGCAGGGGCAGGGGCAGGGGCAGGGGTAGGGGTAGGGGTAGGGCGGGTGAAAGGGCGCGTGGCGGAGGGCGGGGAGGGGCGTGAGGTGCCGACCACGTGAGATCGGCAGTTCAGCACGGGGAATGGGGGAGACGGGAGCAGAGGGTGACGGAGGGGAGCCGTGGCGGGAGGAGCTTGGGGAAGAGAGCGGAGAGCAGATTTCCCGCCTAGGCAGAAGTTCCCCAGGAAACCCGAACCCCCCACCTACGGTGACCAGACAGCAAATGTGAAAAATCAGGATAGGGAGTGGAGGGTAATAGGAGCCTATATAAGAAAAAGAATCCAAAATCGAGACTGTCCCTATAAAATCGGGGCATCTGGTCACCCTACCCCAACCCTTCGATTGTGCAGGGTTTGACTTTGGGGTGTCCTTAGTGTCTGGAGAGTGGAAGGATCATCTGACTGAGGAATTGTGAACGCTTCCAGATTGTCTTGCTCCCAGAGTGGAATGGGAGATTTACAAAGGAAGTGGAGGACCAGACTCACTGACCTCTCAAGGTCCCTTCCATGCTGATTCTATGATAACATCAGACTGCAAGAGTCGTGAGCCCTTGGAGCGCTCGAGGAAGATTGCACTGGTTGAGCTGATGTTGCGTGACATCATGCACCGCTTCCAAACCACATAGTCTATAAACCTCTCTGATTGTGCTGGTCCAGAAGAGGAATGGGAAAATAAGGATGATTATAGACTGCCCTATCCTAAGTAGATGTGCTGTGGTTGATGAATGCTGCATGACTCTATCCCTTGGACTGTTTGCTAGGGAGCCAGTTGTTCTTGATGGTGAAACTTTGATGTGCATATTACCTGATCCCACTGGGACAAGATGATAAAGAGAAAACCACATTCTCTGCCCTTTAGGTGTCTGTTTGAACATGTGCCACAAGGAATATCTGGAGTGCCTACCACATGTTACTGTCTCATAGAGAAAGGTGTGAGAGACATGAACCTATTACAAGTATTAGTTTATTTGGCTTACGTGACTGTGTTTGGAAGAACTCTGGAGGAACATGAAGAACAACTTCTAGAAGTGTTAGGCTGATTGGAAGCAGGACCTGCACTAAAGAACAGATGGCAGGAATGCAGTTGCAGATGATGAGGGAAGTGGCAGATCCAGGCTGATACAGTGCTTGGCTCCTGGCATAGTATCTGTGTATATTTCTCCATCAAACATGGGTACCATAAGAAATCCTTTAAATCTCTACTTTTGCTTCTGATAGTAAATTCAGATGCCAATCACCCATCAATTTGCTAGTAGCTATACCAGAGATAAGGCAGGGTGAAGTTAGCAAGTGCTGACAGGTGAGGGACATCACATCAGAAATGACTGCTTGGTGCTCCAGCAATGAGAAATGGAGGGGGTAGCAGAAAGTAAAGGGTAGTGTGGGAGTAAAACAAAGACAAGGAGATCCCAGTTCCAGAGGGCACGAGTAAACTAACTTAAAGTCATCCTTCCCTACCATCTTTTTTCTTTCCTCCCCACATTTAGGTCTTATTTTTTATCACTGAAGTAAATGGGAGTTTTGCAACTGACTTCAATGGGCACAGGATCAAACCCTTTGTCTCCATCTTTCCTTTTCCCTTCCTTGTTGTTGTTGTTCCTCCCCTTGCCCCTTTCCTATATTTCTGCTCCTCCCTCTTGTTAATAGCAGTGGCAGAGCAGCAAAGAAGAAAAGAGAACTCAAAATGGTGGAAGGAAGGTTTCAGTCCTTATTCTCCAAATGCACTTCATCTTCACTGCCTGGCAGAAGAACCACCTGGGACACAGTTTTTATTTTTTTCACAGTCATGTGCACATCCTTCACACATTCTAGCTCCTAAGAAGGAAAGCACATTCTGACAGGGAAGATAGCATGATACCACCCAGGACAAAAATGAACACGAGAGATACTGGGAGTCAAGAGTCCAGATTGCCCTGATGTCCTGTATCTGGGACACAACATCCCATTGAACTCCCTGATGTTTTTCTGCCTATATGATGAGGGATCTATATTGGTGGCTGTGAGGGAGATTCCATTGTACCTGTGTTATACTAAATAAAGACCCGCAAGATTTTATAAGGGAGAGAAGGCAAATGCCACATTTATTGTAAGTACAGACAGAAAAGAAAAGGCAATCAATTACTAGGTTTCTTTTATTGTGCACACACACACACAAATGCACTTATTTATTTTTATAAAGTTTTGCAAAGTTGTTATAGTTATCAGCCTAAACATTGTTTGTGGCCAGCTACTGGCCAGGTAGCTTATTTACAAGGGTGGGGCTGAGCCTTGTTCACTGTGCAATGGATGCCTCTGGAGAATGGATGGTAGCAGAACCAGACTCAGTTTTTTGCTTGTTTTAGTTGGATTTTTATAGGAGTTTGTTTTTATTTAAGTTTATGGAAAGTGCCCCGTCATGCTGTTGCAACACTTGAAGTGATAATTAATTAGCAGATGGCACCTTTATGGTGACTGTGGGGTACTTTTTTTATTTTTTTTTAGCTTTTTAGCCTTATTATTTGGTGATGGTTGTTTAGATTTAGGCCTGCCCTTTGGGGTTATTTGGGTTTTTGTGTACTGCGCATTTTTTGGCCCAGCAATTTTGAAACAGTAGTTTGGCTGGTTCTGGTAACTTCTTTGCTTTATTATAAACCATGCATACATTCACATACATTTTTCTAACTGATTAACTTAACATACATCTCACTATCTCTACTCTTTCAGGTATTCTTTCTTTAACATATCTACTTTCAGGCTGTAGCAGATCACAATAATCTGTTTGGCCCATGTATTACACAAAGTCAGAAACAATCAGCAAAGAATAACAGGATAGCTGTTTCCACATACAGTTGTTCTACAAAGTCACTCTCTCATCTTTTTCTCAAAACAGACTTGCTGTTTTAGATTGTCCTGGTACAATTAGTTTGGCCTTGCGAGTCAGGACGCAGACACATTTCAATTATCACTGTCTCTGATGTTTTTGTTTTGGTGTGGGGAAACAGAGTCCTTTCTACATTTCTTTTTATTTTATGATACTTATTACATTTAGTTCATTCTTATATTCCATTTAGCCCTTATACAACATAATCCCCCTTGTGACACTAAGATTTTTAATTGCTAGTGTCACTTTTTTTTGTAATTTATTTAAGAGAAGATATTGTGAGGTGATTTGGGTTTGTGGTTTTAGCTTTGTATACATACGTTTTATTTAACAATACATTTTGCACATTTTAATTAAACACAATTTAAAATTAGCACAACTAATAAGGGAGGTAATATTGCAGATAAAATACCAATGGTAGTGGAAGACCATTTAGAAAATATGTTATACAAGTGATAGGTGGTCATTTTTTTTTTTTTAGCTGTAGCAATTTGTAACATATTTTTATTGGCATGTATTAACATGAATAGTACGATTTTTTACTTTATTTCTTTTTTGATTTAAAAATTTGAATATTTTCTTGCTTTTTAATAAGCTGTTTGTTAATTTTTGCTAATTAATGCCCAAATTTATAGAAATCTTTGTTAAGTTAGGTTTAAGATTAGCAGCCGTGTTAGTCTGTATCTGTAAATAAAACGAGGAATACGGTCAGTCTCTAAGGTGCCACAAGTATTCCTTGTTTTATTTGTTAGTTTTTACAACAACCTGTGACTTTTTAGCTTGTGAGAGGTAATAGGCATGGTTTTTAGTAAATACAGTGCTGACATTACACTTGCATTTATTTACTGGTGGGCTACTAACGTCTCCATTTTTTAAAAATACTTTTTTTATGAGTGAATACAAACACATTGTTTATTATACAATACTTCAGTGATATTATTTAACTTATTTTATATACATGATTTTAAAGACAATACTTTTGTTGCAAGGGTGTGAGGCGGCAGGTAAGGATAGGCACACCCACTTCTAAGGAGTCTACTTAGTGCATTCTAAGTGATGGATAGCTCAGTGGTTTGAGCATTGGCTTGCTAAACCTAGTGTTATGAGTTCAATCCTTGCAGGGGACATTTAGGGATCTGGGGCGAAAAACAGTCTTTCAGGACAGTAATTGGTCCTGCTAGTGTAGGTAGGGGACTGCACTTGATGACCTTCAAGGTCTTTCTGGCTCTATGAGATAGGTATATCTCCATATATTTATATTTTATTCTTTGACATTCAATAGCTTTTCACCCTTTTGGCCCACTGGCTCGAAGTTTGGGGGAGACAAAATGATCCCATGTAGAATGTGGAGAGTGGCCTAACCTTTTATACCTTTGCCTTGAGAGTCTGTTGGTGTGCAATTTTAACAATTTTTTTACTTAAAAAGGTTTGGTTTTATACTGCTTGAAACAAATTGCATTTATTTATATTGGTAAGTGTTAATCTATTTGGCCCATCTATTACACAAAGTCAGAAACAACCAGCAAAGCATAACAGAAATAGCAGTTTCCACATACAGTTGTTTTACAAAGTCACTCTCTTCTCTTTTTCTCAAAACAGACTTGCTGTTTTAGGTTGTGCTGGTACAATTAATTTGGCCTTGCGAGTCACGACGCAGGCACATTTCAATTACCACTGTCTCTGATGTTTTTGTTTTGATCTGAAAAAACAAAGTCCTTTCTACATTTATTTTTATTTTATGATACTTATTACATTTAGTTCATTCTTATATTCCATTTAGCTTTTATACAACACCTGTTAGGAATAATAATCTCAACAACTTCTCTGCCAAACATCTTGCTGTACGTGCTGCCCTGTCACCAGTCTCGCTGGTTGCATCTCATTATTTCACAGAAGCCAGAAAAAAGAAAAAGTTTGCAGTGGTGAGAGCATGTGGAGCAGTTTTAAGTTTAAAAGAAACGAAACCAGTTAAAATAGACTAATTTGAATGGAAAGACAAAATTATTATTTGTATACTGCCTTCAGTGTCCCAGGGTTGTTATGCCTTAAATTTTTAAGGTAGTGTGAATAATAAAGCTAAGATTTTAATGATTTAAAGGAGATTGTCAAACCAAATTTGACTCCTATTTAGGGCTGGAGGAATAGCTCAGTGGTTTGCACTTTGGCTTACTAAACCTGGTAGTGTGAGCTCAATCCTTGAGGGGCCATTTAGGGATCTGGGGCAGAAATCTATGGATGAGATTGTAGCCTGCATTGTGCAGAAGGTCAGACTAGCTAGATCAGCTGTTGGAATGCGGGACTGCAGGGTAAGTACCCTTAGCAGGCCCCGCTGCTTTATTTACCTGCTGGTTCGCCGTGCGCCGCTTCCTACGGCCCCCATTGGATGGGGATGGCGAGCCGGCAGGTAAATAAAGCAGTGGGGCCAGCTAAGGATACTTACCCTGCGGTCCCGCATGCCAATATTGCCGACCGCTGAGCTGGATGATCAGATAGTGGTCCCTTCTGACCTTAAAAGTCTATGAGTTTTATAAGAACATGCTTTTTAAGAAAATCTAAGATCAATATAACTTACTGGATTTAAAAAAAATCCAATGAAAACAAACTAAACCCCAATTTTTTGCACCTCAAACACATGGCAATGCTCAGTTAGTGCCTGAGAAAGTGAAATTCACTAATTTCATCTTCCAATCTGAGAGAAATGGGAAAAAGTAAAGAAACAATAAATGGTGAAAAGTACATTTAGAAGTTTTAAATGCTACCTTTAATAACCTAAGATTTTATTTGTAACGTAAGTAAAGATATGGGGTGAAATCCTAGCTCTAATGAAGTCTGTGTCAAAACTTTCATATATTTCAGTGGGCCCAGCATCTCACACATTATTTTTTAAAAAGGTTATATTTTAACATTTGTGAAATCAATCTGTTGGGTGTGTTCTAGGGAGTCAGATTTTTAACATTGCTAGGATAAGAGAAGATGTGATTCCTTATACTCAAATGGTAAATTATCCAAATAAACTTTTCCTTAGCACAATGAGAGTATAACATTGTTGAGCAGAGTGATGTAGACAAGTGGTCTTCTTGAGATTCTACACAATGAGCCAAAATTTACTTTCAGGTACATCAGTGGGGATCCACAATAACTCCATTGAAGAGAAATTTCTCTGAATTTAGCAGGAATTTTCTCTGTATTGTTTATGACAACAGTTTTTCTCCCAGTGCTTTTAGATGGGCTTTTTAGATTTTCCTTTTGCTTCTAATTCCTAATTCAGAGATGCATTTTAGATGGATTCTAGATGTTTTTCACCTCTCTTACTGATAGTTATTTTGATTGTGTCTGAAAAATCCTACTGAGGGGCTTGAAGATCATGGGTCTACATGTAACATATTTATCTAGACACTTTAAAACTAAAATGAATTCAGGTTGAATGGTGTTATCAGCCCCAAAGAAGGGGTGGAGGGAATCTTAAGTGTCAGTCCTGTGAGCAAATGCAGAATCGATGTACCTAAACATTATTGTTTAATGTGGCTGATGACTGCTTATATAGATATTTCAAAAATCTCTACTTTTCAATTAACCTGACAGATCAGAATGTCTTCTAGGAAACAGAATCTTTTAACATTGTGGATCAGTAGGGGAGAGTACCATTCACGGAGTTCACTATTAAAAAATGGGTCATTTTTAATTCCCCCAGATCATTAGTTAATATATCATCAATATTAAGACCAATGCTATTTTTAGTTGAGTATAAAAAGTGTTTGATGTTATTAAACCCCTTTTTCATATGTTTTTAAAGTTTAAATGGTTAAGGGTTTGGTCCTATGTTCAGTGGCAAATCTCTCATTTAATGAGGAGTGCTACAGCATCCTGTGTCTTGGAGAGAACTAACCAGCAAAATCCATGACTCAAATTGGCCCACTAAAGTCAGTGTCACTACCCGTGTGTTAAAGAGAGTAGGATTTTTCCCACACTCTTGCATTCCTGGAACAAAGAGCAGAATAAGGCAATTCATGTAAGTGACTTATGTGCCCTCATGCTGCTCGCTAATTAGGTACCTTGTGATGGCTGATTTCAGAGCATCATTAGCATAATCTTGAAAAATACTATCGCTCACTCTCTTCAGATGTAGAAAGAACTTTTAAATCTTAACACTTTTAACATGTTCAGTATGTGTGCCATTCTTAGAGCTGGAATCTGATAATATATCTGGAATGAAATCCAGGCTCTACTGAAGTGAATAGGACTTTTCCCACAGACTTCATTGGGACCAGGATTTCACTCTTTTAGTGTAATGATTTCCAGCTATTACTACTTAATACAATATCTCTTTGTATCCTAATAGCATAATTTAAATTGTACAACTATTGAACATTTTGCCACAGTGGTTTTGTTTAAGGGTCTCCTACAGTTGTTTTAAATATCAGTTGAAGTTTTTCAAACCATATTTAGGCATTGACATAAAAGTGACCAGTTTTCAAAATTGCTGAGCATCTGCAGGGACAATCAATTTTCAACCAGAAATCGAGCGGTTCTGCACATTTGGAAATTAGGCCAGTTTAGCTTTGGTGCATAAATATCCAACTCTGGACACGTTTGGTTAAACTTATTTCTGAAATTATCAATATTTTAATTATGATAGATGGGTAAAATTGCAATTGAAGCTAGGAGACTATGGGTCAGTATATATGCCACTTATGTTTGAAACATGATTATTTTACCACCACCACTGTTACAGCAACTGCACACACTTTCTTTAAAAGACTGACTGATAATCTCTCAATTCCAGTAAAATACTTCATGAAAAGACTAACATAATAATACTTAGCTCTTCTATAGTCCTCTCCAAAGGTAGATCTCAACGTGTTTTTTACAAAGGAGTCAGTATTATCCCCATTTTACAGACCCAGGGCTCTGCAGCTGCCCACATGTGGCCCAAGCCTGGGGCAGGGAAGGGTGCAGACAGGGGCAAGAGGGGGCGCAGCTCAGCAATCCCACCTTACAAATTGTTCCAGTGCCACTGAACTTGGATATTTGTAAGTCCTGATTAGCTGCTTACATCGCACTGCATTTGACATTGAGATTAGAATATACATGCAAGAATGAGAATTTTCTGACAGATTTCAAGATTTCCAGTGATTTGGCCCAATGCTTTCTTTTCTAATTAAACCTGAAAAGTTCAACAAAAGTGACTTTGATTTGTCTGTATTTCAGTGGATGGGTGTTGAAGATTTTGAAATGCAGCTCATTCAGTTAAAAAGCTCAGAACTGTTGGCATCAAAGTTTGGAGATCTGTGAAGTGCACTTGAAGGTACCAAGAGAGATCATGGGGCCTCTCTTCTGACCTGCTGGATGTCTCTGCCAGTGAAATTTAACTGTTTGAAGAAAATTGTGTTTGCATTCCTTACAGCATTTAGATCCACATACCTGTATGAACACTAATCACTCAGAAGGCTGGCTGTGTGCAGCTTAAAGTATCCAAATACGTGCCAGACATTGGAAAATTCAGCAAGGAGAAGCAAGGGCAAGGATCACACTAAACTGAGAAGACTGGCATTTTAATTTAATTTTAAATGAAGCTTCTTAAACATTTTAAAATCTTATTTACTTTACATATAACAATAGTTTAGTGTTATATTCTAGACTTATAGAAAGAGACCTTCTAAAAATGTTTAAATGTATTACTGGCATGCAAAACCTTAAATTACAGTGAAAAACTACACCATCTGCTCAAGAAACTCCCTGAAAAAGCACCGGAACAGATCTGTACGGACACATGCCTAGAACCCCGACCAGGGGTATTCAATTTACTACCCAAGATCCACAAACCTGGAAATCCTAGACATCCCATTGTCTCAGGCATTGGCACCCTAACAGCGGGATTGTCTGGCTATGTGGACTCTCTCCTCGGGCCCTACGCTACCAGCACTCCCAGCTATGTTCGAGACACCACTGATTTCCTCAGGAAACTACAATCCATTGGTGATCTTCCAGAAAACACCATCCTGGCCACTATGGATGCAGAAGCCCTCTACATCAACATTCCACACAAAGATGGACTACAAGCCATCAAGAACAGTATCCCCAACACCGTCACAGCAAACCTGGTGGTTGAAATTTGTGACACTGTCCTCACCCACAACTATTTCACATTTGGAGACAATATATACCTTCAAGTCAGTGGAACTGCTATGGGTACCCGCATGGCCACACAGTATGCCAACATTTTTATGGCAGATTTAGAACGCTTTCTTAACTCTCGTCCCCTAATGCCCCTACTCTACTGGCGCTATATTGATGACATCTCCATCATCCACACCCATGGAAAAGAAGCCCTTGAGGAATTCCACCATGATTTCAACAATTTCCATCCCACCATCAACCTCAGCCTGGACCAATCCATACAAGCGGTCCATTTCCTAGACACGACTGTGCTAATAAATGATGGTCACATACACACCACCCTATACCGGAAAACTACTGACCGCTATATTTACCTACATGCCTCCAGCTTCCATCCAGGACACACCACTCAATCCACTGTCTACAGCCAACCTCTAAAATACAACCACATTTGCTCCAATCCCTCAGACAGAGACAAACACCTACAAGATCTCTACCAAGCATTCTTAAAACTACAATACCCACCTGGGGAAGTGAAAAAACAGATTGACAGAGCCAGAAGAGTACCCAGAAGCCACCTACTACAGGACAGGCCCAACAAAGAAAAAAACAGAACACCATTAGCCATTGCCTTCAGCCCCCAATTTAAACCTCTCCAATGCACCATCAAAGACCTACAACCTATCCTGAAAGATGATCCCTCACTCTCACAGATCTTGGGAGACAGACCAGTCCTTGCCTACAGAGAGCTCCCCAACCTGAAACAAATACTCACCAGGAACCGCACACCACACAACAAACACACTAACTCAGGTACCTATCTTTGTAACAAAGCCCAATGCCAGCTCTGTCCACATATCTATTCAACTGACACCATCATAGGACCTAATCACATCAGCCACGCTATCAGAGGCTCATTCACCTGCACATCTAACAATGTGATATATGCCATAATGTGCTAGCAAGGCCCCTCTGCCATGTACATTGGCCAAACTGGACAGTCTCTATGCAAAAGAATAAATGGACACAAATCGAACATCAGGAATCATAACGTTCAAAAAACAGTAGGAGAACACTTCAATCTCCCTGGCCATTCTATTAAAGACTTGAAGGTGTCAATTTTAAAATAGAAAAGCTTCCAAAACGGACTCCAACATGAAGCTGAGGAACTGGAATTAATTTACAAATTGGACACTATCAACCAAGGGTTAAACACAGACTCTGAATGGTTTAGTCATTACACTAATTGAATATATTTCCCTAGTTAAGTTTCTTTTCAGGTTCTTATCAACTATCACACACAGATCCACTTGATTTTCACTACAAAAGTTTTTTTTTCTCCTGCTGATAATCGCTCATCCAAATTAAATAGCCTCTTAGAATTGGTATGCTAATGTACAACTTTTTCTGCTTTCTGTGTATATAAATGCATCTTACTTCTGTGTGTTCCATTCTATGCATCCAATGAAGTGGGCTATAGCCCACAAAAGCTCATGCTGAAATAAACTGGTTAGTCTCTAAGGTGCCACAATTATTCCTTGTTTTCCTTAGTGAGTAAATTAAGACTTGGCGTACCACTTGTGAAAGGCTGCCGATTCCTAGCCTATGCAGATCTAATTACAGAATCAGAGCTTTAGATTGTAAGATTTTTGAGGCACAGGTGCCACACCTTATTTTTATTAATTAGTCTGGTAAATGCCTGTCCCACTTGTGGATGTGGTATAAACAATAAGACGGGGTGAATATGATTTTATACAGCAGGAGTCAGCAACCTTCAGAAGTGGTGTACCGAGTCTTCATTTATTTATTCTAATTTAAGGCTTCACGTACCAGTAATAGATTTTAACATTTTTCAGAAGGTCTCTCTATAAGCCTATATCAGGGGTCGGCAACCTATAGCACACATGCCACGGCACGCTGCTGCCAGCCGAGGTCCCGGCTGCCAGTCTTGCTCAGCCTGCTGATGGCTTGGGTGAAGGAAACCCCAGGCCGGCAGCAAGCTGAGTGGGTTCGGCGGCTGAGACCCCGGCTGGCAGGAGCCTGCTGCTGGAACCCCAGACCGGCAACGGGCGGAGCCGCTCAGCCCGCCACCACTCTGAGGTCCCAGCCGCTGGCCCCGCTCAGCCTACCGCCAGTCTGGAACACTGAAATCTTTGGTTAGGAGGTGAAAACAATGAGCACTACAACCGTATGTTTTTAGCTTCAAACTCTCTTCTAAATTTCTTCTCATCTTTGATACATTTACAGCGTTGTCTGTGACCAAGCTGCATACTAGACATTTGAATTCTTTTTCACAGTTTGTTATAGCTTTTATTGTTACTTCTTGTAAGTATTGTGCTGTATGTGTTTCGTTAAGGAAGCACATACAACATGATAATTGTGGACATTGCTCCACCCATCAAGACTCAGATTAATAATTTCACCCTCTGGACCTTTTGCACACTGCTCAGTTTCTCTTTCAGACACTTTATTCAGCAATTTGCCTGTGACATCTGCTCTGTTGGGTGGACTTACTGGTCTTAATGACTGAATCATGTTAATGAAAAGTGAGGTTTCAATCATACAGAAAGGGGAGGTTGTTGCATAAACAAACTGGGCAGTTTTTTCATTAGTTACCTCTTTTTGTAATCTGCTGGTTCTTATCACAAACTTATCTATAGTTGTTCCTGGGTAAGGAAGATTTTGTTTTTCTTTTTGCTGCAGGTGTTACATTGTGGCTGTGTGACATACATGATGTGACAAACACTATGATTGGCAGATAACTCTGAAACTATAGAAAATTATGATCTTGAAGGTGCATAGTCTTTAGAATCCTGTATGTCGAAGATGGATTCTCCTAAACAAAATAAGTCAATGCAGTTATTTAATTATTATTACCATACTGCTCATTTAGTATTTCTCTTTGCGTTCACTGACACAGAGTACTACTTTAAAGGTGAAATTGTAAAAGGAAGATCTACCTATTTCAGCTATTTATTTTTTAATCATAATTGCATCTAAAATGATAGTACCATAGAGTAACTACTGTATTAGTTGCTCAAACATGAGAATTCAAGACTAGTCCAGAAGGAAGAAAGGCAGTCCTTATGAAAGTATGAAATAAAAAAGTTTACCAACCTGAAGATCCTGCATGTTCAGACATGTTCCTTTCACCTTCAGTGCAGCTTCCTTCTGAGAAGGAATACTTTTCATGATGTTGTTTCATTTGGGCAACCGGGCTTTGCATTTCTTTGTTGCAATGTTTGCATTTCGCATGCATGCTTGTCTTACCCATAGGTAGGGAAACGTCATTAAAATATTCCCAAACTGGGTCTCTTTTGTGGCCTGCCGCCATTATAGGTTTTCCCTTCTAGTGAGAGAATGGAATGGTAGATCTCAAATCAATGAAGGCTACACTCAGAAAGACCTCAAGACTTCTGGAATACACTGCTCAAACATTTTCAATTTTGTTTCTACTGCCTGTCCTTCCCTTCTCACAGTTATCTCCAGACTTCTTTTCCTTGTCCAGATCTATTCTGCCCCCAACAATCTTCTATACATTGAACATTTTGAAATTGCATTTTTAGAGAGAGGTAAGGGATTGACTCTTTGTACACAAATTTGCAGAGGGACAATAGGCTTGAGGTTTGTTATTTCTCACCACTATATTTTATTTATTTATTTAAAAACATTTTTCCTTTACCAAGCCTGTTATCTTTGGAGATACAAATCCACAGCTTGAGAGCTGCAAAACAAAAGCATCTCTGAAGGTATCTTCTAGAAGACTGAGTACTGAGTCCCATTGGGTAAATGGACAGATTAACCTAAATCATCTATACAGAAACCCCTGGAACCTGATAAGATTGGGTCTCTAATCCATGAACTATTGGAACTAATTTACAAAACTCTTTAAACATTGTCTCATACTATAGAATTAGAATTTATAATCCCTATGCCATGATGAGCTATCTTTGAGCTGATTTAAGATTAGCAGCCGTGTTAGTCTGTATCCGTAAATAAGATGAGGAAGAGTTTGTAGCACCTTAGAGACTAACCAGTTTATTTCAGCATAAGCTTTCATGGGCTATAGCCCACTTCATCAGATGCACAGAATGGAACAGAAGTAAGATGCATTTATACACACAGAAAGAAAAAAAAAGTTGTACATTAGCATACCAATTCTAAGAGACTATTTAATTTGGATGGGCCATTATCAGCAGGAGAAAAAAATACCTTTTGAAATGGATTTCTGTGTCTGGCAGGAGATAACAACTATTGAAGGTAAATTAACTAGGGAAATGCAATCAGTGTAATGAGAGAACCATTCACAAGTTCTATTTAGCTCTTGGTTTATTGTGTCCTATTTGAAAACTAATTCCAGTTCTTCAGTTTCTCGTTGGAGACTGTTTTGGAAGTTTTTCTGTTTCAGAACTGACACCATCAATTGACTGTATTTCCCTAGTTAATTTACCTTCAATAGTTATCTCCTGCCAGACACAAAAATCCATTTCAAAAGGTATTTTTTTCTGCTGCTGATAATGGCCCATCCAAATTAAACAGCCTCTTAGAATTGGTATGCTAATGTACAACTTTTTTTTCTTTCTGTGTGTATAAATGCATCTTACTTCTATGCATTCTATGCATCTGATGAAGTGGGCTATAGCCCACGAAAGCTTATGCTGAAATAAACTGGTTAGTCTCTAAGGTGCTGCAAAGTCTCTCTCATCTTATCTTTGAGCTATAATATATCTTAAAACTATTGTTAGATGTTTTTTGAGGAAAAAAATTATTTTTATCAAAAAATACAATTTAAATTTTAAAAAATCAATTTTTTTAATTTTAAAAAAATCATTGATTTGTAGCCACTCTGCTCTGAAGTAGGGTTTGCTCATATGTATGTCTGAATCAGTGGTGATTCAGGCAGTCTGGAATTTTAAAGACAGTGTTTCCAGGTGAGCACTTTCTTTTAAGCATTGCTGAGGCAGGATCCATCATGTTCCTGTAAGGCTGAAATGTTTCAGTGCTGATGGTACAATTATGTGTAATATCATTGAACTGATTAAGTATATTGACATTTTGTCTGTGCCTCTAATCTCTATACTGTTTTGCAATGGTGTCTGTAAAAAAGCATAGTACACACACACAACACAAGAGAAAAGGGAAATATGTGCAAAAATAACACATTAAACTGCATTAAAATTTTGCAGAGGATACTCCCTTCTCCAATGATCTAGGGCAGGGGGAGGGAGTCACATTGCCTTGGTCCCTACCTCACACTGTTCAATTACTGTGGGAACTGTTAAGTGTCAATGCCACCTATAGATTAAAAATAGTATTGGTGAAAAAAAGTCACCTTGGAATCCGACGTTTTGTTATAAAGCAAGTATTACAAGGAAGTTGCCTGGAGGCAGAGGAGGTAGTAGATGCAGTAATGTCTTAAAGTTTCTAACAGCTTTGCACCTTGACAAGCCTTAACATCAAAATAAACTTTAGCTCACATATTAGGAAATCTTATCTTCTTGTACAGTGGGAACTTGACTGAAAGTGTGTTAAAGTCAAAAGGAATCTTTCCATTGCTTTAATGAGCTTTGGCTCAGGCCTATATGGTGGAAATGGGGAATTTAATATCTCTTCTGTCTTAAGCTCAGAACCTAGTAATCTTTTTGCATCCAAGTTCAGAATCCTTTACTGCAGTAGAACACCACACATTCATATGAATGGACTTTTGAGTATGCATGACCAATATGGTTGGTTTTTACTTTGGTTAGCATTTACCCCAAATACTAAAGGGGAAATAAATTCACACACCTCACTTTTGGTTAATAGGAATCACAGTACAGGGCCTCCAGATACTGTTGGTATTACAGAATCAAAAGACCCAGTAGTCCTTCAATGATTCCACCATAAAACCTCAAACATACTACACACACACCCTACAGTATGTGGGGAGAAAGAAAGGCAGATTTTCTTGGGTTCACTTTAATGTTTAATATGTTTAATAAATGATCAAGGTGCTCATTTACCAGTGTGATAGCTGTATGGTAGGTAGAAAGGAAGAAAAATGAAAAGATAAAAAGCACTGTGACGAGAACAAAATAAAGATACTGAGTCTCAGGCCTCAGATTTACTGGTATTGGATATATACTGTTAATATAAATACTAGTTCAACTTTTAAAATAGGATCAAATATTCATTTTCTTCTTTTGATTTTTTCCCATTAACCATATTAATTTTAGTATTTACTCACTTGTAGTACTTAGTTGCACCATCTAACAATAAAGAAATTAGTTGCTTATCCCTAAGAAACAATTAACTGCCCTAGTCTGTTCCTGACATGATCACAATGTAGATCAGCAGGGCAGGCCCCAGCAAACATTGTAAAGGACAACTCTGCCATTATTCCCCACCCCAGAAGACCCGCACTTTCTTCATTACTATAAAGAATGTCTGGTATGCAAGTATGACTGAAACAGACCCCTGCAGTTCTATTGTGAACATGAATCCTGAATTGAGAGCCCCTATGCTCTTGGGAACAGAAAGCAGGGGGCCAGCTTACAAATACTGTCTGGTACATCAATACAGCTGTTATATGTTTGCTAAGTGCAGATAATTTCCTGTTCAAAATATATAAAGACAATCCCGTCTCTGAAGAATATGCAGTCTAACAGACTGTAGAGTTAACAGTAAAATATCACATCAAGTCTACTTAACATTCAGAAACTCATATGTTCAACTATAGAGATATAGTTTCTGCTCTAGAGGGGTAGACAGGAAATCAATAAAATACTAATTCTTTATGATACAGTAAATTAAACTACCTTTTTCAAAAATTAGTAAAAGATTTTTATTAACCCTTTAAACTCAGTCACAATCTCCCTGTTGTCTTCCTGTCTGTAAGAGTGATACCTGGTTGCAGACTGAGCCAAGGCTCTCCCCTGCCCATTCTGCCCCCTCTTGCCAACTGCATAAGAGGGTGGTGGGACTATTGTGGCTCTGCAGAGCCTGCCTGAGGTGACAGCCAGACTCACTGGTCACAACTGGACCTTATAAAACTACATCTCAACTGTGCATACAAATATGTTTCCCTCTTTGTACCATATGCAAAATGGATATCCCTATACAATGCAGTGGATAAAGGCAACTATGTTGCTTGGAAGAGATCATTAAAGGCATTCATCAAAAGATTCCATCCAAACAAGCTGAGTAAATCCTTGGCTTGAATAGCAGCAGAAGAGAGGGAGCGGATTCCCTTTGTTAAAAAGTTAAGTGGGGTCCTGATCCAATGCCCATTGAAGTCAGTGGAAAGAGTCCCATGAACTTCAATGGGTTGGATTAGGCTCTACATAAGGGCACACAGAAATGTTCAACTCATTAAAATTAGAGGGTCTTGTCTCTCTGCAGTAACTTTAATTTTAGTCTACTATATTACAAATTATAAAATTGCTCTGAACTGTTGCAAATGCTAGCTGGATGTTCATGAATCAGATTAGATCAGATCAAAATGTCTAGCAACCTTAAACACAAATCCTATGCTCTACACCAGCAGCGTCCAATAAAAATTCGATGCTAGCCACACTGCTAGCCACACTTGTGGTTTTGAATTTTTCTTATTGGCCACATTATAAAAAAGCCACATTAAACCATATTATGAAAAAGACACATGCATTAGCCCAATTCAATAGCCTAAAGCCACATGTGGCTAGTAGTGAACGTATTGGACATCGCTGATCTACACGATAACCAGACCCTGCACAGTTTTCCTTGCACAGAAAGTATCCTAGACCATTCCCCATAACAGGCCCTTCCATTCTCCTTCTCTTGAGAATTTGCAAAAGCTGGCCTGGTATTTATCTTCCACTGACTGCAGCTGAGTCAATCTAGTCCCCCTCTGTTGGTTGCTGAGCAACTACACATCCAAAAGTGAAGATATTCTACTGATCACTTTAGGGTTGGGAGGGCTACTGTGATCCAGCCTTCAAGGATTTGTTATGGTAAAAGGAGAAAAATAAATGTTACATGTGTTTGGTGAAAATTTTTTGTTGAGGGGTCAAAAACTTATAACATGCCATAAATATGCACTGCAGATTAGACTTGTAAGGATACAAGTAACTGTCCCCAAAAGCTTAAATTCTAAAACTTGACCTCTGCAGTGAGAATTGTGCAACTTCAGTATATCTAAAGGTCCAATCCTGGAGTATTTACATATGTCAGTAGTCCCATTTGGGATACTAGGGAGTATTTATATAAATACAGAACACGGGATCAGGCCTCAATTTAGACAACTTACTGTAAAGAGTTAAAAACCTTTTTAGTAACATCTCAGCTCTACAAAACAATGTTGTAAACTTGATGAAAATTGGAAAAGAGCTTGTGATTTAAGAAACATTTTCTTACAGAGATTTAAAATAATCTTTCCCTAATCTTTTACCTCTCCAACATCTTTCCTATAGATCTCTTAGGCTTGTTTCAAGATATCGTACTTCCTCTTAGGTTATCCATGCAGATTCCTTCTTGGGCTTATGTATTGTCATGCAATATAATACAAGACTGCCCTTCTGCATTTTCTACCTCAACCACACATTACTGACTTCAATAGAGGAGTCATTAGGTAAAATTATATATCCCACAGTATGCAGGAGATTTGACAAGATGGTCATGGTTCCATCTGGCCATAAATCTATAAATTATTTATTCTTAGGTTCAAAATTCCAGTGCTCCGCTTATTAGAAAATACCTTGTTTGATTATATAGATGTGATAGTTCGTTGCAGATGGCCTTCTTTGTATTACATGTTTCTAAAGTAACTTTTACTATAGACATTTCACTCTTCTTCTATTATTACATCTTTATAATTTCCTCACAATAGACTCTGATCACTATACAGAGTGTATATTATCTTACTATCATCTGACTACCCTCTCTTAGAATTCTTTAGTTCTAAAGGGACAACTATATTTATATCAGAGATAAATAAAGGCCTCATGGCTAGAAATATTTTAATTATTTAAAAATAATGTTTAATGGAAACTGATTTTCTATTTTCATAATGCATTACATTGTAGAGGAAAGCTAAAAAGGTGAGTGGGGGGGGGATTGTTTCTGAATACTTCATTTTTCTTGAAGGATTGTTTCTATGTAGAGTGTGTGCAGCTCCAGAGTGTTACTTTGTCCCAAAACATCAAGTCCTACACATTTGTTATTACAAATACTAAGTTGAAAGTGACTGATAATTCTCTTATTACTGCCTAGGAAGTGCCATATTCTAGCTGTGAAGTCATACCTGCTCAAAAGTGGGCTGTCCAGCTGCCAAAATTCAATACTAATCTAAAGAACAGAGCCCTTATCTTGTCAATTTTCCAAACTGAAATACTTCATGACTTAAGAATGTTTTCCCTTTAACGGCACTTGGGCTGTGCTTTGAATTGATATTGGCTCGCTTTGTGTTTAAGCAATGAACAGCTATTCACTAAATTTTTCTCTCCTCTTCACCTTCAATCAGTTCTCCTCTCTTCCACCCACAAAATAATTTTAAAAAGAATTTGGCCACCAGAAAGTAGGTTCACAGCAGTACATCCCTTTAGAGTGCATTCCAATTTGTAAAGACTATGCAGACTGGGAGAATACACTGGCTCCAATTATCTAAAAATGTAACATGCTATAGAAAGGTATTAATTGACACGATTAAACCATTACCACCTGTGAATACCGAAGGAATGAATGATGACAAAATCACTAGTGAAATGTCAAAGCTCCTTACAAACAGTAAGGCAGTTTCCAGACAAAAAGGTAAGTAACCACAAAATCTTCCTCACTTTTTGAAGGCATGAAACATGGAGCTGGGAAATCTGGGTTCCAGTCTCAAAGACTTCCTGTGTAACTTCGGGACAAACTCTGTGCCTGTAACGTGGGGCTCATAATATTTACCTCCCTGCTAATCACACAGGGATGAAGAATTCATTTATTACTATTTATAAGCCTCTGAGATTATAGCATGGAAAATGGAAGAAAGTGCACTGCATCATCCACTTACATTATACTTCTTACCTTGGATACCTCTGAAACCATCCAGAAAAAAACAGAATTGTGTTTTATTGAGAAAGTTCTCTATTAAAACCTACATTTTTGTTACCGATATCACTTAAGTTAAAGGTTGGAAATATAATACCTTGTTGAAGCAGCTGGTGCCCTATAATGATGGAAAATCTAGAACTGGTAATTATTCCTTCTAACTTGTATTTTACCAAATTAAATTAGTGTGTGATGGAGGGGGGGAAGGTATTGCTTTGGTCTTTGAAATACCATATTTCAAGTTTAAAGTTTGTAATCATAATTTTGTGTGTGGAATTTTCATAAACTGAAGGCTGTATTGTGGATACAATTGTTAGACTGATTAGGCTTCTAGCAGTGAAATTATCAGCTGAGAGTCCTTCGTGGTGGAAAGTTTGCTCAAAGAGGTACTGAAGAGGGGATAAACAGACACGAACCTACATTCTTTTTTGACAAAGCTAAACCAAACAAGGTATGTTTTAAGGATGCACCTAAAATTGGCATTTCTGAAACTCCTCTAGACAAATATTTTATTGACACATTCTGTAAACATACCAGAGTGTATGTTTATATGCAGCTATAACATGAGATCAGGGCTCAAAATAAAACCAAATAGACATTGCAAAGTTTGCATGTCAGACAAATGTATAGGATCTATCCACATAGGAACTAAAGATCTGAAATTAGAGGGCAGTGGGAATTCTGCCACTACATTTGTTTGGAAACAAATTGTTAGAGTATGTGGTTCAGAAAGGACTGGACAAAGTTTTATTTATTTTATTTTAAATAAAAGCAATGGTTATTGAAATTAAAGAGTCTGGGAGAAATAACCAATAAACCAACTTTTAGAAAAACATTCCATGCGCTGGGACACATTAAGTCTAAGGTTGTATAAAATAAACGAAACCATATTTTACCCAATTATACAGTTGTATTTGGTTCATATGGACATCTGAGTTTGAATTCTTGTCCACTGCCATTCCTCTCCCTCAAAGCCAAATGTTTATCCTCTTGAAATCTATTAAAACTCCAACTGACTTCAATCAATGGGACTGGTATTTGACCATTAGGCCTTTGTAAAACCACCATCATTATGGTCTCTTCTTTTAAACCAATGGAAGACAAATATAAAATATGCATGTGATAGTTCTGCTCTATGTACAAAGAAAAAGGAAAACACATGAGAAACAAAATCAAGGGTGTTTCAGTTTATTACCTACACAATCTCAGGATATCCTAAATTACTGAAAATAATTTATGACTACAGGAAGATTTTTGCTTATTCCTGCAGTTTTCCTAACAAGTGGAACAAAAATCCAGTAACACTGAGGACTCCCCTCCCCAACAATAGTGTTTTATTGATTTTAAGTTTTAGCACACATTTACAAAGAATAAAAGAACTAACAGGTGCCTGTATTTTAGGCAGCCAACCTTAGTAACTGAAGACAGAATTTTAAATGATTTCTCTGCCCAATGTTTTAAGGCAAAGCAATGAGATTCATTACAAACCCAAAATATAATGCATCATTCAACAAAAGAACACACATTTGACACAAGCAAAAGTCAGTGTAGCCTGCAGCATTCTAGAATAGATCCTTCTGCCCCAGCTGCCATCTTCCTACTACTGCAGGTTGGGGACAAAAGCAGTTTGTTTGTGAACTCAAACATCAAGCTATTTCTATTATCTAGCAAAAGAGAAATACAGGAGGAGGATAACTTGTGTTTTATATTTGGATTTTGCGTTTGAATTTTAAAATGGTGTGAATTTATTTAAAACTAAGTTTAGTATTTCAGTTCCTGGTTAGTTACCATTGTGGCTCTGGGTGGTCCAAAGTTTGTCCATCCACGAGTTAAAAAGAGTAAGGACAAACTCTTACTCTCTGTTGTGCTGGAGCACAAGAGGGTGGGGCTTGGGGGAGGTGGGTGTGGGAAGGAGCTATGTTGGTTGAAAGGACAAGCCAGCTGATGGATCACAGCCTGAGTGTCTAGGCCCCAAACTTTATTTTTAACACTTTAATATTTCACATACTTATAAGATATCCTCCCCATAGATTCAGAAGTACATCAGTTCCCTGAAGGAAGAAGACCGTGCCCTCCCTCTCTCCTCTATCAAACCAGTTTGGTATCCCTCACAGACACCATAGTTAACAGTAAGCTCTTGCTGGCAGCAAGTAAAGAGGTTCTTTTTCCTCCTCAGAGAAGTAACAAAGTGCTTCCTGCATTAGCATCCCGACCCACAGATGAATCCTCTTGTGGCCAGCAGAATTCTTCTTACAGAGAATCCAAATCTTATCACCTTCAGCAGACCCTTATTGTAGTGATGCCCAAACTTTTCCTGTCACGGCCTCCCCTTACCAGTAATGGAATCCTGTCCATGCCCCCCATTACTGCACTGCTGGCTCAGCAGAGGAACTTTGGAAGAAGGTGGAGCTGGTCTGGGGTGGGGGGGGGCAGAAAAGGAATGAGGGCAGAGCTGGGCTTGGGATGGAGTGGAGCTGCAGCTGGGGCCAGAGCTGGGCTGGGGAGCACTCCATCCCCACCCGCTGTGGGGGCTGGCCTGAGCCCCCCAGCATGCCCAATCAAATGTTCCTCTGTATCCTCCGAGGGGGGCACACCCCACAGTTCTGGAATCACGGCCTTAGTGTGTGGCAGGTGGGGTTAGAAGAGATCTAGAGTCCAGACCCATAAAATATCTCATATAACATATAAAGTTACTCTACAACAGATCTAGTAATACCAAAGAAAAATGAATATACAGAAGTAAAATAACAGAAATCTATAATAAATAAATACAGAAACTTCATATTACTGTCCAACCCACAATTATTAATATCCTGGTATGTCACTATTCAGTAAAACTTTTTGAAAGTAGCTTATTTAATGGAATTCTATCACTTTCAAACATTTTAATACAAGACAAGTACAAAGATACATTCAGTCTGAAATGAGGTGCTGAAAATGCCCTGGTCCTGTTTAAAATAAGAATCTGTCAATTAAGGTAAGGGTACAATATTATCTAGTAATTATATGCTCTAAAAGCCTGATCAAGAGCCCACTAAACTTCATGAGAAGACTCCCTCTGACTTGAAAGGGCTTTGGTTCAGGGCATGTGGAACTACAGCATATCTTATTGAATCTGTGAGGCCAAATAAGAATAAAGGAAAATAAGAGGTATATATAATTTCAACCTACCTCTATCTACCTTACAAAGCATTTACACTTATACTAAAACTGCCACCATTGTCAAACTACTTAGTAATTCAAAGCTATCAAACAAACAGCAGAGAAATCCAAATAGGTTCAGTGAAGAGGCCAACTAAAGCAATATTATAATCCCTATTTAAGTCACAGCAATATCTCTTCAATTTTTGCTATCCAGTGAAGCAACAAAACCAGTGTCAAAACACAGCCAGATTGTCTTGGATAAAATAAGAACTGACCCAAATCTTTTTTGAAACTTAGGGGGAAAAAATGAGGTTCACCTCCTCCATCCCTTCTCACCACATCTACACTTAGTTCTGGTTGCGTCTGGAAGCAGAAGTGCTAATATTTCATTAGGAAGGCCACCCAGAAGCACAAAGTACCAGAAAGCTCATGAATGTCTGCTTCTGTAAGATGCCCAATTCAGTCTGCAGAGCTGCAAACAAGTTTTTGACCAGATAACTGCCTAGACCTTTGAGCCATTGGAGCTCTGCCCATCACTGCTACTACCCAAATCACTGTCTATATCCACATGCAGTAGCTGTCTTTTATATCACTATCATTACACAGCTAGGGTACTGAAATGCAAGCACTCTGAAACTACAGTGATGAGGTTAGTGTAAGAAACTATAAAGAATAGTATAAGAATTCATACAAGCATGGCATATAGAAAAATGCATAACTGTGGTCAAATCTTAAGACACTGTCTGTGTTACAAATTTTAGAACTTTATTTTTCAAAAGTGAAGTTAGTGTTAATGAAGAAGTGGTACACAATCGAAACCTGACCACCAAAAAATAATTCTCTAAAGTAAAAGTATGGCCCAGACAGTACAAGCTTCCAAACACTGCACCACCACGATGTCTTAACTCTTCTGATGGGCCTACCTCTAGGAATGAGATGGTGTTTCAGTCTCTAGGCCCATTCAGTCATTGGCCTCGCAAAATAGCAGTCTTCGTGGTGGTTTTTGTAATGTGGAGAAACTACACTTTGACCACTCAACTCATTTCAAACTAGCCATTGAACAAGGATAATTACTTTGTCACTACTGACCTCAACTGGATTAAAGTAACCTTTGGAAGTAAAACATTCCACTTCCAGTAGTTACCAGTCCCGAGCTAGAAAATCTCCCCCTTCTAATAGAATTTCTGAAAATTGCTGCTTCTTTCTCATGAGATTCTCTCACCTTATTAAAAAAACCACAACTTCGTGTAAGCTAGACTTCAAACGAGATAACCAAAAGGTGCAAGTCATTCTCGGTTTCACAATTGATCTATGATCTTCCATTATCTAACTCAGGGGTAGGCAACCTATGGCACACATGCTGAAGGCGGCACGCGAGCTGATTTTCAATGGCACTCACACTGCCCAGGTCCTGGACACCAGTTCGGGAGGCTCTGCATTTTAATTTAATTTTAAAAGAAGCTTGTTAAACATTTTAAAAACCTTATTTACTTTACATACCCAATAGTTTAGTTATATATTATAGATTTATAGAAAGACCTTCTAAAAAACATTAAAATGTATTACTGGCATGCAAAACCTTAAATTAGAGTGAATAAATGAAGAGTCATCACACCAGTTCTGAAAGGTTGCCAACCCTTGATCTAACACAAGACTATTGTTCATTTTAAAAAAAAAAGTAATAACGATTGTATACTCGTTTAGAAAAAATGCCAGGACATCTGGTTGAGGTCTCTCTGTCTAGAGCTATTTAGAATACGCAGGTTGTCTCTCACACATACTCAGAAGTCAGAGAATTGATGAGCAAATGTCAAAGACCATACAGCATGTCCATCAAAATGGTAAGTTTCACACAATCATGGCAGAAAAAACCCACACATGCATCTGATAAAACCATAATGACTCCTTTTAAATCTGAAATGGAATGAAATTAGTAAGAATCCAAAAGAATTCAGCTAGCAGTATATACTTTAACTGAATGATCACCACTGTCTAAGACAATCAGAGAATTGTTTGCTGTGTAAGTCAATGCCACAGGATAAAAAAGCCCTTGGGTAATTATGGGCTTTAAGACAGGAAATTCCTCAGGTTTTCCTAAGCACAATACAACTTGATTATAGGCATCTGCTACTATTACGTGTCCCTCTTTGTCAAAGGCCACAGCAGTGGCATATATTTTGGAGGGAAACACTAGGTTTAGACCAAAGCTATCGATTTGGCCAATGAGTTTTATATCAGCACTGAATATCTTCACTCTTGTGGTGCTGTAGTTTGGTCCCTTAGCTCTCAGGTGCTCTATTACAGCGATAATACCAGAAGTCTGAGAAACTGCCACCTCTCTTGGGTTGCACAAGTTAGACTGGATCTTCTGAACCTTCTTTAGTTCTCCTTTTTTAAAATTGGCTGTCAAGCGAGAAAGAGCACCTGCCTCTGGATCAGACAGGATAATTTCATTCTCAGGGGTGGTATCCAAACCCCATGGTAAACAAAAGGATTCCCTGATAACTAGCTTGCCTCTTCCGTTAAAATCAAACACTTTCACAGAGCGATCGCCGCTGTCCGTGACAACCACGTGGCCATCCAATGTGACTGTTACGTCACGTGGGTATTTAATATCATTGCCTGCATTTCCTCTTTCCCCAAACTGTTGTATACAGCTTCCACTCAAGCCAAACAGCTTAATCCTTTTCTTGCCATCATGTGCCACTACTACACAGTCAGACCCTCGACACATTGCAACCCCAGTCGGATTGATCAGCATCCCCCAGCCTCCGAAAGAAAGGTTGAACGTTAAGCCTAGACATGCTGATACAGCTTGTTCATCACCTGTCCCAGTTGTTGTTCCTGAAGCTAAAGAAATATTAGTTGCAGGGCTTAAGATCTCTATCAGGTGCAGCAATGGTAAGCAGTCACTTGTCTCGGAGGATTTGCAAGCTCTTCGACAGAAAGGGCACTCCAACCTAAAATTCCTTGGGTGTGCTAGAGAGAACACACACTCCAAGCATATAACATGTCCACAGGGCAAGTTCCTTGGACGGTGTTTCTTCTTCTGGCTATATTTTTCAAAACACACTTTACATTCAAGTAGACTGACCTCAGTTTCCTTCACCAGTTCTGTCATAATCTGCATTCTATCAGGGGCCGTGGCAGACATAGCTGCAGCTTTAAGAGGATTGTTGATTATACTGTGCTAGCGATGTGACGCTGCCATCTGGTCACATTGGACAGTCACAGGACCGTGTTACATCAGAGGCCTTTCCATAAATGCTAATGGTATGTTCCATTTCAAAGCATTTGCTGTAGTCTCCTGCCCTCTAAAGGTAATTTGGGAAAATGCACTGGGCTCACCAAAATGTATTTTAACATTTTCTTATAGTTATCTTCACTTTTTCCTGAAATATTTTGTTTAATTTCATTTGGCATGAACATATATCTAAACTGTAAACTATAAATCCAATCTCATATAATTTAAATCATGGTAATTTAGCATAGCAAGAATGGTTTCATAGTCCACATCAGTTTTCGAGAATCAATACGTGATTAAAGTCCAATAAACCATGCAAAAGCCAGCGGAAGGGAGAGGAAGAGGGTAGTGGGCAATTGTGGGGTAGCTATTCAGGATGCAATGGGTGAACAGGGTTGTATTTATCATTTTCAGGAACCCAGGCAAGAGCAGGAATTCAATCAGTTAGAGAGGTGGTTCAGACCACTGCTTTCTTCCACCTCTTATCCTGCTTCTAGAGAGGCACTGGGAAGTTAGACTAGGTCACAAAGGCTTCCTGTTCTGACCTCCTGCTGTTAACATTCCTCCCATGCTCACATTGCCCATCTCAGGGGCCCTTCTCCACATGCTCAAAGAAAGTTAAAAGGTCCTTGGGGTTTTGCTGGAAGTGGTCTAAAGCAATTAGAAAGTCTACCTACCTGTTCCTTTTAACACCATCTTACTGAACAATGCTATGACCAAGAGAACCATGTCTAATAGGATGTCTCTTTGTATTTCTCATTGCTATTACCTGGCTAACCTGCAACTAAAGGCCAAGCCAAGATTCACTCAGCCAAGAGCAATGCAGCCATCGCTGCCTGCCTCAGGAGTATTTCTGTATGTGAAGTGGCTACATCATGCCCCCTGCGTGCCTTACAGAAGTACTATTGCTTGGATTCAGCCTCTTGGGAATGCTGTTTCAGGGCTAGCCTACATTGGCAACACTAAAGTGCTGCCACAGCAGTGCTTTAACGTGGCCTGCGTGGTCATGGCAGAATGCTGTGAGAGCGCGCTGGGAGAGAGCTTTCCCAGCGCTCTAAAAAACTCACCTCCACAAGGGGCGAGGCTCCCAGTGCTGGTGCACTATCTACACTGACACTTTACAGCGCTGAAACTTGCTGTGCTCAGGGCGCTGTTTTTTCACATCCCTGAGTGAGAAAGTTGCAGCGCTGTAAATTGCCAATGCAGACAAGCCCTCAGACTCACTATGTGTCAGAACTTGTTTCCAAGGTAGATGGGATCAAAATTCTCCCATGCCTGCAAAGTGTTGATTTTTCTCTAGGGGTGTCTGTTACATGGCTCAGACACCCAATTTTTGCATTGATTTTGTCCATGATTACTGTCTTTTTTGGCAAACTTGAATGTTAGGTCCAACCCTGGACTTTTAAGAAATAACTTGCTCCTTTTTGTATTTACATTTTTAAAAACTTCCTTGTTCACACTGTAGACCTTAGGCACACTTCAATTTTCATTTTCAAATATCCCTTGAGAATCTCATGGCACAAGAGTAAGAATCACACAGAGAGAGTGTCATTGAAGAAGAGAAAGAACGTCCCTCAACAACTTCTCTGAAAATATCATACTGCAGGACACTCCCTTGCCTGTCTCACCTCAGTGCTTGGAGGCTGCTTTTGACAGTTGCTCTTCTTTTGATCCTTGTTGTTTATTATTCTCCAAAACACATTGTTGATCCTCTGTAGTTGGCTTATCTATCTGAGAAGACAGACTCTCTAACAAGCAAAGGAACTGAATGGGATACTGAGAGAGCAGTATTTATATAGCCATGTCCTACTTTGCTCTCCACCCTGTCACCACCAAATTTAAGGGTTAAAAAACAACAACAAAAAACCCTTATAGTTTCATTAAAACAATCACTCGCTACTGGCTACAACTACAAATATCCTGAAAGCATCAGACCTGAGTCTGCAGCTCTTTGAATACAATGTTTGCAGTGAACATCAAAAGCTTACCATAAAACAGAAATGGAGGAAAATGGCCATATATTTCTAAAGTCCTGCTAATTTGTGGATATCTGCAGACAGTGTTTGTAGATCACTGATCAGATGTGCATACAAATACACTTCAATGCTATATAAATGCACAGCTCAATCTTTAAAAATATTGAGATTATCCAGTTTAAAACAACTATTTTAACTATACCTGCCTGAAAAAAAAAATATGAGCAAGAGATACACACTTGATCCAAGACATTGCTTTGACTTTCAACTCTAATGTTCATAATCCCGGGAGAAGGGGCATGTCCCCATCCCAATCAGGAGAAGGCTAATGAGCTCCTCTGGGCTCAATCCCTACCAAACAGACATGCCTGCAAAGCCTATTCCAGCAGGAGGAAGAAAGCTTAAAAAGGAGAGCTGCTAACAGGAAGGGACAGAAACCAGGAGATAAACTGCTGTGCCTCAGAAGAAGTTGACTGATGTTATGGAGTAGGTGAGAGGAAAACATCTGACAAGACTTCACCACCCAAAGACTTACCAAAACCCCAAAACACCCTTGAAAGGGGAAAAGGGCTTTGAAGCTGCCTGAGTGTGACCCCTGAGAAAGTCTTATCCAGCACACCCTTTAAATGTCATGTTGTAATACTGTAAATCAGCTTTGGTTTCAGAGGCCCTTCTCATGGGTCTGAGAACCAACTTTAGACTGTGTCAGCATGCTGGTGAATCTCAGGTTATTTTAAAAATTAATCTATTATTAGAGACTCAAAACTAAAACTTTCTTTTGCAAAGTTGTAATACTGTCTATAAACTAGTGATGGGAGACCCTCAAAGGTTTGAGTGTAGATAAAAATATCCAAAAGCTGGTATGTTTATCCAAACTGCAGAAGGATCTGCACTAGGGCTCACAATCCACATTCCCCAAACAACCCTTCTTCCTGTGGCCAGACTCCCTGACTCATAATTGTTGTACTGAGGCGGGAAGAATATCACAGTTGCAGAAAATGTCAGGGGGCAACTACTTCCGGTGTCCTCTGCTCTCCTCTAAATTGATTCATTTTCCTTACCCCTCTTGCACATCTCTAGTTGTCTGTGTCCCAGTCATCCAGTCATGGCTGCTGCTAAATAGTCTGCTTTTCTCTCTGCCAGCCAGTCTCTACTCTGCAGAGCCCAGAGCAACAGAGGTAGGGAGAAAAAGAGAGCACCAACCAAGCAGTCTCCTGCCTCTTCTATCCAGCAGCCACTAGTGGCAGGAGCTCAGAATTACAAAAACACACACACACTTTTCAAGCTGCAGCTGTCAGCACTGCACAGCTCCTAGGAGACAGGTTGGAACAATGAATACCTGGGATGGGACTGATGATACTGGTAGCTATAGAGAATGCTCATTTCTTTATTTATATTATATATATATATATATAGAGAGAGAGACTTTTTAGTTTTAATTATTTGGAATAATACAGGAGACAAAGGTACAAAGTTAAAATGAATGTTTATAAAAAGAGTTTAAATGTAGGTAATGTTACACATCTTAAAATACAGATATTGTAAGTCAAATCAGATATACGGTGTAATTGACTTTGAAAGCATAAAGTCATCAAAAGATAAAGATGTTCCATAACCCAGTTTTCATACCCTGAGGTGTTTCAGAATTCCCCCAAGTATCTGGTTCATTTCAAAGTGAGATCAATACAATTCTTCCCATCTTGTTAATAAATTCTGTGTTTCTCGTTTCATCAAGGAACAGACTTTAAGGTAAGCAGATATGTTACCTCCAGAAAATAATCTAGTCCCCAGGCTTTGTGCTGGTCCGAGAAGTCATCAACCTTCTCAAGACACTTAATTTCACAGATTTTTCCTGAAAAGGAAGAACAGCAAGGTACAGATATGGTGAAAGATGATGTTTATTTCACTTTTTTCAATCATGAGTTTTTACACTATTAGGAAAAATCTCGCTGACTTAACTCATTTGTAGACTAGCATAAATAAGGTGAGCAAGATTTAGGTCTCTTTCACAATTGTATACCACTGTTAATTAAGAATAATTCATGGTGTTTAGACACTTCGGAGGTCTCAGAAGGCTGTGAACTATAGGAAATGTAGTACCAAAGCTTAATGTAAGGCATATCAAGGATGAAATATTAACCTCAACTCAATTTTCTTGTTTCAGTAGCTTTAAGTTGGATCTTTAATTCCCTTAACAGTGTTTTCCTATCATTGTAACCTTTTTTCCTGCAAGTTAACTTTGGTTTCAAAATTATAGCAGAAAGCACACAGGTGGCAAAGAAGGTTCCTTGTGTAAAATCTGGGTAAAACGACCAGATAATGGGGCTTGGGTGGGGGAAAAAAACGAAATGTTGGATCAAAAAGGACATGAGAAAGTGACTCCAGGACCAAGAGTGAGAAGCTGTAGGAATACGAATGAACATTGCGATCTAGTTTGAATTATTGGCAACTCTGCATGGAAAGTAACCTTGGGCCAAAAGGGACTGTATATATCTTACTGGTAGCACAGGTTCAAATTTCCTTTACAATGTGTATTTAAACAATGAGGGAAGTGATGTTTTTCCCGGATATCAATAACCCTGGAGTGAAAAGGATATTTATTTTCAAACTATATGTCTCTCCAGATTTTGTACAAGAAGCAAACTTCGTTACAAGTTTTCCTATCATTTGCCTCAGGATCATAGGCGTGCACAGCACATTTCATTAGGGTGTGCATCCAGAGAATGTTAATATATTTATTTTTAAAGGCAAACATTTATTGAATACTCAATCATAAAGGACATTATTTTTATTCATCAAACAAACTAAAGAAACTAAAACTTAACTAAACAATTTTTTTTAAATTAACAACTGAACTTTACCTTAAAAATACAAACTTAAAAAATGACACACAAAATACCAAATTTTTGCTGTAGTGATAACCAGGCATATACAAAGGGGCTGGGGCACAGGGTGTAGCAGGAGGCTCAGGGCAAGGGGTTAGGGTGCAGGAAGGGTGTACGGTGCGGCAGGGGGTTGGGATCCAGGAGGGATGTGGGGTGCAGCAGGGTGCTCAGGAAAGGGAGTCAGGGTGAAGGAGGGGCAGAGGATGTGGAAGGGGGTTGGGGTGCTGGAGGGTGTGGGGTGTGGCGGGGGCTCAGGGCAGGGGGTTGGAGTGCAGCAGGCGGGATCTGGGGTGTGGGCTCTGGCCTGGCACCGCTTACCTGGAGCGGCTCCAGGCTGGCAGCGAGGCCAGGGCAGGCTCCCTACCTCTCTGCCCTGGCCTTGGCCCCATGCTGCTCCACTCCGGGAAGCGGCGCAGCCAGCGCACTGGCCTTGTGGGACAGGGAGCAGAGGGCTCCGTGTGCCTGTGGTTCCCTCCTCCGAAGCTCCTATTGGCCGTGGCTCCCCGTTCCCGGCCAATGGGAGCTTTAGGGGGGCATCCACAGGCAATAACAGCACGTGGAGCTCTCTGCTCCCTCTCCTGCAGGGGCTGCAGAGACGAGCTGCCAGCCGCTTCCCAGAGTTGAACTGGCCGCAGCACCACAGCGGTGCCAAATCCTCGGGCCGGATCCAGCCATAGTTTGCCCACCCTGCATTAAGGTGTGCCTGGGCACACCCGGCACACCCCGTACGCACGCTTATGGTCAGGATGAGTCAAAACACTATAACAAACACATTTGTCTGCCACACGTTTTGAGAAAAATCATAACTGCAGTGAAGATACCTTACCAAATAAACTTTTAATTTCAGAATCAGGAACATAAAATGGTGGACCTGGAAAAAAAGGCAAAACTGAATCGGCAAAAGTCACAATGACCCTTCTAATATAATAATGAAGCAAACACTGACCAAATACAGGGGGAAATGTTAAAATATAAAACAATTATTATAGGTTATTAATTATAAGACTTTTTCTTTCAACAACAATTACTTAGAGTAGTTCAAAAAGCAGTGGAAAACTTATTTGTATAAAGTTAATAATTATCAAAGAAAATTTAAGGAGCTTCTGGGTTCAATAAAAATAATTAATCAGCATGATGTAATCATACTTGACACTTACATAGAGCTTTTCTTCTTCAAAGCATTTTACAAACATTTGTTAATGAATGATCATAACAGCTGTGAGGTAGCCACGCTACAGTAAATTGAGCAATACCACCTGATATTAGGTCTTGAGGTACAGAAAACTCTGAGTTAGTATCCATTAGAAATATAATATGATTTTCAGATAATGAGGGTGCAAGTGAGGGAGCAATGCCAGGACAGGGGAAGGGCTCCAGGGGGACACAGCAGAAGAGGATAAACAGGATATTCTCTATACATTATACCAAAAATAGCGAAGGCAACTTTGTTTTGCATTTTGTTTCACAATTCAACACCACCACCACCCTGCAAAAAAAAAAACAAAAAAAAAAACCCAAACCCTTTGGCTTGAGACCAAGCACAAAAAGTTTCTACCGTGTAGGAATTTTTTGCCAAAACTGAGAAGCAAGTGGAAACGGGGTTATAAAGAAATTTACATATAAACAACCCTCTGCTCCCCCCCCAAAAAAATCACAAGCTTTTGCTAGTGTGAATGCCAAAATATAGTTAAACAGAAAAACCATACTAAATCTGAGCACTAAGCCTGTTTACATGAACTGAAGCAAAATTACCATATATATATATATATATAAATTCATTAGTGTAATAGTAAAAAGTCATTCTACTTGACTTCTAAACAAAATTATTCAAATTTCTTACCTTTATGTTTATTTGAATCATATAAAACAGTAACCAAGAGATAACAACAGCTTCTCTCCATTAGCGATAACATCAAATTGGCATAGCTAAAAAGAAAAAATAAATATTTGCATTTGTGATTATTTTGTAATTATATGGTACACAGAGTATTCAAAATGTTCAGCAAAAAAAGATATGTAACGTATTCCTAGGTAGAACAGTTCAAATGCACCCTTGAAATGTACATAAACTAATTTAACTGAGGTACTTCTAATGTAAAATTCCATGCAGTAAATATGCAACATGACATCCTAAATAAAATTAATGAAAATCTACCTTATATACATGCACACATGCACTGACACACCATTTTTATGTGAACTAACAAAAACAAGAAAATGTAAAGCTGACATAATATTTAAGTCTGCAATAGTCTATAGTTACTGTAGAGTGGCCTATACAATATTGATTTTGTTAATTCATGCATTTTTTACAACTTAACTTAATGTCCAGTAGTAGGGGTAAGGTGAAGAGAGAGGGTCATGGGTAAGATTGGAGAAGGGAAATAAAGGAGGAAAAAGGAGAATAAAGAGGCAGAAAAGGGTGAAAATGGTGGAGACCAAAAACAAATATGGAGAGCAAAGGTAAAATTCAGATCTGCATCCTGCACTGTGAAAATCTACCACTAGATAGGAACAGCAGCTTTAGGTATAGAACATAATAAGCAACATACAGTAGAACCTCAGAGTTATGAACAAACACCTTGGGAGTAGTGGCTGTTCATAAATCTGAATCATCTGGAATTCTGAACAAAACATTATGGATGTTCTTTCAAAAGTTTACAGCTGAACATGGACTTAATACTGCTTTGAACTTAACTGTGCAGAAGAAATATGCTACTTTTAATCATCTTAATTTAAATTAAACCAGCACAGAAACAGTTCACTTATCTTATAAAAATGTTTATAAACATTCCCTTTTTTTAAGCAGTTTATGTATGACACACTACTGTACATGTTTTCTTTTTTTCTTTTTTTTTTGGGGGGGGGGGGGAACGGGGTCTCTGCTGCTGCCTGACTGTATACTTCTGTTCCAAATAAGGTGCATGGTTGACTGGTCAGTTCATAACTCTGGTGATCATAACTCTGAGGATCTACTGTACTGTCCTTATGCCAATGGTATTGTTTACATTGGCAAGACTATTTCCGGAAGGAAACTGTTTCAGAACACAGTGTTCAGTGACTCTAATTGCCACACGTAACAAAGGAGAACTGGCTTGGATTACTCAGGGTTTAAGCTAAGCGAGGGATGGCTGATTAGTCAGTGCCAGGAAGATAGGCCGTACCTTTCCCAACATATCAGAAAGAAAACAGTCATAAAGTAAATACATTACTTACTGTTCTCTATCACATGGATTAATGGCTACTAGCGATCCTCTGTCCCAAATCCCATCAAACCTGCCGACAACTGTGCTACAAACACGAGGTGGGAGAGGAAAGATTTTGTATTAAAAACTAAAATGATCTTGTTTTTTAAAATTTGACTGAGATACTTCTGCAAAAGAAGTGAGAAATCTCTGATAGGCTGTGCATATGCATAGAGGGCTGATATGCTGCTATGGTCTTGTCTCTTTGTGCTATAAAACATTTTGAAATGGGCCTCAAGGAAAGTTTCATGTATAGAGGCCTTCTCTGGGTGCCACAGAAATGATGGAATGATTCTGTTGGCCTTTGGCAAGGGTGTGCCAGGAAGCAAAAAAAGATCTAGTTTGAGCACAGCTGTTCTTTGTTATGAGGCGGTTTCAGGCAGTCATAATTTCTAAAAACTCTGGGGATATCACTAATTTATGTCAAGGACTGCAACAATCCTTGGACCCTTCCAGATCTAGGAGGGTCACAGAGGTGGCTATAAGCAGCTCATTCCATTCTCCTCAATATGCACTGAGCTCAGCTCACTTGCAACTCAGAATCAAGACCCAAACATAGGCCCCAGATGTTTATTCTGAGGTATCTTCTCACTTGAGAAAAGCTAAGACTCTTTGCTGCTTGCTTTAATCCAACAAATTAATCAGGACTATTTTTGTTCCTAGTTGTGTTTGCTGATGTGGCCAAATTCAGTTTGATAAAGTCTACTGCTAAAGAAATCTGTCCTCACTAGTTGCCGGTGAGAATTAGCAGGTGACATTAGGTAAGTTTTCCTTCAGGTAAATATGAAAAAATTGTGATTTAGTGTGCTGTGGAACAATGAAGTGAGTGACATAATTCCAAAGAAGAATTTAAAATAAATTTGCCTTAAAACAAAAATGTGTGATATCCTGAAACTGTGCAGCAGCTTTCCATCTGACACTAGCCTTTATTTCAGAGTCCACTAACATCAAAAATCACACTTTCTTCTGTTGTTGTTTTAATCACAATGGCATCATCAAGTTTTTGGCTTCTGACCTGTAACCCTGCTATGTATTTCTCTGTCTGATGCAATGAGACATGAAACATTTTAAAAGCTCGTTTTCTTTTAAAGGTCTGTAAGGAGAGGAGATCACACCACTTTGCCTTCTACATGCACTTACAATTGGCTTTTAAACATAACATCTGACAACCAAGACATGATATTTAAGAGCCAGTTTAAATAGCAGGGTAGCATAGTCTCGTGAACAGGATCCTAGATTTGGATTAATGAGATTTGGGTTCCATTTCCACCTCTGCCACTGGCCTGCTGTATGGCTTTGGGGAAGCCACCTCACCTCTTTGTGTTTCTGTTTTTCCTCCCATCTCTTAACTGTACCATCTAATTAGACAGTACACTCTTTTTTGGCAGATGCTGTTTCCCACTGTGTTTGTACAGCACCTAGCTGTGAAAGGCCCCTGACCTTGGTTGGGACTTCTAGGCACTACTCTAATACAAATGATAAATAAAATAACAGTTTATATCAGGGATGGGCAACTTTAAGGCAGAAGGCCATAAAAACTACTAAAACCTTTTGGGGTGATGGGGTATGCGATACGTGTGTCATATCCTGCACTGCCCCTGGGAGCTGTGATTTGGGGAGAGGAGTCAGGTCAGGCCTTGTCCCTGGAGGCGTGAGACACAGGGGCTTCGGGGGTTGAGGGGTAGAGTCCTTCCCTTGTGTCATGTGGTGAGAGGCCCCAAGAGGAAGGGTTGGAGAGTACACCTTCCCTCTACTTACCCTGACAGAAGTAGCTCCTGTCCCACAGGGCAGGGCCTAACTCCTCGCTCCAGCCCATTGTTCTTTCCCCAATGTTATGTTATAGAACCCTCCCCAGTGATTGCCTTGCCCGCTTCCTGACCTTGTCTCTGATGGATCTCCTGCCCTAAGCTTTGCTGTGATGGGCCAAATAAAATTATGTGGCAGGCCAGATGTGACTCCTGGGCCACCAGTTGCGCATCCCTGGTTTAAATATTGTCTTTAGGCCCAATCCTGAAGATCGCACTCCAGCAAAAATCCCATTAAGGCATGGGTGTGTTTAGTAAATACACAGATTATAAAAAAATGTAGTCTAGCATTCAGAATTGTTATGAGTCACAAGTGATTGCTTAGTTTAACTGCTTTAGCTACTCTTCGCAGGACTGTTGTGTTGCAATAATTCCTGTTACTCATTAACTAGCAAAAAAGTGTCTGAATTGTCTCATTCTGACACAGGGCATGAACACATCTAGGTTCCCCTGCCCAAATCATGTTCTGAATTCAGAACAAAAGTGACTGATCACATACCAGCCGAGGCAAGCATGAAATAAGCTTAACTGTCATAGTTACTAACCAAGTATTACCCATACTGTGTGTGGACAGAAGCCACAATAGTATTGATGCATTTCTATACTCAAAGGAGTCTTTCAATTGGTGTATTGACAGAAAGATGTTCACTCTTTCACCACTCTTTTAGAACATTGCATAAGTGTCTTATTAAAAAAACAGGAATGTAGAGGAAAATTTACAGCACGTGCCTCCTGTTTATTTTGTCCTCTGTAAATAACAGACCACATTTCACTATTTGGTCTAATGATTCGCGCTGCTAACGTGTTACATATTTTGTTTTACTTTTAAACATCATTCCATACTGGTATGATGGAGGTTTTAAATTTTGCCATGTTACTTACAACTATATTTAAAAATCATTAACTTTTAAAAAAAAAATAGCTGTCAATAAACTTGAACATTTCTTGGCTGTGCATCTGATGATAGCTAGAAAGTTTTAAAGGTACCTGTTGTGCAAGCAGCAACACTGCCTGAATCTTTTTTTATTTTGTCACTTTGGATGGGACAGAGAGATATTTTTTATATTAAAACTTCCTTTCTTGAAAGGCCAGCTTAATCACACAAACAAAAGAGAATCAGCTAAGTCATCAAAAGGTTTAGTGACCATCTGTTATGTTAACAACTTTGGATATTTTACCCAAAATATAAAATATCTTAGAGCCAGCACCACATTTCAGTCTCCTAATCTAAAATTATGACGTCTCTTTAATACCTCTGTCACTCTCATCATTTACAAAGATAAATGATTGATTTCCTAATAGTACTGTAAAGCTGTGGCTCAATACTGCTCATATTAATAGCCTGCTCCTGCAGTTCATATTAAGGCAAAACTCACCAATCCTAGAGGGAGTTTTATCTAAATAAAAGCTGCAAGACTGGGACTATCCCGCAGATGCTGAGTGCACTTAACTCTCTATGGGACAGATATTCTGGTTGGGCTGAACTGTATTCAGCACATGATCAGAAGCAAGGAAGGTGGTTTTAAGATTCCTTTGTATCCCTCCCTATGCTGGAGTCTGGAAAGTGGCATAGGTGGCTTTGTACCACCCAATAATTCACGGGCACAAAGGAAAGCCTCCATTGGCCAGAAAACAGGTGCAAAGGCCCCTTAATGGACTGGGAAATCTGGCCCATTGACTGCTCTGGGTACTGAGGACATTCAGCATTATGAAGGACTGAGCCCAGTCAGTAGCAAGTAGGCAAAGCTTGATCCTGAGAGATGCTGAATAACTGCATCTCCTGCACAATAGTGTGGTGGGGCAGATGACATGCCCCACTCCCAATGACAAAGTAAAGTTAATGAACACCTGTGGTCACCATCGGCCCCAACCCCTCACACCTCTGAGATGTGTCAGGCCTGAAAGCAGGCCCTTAAAACGGAGGAAGTCAGTGCAGAAGAGGTGGCAAGCAGAGCCAGAGCTCAGAGCTCCCAGACTGGGAGTCTTGTAGCACTCACTGACCTATGGCTTTCACATACTGCCTGCCAAGCCCTCTGGAAAAGCAGATGGCCTAGGCTGGTTATCTTTATTATAATTCCATCGTGAGTACGCCCTAACCTTTACTCACATTAAGGAACTGAGAATGCGGGTAAGGCTTGAGACACTACTTCCTTCTCTCTTGCACAGTGAAGGGGGAGGAGAGGTCAGGGAAGTATTTTTCTTTTGTATGGACTGCTTTATAGCCCCTGAAAGGGGGTAGATTCATATAAGGCACAGCTGCTGGGCTATACTCTGTATCCCATAAACACACCACAGGAGGTAAGCAAGGTGCCTGCTCTCACCCCAAGGGGCAACTTGGAGATGTTCGCCTGTGACAGACATCAGTCATAGCTGCAGATGCTCAGTGCTTCTTTTGATTTGATCTAAGTTCTCAAATGTTTTTGGCTAGTTCAGACAAAACATAACCTAACAATATTTGTTAAAAATTTGATTGTGAAAAAATGCTGTTCAATCCTACCTGGTCAAATCATAGATACTGCAACAGTACAGAGAAATGTTCCCAGAGGTACTCTGCAATGAAACGCAGGGAAACAGCTTTTAGTGAACACACACACACGCTCACACACTCTCTATCTCTCTATTATATAGTAAAATAAAAAAACCTAAGTGGGGAAGGAATTAGGAGGAATATTCTTTCACTTTTTCCTTATTGATGTATCTCAAGGCCCTGTGACTGCCGCTTCATCAATGTCATGTCATGGGCTTAAAGGTTGAGAGAGAGAGAAAAGCTGGGTGAGGTAACCTCTTACTAAAAACACTAGATTTATGGCTTGTTACAACAATCTGTAATCTTTCTGACACACACACAATTTTTGTCCTACCACTACAGGAGTGCTAATAGGCCACTTACCCTTGACTGGTCCCTTAGATGATGTACTAACTACTTATGCTAAATTATTTGTTTGACCTTGTAGTTAGTTGTCACACTGTGAGTACCTTTCCCAGACCTGAAGAAGAGCTCTGAGTAGCTTGAAAGCTTGTCTCTCTCACCAACAGAAGTTGGTCCAATAAAAGATATTACCTCAATCACCTTCTCTCTCTAATCTCCTGGGCTGGGACCAACATGGCTACATCACCACTGCATACAACTGATTCATCAAAGCATTTAAGCAAATGTCTAATTTTAAGCATGTGAGTTGTCCCATTGACTTCAGAGTGTTTAAAGTTAGCACTTATATATCTTGTTGAATGAGGGCCAAACTAAATAACAGCTTAAGGATAATTACCCAGTACAAAATTCAGCTCTGATGCTTCTCTCTCCAAATCCTCTTTAGAATAGGTGAAAGATGAAAGGCAAGACAAAAACACTGTAAATGGCTAAAAGAATGGGTTAGCCTGCTCAGCTATCCCTGAATTGCAACATGAATAAGTATACAAAAATATTTGACTATGCAAGCACAAAACAAACCTTAAAAACTTTGGCTCCAGGAATCCCTGGGATTGTTTCTTCAGAATAAGAAAGATTGTGTTCTGTGAAAAATTCCTTCAGTGCACACTCGCTGAGTTCCACACCAACTACATGGTGTCCCATGTCAGCCAACCTATTCACAGTAATAAAAGTTTTCATGTTTACTTATGATTCATAGTTCTTATTACCTAAATTTTATTTATACTCAACCATTTTCTGCCTCAAGATGGGGCTTTGGTACATGTGTGTCTCCTACAGTACAGTGGTTTATTACAGCAATTTTTTCAGAATCCAGGCTCTTGTGACATTGGGTTTATCTAGGCATTTTTAATCTTGGAGTTTTCATACTTCATTGGAAAAACAAAGTATCTGATTTTAATGCAATTTTACATGGTTATTAAGTAGATCTTGATATGAACTAAGGAACGCACTTTGTGTGAACCTGATAAGTTTTACATTCTTACATTCAATTGATAATTCATTTTTACTATATTAGTAGAAAATATGGGCGCCCTACAATTACCAGTAATAATACTTCCCTCCCATGGTGGATGACCAAAGGATTCAGTCACCTAGTGCAGGGGTCTCCAAACTACAGCCTGGGGGCTGGATCTGGCTCATGGCTTCAATTTGTCCGTCCCTCCAGCTGAGCAGACATATGGAGAAGCCGCCGCTCCCTGCCCCCTCATGAGCTGCTGCTGGCGGCCCCATGTGTGGAGGGGTGAGTGCCCCTGCGACAGCGGCTGGAGGAATAAAAGCGGGGAGGTTGCAGCAGCGGTCAGAGGAGCAAAGGGGGGGCGGGGATTTTGCATATATTGAAATTTTTCACAGTCACTTCGGCCTGCGAAGCCCCTTCAAAAGTCTAATATGGCCCTCGTCTCGAAAAGTTTGGAGACCCCTGACCTAGTGGATGAAGTGTGTGCTTGATATTTCACATCCCGTTAAAGTTATTACAACAGCAAGGTCTGAAAACCTCAAATGCTGTTGACTAGTAAGAAACTTTCTCTGGCAAGCGTGAAGAGCTAGATCGTCACTTTCTCAAACACGCAAGCTTCCATTTCATAGTTATGAAGAAAATTTTCCAAATTTGAACTGAAGATGGATGCTGACCCATGCCAAGTGATAGAAGTTAAGTCTCTAGTAACCGTGATCCATATTAATACATGACATGAGTTTTTAGATAGAGGGCAATCTCAGGGCTTGGCTACACTGAGATTTTATAGCGCTCTAACTTTCTGGCTCAGGCGTGTCAAAAAATCACACACCCCCGAGCGCAACAAGTCTGAGCCCTTTAAAGCGCTAGTGTGAACAGGCTGGATTACCAGGAGCACTGGGAGAGCTCTCTCCCAACGCTCAGGCACTACCACACTCAAACTTCAAAGCCCTGCTGGGGAGCATTCCCACTGCAGCACTTTGAAATTTCAAGTGCAGCCAAGCCCTTATACTGCATGCCTGAATGACTCAGCATTTCTACAGTTCACACATTATTACTACTATACTGTTCTCTTGTCTCTCAAGATACACAGCTCAAGACCTATGCTGCTGCCCCGCTTTGCCAAACAGCAGCAGAATGAAATTCACACCACACTTGTCAAGATCACTGCACAGACCTCTGTGCAGCAGTTAAACTGACAAGAATCACATTTTTTTCACACTGCTGCTGTTTGGCAAAACAGAGACTGTACTAACATTGGTACAGAATCAGAGGGGTAGCCGTGTTAGTCTGGAATTGCAGAAGTGACAGTGTCCTGTGGCACCTTAAAGACTAACTAAAGTATTAGAGCATAAGCTTTCGTGGGCTAATACCCACTTCGTGGGAGGTATTGGCATGCATCCGACGAAGTGGGTATTGGCCCACGAAAGCTTATGCTCTAATACTTCAGTTAGTCTTTAAGGTGCCACAGGACTCTGTCACATTGGTGCAGAGTAATAGCGGAGACACTCCCCTTTTCTAATCCTGTGGGCTGTGTTTCATTACCATTTCATTTCTACTGCTTTGCCACAAAGTGGAAAAAATATCTTGCGTCCACTCCTGCCATTAAGAAGAACATTCAGATACTTCTTTAAAATCCTGCAGAAGAAAAATAAATAACTATTTAATATTGGAATTGTTTGTTCATAGTTGAAAAGCCAGCATAGCCAAGAAAATTTACAGGATATAAAGGTGAAATATAAGTATTAATTAATTATGTAAACATAGGGCCTACAGACCTTTGGCTGTAAAATATTTAGTTTAGCCAAATTAGACTTTAGGATTTAGGATAAGTTATGCTCATTTATCTTTATAATAGAGCAAAGTAGAATCACAGAATATCAGGGTTGGAAGGGACCTCAGGAGGTCATCTTGTCCAACCCTCTGCTCGAAGCAGGACCAATCCCAACTAAATCATGCCAAGTTAATAATAAACTCACTGAGCTTGTGTCTATGTTTGTGATACACTGATTTTTGAACAGAAGTGCAGAGTTTGGATAAAAACGTCTACGAGAGCTCAGTAGACACCACAAGATGACCATTGGCAGTTTGGGTGAAATGTTAATGACTTTCTGTTACTATCGTGATAAGCTGAGGTAAATGTTAATGAATATAAAAGGGAACAAACAAGTTAGCGTATGGAAAATGCAACGCCCCGGAAGTAGTGAGGTATAGAAAGTCAAATAAGGAAAAGGGGTTCCTAAAACCATCATAAATATGTATGAACCCCCGTGGGCATCAGCGCAACTGATTATAAAAGCTGCATTATGGCCTATGTGCCTTGGGTGTGGGGAGAAACCACGATGATGACCACTGGTGGTGGTGAGGATAACTAACCACAGGTTTTTTCATCAGGCATCATGTTAGTAATGCAAATACTCTGCATTTTGTATTGGTCTGTCTCTCCTTTACCAGATTGCAGAGTGTATATTGTTGTTTGATTGCTAATAAAAGTAATTACAGTATTACAGCAAGAGCACTATGCAGCCTCTGTTATTCACCTTGGGGGTCCTTTTTCTATTGACAACCTCTCTACTGCAGTCATTCTTAGGGGCTGAACTTTCACAGATTAAGGTATAGGTGTAAACCCTCACCTTGGGATGGGTAATTGGTTAAAGTAACCCATAGCTATAGATAAGGCTATGCCAGGCACAATGCAATAGCCCAGCTAAAAGTTTCAACCCAACCCTAAATGTCCTATACTTCGGTGTTTCAAACTGTCTACATTAATTTACAATATAACGTCCACTTTTTAATAGACATTTAAACAAAAAAATGTAAATTCAATTACCATTATAAATGGGCAAGACCTACTGCTCAGGCAAAAGAATTCCCCACCTCTGAAAGGGCTATTTTAGATAATTAAAACTGAATGAACCTGAAACATCTGAATTTACTCTACACTATTTACTGCTTGTATTTAACTCAAATTGGGCAATGTAACCAGAATAATTGTTTTGTTTTCTAAGGCCCCAATCCTGTAATATGCAGCACGTGGGTAAACTGGCGGACATATGCACTACATATTGCAAGACTGGGATCTACAATTCATAAATACTGTAGAAGTGTTTCACATCAAAAAACACACACCATATCTAAGTTTCGTGGCCTAAAGATCTCATTTAAGATACAAAAGTTTGACAAGCAAGGTGATCTTTCCATTATCCTTTTGATGGCAGCTTAAATATCCATAATTATAGAAGTTCTGAACAAGGCTAGTACAAAACACTTTGATGTTTGTACCCAGGCTGCATTTTTATGATAGGCCTTATGAAAGCCAAATTATTCCATTATCATTCATTACAGCTCAGGTAGAAGAAAGAGTTACATACCTATGTCCCTGTTCCTTATGAAATCCAATTTCTCTCTTTTTCCATTTCTGTAGCCATTCCTCTTCAGTCACCACTCTGTCTTGTTGTCCAGCATCAGAGCTTTCTTTTATGCTTGGTACATCCATAAGACTGTCCATGGTCTTGTATACTTATGTTGTCTGTATAGAGGATAAAAATATATCTTCCCCAACCAATATTTTGTACCATGCATGGAAGTCCTGATCCTGCAATCAGGGAGAACTTTCATTAATTGCTATTATCATCTTCAATTGGAATTTTGTCTGAAAAACAACTGACATTTTAAAAGATCATGAAAATATTTTATTCATATCAGGTTTGCCTTTAATTTATTAACAGAATTTAAATATGGGTCCTAACCTATTGATAATATTTCTGTCACCTCAGATCCCTTTATTTTGAGCAGAATTCAAAATTCCTGCATTGGTATATGTTTAAGGAATTTTGTTCTATATTCTTAAACTTTACATACCATTTTATCCATTACCCTTATGTTTCATTCATGCACAGTGTAACACAGTAGCAATGAGATTCAAAAGAAACACATAAGGATTTAATTGGGGTTAGTTGGAATGTCTAAAGATACATTTCCACAGTTTATTTTTAAATTTGCCTTTTCACAACACATGGTGGGACTGAAGGAGGACAAGAATGGTTCCCGTTTTCCTGAAAGGAGGTTCAGCTTTCAAAAATGTGGAGACCACTAGATTAAGGGAATTCATTGTAAAGAATAGAAAGCATTATAGCTGGGCTGCTCTTTCCAAATTTTTCTCCTTTATCTAGGTGTGGTCCCAGACATTTCTAAGTCTGTACTTAATTTTAGTTTGCTGGATGGGGCTCTATAGGAAGCAGCTCTTTGTAAATGGGAGGTTAATATTAAAAAGGGAACACTCACCCATTTCTCCCATTGGGGAAGGAAAGATACTTTTATTCTGACAGCTTTCCCTCCAAATCACAGCTACAGTGCCCTTCTTCCCTGCTCTGTTCCCCAAAACAGAGATTTAATAGCTTGATGACATCATATGCCAAATAAATTAACATGCAAAATCATATTTAATGAAATACTAATGTTGCAAGCTTAAAAAATAAAAACATTATGAAATGAACGTGAGGTTTCAGAAAAAAAAATCATCTAATTTTAAATTACTTTTTAGCAAGAAGGAAAAATCTTTTTTGTATTTGCCTGGGGGGGAAAAAATACTGAACAGCAAATGATAATTCCAGATTGTACCAATCTTATAAACTAGAAGTTAAAAAAGAAGTCCAAAGAATGATCCAAAATACGACATGTGAGCAAGTTACCATCTCATAACAGGAAATTTACTAGTAATTTTTCTTGACTTATATTTCAGTTAGCCATTTCATTAATGTACATTTTCCCCTGGGGGGGGGGGACAGCCTCCAAGGAAATAAAAAGTCAACAAAGAAGGGAAAATAAAACAAAACAGGGGGAGGAGAAGGAGAAGAGACTGAGATGAGAAGCTGTGTACTGTACAACACTAGAGACTATGAGGTTACATCGTTAATTTGGCTCCTCTGTGCCAGGGTCAATTATAATAAAAGGCTGTGTTACGCAAGCACTCCACCTTGCTATAACGCCTTAGAACAATGCGAGTTCTCCACACCTCACCCGGTCCCTGATGCTGCAAACACGCTCATGCTTAATTTAAAGCCCAAACAGGGCCGGCAATGCACGGTGCTGGCTAACCTTAATCGGGCGCTCAAGCGTTTGCAGGATCAGGGCTTTCGTGGCATGTCCGTACGTTGGGGATTAAACAGCCAGTGCCAGGGCGATGGAGGCTGCAGAAAGCACCCGAGGGGAACCTCCTGTAAGACAGGGCAGGCTGGGGAGCCCGACAGGCCAACCGCGCCCCGCACACACACACACGTGTGAAGTCCCACCCGAGCTGCTGGAGCTCCGCCCGCCCCCTCTGGCTCCGTGAGGCAGGGACCCCGCCGCCCCAGCAGCGTCTTGCCGTCTCCCGACGCCAATGCCCCGGTTCCCTGCAGAGACCCGGCCCCGGCGCTGCACGCCCGGGTTCGCTCTGACCTTGCCTGGGCGCGGCCCGAGAAGCCCCCGCAGGAGCAGCCGCCTCTAGTCTCCAGCGTACACGCGGCCCGGGCCGCCGGGGGAGGAACCCGCTGTCTCCGCCCCTTGCCCCGCACGCTACGCGCCGAGCAGAGCGGAAGCAGCAGCGGAGGGAGGCGGGCGGGGGTGAGAGGTGAGCGGCGGCCGCCCCGGGAGGAGGATGGTGGGAGCGGCGGCGCCCTGCGGTGAGTGCCCCCGGCCGGTCTCCGCCGGGGCGGGCGCGGAGGTCGGGCGCTTGGCCGCAGCTGTCTCCTGTCCCTGGGGAGGGCGGTGGCGCTGCTGCCTGGGGCGGGGAGGTGGTGACAGCGCCGCACAAAGCGGACCCCGCAGCCCCTGGTCGGGTGTTTATTTTGGGGGGGGGGAGGACGGGTCCCTAAGGAATCTTTTCTTTTTTGGGGGGTCTGTGTGCGTGGGAGCTTCGGCGCGCTCTTGGAATCGCGGATTTGGGGCTCCCTGGAGGTTATTTGGGGGGAGGATGATCTTTGGGATTTTATCTGGCGGGGAGGGTATGGAGGGTGGGGTGTATCTGGGAGTCTGGTGTCTTCCTACCTGGCAGGCCGTGGGGTGGAGTGTCTCTCTGGGGAGTAGGGAGTGTCTGGGTGGGAGCAGCAGCGCTGTGGAGGAAGAGGGGGAGCAGGTGTCCGGGGGTTTGTCTCCAGAGTATGTCAGGGATCATTTCCAGGGAGGCTCTATCGCTTGACCTTACCATGGTTTCTCTTTATTGCAGCTCTGGTTGGAAGTGCTTTGGACACATTAGTTTAAAACTCCTGGGTGATTTGGATCCAAGGTGAGCAGAAACCAGCTCCTGCAGAGAGCATAGATAGATTTCTCTTCTTGTAGTTTTCACTTGTGCTCTGTAGCTTTGGGATTCTTTTGGAGCAGCAGGACCCCAAGGTTTAGAAGAGAAACTCAAACTGGCTATCCCCAGCTGGGGTGGTGACCCTTGATACATTGCCTTACAATTGCTTATATTGTCATGTGTCTAAAAGAAGACTTCTCTTGCAAGATACTTGCAGATAATGACATAAAATTTGAAATATGCTAATTATACAATTTTATGGTTAATAGGTTGAAATATTCTGTCAAATGGTTTTGTTGTCAAGTTTTAGGTAAAACTCCATTTGAATGTTTTTCTTATATAGTTTATTTTAAAAACAATTTTTCAGCAATGGATACATTTAAATATGTGCATGTATATAAAGTTTTGGATTATCCAAAATATTGTTTATCATATTAATGTCATGATCCAGGTCATTCAGATGAATTAGTTGTCACTGTATGTTTAAACTCTGAAATATTTCCCCATGTAGTAGTATGTAACACATTTTGTCACATCATGTGTCGTTTTAATGTATCGTAAATGTCTCCTTCTCAGAGTTACTTTAGCAGCCAAAAGACTACTATTAATAATATTAAGATAAATGTGAAGTCTTTCATAGAATAATAGAACAATTTGCTACTGGAAATGAAGTTTTTTGTGTTTCGTTTAAGGGATTTCCCTCTCCCCCAGTAGTGTAGCTGAGGGTAAATGTGGGTAAAACAGAGTTTACCCACTTCTCATTTGGGAAATATGGAGTTTAGGCTAATATAGTCACCTTTTTTAAAAAAAAACAAAAAAAATCACCACTGGCAGAATCCAATAAGCAGACTGTATAACCAGAAATGCCAGTTCTCTAGACATCTACAAAGATTGCATTTTTTCCTCCTTGATACTTAGTATGGATATGCCAGCCATTCTATAACAGTGACCGTGTACCCTTCAGGTTGTGAAGGGTTATCTGTGCCCTAAATGGTCTTCCCAAACAGTTCAGCAGAGGATAACCACAGCCTTCTTCTCCATGTCTGTGACCCTGTAAACCTTCTCTTCTCTTTGTCTCTTCTGGTCCACTAGTCAGCAGTTATCCAGGTGTAATAGTCAAGTATTACCCAATTCAGTTCAAGTCAGGTTCACCAAACTCAATGTATATTGGTAATTTTTCTTTAGGATAATATAGCTTATAAACAGATATGTCTAGCTACGTATGGCAAAAGCTTCTTTGCTAAAGAATTACACTTAGTTACCAAGTAAGACTGTACAGAGGATATACAAGTTACACCTCCTCCTGAAAGCAGGTTGCAGGAAAAAACACCACCATGTCACAAAGAGGTGTGTGTGTGCCTAGGAAAAGCAGATTGTGTTTTTCTATATGCAGGTGAGATGTTATCCATCTCAGTACACCTGTGGTGTGATGACATTGTTCTTTATTCAATACACTACAGATCATGATGCTTCTATTTATCTTATTCTAATTGATTAGGTTAGACTACATTTCTACACAGCAAAAGGAGGGTAATATGTTAGCTTGTCTAAACTGCTTTCCCCTTCTGTTTTCATTTACACAGATATCTTAGTGTGATTTTTCCTCACTTCAGTCTAATCTTTCCACCTCAGGGTGAGGTCAGTGTGTTGGTTTAGTTGATCACATCAAGTGCACTTGATAATAAACAAATCTCATTGTATGAACACCCATTATCTCTTCCTGTTGTCTAACTAAACTTTCTGTGCTGCCATTTTCAGCACTAAAACTAAACTTTAGTCATTCAGGGGTGTGGAAAACCACTGCCCTGAGCTACTAAAGTTTTAGCGTTGAAAAATGGCAATATAGACAGCGCTTTATCACCCAGAGCCGTGCCTGTAGCAGTAAAGCTGCCACCACTCGTTCGGAGTGGTTATTTTTTATCATCAGGAGAGCTCTCCTTCAGTGATAAAGCATGTCTACACTGCCCATGTCACAGTGCTGCTGCAGCCACGCTGTAACATGGGCAGTGTAGACATACTCACACCTTAAATGCCTTCAAAAAAGGAAACTGCTATGAGCATTTCAGTGGCAAATAGCGCCTCATAAAAAGATATAAAAATGATAGATATAGAATATAGATAGATATAGAAGTGGCAGTGATTGATTATTTGGAAGGCTCACAAGTATAGCTATTACGAACTGCACACGGTTATAGTTGATTGTCATATTTATATCTCAATAATACAGACCAAGTTCTCGGTTCAGTGGATTAATATAGATGTCTTTCTATAGTATCGCTTCCCTTTTGTATCTTTCTTTTTCAGTTCTTTTTCTGTGTTCTCTCTTGTTTGTACTTCACTCCCTGGAGAAAAGGACATATTTGACAATAGCATATTTTTAAATCTTTTGCAGCATGTTTTTATACACCAAGATCTGCACACCTTATAACTTGTGCAATAAATGGTGGTTTCTTTCCCACTTCCTATCAAAAATTTAATCAGAGAGAATTATAGTGAAGCATCAAGTTACTAAGACTTTATTATTTTTATAATGTACGCTACATTGCGTTTACTGGTAAATTATGAAGTATTATAACTGCATATAGTTACAATGCAACTACAATTGTCTATATACTCTAAATGAACAAGTATGTTCTTAGGAAGGTGTGCAATTCTCAGAATACATTTAATTTGTCTTTGACTTTAGATTAAATAAGAGTTCAAATAGATTATGTTAAAAGTTGCTATACAATCCAAATTCCTCAGCCCCCCCTTAAATCGGTAGGTAGGACCAGTGTCACTGAGAGTAATAGTATTAGTCTTGCATTATGAGCTTATGCTTATTCACTTTCTGAACTATAATTATCAGCTAAGTCTTCAGGTGGTGCAAATCAGCTTACGTCCAATGAAATCAATACAGCTATAGAAATGAAGGGTTGGAAGTGACTTCAACAGGTCATCTAATCAATCTCCCTGTGCTGAGGTAGGATTAGGTGTTGCCTGAGTAAAACCATCCCTATGCTGATTTACAGTATTTGAGGATCTGCTCTTATATGTTCACATTGAGCTTAGTTAAAAATAAAGTTACTGTTCCTCTTTCCTGCCCACCCACTTTTTCTTTTCTTTTTTCTTTAATGGATATGAAGGAGTGTGGTTTGACTAACTCGCTTTGAACAATGTGGTGGTGAATATTCATGTAATATCTAATTAGTCCACTCTCACAAAATGATTTGGTTTGAAATATTACTTAACAATCTTCTGACTTCATTTTGCAGATCTTATAAAGACAATGTCAACTGGAAGGGTACGGACAAAAAAAAAGTCATCCTCTTTGGACCAGTCTCCAGATAGCCTTCCTTTGAGGAGTTCTGGGAGACAGGTACATAAGTGTTAGTTAGTTAGTTAGTTAGTTAGTTAGTTAGTTAGTTAGTTAGTT